>OY728141.1:212324104-213574104 GCA_963277665.1 Viscum album
TGAAGTCCACCTCCAGATACTGACTCGTCGTGAGGCCCACCTCTGGTTACTGTCCAGTCCTGGAACACTCGGCCTCTGTCAGCGATGTCCGTCTTCTGCAACCCACACAACGAGGTGCGGGCATAGCCCGTGTATGGGTGAGTATACGTTACACATTATGGACCCTGAGACCATGAAGGTCACACTAAATCCAACAAGGATAACCACAAATAAGGATTTCAATAGATAACCCTTATGTATAATCCCACACTTATACCTAAGTTATCAAGTAACCCATCTCAATCATGAGGAAACACAAAGGTTATGAAATCAACAGATAACCACTACTTAGGTATATTCCCATACATATACCTATGTTATCAAGCGACCTATCTCAATCATGAGGTAAACACAAAGGTCATTGACTCAGATAAAACCTGGAATTCCATTATTGAAATCGTAACTACTGAAGAGCCCCATATCTGTCGAGTACAGTGATCATGTCATGACTCCGAGGTGCTGCTCACTAACCTAAGACTACTGAGGTAGTCCTCCTGTCGAGTACTGCAGGTCAGCCACCCAAACACAGCAGTGCTTCCCACCGAGGTCTGCCACCCAAACACAGTAGTGCATCACCCCTAATAGCCTGCAGAGGTACTCTCCGGTCGAGTACCGTGGGTCTACACCCAAACACAGTAGTGCTCCGTCCTCCATGGGTCTGCACCCAAACAATGTAGTGCTCTGTCCACTAGGCTAGTCGACTCACTCCAAGTCGAGTCGGTCAAGCAATCGTCAGGTCTTAGCCGGCTACATGGTCTCAGTACTATGTACGCTCATCTACGAGAGGGTCCACTCCATGAGCTACTGGTCGATACTCCATGTATCACAAAGTCCCACGAAGAATTATCCCAACAGAACACCTCGTCATAGGGGTCTCACCACAACAGACATCGCATCAATCAGGCGCCCGGTCTATGAGTTATTTGTCTTTCTGTCCTAGTGGCCCGGTTGGTTTCATGTGCGAACCAACCCGGATGTATCTAAATTGTACCCCAAACTCAGATAGGTCATAATCATAAGGACCGTTTCTCAACGTGATCACCAATTCCGCTGACAGTTCGTCAAACGAACGTCTGGTCTAAAAGTTATCGGCTTTTCCGTTCCAGGGGCCCTAGTTGGATTTCAGGTACAATCCAACCCGTCCATACACCATCTGCATCCAAACCTCGAGATAAGTATTCTAAAAGATCTGTCTCATCAAGAGGAATCAAAAAAAGTTGATGGCACGTCAATCGGATGTCCGGAGCTCAAGATATAAGTGTTTCCGCTCCGAGGGCCCGGTTGGTTTCCTGTTTGAACCAACCCGGACATACCCAAAGTTCTCATCAACCCTGAGTGTAATATACCAAAACGACCACCTAGATATAAGGATCTCATCCCAACTTACGGTGCATCAATCAGTGGTCCGTAGCATATGTTATGGGTGTTTGAATGAAAACTGCGCGAAAATATGGGGTTTGGGCCCGGTCCGAGACCCCCGGGGTCGGCCTGAACCGGGGCGACCCGAAAAGGGTCCGGGTCCGGCCCGTTTGGGCGTGGCCCGGCCTAGCGGCTGGTTGGCCTGCCGCTCTGGCGCGGCCCGCGTGGCCTGCTCGGCTGGCTGAGTTGAACGGAATAGGGGGGAGTCGTGCGCCCCCCTGATTGAAGTCGCGACCCCCCCACATTGGGGCCGCTCCATTTGATCATCGGGGGTTACAACCCCCGGTCTGCCCTTTGGTCCTTGCTGCCGCGGTTCCGCCTCCTGCAGTCGTGGCTTCAGCCGCGGCGGACCCTCCTGGCGGCGCACCGGGCACCGCCGCCTTAGGGCGGCCGGCCGGTGCTGGCCTCTACCTCCGGCCGCCGGTGCCGACAACTGCCTCTAGCCGCCGGTGTCGGAAGGCTCTTACTCGGACCATCGGATGCGCTCTAGTGGTCCGTTTTGCCTGCAGTCTTCAGCGGTGGTCCTCCTAGGACCCGCTCTTTACTGCGAAGACTTCAAAACGTCTCTGCGGCCCATTCCATCGTCCCTCGTCGATCCACACGTCAAATAAACAAACTACGACCTCTTCGTGGTTTTCCGGCATGGTGCGAAGACATCGTGGCTTTGTTCGACTTCAACGGCGCGACACGACGGCGGCGCACTTCTCCGCCCATTCTTCATTATATCCGTGCGGTGCAACGGCACCACGCTGCCTTGCTCATGTCGCAACAAATTCAAGCATCAAGTGGGGAGGAGAGTCGACCTTGTTCATGTGGTCCGACCTCCTCCCGTTATGGCGATAACAGGCAGCCAAATTAGAGAACGATGAATGGAGACCAAAAATTAATCACGAAGAAGAAATAAATAACCCCTACCTCATAAATGACATCTCATGTCGTTGAGTCACGGAAGTCAAACATCACGGAAGAACGGTATAGATTCCATCAACATCGGAATAAGTAGAAGAATGTTGTTGTTGGTGTCGGTCTCCATGGTCGGCGTCTCCTTCCTTGTCTCGGAGGAGGAAAGTTGTCATTCTTCGATAAGGGAGCATCGTTTTTCATTGAAGAGGCGTCGTTCTTCAACGAGGAGGAATTATCCCCTCTTCATTCTTCCCCTTCTTCTTCTCACAAGGTTCTCTCTCCCTCTCTCTCCCCAAAATCCTCACCAAAAATTGTGTCCCCCAAAAGTAAAATAAAAGGGCTCAACCAATTATTTTATTAACACATGCCATTTCAAATTCAAAACTCAAAATGCTTAATTAATTAATTGAGTAGGTTCACTTAATCAATTAGTGCAAGTTTTCAAGAGTTAAGAGAGGGTGTTTTCTTTTTTAGAGTTACAAATTAAAGAGGGGAGAATTATGAATGTTAGGGGAAGGTGAGGGGTTCGGATCGTGTGGGCCCCACCCCACCTTAATCCCCTCAAAGGTAGTTAACTACAAGAGGGTCCGACCCCCAACTCCCTTACTTAGGATATAACCACATAAGATAGGGGAAGGGTGATATGACTCAAAAATTAACCACATAGCAAGAAATAAAAATAAAATTGTAAACCGATTATATTTTTATTCCTAACTTTTTTTAACAACTCCTCCTGAGTAAACACAATTCCAGGAAGTGTCTTCTTAAGAAATTACCGGTGCTGCGAGTTCATCGGTGCCCTCAGATTTCTATTCTGAGCACCAGTTCAAAAGTTAGAAAAACCCGCTCGTTCATTCACGGAACGTACCCAATCCTATATTTGGGAATTGATTTCGGGCACACCGGGCCTCGGAATCAGGCGTCATCAAAAACTGCATTCTTGTAAAATCCTAAAAAAATTAAGAAAAAATTTCCCTTGAAGTTTACGGGTCTTTACATTACTCCCACCTCAGGGATTTACATCGTCATAAATCTTTAACACAAACTAGGGAAACAAAAGTGGTACTGTGCACACATCTGCTCCTTCCGCTCTAATGTGCTCACCTGGAGGTGCCTGTGCTGCCAAAGAAAGTGCACAAGAGTAATCGACCGTCCGCATAGGACAAATCCTGTCGATCCTCAACTCCTACTGGAACCCCACAAAAGTCACCCCATCACCAACTTACATCTCCCCATGGACGATAATATGCATCAGGTCAAGCACATATCTTTCCAGTTGAGATATGTGGATGCCGTCATGCACCTGGTGCAACTGAGGTGGATGGGTCAAGCAGTAACCCACCTTGCCAACCCTTCTGAGGAATATAAAAGGTTTGCTGAACCTCGGAGGTTACTTGCCTCCTCGGACACATCTCCATAGACCTCGTCGAGGTGAGACTCGTAAGAAAATGTGGTCACCATCTTCGAATTCAAGTGGTCTCCAATTCCTATAAAGAAATGAAACTCAAAACTCCTGCTGCCATGAGGGTACGGTTGACCGACTCAAGAGTGATCAACCGCACCCTCCTATGCATGAGTTTATCCAGTTCTGCCTAGGGTTTCCTTTTCACTGACCAAGAAAAACCCATCCCAACGTTATAGTTAGACCACAATCTTTTTTCCTAATACATTCAATCTGAGCATGAACTGTGAATCCAATCCACACGGAGTCCAACGTCGTAAGGCCTCGACGCTCCCACCAAGATATTCCAACCGAAACTCTCACCTTGAGGGTCAGAACAAACTTTCGGCGTAAGTGTGATTATCGAGACTCCTCTCAAGGTATCTCCAGATGTGAGGGTCAAGTCTACGGCTTACTGGAAACTCTAGGTATGGAACAAGCTTCGTGGAATGAAGGAATGATTCATATCAACGTCTGTAACTACGACAGCTAGTAGTGGACACAGACTATCCCTTGAATCATTTTTAAAGCCATTGGGTCACACTCTTTGACCGCATGCAGCTGCACCCTTACCCTTCCCTACAGCTCCTTGAGCCTGACGGGGTCAACAAAGGTGGGTGGTTGTAGCATGTTAAAATGTACACCACCTCATGCTGCTCTCCTTGCCCTGCCTCCACGTCTACATCTTCACAAAATCATCTTTCCTAAAAGCTTCCTTTTATTGAAACATTTAACACGCCCGAGTCTCTAAGACTCGTGCCAGTTTCATGTTTCATACTGCACTGTGCAGTCTTCATCAGCTCCTGGATGATCTGCACCTTCTTTTCCTATGATCTGAACGAGCTGATAAGATTTCTCCTTTGCTGAAAAAAGAAACTCACTCTCATCCCCTGGAAGAACCATGCCCATTTCCTAATATAGTCAATCCTGACATGAATGATGCATTCATTCCATGGATGACATCGTAAGGCCTCGACGTTACTACCAAGGGATCCAACCGTCACTCTCGCCTCCAAGGGTCGAGTCACAATATGGGCATCAGTGTGAGGTCACTGGGTCTCCTCTAGTAGAAATCTCAATGGTGAGGGTCAAGTCAACAGTTTAAACCAGGACCTCTCAGTATCAACCCAACAAAAGGACCGGAAAGCAAGTTTCGTTAGGATAAGTGTCTTTTATTATTGCAGCTCATAGTACAAAGACACAAATACAACAAAAACATGGAACTAGAAGTACCAAGAACAAAAGGAATCCACTAGTTCTGATTTTGTCCACCTGCTCCCAGAGCTCTACTGCCTTGTCCACTACTCAGCTATTGCTCAATCACCTGCCGCTACTTCTGCCTCGATGGATCCTCTAATGCCTACTGATCAACTGTGAGGGGAGTCGGATAGTCACGTGCTAGGTGACCTTTCCTACCACATTCATAACACTTCCTTCTCCTCTTACAACTAGCTCTGGTCCTCTTGGACCTCCGCATCATTTGTCCACATCCCACAAATGAGTCGGCTACTGATCGAAAATCCTACAGCAAAGGTATCAGCTCTTGAACACACTCGGGGTGTAGAGCCACTGGTACAAACTCCACCCTCAAAAAGGTCTTGAATTATTCCCATGTGAAAGTCATCTCATAAAAAAACATGAACAGGTGGCTCTATCATCTCTCAACTACTTCATGAAGGAGGCTGGCAGCAAAGATCACCATGAAGTCTGCTGGCATCCCTACTAGCCTGAAGGCTCTCACCATAGCTTCCAGCCAATCCTCACCAGCCTACGGGTCTGTTTCTCCCCTGAACATGGGTGGCCTCT
Organism: Viscum album; assembly: GCA_963277665.1. NCBI lineage: Eukaryota > Viridiplantae > Streptophyta > Magnoliopsida > Santalales > Viscaceae > Viscum > Viscum album. The sequence continues at coordinate 212,329,713 of OY728141.1, forward strand.
GGTGCTGGAACTCGTGCAGTGCGCTCAAGCGACGTACAATCTCTACTTCTATGGATTGTGGCATCGGTGGACCAAGGGGTGGTAGTACCGTTGTTGCCTCCACTGGTGCCTCAATTGGGATAGGGTCTTGTACTGAGGCCTTGTCGATTGGTGGGATATCAGTATGTACAACTCTCGGGGCTCTAGATGGTCTTCCGAGGGGAGGCTTACTGAAAGAAACAAACGTGACACGGTGAAACGATTTATACCTAGTGAGATGACCTGGTTTGAGCTGAATTTTTAAAACTTTTGGAAACACACACGCAATCAGTGTTTACATGCACAAAGTCGGAAATCAGTTATCAGGGTCCTGGTGTATGGATATGTTGGCCTCCTGCACCAACACTGGACTCCCTGAACTGAAAACCACACTCGGTAACCTTAACACTATAGCTTCACAGAATGAAAATATCAGAGTTATAAGTTCTGTGGTAGTACCGACTCCTCTGATACCAATTTTTTCACGACCCGTCCTCGGGGCCCGTACCGTGACTACCCCAAGCCCGTCTTCCATAGGCCAGGGGATGGTGACTAGAAAAGGCATAAATCCCGATAACTGGGATGGAATTTCCTTTATAAAAGTAAAAAAACACACAGAGTACAAGTGGAAGTAAAACACTAAGTACAACAGAAGTGCTGAAAAGTAAATGGGCCAGAATACAAACCCAACTAAAAGTACAGCTACAACAGAACAAAAGTACAACAGAAAAGACAAGCCTCTGGAAGAATATAAGAAGCTCCTAAGTCATCCACCTCAGATCCAACATGAAGGGTAGGTATATATAGCGAATCTCCTGGATCGTCCACCACGGATCCTACCAGAAGGGTAGGTACAGATAGCGCAACTCCTGGATCATCCACCACAGATCCTACCTGAACGGTAAGTACAGATAGCCTCCACAACGCTCTCACCTGTAAACCACCTCTGAGTATCATCTCATTGTGATGTCCACCTCCGGATACTGACTCGTCGTGAAGTCCAACTCCGGGGACCATCCAGTCCTCGAACACTCGGCCTCTGTCAGCACTGTCCGTCGTCTGCAACCCACACAACAAGGTGCAGACATAGTCCGTGTAGGGGTATGTATATGATACTTAGTAGGGACCCCGAGACCCTCAAGGTCTCACTAAATCCAACAAGGATGACAAAAAATAAGGATCTCAACAGATAACCCTTACTTAGGTATAAGCCCATAATTATACCTATGTTATCAAGTAACCCATCTCAATCATGAGGAAACCCAATGGTTATGAAATAAACTGATAACCACTACTTAGGTATATGCCCATACATATACCAAAGTTATCATGTAACCCATCTCAATCATGAGGTAAACAAAAAGGTAATTGACTCAGCTCAATCCAGGATTTTCATTATTGAAAACAGAACTACTGAAGAGCCCCGTCTCTGTCAACTACAATGATCCTGTCATGACTCCGAGGTACTGCTCACTAACCTAATACTTCTGAGGTACTCCTCCTGTCGAGTACCGCGGGTCAACCACCCAAACATAGTAGTGCTTCCCGCCCGGGTCTGCCACCCAAACACACTAGTGCATCCCCCCCCTAATAGCCTACAGAGGTACTCTCCGGTCGAGTACCACGGGTCTGCACCCAAACATAGTAGTGCATCGTCCACCATGGGTCTGCACACAACATAAGTAGTTATCCCTCCACGGGGCTAGTCAACTCACTCCAACTCGAGTCGGTCAAGCAGTCGTCAGGTCTCAGCCGGCTACAGGGTCTCCATACTCCGTACACTCGTCTTTAAGAGGGTCCGCTCCACGAGATACTGATCGATACTCCAACTATCACAAAGTCCCATGAAAAATTATTTCATCAGACTGCCTCGTCATAGGGGTCACAACACAATAGACGACGTGTCAATCGGGCGCCCGGTCTGTGAGTTATTAGCCTTTTCGTCCAAGGGGCCCAGTATGTTTCGTGTGCGAACCAACTCGGCTATTTCCCAATTGTACCCCGAACTCACATAGGGTATACTAATAGGGACCGTTTCTCAACGTGATCACCAACGCTGCTGACGGTTCGTCAAACGAACGTCCGGCCTGAATGTTATCAGATTTTCTGTTCTAGGGGCCCGGTTGGATTTCGGGTACAATCCAACTGACCATACTCCAACTGCGTCCAAACCTCGAGCGAAGAATGCTAAAAGTTCCGTCTCATCAAGAAGAATCCAAAAAAGCCGACAACACTTCAATCGGACGTCCAGAGCTCAAGATATAACTGTTTCCCCTCCGACAGCCCGATTGGTTTCGTGTTCGAACCAACCCAGTCGTACCCAATGTTCTCTGAAACCCTGAGTGTAATATACCGAAACGACCGTCTCAATCCAAATATTTCATCTCTACTGACGGTGCATCAATAATAGGTCCATATACCATGTTATGAGCGTTTGAATGAAAAATGCCCGAAAATAGGGGGTTCGGGCCCGGTCGGACCCGGCACGAGACCCCCTGGGTTGGCCCGAACCAGGTCGAACCAAACCGCATCCGTGTCCGGCCCATTTGGGCGTGGCCCGTGTGGCCTGGTCGGCTAGTTGAGCTAAGTGGAACTGGGGGGGGGGAGGCACACACCCCCCTGATTGAAGTCGCCCCCCCCCCACGTGGGGGCCGCTCCCTTTGACCGCTGGGTGTTACGACCCCCGGTCTTCCCTCGGGTCCCGCACGGCCGCGGGATCGCCCCCTGCTGCCGCGGCTTCAACCACAGTGAACCATCCTGGCGGCACACCAGTATGCTCTTCCGCGGACCACCGGACGTGCTCTGGTGGTCCGTTTTTCCTGCTGTCCTCACCGGCGGTCCTCCCGGGATAAGCTCTTCACTTAGAAGACGTCAAAACGTCTCTGCGGCCCGTTCCATCATCCATCATCTATCCAAACATCAAATAAACAAACCGTGGCCTCTTTGTGGTTTTTCGGCGCAGCACGATGACGTTGTGGCTTTGTTTGACTTCAACGGCGCGGTGCGATGGCGCCGCGCTTCTCCGCCCATTATTCATTATTTCCGCGTGGTGCAACGGCACCGCGCTGCCTTCCTCGTGTCGCAACAAATTCAAGCATCCAGTGGTGAGGAGAGTCGGCTGTGTTCGTGCGGTCTGACCTCCTCCTGTTATTGTGATAACAGGCGGACAAATTAGGGAACGATGAATTGCGACGAAAAAATAATCACGAAGAAGAAAAAAATAACCCCTACCTCGAAAATGACATCGCACGTCGTCGAGTCGTGGAAGTTGAACATCGCGGAAGAAAGGTATTGATTCCATCGACGTCGGAAGAAGTAAAAGAACATTGTTTTTGGCGTCGGTCTCCATGGTCAGCGTCTCTTTCCTTGTCGCAGAAGAGGAATGTTATTGTTCTTCGATAAGGAAGTGTCGTTTTTCGTTGAAGAGGCATTGTTCTTCAATGAGGAGGAATTATTTCCTCTTCCTTCTTATTCTTCTTCTCAGAAGTCTCTTCCTCCCTCTCTCTCCCCAAAATCCTCAACACAATGTGTGTACCCCAATAATAAAAAAAGGGCTCAACCAATTATTTTATTAATACATGCCATTTGAAATTCAAAACTCAAAATGATTAATTAATTAATTGATTAGGTTCAATTAATCAATTACTGTAAGTTGGTAAGAGTTAAACGAGGGGGTTTTCTTTTTGAGAGTTTCAAATTAATGTGGGGAAAGTTATGAACGTTAGGGGAAGGTGATGGGTTGGGCTTGTGTGGCCCCCTCCCCAACTTAATCCTCTCAAAGGTAGTTAACTAAAAGAGGGTCCCAACCCCAACTACATTACGTAGGATATAACCACATAAGAGAGGGTAAGGGTGTTGTGACTCAACACTTAACCACTTAGCAAGAAATAAAATTAAAATTGTAAAACAATTATATTTTTATTCCTCACTGTTTTTAACAACTCCTCCCAAGTAAACGCAATTCCAGGAAGGGTATTCTTAAGAAATTATTTGTGCTGCGAGTTCATCGGTGCTCTCAGATTTCATTTCCGAGCACCGGTTCAAAAGTTAGAAAAACCCACTCATTCGTTCACTGAACGTTCCCAAGCCTAACTTCGGGAATTGATTCTAGTCACACTGGGCCTCGTAATCAGGAACCATCATAAACTGCGTTCTTGTAAAATCCTAGTGAAAATTAAGAAAAAATTTCCCTTGAATTTTACGGGTCTTTACACAGACTGCACTGACTGAAGCTGAGAGTACCTAGACTAGAGGGTACCCAGACGTAGACCTTACGATGAGTCAGAACACAGTAGAGACTGATGAATGTGAAGTGTTGAGGAGGCTATCTATACCAACTATTCATGTAAAAATCATGGCAGAGGACCCAACCGCTGATTTTTATTTTCATCAATTTTATTTGTACTTCCAGTTACTTGTAATTTATAGTTGTTCTTTTACTTATGGCCCCTTTTACAATTCATCACCCTTTTGTTATATAGTTTATTTAGTGTTTTGTATCTAGATATGTGTTCTTTTGTGTGCATTTATAGGTTATAAAGGCAATGACTTACCGGTTTTATAGAGTTATGACTTTGGTGCAAGTCTCCAGCCCCTGGCCGCTGGAAGGCCAACATGGGGTAGTCACGACATGGGCCCCGGGGGACCGGTCATGAAAAATTGTTATCACAGGTGGTACCAAGCCTTAAGTGCGGTGCACTACATTGGTTGAGATGCAGGGCCCACGATGAGGATGTTTTGATCTAAATGGTGGGTGATTGTAACACCCCAAAATTATACAGGGTTAAATACCTAAATGATATGACTTATGTCAACAAGGTGCACCTTCCTTTTCAGGAGCATGTCTGATTAGAACTCTACTGTTAAGCATGCTTGGCCTGGAGTAGTGATCAGGATTCGTGACCTTATGGGATGTTTCCCAGGCTGTGTGTGAGTGAAGAAAAATCACACTGTAAAGAACTTGTTTTTTCCAATAGGCACAGTCATTAGTCAGATGACCCGTTCGGGCCTGTGGGAGGACCCTAGAGGGACCCCATCTGTCTGTGGGGCAACTGGTGGTACCTGGGGGGCCGGGACCCGATGACCATGTTAAGGCTGGGACCCGCCACAATTTATTCCAAACCAACAAGGAAATCATACATGGATCAACATGATAATATGTTGACTCGTGTTATTTGTTTTTATAATGGAAGAATCAAGGGAATAAAATCATACATAATTAAAAACCATACTTGTTTGTTGTTCACTGATGGAGTCACAGGAAGAAGACGGATCGTTTGGAAATGATGAACATCAGTGTCATCGGCGTTTTCCTCGATCGTCAGTATGTGTGTCGGCTCGTTGAAGTCGAAGATGTCCTACCTCTAAGGAAGTACCTATGAATAAGGTCATAGTCGAGGTTGTTCTTCATTGGGAGAGCATAATCCTCCAAGTGTTGGTCATTGCATCACTTTACCAGCACTTATTTTGTAGGAGGCTCAGATGCGTGCATAGTACCCCCACTTATTTTGTTAGTTTCAGTTGTGGCTTATGGGGAAGTAGAGCCCTGATGTGGGGAGAATTTAAAGGCCTATAATTTCTGTTTAATTATTATTCTTTAAATATATGGGGGTTTTACAAGTCCGTGAAATTTGACGGTGTGAATTTCTGAGGCCGAGAGTGCCTGAAATGATCTGTCAATGTTTTGTTAAGCTTATGTTAACGCGGTTAAATACTATTCCTGAAATAGTGAAATAACTATTAAACAACTACTCTGATCCAAAATCTAAGGGTACCATTGTGCTCAAGATCGCGGGTTTACCCAAGGCACGACTTAAGATTAGTCGGCGCTGGCCTCCTGTTAGAAGACCCAAAAATGTCATAATTGTAAATAAAATATTTAAATAAAATATTTTATTTTTTAAATGCTTATAACTCATAAACAGTAACTCGGTTTAAAAATCCTAGACAACCAATGAACTCATGCGGGTATTCTTTCATTAATTAGATACTAACTTTGGCCAGCACAGGCCACAAGAGAAAGTTGGTTTTTTGGTTGAAAATAAAATAATTACGTGACAAGTGGTATATGAGGGAATGTTCCTTGTGGTTTTGTGGAATGCAATCAGACGGACCATGGTGGGGGGAGCAGAGTCCTGGGGTGTCATGTAGAGGTGACACGATAGAGAATGTCACACTCGAGAGAAGTTAGAGACAAAGATGCCACTATGAAGGGTGGGTCTCGTGGAGGTGGATTTTGACCCTTAGTGAGATGGTGGACCATGGTGGTTTACTCCCCAGAGAGTGGGTTGTCCACTTATGCCAACGAAAAGGAAATAGCATTCCTTGAGGCCATGTTAGGTAGCTGGTTAGTTGGAAACACCATTTCGCAGACACACATAGGACCACGATCCTGTATGCATGAGGGCGTGCATGGAATGGTGGTGGGAGAATGTCACGACCTAATCATGGGGGTCCTGTCCCACACCAGTAAGAATATCAACAAAGTGTTTCATATGGTTTTTCCCTATCTATGAGATTGGAGTCGCCCCGACAAAGATAAGGATGGTGTGTGTCAATCTTGGCACCACTGGTTGGGAGTTGGGGCCACTCTCCTGATGAGTCCATGGCAGGACAAAACCAATGAACCTCACATATAAAGAGTTGGATGACTGAACCCTGCCTGCCATGGGGGGGGGGGCAGGGGTGCCTCATGGGGGAACCACTGTGCTGAGACGCTCAGCCCGTGATAGTCTATGTATACCAAATGATTGATAGGATTTATTTATATGGAATTTTTTTTTTAAAATTTTAACTCTGTTAAAAAATTTCAAATTAGTATGGGGAAGGTAGATTCAAAAATCATTTTTTTAAAATGATTTAATTTTATTTTTATAATTGATTGATTATTTAAATATCTTGAAATTATATGATATTATTGCAATTGGAAATGTTTTTTTTCTTTTTTACATATTAATGTGTTATGATTATATTATGATTATTGGTAATTTCTTATATATATTAGTGGTTCCATGATGAACTGATGGTAGGTGATCATGTGATAGCTCTCCAATGCAATGGGTAATGAGATAGAGTTAAATGATAAGGTTAATCGTAAGAGAATTAGGGAATATACTATGATATGGATTACAACAATATCCCTGAAGGTTACTCCCTATATAGCTGTGAAAACTACAATATCTGTATGTTTTGGATGCATCAAGTTAACTTTTGGATTTATGATTTATTTTTGTTTTTTGTAATCTTATTATTTCATGAGGCATGTCAGAGAGTTTATTTTTTATGGGTTTAAAGTATGATTTGGGGAAAATATTTTCTTGAGTTTTACATATTCATATAATAATAGTTTCTTTCATTATTTTATATCATTTACTAATCTTTTTGTGCTAATCCCATTTTTTTTTAAAATGTTTTCCACATGTCATACAGTTGGGTAAGTGGATGGAAGAATTCAATATGAATATTATGAATATTTTTATCATGAAAAAGAAATCGTGTCTTATTTTAATGTGTATTATTTTTTTGAAAAATTGATAGTGAGTATAAGTGTATAATTTATAACATTAGAGTTGTTATGTAACAGTTTGGTTCTTCAGTAAAACTATTAACCTGAATATTCCCTAAATTTTAATTGTTTATTTAACTAATTATTATATAATGTTTATGGATGAGGCCTTGCATGGTTCCTTCATCATTATCTATACAACCACTAATCTTCCTATATTGTTGATTATATTCATGATGTTTACTTATAATGCATTTATTTGTATAATTCTCATAAATTTATCATTTATAACAATCAAAAATTAATGTTTCTTTAGGGTAACCGTTATTCTCATCCATCTGGTTAAAGAGACATTCCACTTTACATTAGCAATTACATTCTTTGTCTCATTCTATTCCACTCACCAAATATATTTCTATTCCTTTTATATAATAAAAATAGTTATTCTCCTAAATTTATTACATATATGAATCTAAATATTCTCTCCTCTATGGTCTTAAATATTTGAACTCTCAGAAAACACTCTCCTTCTTTTCATTTTATAGGTTGAGAGTTAGTTAAGGATAATGTTGTTAATAATGGTCTATGATAAATGGTTTTATATAATCAAAATATCCTATATTACAGTCATAATACTATTTTTTTGATTAATAAATTTTATGTTACATTCATACTTAACTAGGTTCCTTCAGGTTCTCACTATTCACTAAAATGAAAAAGAATATTTTGAGCAATAATAAGCGTAGTGGGGAACCAAAAAATCTGGAAAACCAACTTGTAGGACTTTTAAGTCATTAAAATTATTTTTAATCTATGAAAACTTTGGTTTATAAAATTTCATCCATAATAATCATATTTTTATATACTTCATGATGGGTTGAAAATATAGTGTGAATTTCCAAAGAATATCCCCTAAGAGTGTTAAAACCAGTGTATTATATTTATTGTTTTCATGAACTTGGTATCGATCTTGCGGATCTCAATTCACTCATTCATGGTTATTACACCAAGGTACCCCTATTATAGAGGAAAATCAACTTGTAGGATCCACATAGATATTTAATTAACTTGAATCCACTTTCTATATCATTTACCAAAATTCTAGGATATTTTCCTATATATTTTCTCACCTATAGACATAAACTTAAACATGTATATATGGATCTAACTAAATGTATATTATATGTTTTTTAAAACCAAATAACTAAACCATTCCAATGATACCAACTATAATGTCTCAGAATTTTTATAAATATATATTACATCATTTAAGATGAACATTAAATACATTACACCAAAACATTCTTGATGAATGTAATAGATTTTTGGCTATAAAAACTAGGTAAAAATTATTATTATTTGGTTAATGATCATCAACATATCTCAAAACAACATTCTAATATAGTACCCCACTTTGGAAAAACCTAACAAAACATTTCATCATAACCTGGAGAATGAATCATAAGAAAGGGTGAGTTGAGTTACTCAATAAGGGTAAACAAAAGTCATATCAATCTATGATCATATGAAATCAAAGGATAAAAATAAGGGTACATGCTCTTGAGTATTATATATAGTGTTCATGCCCGACCTATCATAAATCTAAATCATTATTCATAGAGTAAATCTATCATTATAAATAATCTTAAACTATAAGATCATGTCATAAAATTGTAGAACCATGAAAAATACTAAAAACCATTCCATATTTCATGGGTCAATACCAAGACTATCATTATAGTGGATTAGTAATGATAACATGTTTCCAATTGTGGGTTATCACACAATAAATTTCCACTATGGATTTGGATGCACATTTTTTCCATAGTGAATCAAGATGAACCTATTTCCCATAGTGGAATGGATTCACACCTAAATCCATCATACATGTAAATCTTCAAACCCCATACCATCATAACAGACAAATTCCCTTACTAAAGATTGTTTGTTCCAAAATTGTGAGATATCTATCTCAAGTGATATTAATATTTACCAATTTCATTAGAGAGAGATATAGGTCACTCATATCACATAAATAAAATCACATATATGTGTTACATGAGACCATAAAACATTTTTCAAAACATAATCAATGAAATTAAATGTATTTCATAAGCATTTAATCATATCATTATCTTTGGAAAAGTTAAATGTTTCAAAATCATGTCATCATTTATTCATGGCATAACTAATGAAAATAAGTGGGATTCATAATAATTATATCTTTGTATAACCCATGGAAATGAAATGGTTTTAATTAACATATTTTCATCATGAACATAAACAATCCAGTGAAATAATAGGAATGCTACCCATAGATTATATACCCATTAAACAATAACCAATATCTACCGATATCATCTTGGATGGAAAATTATTTTCAAGAATCCCATTGAACGTTTCTAGACAAAACAATCATTTAATTGAAAATAAAATGTTAAAATAAAAAATTAATATTTCTTTGGAAATCCCTTTAATTGAATAAACATTGAGAAAATATACATAATGATTTAAAAATTATTTAAAAAATTTATTAGAAAATATATCATTTTTTAAAAAAATTAAAAATTTTAAATCAGAAAAAAATGTGTTTTTTTAAAATAACCCAAAAAATTAGTAATGAAGTCTTTAAAAATCATTTAAAACACTTCCAAAATAAAGTATCTTCTCATATATATAAATATTACATAAAAACAAAAAAAAAACGAAAATAATTCTCTGTTAACAAAAATATGATAATATATTAATTATTCATCAATGTAAATGATGGTGGTATATTATAATATCATTATATACATTACAAAAAAATTCCATTCACATTTTTTGATAATGCCAAATGATAATTTTTCTGAAAAGTACACAATGATTTATTTAAAATTATTGTAAAAAATATTAAAACATGGGATTAAATGTGTTTAATTAATCATTAAGATAATGATAAAAAAAATATTTACTCTTTATTAGAAATTATGGGTTTTAAAGAAAAATGGGTTTCAGTTGACGAGATACATAAAGTGGATTTTTATGGAAAACATTCATTTGAACTCATTTGTATATAAAAATTTGAAAATTATTTGAAAACATATATTAATCATACATAATCAAAGGATAATAAAATAAATGAATTCCTGTGATATGGATCAGAAAATTTCATCATTGGATGTATAATTATAAGAAACCCCGATAAATAATGAGATTGTGAAATAAACCTTTACAACATTGTTAACATTGAATCATAAGACACATGATAGATTAAATTTAAATGAAACATATAATATCATTGAAATAAATACATTTATGATATTAAATTTCAAATTGGTGGTATATAGACCCAATAAAAGAATATATGTAGATCACATAATATATGTCTCAAAGAAGGAATAATTAAATAAAAATATCATAATGATTTGGTAACTTATCAACTGTAATGTATGTGAATGATTGATACAAAAATGGATATGGAAATTAAAATGTAATTAAGGAAATTAATCATAAAATATAATAAATTTATTTCTATAGACCACATAAATGAAACACATGCTGAATATGGCCTTCGAATTGTATAAAATAAAAGGTAGATAATATCTCTTACCCTAATATTCAATATCCTTCAATCATGTTCAAACGACATGTATAATAAATAATATTTTGTTACATATTTATTAAATATACATAATATTATATATCATACCACATATTATTTTCTAATGACCTTTTTTACCATTAATTAATAATTCAATGTTAAAGTCATGTTATGGGGAAGAACTACCTTGTTTTTCAGATATGGTTTGGTTTTTATTTTTCTTCCTTTTAGATAGGTAATTGTTACCTCATAATAATAATATAAAAAAATTATATAAATATATTATTTATTCAGTATATATATATTGTAATCCATTTGAATTGGATATATGAAATGAAATATACCATTCCAGTAGATGGTGGACTATACACCCTCATGAACATGTATTTCCATTTTCCCAAAAAAATTAATAAAATAATGGTAAATAATATATTACTATTAACGTTAAAAAATATTTTATTTATACATAATTTACATAAATTAATTTTATCCTTACTACCTTCCATGTAATGTTTTAGTGAAAATTAATGACATCGATTCGCTATACGACAGTCCACTGTACACAACAAGGATGCTATCACATCCCCCATAGAAATAAAATTAATAAAATATATTACAAATAATAAATATAAAATTATATAAATATTATAAATATCATATAAATATGATAAATTATTCATTATTAATATCTTATAATGTTCATGAGGGAAAAAATTGCATCGGTTAGGGAGGCAATAATTCGTCATTCAGACGATTGAAAACTCCATTTTACATTTTATAAATGTGTAAATGTATATAGATGATTATAATAGTATTATAAAAAATCATTATATTTAAAATAATGGTGTTATTATATTTTACATGATAAAACATAATTGAAATTGGAAAAATTAGAATGACAAATAAGTTTATTTGTGATGATAATTATCCTCTCTAAGAAGAACCACCTTTGGATATTTTCTTAAGGATGCTAGTGTTGGTCTATTGAGGGTGAAAACAAAATATATAAAATCTATAAGAATGTTTTAGAGGTATTTTTTCATGGTTTTCTGAGAATTAATTTCATGATAAGTTTGAAAATATGAAGGGTGGTGGTGGCCTTTTATAAGTGGGGTAAACGAAACCACATAGAAATAAATATAAATACCCCAAAATAATAAAAATTCATTTCAAATAAAAAAAAATTATCTATATTAGAGGATATTATAACATGAAAATTTCATTTTTTTAAAAAAATTCTTAATATATTTGTTGTACATGATTTGATTCATTTTTAACTATTATCTTTTTAGTTGAACACATGGTATGATCATTTTTATCTTAACTTTGAAAATTAATCCATACTCTTTTTTACAATTTAGTGATGTCAAAAATTATGTAGATATGTATAGATAATATAAATTATTATATTTCAAAAATTTAATAATTTCATCAAAATACATTTCATATATGTTGAAAAGTAAACTTTATATTTTATCCCACAGACGCGATGAGAGAGCAGGTTTTCAAAGAGAGAGTGTTAAGAAGTAAAATGTGTTTTAATATAAATATTAAAAACAAAATTACATAAAATAAACTATTATGGATTAATATATATATTATTCAACTATGTGTACTTTTAAAACCATTTTAAAATAGAATTTTAATTATAAATAATTTTTTGGAAAATGAAATTTTTAATAAAAACTAATATTTTTCACTTTTCCTCAAAAAATTATCGATTCAACAAAATTAAAGTAATTAACCATAAGGTAATATTGAAATTATTATATAAAAAAGGCGTTTTTTAGCAAATAAATACTAATAAAGTTTAAAAAAGTGACTATAAATAGTTTTCCAGTTATATATTTTCTTTATTTTCAAATGGTTTTTGTTTTATTCATTAATTAATTACTTATCGATGAAATGGTTTTATATACAAGTGTAATGCTTATATTTTCATAATTTAGTCAGTAATATTCTTAAACTGTGATTCCAAAAACATTTTTTAACTATCATATTAAATGATAAGATATTGATAGTGTTTCATGTTTAATTTAAACATTGGGTTTTGTGTTTGCAAGAAACACTTACTAGTGCATGTAATCAAAGCTACATTCAGTGCTGTGTGTAATAAGAAATAAATAATTTAATTTTTATTATTGAATATTATTTTAAATATTAAATTTATTTGAAAAGAATATTTCTCACAATCTTTGGGTGTTACAATTTCTAGTCCCCATGAAATCATTTTTTAGATATTTATTTCCCTTAAATGGGACCTCAAAATGGAAATTTTATTCTATATTTGAGCCTAAAATGGGGGATTAACCATTAGAATGTTATAAATGTAATTTGAATTAATATTATCAAGTGGTACTTTTTATCATGTTTTTATTTATGTAATATAATTATATAATTAAAAAGTTATTAAATGGAAACACCCTAATAACTATCTATTTTACCCCTATTATAAAATTCACATATAGTTATAAATTTGTGATAGTAAAACCACATGGAGTGGTAAAGTTGAAGAGATTTATCATGAAAACAATGATAGATCAATAGTGGCATAATCCTTTAAGGAGTTATTTATAAAAAAAGTATCTAATTTTTCCTTGTGTTTTATTATGACATACTAATGTTGTCTCATGCTTGGTGCTTCACAACAACTTACTTCATTATTCGAATCACCTAAAACAACTTATTTTTTTACTTATTATTATTTTATTAAAACAATGGAATATTAATTTTATGTTTTTTTAGAAATTAGTTAAATTAATGAACAAAAACTAATACGCAATAAAATATGAAATTTGGTTTGAAAAGAAAGAACATGTGCATTCTGGTTTGATTTATGAGTTTCATCATTCTTAATATTATTTTTTGGATCTAGATTGATAAAACAATTATGAAATCACATGAAATAATTACTATTCATTGATTTAGTTTTTCTCAAATTTAAATCTTCTTGATAATGTTTACTTCACCGCCTTTGATATCATGATTGATGACACACCTTAATCGAGAATATGACATCGTACTAGATCCATCGTATTTTATTTCATTCACAAAATAGATCAACTATTTCTTATGAAGTTATTATGTATATTATAAAGGAGGTAGAATCATAAAATAAAATTATAGAAGTCATTTTGACATTATTTATGTGGTGTAAAACTGCCAAACATATGGACATCACCCTTGCTCACAAAAAAAGAATCACAAAATTATAAATTTTATGTAGATTACATAATACAACACATACCTCCCATTTAGATTGACTTGGGTAAGGTAATCATTATCTTTGGTATGGTGTCATTAAAGAATGATGTGAAATTGGGTAAGAAAAAAAAGAATAAAATAAAATAGGATGGGATGAAGAAAATAAAATGAGAAAAATGTTTAAAAGATGAAGTAGAATAATAATAAGAGTAATTGGTAGAAGAAACACATTAATAAGAGAGAACATGAATTATTAACAAAATAAATTATAATTTCATCAAAAAGAAAATTAACCAAAAAATAATCATATATAGAGAATAAACACACCAATGAAAAAAAGAAACAAGAGAATCAATTTAGTTTCTTCTAGGAATAACCCCATTATATTACTTGAAGAGTGCTCTTATATATTTACCGAAAACCATATATATAATCATTTATTATTTTTAAATATTTCAAAATCATTAAATTTAATTATTTTCATTGTTTATATATCTCCTTATATATATTTTCTTAATTTGAATCACCAAAATTATAATAAGTTTTTGAATATTGTTACATACAATGTGGAATCACACGTAAGTGAATGGATTTATTGATATAAATTAATGATATAGTATCACAATGTGGAATGCATATACTTATGGTTACTAGAGAAAATTAGGTGATGATCACTATTGATATTCTCATATTAGTCATCCAGCCATCACAATCATCATAAGATTCGAAATGGTTCACATATATTGGTATATGGGATCCTAGAGGTGATCCTCTGAGTCCTGGAGTTTTCAAAGTGATCACTTTCAAATGCAATGAGATTATATATGGTCAGACGTGTAATTTTCCATGTGAATATATTGAAATAGTGGTGTCCATCATTAGTAGAAGAGGCTAAGATAGTGGTGTGCAAATGTTTGAGGTGGGGGGTCATGTATCTGATGAATAATGGAAGTTTTTTGGTATGTATGTATAGTTCCTACTACATATAAATCAAAAATTAGAAATTAGAAGCGTTTTAATAGTATTTTGTAATGAAAATCATGTAATGACTTGTAATTGATGTTAGTTAAGTGTAAGAGGAACCATATCGCTGCTTTGGACCACCCTGTCATGGTGAACTACTCTTTATATCACCATGTGGGCCTGCCCACCACATGACAATACATTCAAGTCTCATCCCTACTATGATTCACAATATTCTTCCTATGGTATATTTTATAATAACTTCTCGGGAAGGCTCTCCCTTAGGATTCATGTTCTAATGGCCTATTATGTTTTAATATTTGGTATGTGGCCCATAGTTGGGTGCTACCATTGAGATGACTTGTTACATAAGCTGAATAGTATTTTTAAAAAGTATTTATAATTCTAAAATAAACTAAATTATTTCAAGTATCTAAATAGAAACAATTATATTCAATTAAATAGACATTAGTTACTCAATTTAAAATTTTATTATTTTTAATATAAAAATAATACATGGTTTCTTCCATTAAAAATCATTCAAAAAAATAGAATATGATTAAAAATATGCCTTAAATTATTTTTGTGTCAATGAACCCCATTAATTAAATATTCTTATCCTCATTCATAAAATCATAAAAATAAATTTAAGAGACCATCAATGCTATCAATATTAAAATTATAAATCAATAAAATTATAAAATTACCAATAGTAAACAAAATTTTCAATTTACACATAAAATATCCATTAAATTTATATTTCATCATCTAAATAATACATCATATATTTTTCTTTCTCCCTTTTAGAAATAGCTAAACTCTTTATGTCATCATTCTTGTATTCAAAAATTAATTATTATTAAAATAAGAAAAATCACCATTTAACTCACTATTGAAAATTTTCATTCATCACTCATGATAAATATTCATGTATTGTTATTATAATATCATTATGAAATTATTCATATCAATAAGATTATAAAGGAAAAATATATCCACATTGTATATACAAAACACAAGTAAAATCATGAGAAAATTCAAACAACATTCAGATGATTGTGATGATTATGTCTTGAGGGAAATGATGTTCAAATGTAAAATTATAATGAAATTATCCACTTAAAAAATAATAACTCCATATTTCCAATATCAATTTAATTTCTAGATAAATAAAATAATAATGAACTAACATTTACCCCTCTTGAATATCATTTAATTTATTAATTTTTTTCTAAATTTTTCAAAAAAACATTTTTTTTAAAAATTATCGATTTTAAAAAATCTCTTTCTCCTTTCTTAACCACATATGATAAAAATAATTTTTATTATAATTTTTATTTTTTCTTCTCTCTAGTCAAAACACATTCTTATATTTATTTTTAATTTGTTATTTATCTATTTATTTCAAGAAGTAAAAATAATAAAGGTTAATTATATGAATCAAAATCAATTCTAAATACACAAAAATGAAACCCCCAACTTTTCCAATATAATATATTTTATCCCTTTTACCATTAAATCCGTCAAACCACACACTACAACATTAGAATATAAAAAATATATTTATTAGGGTAGGAATGGAAAAAATTTCTTTAAATATGGCATAACTGTAATATGGTCAATCATGGTTTCTATGGGATATAAAAAAGATTATTTTATATGATGATATAGAGGAAAAAATATTTTTTATTAGAATGCCTCACTCATTTTAAAAGGATTTTTCACAGTCACTTCATTAACAAGTTTGAATCTGCATTTTATAATGTGGGATTCCCCAAGATTTCATAAGACATATGATAAACATAAAATAATAATTACTTGGTACATAAATTATCTCTATAATGCGACATGTGATTTTGGAAAATCACTCAGGACATTAATATTAAAAAAATTTAACTACTATTAATTATAGAATCTCAATGCTGGTAAAATTGTAACGAAATTTCATAAATATAAATCAACCAATTTACTCAATTCACGAGTCCTTATTTTAATATTCATTCATTACACTCATAATTCGATTCCTTATTTAACTCATTAAATACCATTATTATTGAAATCTAAAACAAGAATTCATAGAGTTATTGTGAAACTAATAACTCAAATATAAGTAAATTAAATCATAAATTATAATGTGGGAATGAAAATTCTATTTTTATGCTCAAAACAGATTTTTATTACAAAAAATATTGGGAGTGTAAAAGAGTAACATTTACGTGAAATTAATTTTATCATATTTTGTTATTCCTCTTCCCCAATAAGTTGGGGTTATAACTATTCCATCATTGACCTAGAAAATTTAATATATATTAAAAATTTGTTATACCATTTTAATAAAGATTAAAATGATAGAGTGAATAGGAATACATGCTAAACTAGTAATAAGAATGAAATTTAATTTCTTCAGAATAAAATAGAAAGATAAATACTGGTTTAATCGACAAAAAGGTTCCTATATTTTTAATGCCTCTATATGGGAAGTACCAATTGTTATGAATAGTTTGATGGTGGGTAGATATTCATTGATTTGAACCAACAAATGTGTTTTTTTAGATTCTAATTTGGATTTTTTTGTGATGAATGATAAATGGATAGAGTACACAAAATACATTCCATTAAAAGATCTGTAATGAATTCTTGAAGGGGGTTTGTTGGAGTACGAATTGTCCTCCTCTCAGTTTCTACACGTGAAACCTATTTATTCTTTTCTAGTTCTATCTCGATAAGGGAAACATGAATTTTAATTTCAAAAGGATGACTAGAATTTAATTTCATTTGGATATAGTTTAAACATGAACAACGAGGATACAAAATCTAAATTTCAATTTGAGAAATGTCTATATAGGTTTCCTCTAAGGGGTTCATTAGTTTCTCCATAAGTGATTCCTTTAAATAATGATCAGAAAAACTGGGGACCTCTATGTGCTCCCAAGAAGGTGAAATTTATTATTTTTTATCATCTTCATCAAGGTAAATATACATGATGAATAAAAATGAATAATTAAAATAGTAATAAGTGTTGATAAATTAATATTGTATGAAATCAATTAAAATTGATTTTATGTTAATATCTCATCTCTATTAATGTTAGGATTCAATATTCTCTTTAATGGTAAGTAACTCTTGATGTTTTATTTCCGTGTATAATGTTATATAGTCTGGCTCCAATATCTTCTCTTAAAATTTCACCAAGTGGGTGGTTTCTTATTGTAAAAATTTTTATCTATACAGTGGTCCTAGTCATTCTGATTTATAGTTGTAGATATCAGTTTCCATTTCATCATCTATCTAGTCACTCAAACCCTTATCATTATCTTGTAAATCTCTAATTTTTAGATAAACACATGAATCTTTATCATCAATCTATAACCACTTGTGGTTGGATTGTATGTTTTTCGTCAAATGGTTTGGATATGAATAATCATCGATTTTGACCACAATCTCTTTGAAATATTTAATGAAATTAGGAAAACCCAACTAAACTTCTTCATTAGCCATTGGTTTTAAATCATGTTTCTAGAGGTAGTGAGGAGTTATTTTATCAATTTTGACCCTCAATAAATAAATATTTTCATCAAAACATTACAACCTATAATTTTTATAAGTGTTAAAAAATTTATACTTATTAAAAAATTGAGTAATTGTCCACTTTATAATAATAAGTTATATTTTGAAAAATAATGGAAAACTTTTTAATAAAAGTTTTATTATATATTAAAATTGAAAATAGTTATTTATATGTGAAAAGAAAAATGTTACAAAGCTACATAATGGATCCCTTGAAATAGTTCCATTTTTTGAGAATTTCTATAATAGAATCTGGAAAAGGTAATTTTTAAAAAAAATTCTTGTGTAGCGGAGTCAATGACTTGAGTCATCTCACTTATGAAACATCAGAGTTATTTATTTATTAATTAAAATTCATTTGAAAACACGTCTTTTTATATATATTTTTAATTTATCGGGAAAATTAATTTACTTTTTTTTAATATAAATGAAATTTTAGAACTAAAACTAAAATAAAATTAAATATTCAATGTTGTGTGAATGGAAACAATAATTCATATATGGTTTAGATTATTATTTTAATCAGACTACTTATTATTATTTGAATTGATTTTATAATCAAAATTTGAAATCTCAAGGTTTAATTAAAATAAATTTATTTAGTAGCTATGATTTTTTAAATCATTATAAATAATTAATCCAACCTCTTAAAATAATATTCTTTTACGTAACAACTCAATAAATAATATAACTCCTTCTTAGACACAGCTCCATCGTATGTTTTTTCATCCACTAAATGGTTCAAACCCATATTCTGAAATGCATGTTTTTATTATAATAGATGGAAATGTTTTAACTAAATGAATAAAAAATGTGTATGATTATTTTTTCTGGTTTAAAATTAGCACACAAATGAAAAAAAACCATGATCTCCCAAAACAAAACAAAAATCATTAAAATATAAAAATCGAATTCTAGAAACACCACATACATCTCCAAAGATAGGTTTTGTGTCATCCCCCCATTATTTAGGTTAATAAGTAAATATGGAATGATTTAAAATAAGATAATAGATGGAATGCAATAAAAAAATATAATGGGATAAATAGAAAATACATATAATGATAAAAAAAGAATATGAATAGGAGGAAGATAAATTTGGGGTGGAAACACATGAATACAAGAAAGCATGAATTATCGAAAAACTATATTATAATTAAATCAATAATAATAATAATTTTAAGTGTAAAAGATATAAATAAGTAAAATTGATATAAAATAAAATAAAAAACATCATGAACATGGATTCCTATCATTCGAACTCCCTTTGATAGTAGACAGATACCCCCAATTTATAGCGAAAAAACCAAATAATCTAGTTCTCTGTGCTTTATTAGTCATTTCATATAAACCATTTAATTTAAAAAAATGTAAAATATATAATATTAATTTATATTTATCATCACTTATTATCTGAAATCAATGAAGTTTTCCAATTATATTAATGGAAATCACAGAAACACTTTCATGTGGATGGTTTACTTATGATCATTATTTGGAAGAGTGTTGTGATATGACATTCACGATGTGTATGAATGAATTGAAAATGATGCATTGAGTGTTGGAGATATTATATTAGAGATTATCAGGCCATCAAAATGGTAGGATTGTTTACAATAGTCTTAATGGGTGGTATTCTGGTGTCATGTATGTGATCTTGATTTTTCTAGAGTTGTGGAAGTGGTCACCATCTGTAGATTCTATCTTCTAGATGATAGACCATGGTAGTCTGTTAGAGTAGTATAAAAATTGATGGAATCTATGTATGTTTGAATAAGGGGAGACAATGGTGCAGAAATTAACAAGGTGGAGTGGTTATGTGGACAATGCATAAGAAAATTTATTGGGTAATTATGAACAATACTAGCCACATACGTGTTCCACATATGAAATTTTGTCACATGAATTTTAGTTTACATGAAAAACTATGATGAAAAATTGAATTATAGTTTAATGAAGGTTGGAGGACCCCTACCATCATCATGAACATCCCCTTTGGTGATATTATATTGAAATTTCAATGTGGTCTTGACAACCACACACTAGCACACTTGGCCCGTATCCAAAATATTCTCCAAAATATCCTCCCCAAAAGCTCTGAAATCCCTAATGCTCCACCCGGTTCACCCTAGGGATATATGGATGGCCATCTCAGTAGGACTAGCTTTGGGACATATAGACCATGATTCAGTTCTATCCTTATTATACCAAAATACTTTACCTAAAAAAATTTAAAATTACAAACCATTTTTTCACAAAAAATACTCAAAAAACACAAGTACCCAATGCTTTCATTAATATTAATTTTAAAATAATATATTTAATCAATTTAAATTTCCTTTATTTTGTATAATAATAATATTTCTTGGGGTTTTTTAACAAATATATTTTAAGAAAATTTAAAATTGTTTTATATTATTCTAGAAATTATTAGTGTGAAAAATATCATCAAACTATATTTGATGTGATGTTAATGGACATGTTATGGGACTATGAAAATGGGTTTTAAGAAATAAAAATTTACTGAATTAGGTAATTACTATTTTTCAGATTTCATTGTTATTTTATAATTTTATATGCATGGATTATTGACTTCATCCATTCATGTATTATTTTTATTTATTTGAAAATTTTAAGATATATTATTTTTCCTAGAATATTTTTTTTCTTATATATTTTCATTTTATAAATTTATCAACGAAACATTTTATGGTCGACGTTACAATAATTAATATGATTATTAAATTTTTTGTCTATTTAATTTTCTTGCACTTTTCTCCACATAATCATTTTCAGACTATGGGTAATATCGATGGTCAATGTTCTTTTTCCAATTTTAACATTATCAAATCGAGAAACCAAATGGGTTTTCGTGTTTTTGATGATCGTGATTGTTTTAATATGTATGCTTCATGATAATAATGAACATGATATAAGGGATGTATGAAATCATTATGTGTAGATATAAATTGAGGTAGTAGTCCCAAGGGGATGGTGGTAGGTTTTTTTTGGAAATCAATGACTCAATATGGAAACCATAAGATGATATATCCATGATCATATCCTTAGATAATGTTTTGATCGTGATTGGATGTGTACATAGAGAATTGTTCGAAAAATCAAGGAATAAAGATGAATCTATTTTTGGATACCAAACAACATGGATTGTAGTTCTAAAGAACATTGGAATTATATCTTGGATGATTTTGTTTCTATGAAAATTTATATATGAGATATATCACATTCCATGTTATTTCCATATATCATGTGCCCCTATATGGCCATTATTGAGAGTAAAGGGAGTACCTACCCCAGTTCATTATTTTCCTTACATACCATGTAAAATATCACATTCAAGGTATGTTTACCCATATATTTTTTTATAATTTATATGTGTTCATTTTTATGGATTCATATTCATCATCGAATTAAAAATTACAATACATAATATTTAAATAAAAACGAAAATGAGAAATTTATTTAATTGTTACATCTATATATTATAAGGTTTTAATTAAAATAATTCCAGATTTTTTGAATTTTAATTCCTTATAAATATTTTTTTAATTTATTGATCATATGAAATATATCATAGGGTTAATTTTTAGGTTTTATATGAATATATAGAATTTTTGGTGAATTATTTAAAATATGATTTTTTATAAATAATGCAACCTATTTTCAAGTATTTCAAAAGGATAATTATTTTACAGATTGATTTTAAATTGAAATTATTACCATTTAGCTAAAAATAATAAATATATTTCCATCGTAAGAAAATTTATATGTTATTGGGGTATAAACTCATCTTTATTGTCAAAAGAAATATTTTCCGAATACTATTTTCATTGTTGTTTTCATATTTATAATAAAATTAAATTTTACAACTTTCTGATAATGAATTTGGTAAATTTAGATTATATTTTAAATCCATGGGTTTATTTTTCTTAATATGTTTTATTTCATTTGATTCATTATGAATAGTATATATGCTAAAAATTTACCACCCAAGTAAAGGTTAAACAGGGTAACTTAGTGGTCATAATAAGAGATAATATATCAAATAAATCTATAACATGTTAAAATAACTATTTTACTATATTTTGACATTGAAAAATTTAATATAAGAAATTTCAATATTTTTTTCCAACTTAATATCAAAAATTCATTTAATATGTTTAAATGTTTTATGTATTTATAAACATACAACACCATTAATTTTTAAATGTTATCCTTGTAACACCTGAGAATTTAATGAGAAATATTTTGTTTTTATGTTATATAAATCATCAAAGGGGTCTTTCATTACACACAACACTAGCTTGGCTTGATTTACACGCAATTGTGACCTTCCTCGCTAGCTTGCGTTGTACGCAATACCGAGTTTCACTAAACAACAATATGCTATTAAAATATTATTAAAATTAGCCGTTATGAATAGTAATAACCACCTTTTGAAATTTTATAAATTTTATCATTCAAAATTGGCTTCATTTTTGGATTCGGAATATTGAAAATAGCATAGGGTGAAATTTTTGTATTTTTCTGAAAAATTTCAATTTTTGATGAATAGTGAAAACACTAGGTTAATATTGAAAAACCGACTTTTTATTTAAATAATTATTTTTTTAAAATTATTTTAGGTCAAAATTGATACGTAATACCTATATAAGTTCAATGTAATTCATTGGAGTCATTTTATAATAAATTTAGATATATAAAAATTTTATTGAACTTTTGACCGTCTTTTACCCACCTCCTAGAAGAATTTGCAAATTTACATAAAACATAATTTTACCACTTCTGTAAATGGAATTTCAAAAATCTGAGAGACACGGTTGATGTCATTAAGTAAAATGTTGTTCAATGAGATGAAAATAATTTTTGGTGAATAGTAACATTTTACCTTTTTTCCCACGGTTACAAGTAAATAGGGTAATTAAGCGTAAAAATGACATTGTTATTACCCTAACACATGTCCTAATTATATTGGATAAGTGTAATTCGACCAAAAACAAACTTAGGAATAAAATATGACCATTTAGGTGCACTTGGATTAGATTAGGACATTTAATATTAATTTATTTAAAGAAGGGTTAAAATAGTTAAAATCAATTTTTAATAACTAAATAATTTTTAATATTGAGTTATACATAAGAAAAATTCTATTATAAATATTAATTAGAAAGATAAAAATATTTCCTACATAATTATTTTTTATTAGTAATTTTTAGACATTAAATAATGTAATTTATTTATGACACAATGATGATGCAGTAATTATCTTATTAATGAAATATTGACATAATTGATGTTATAAATACCGAAATAAATGTAATTTGAGACTTTTTATGAATTAAAATAATTTTATATGTTATTATGACATAATAGTATTGATTTAATTAACTTTTTTCGTACTAATATTTCGTTTTTGATTTTCACAAAAATCCTTTACCAAATAGTATCAAAATAGAAATAAAATAGTTTTTAAAACAAATATTATATTATTAATTGTTATTTTATTAAAAAAAATCTAATGTTCAGCCAAATGACATAGATAAGATTATAAATATTAATAATAAACAACTTGGGGTTATTTTGTCTTATTATAGTAAGTTTAATAACCTTATTGTGTAAGAAAACAAAACGACACGGTAAAAATAATATTATTTAACTTAAAGTTAAATCTAAATGATAAGGTTAAAATAGAACCCTAAACATGTGTAAATTCTATTATATGAGATAATTTAGACCCATAACCACCTTATATTCGAAATAAATCAATTTGGAGCTATTAAAAACCGAATATGACTTTATAATAAAATAATATTTTAAGTTTTTTTAAAGGTTCCCCTCTCCTCTCTTATAAAAGGTCACCTCCTCCCTCTCTTCTTCACACCACTTTGAGCCTTCATGCTCGAAAACCCCCTACCAATTTGTCTTCTACACTTCCCTAGAAACATTTTAGAAGTCCTGGTCTTTTTAAAAGACCAATTTTATTTCCCTAAGAGGAGGTCTGAAAGAGGCGCTTCAAAGAAGAGGTAATGTCCGTTACTGATTCTTTGAACATTATTTCTTCTTACACTTCTTTTTCTTTAGTTGTTTCATTATGAAGTAATAACATCGGTATCACTAATATACGTATATGTTATTATAAGTATGAAACAACCCTATTTTACCATCTATCCATCGTATGGAAAACAAAATCACAGTGCGTGCGTACGTGTGGAATACCGTCTCCATGCCGTGGTGTAATCTATTTTCCACCACCACCTTACTTGGATGGGTATAATGGTGTCAAGAATAACTATATATGATTATTTTATATTGATATTTGATTCTGAAATAATATACATACACTCCAATACAATTCCACGATCATTGGATTGTTATCATCGCTCGTGCGTACGTACGGAATACCATCTCCACGATGTGATGCGACTCGTTCTACATGACCTTCAATTCATAATGATTATATAAATAAATTGAATGAATGAATATGATATATATTACACAAATAAAATTCTGTAAATGAGGTATCTATAACCAAAAAAGAAGAATAAGAATTTATTAGACAAAACACGCATAAGAAATAAAAGTAATAAACACCCGAATAACAAGTAGCAATGAAATATTACTAATAAAAAGATAAGAATATTACCATATATGATATCATAAAAATAATTATGATTATTGAATAAGTCATTGACATTACTTAAATCATTATACAGGAGTTTCAGACACTTACGATGCAAATCAGACCTACGGTAAGGGCAAATCTCACAATCTCATTTTTATCTGAGATTGTTTATACCTCAGAATTTACTAGGGAATATTTATAATCCACATCCTTTTTTACTCAATATTTAATATTATTTCCATCCACCTAAAATTGTTTAAATCCAATTTTACCCATTTCTGATTATTTAGTAAAATATATTAATGGAATCTTTTGTCGTTTTTAGTATGATGTACTTTTTGAATTTTCTGACATAAGTACGAGAAGAAGGTTTTTTTAACTTATACGTCCTGAATGGAATTTTAGAAAATTATTTCTATGAAGCTTCATTTACATGTTTTCATGTTTATTTTTAATCAACTTCATTTAGTTTAAAATTTTATTACACTTTAATAAATGAAAAAAATTTGAAGTAAAAAGGATATTTTCCCCAAGAATGGAGTTCAAGCATTTTATCAAAATTATTTTCCATCTATGATAATATTGGGTTATGTTTCTATCCCAATTTTTACATTGTTTGGATTATGTTATGATGAAATTATTTTAATGATATCCTTCTATCTTATATGGATTGTGTTATGATGTCATGATGTTTATGAATCCCATTTTTATTACATGGGTTATGTTATAATGTATGATTTATGATTTTGTGGAACACATAAGAATGGTATCATTATGAGATGGGTGGGACCTATATCTCCCTCCAATGAATTGGGTAAAGATTTATATCTCATGAGATAGACATGGTTGGAACGGTAGGTTAATCCGATTCAGTTAAATAAGTCTAAAATGAGGAGTGAACTCGGCTCAGAAATGGACTTTGTCAGCTAAGATAGTCTTGGAAATGAGTCTTGACTACTAAGAAATGAATCTCTATGATTATGTGTATGTGAAACAATGTTTCAGGTTTTATGTTATGATTATTGTGATTACAATTCACAACTATGATTTATCCCATGTTATGAAATTTTGATCTCTTTTGCAGGTTAAGATTTCTAAAATGTTATGTTCTTTTGAATATGATGTGATTGATATTTCTTTTGTTTACCCTTACTGAGCATTTGAGCTCACCCTTATGTATGTTTTCTTTCCCCAGGTCAGGAATAAGGATATTAAGTAATATATTCCAAAAGCGACTCTAGATATGATAAAATAAAAGGGAGACAATGTAGATGATTTATGAACCAGTAGTTTATGTTTCCCAGTTTCTAAAGACTCAATACCTATACGGTCCTTTCTTGGTTTTGTTATATGTTGTAATAAGTGTGATTGAATTCTAAAGTAATAGCAATGTATGTAAATTATGGGTCCTTATAGTTGGTATTAGAGGAAAGGTATACTCAACCATTAGAAACTAGGATGTGAAAGCCTTAGTAAAAACCCTAAGGATAAGTCTAAGCATAGAACACGATCTTAGTGTTTTAAAAATGTCCATTAAAACATCCTATGATAAGACCTTAAGTGTGAAAATTTATTCTTGATTATGTGTTTATTCTATTATAATTAGTGTTGATCACACTATTCTTCTTTCTTTTATTCAACTACTGGAACCCAAAAGAACCGTGTTAATACGAAATGCGATGTGCAATGCAATGATTGTACCCCAGAGCAACCAAACATTATGGGAGTTGGAATGCCAAATCTTGTGCCATGCTCACAAAAATTTCTCAATCTATGTATCATTCAGGGCTTCTAAACGAGAAAATGTAGGAGCAACATTCTATTGAATCCTTCATGAGGTAGCGTCCACCTTCATTCAGCAGGTCTTCTGATCTATTAGTGACTGGACAATGGATCAGTACCATTTAAAAGATATTTTTCAGTTCTTCAATGTTATGAACATGATAAAGTCATCTTAGCAGTATATCGTTTGGAAGGTGATGATGATCAATGGTGGAATCTTATTAAGAATACGAGGCAAAAGGATGAAATTGAGTTCACGGAATAGGACGAGTTCAAGAACTTATTTTTCAATAAGTACTTCCCTCGTATTCTACGAACAAAGATGGAGGAGTTTCTTGAATTGAAGAAAAAGGATGATGAATCTGTTGGTACCTATGAAGAAAATTTTACACGACTTGCAAGGTACGCTTCTGGTATTATTATCCAACCTGAGAGTAAGATCGATCGATTCATTAGTTGCTTAAAACCAAGTCTTAAAAGGGCGTTTTCCATAAGGGACTTCAATAGCTTCAAGGAAACAGTTCGATGTGTTCTCAAGGTTGAGATGGAGAAAAGAGTAACCCATCAGTCATATGGTTTTGATAAGAGGAGGAAAATGGAATTCAAAGGAAAATCTAAAGATCACACTAAAAAAAGATGAGTTTTCCCTTATGCTCAAAGTGTGGAAAGAAACATCGAGGGAGTTGTCTAAAAGGGACAAGTAAATGTTTCAAATGTTGAAAGGAAGGTCATTAGGCATTTGAATGCTACAATGATGGGAAGAAGATGTCTAGTGATGCAAACAAATAAAAGGATACACAGAGTGCGCCTCCTACACTTCAATGTTACAAGTGCAAGGAAATGGGGAATTATACTAATCAATGTCCTAATCCAAGGGTTGTTGATGATTATCGACGTAAATAAACTCTTAAGCATAAAGACAATGGAATGTCACATGCAATTTCTATCCGTGATGTGGAGTACAATAACGAAGTGGTGAAAGGTACACTTACCATCCACTCTAAAGTAGAAAATGTATTATTTGATTATGGATCCACCCACTCATATATTTCTGAAGATTTTTATAAGGGTATCACCGTATTACCTCAACAATTAAATGTTGAGTTTGCTGTGACAACCCCTAATGGCACAATAGTCGCATAAAAAGTTTACAATTCTTCTCTGATTGATGTTTGTGGGAATGTGCATCCTGTAAATTGTGTTATGCTTCCTATAGTGGAATTTGATGTAATTATTGTCATCAATTGGCTTTATTTATATGGAGCTCGTACCAATTTCGAATGAAGGGAAGTCAAATTTCATATTCCGGATCAATCTATGATCATCTATCAATGCAAGGATGAAAATAACCTAATTGTGGAAATTTCATCCATCTTATGGGTCTTGATTCCACGAAATAAGGGTTATTTATCTCAAATAGTTGGAGAGAAACTCACGATTAAGAATATTCCCATTGTACGAGAGTTTGATGATGTCTTTACAAAGGAATTTCCGGGTCATCCACCCAATCGTGAAGTCGTTTTTTCAATAGAACTCGTACCGGGTGCTTTGCCTATTTCAAATACACCTTATAGAATGGACCCAATTGAGTTGCAGGAATTGAAGAAGCAACTCCAAGAGGATCTTGATAAAGGATTCATACGCCCTACTGTGTCACCTAGGGGAGAACCTGTTCTGTTTGTTAAGAAGAAATATCGATCAATGAGACTTTGCATTGATTATCGAGAACTTAACAAGATCACTATCAAGAACTCATATCCTCTCCCGCGCATTGAAAAATTATTTGACCAACTATGCGTAGCTCAATAATTTTACAAGATTGATCTTAGTTCAGGGTATCATCAATTAAGGGTCAAAAGGGAGGATATACCAAAGACGGTTTTCCGTACAAGGTATGGAAAATTTGAATTTATAGTGACGCCATTTGGTCTTACTAATGACCCTAATATCTTCATGGATCTGATGAATAGAGTCTTTAGAGACTATCTTGATCAGTTTGTGGTAGTCTTTATAGAAGATATTCTTGTCTATTCAAGAGCAAGGAAGAACATGAAGATCACTTGAGAATTATATTGAAGACCCTGAGAAATGAGAATCATTATGCCAAATTTACCAAGTGTGAATTTTGGCTTCAAAAATTTTAATTTTTGGGTCACATAATATCAAAAGAGGGGATATCTCTGGATGCAGCAAAAACAGAGGTTATCGAAAGATAGTCGAGACCAACAATAGTAACTGAGATCCGAAGTATTCTTGGTTTGGATGGATATTATCGACATTTTTTGAATGATTTTTCACGATTATCTTATCCACTCACCAGGATGACTCGGAAAGGAGTTATGTTTGTTTGGACGAAATAATGTGAAGATAATTTCAAAGAGCTAAAAAGAAGGTTAGCCAGTGCACCTGTTCTCACACTACCTTGCAGTGGAAAAAGGGTTGTGATCTACAGTGATGCATCCAAGATGGGACTGGTGTGTGTTCTCATGAAAAACGATATGGTGATAGCTTATGCCTCACGATAGTTGAAAATCCATGAGAAAAATTACCCAACTCATGATTTGGAGTTAGCTGCGGTAATCTTTGCATTAAAGATTTGGAGGCATTATCTTTATAGAGAATGGTGTGATATTTATACTGATCATAAATGTTTAAAGTATATTTTCACACAAAAGGTGCTGAATATGCACTAAAGAAGATGGTTGGAGCTGATTAAGGATTACAACTTCTCAATTCATTACCACCCTGGGAATGTTAACAAGGTGGCAGATGCATTAAGTCTCCAAGACCATGCTAGCTTATCCATGATGAGGATCACAAAATATCCAATATTTATGGATTTACAAAGGATGGATCTCGGAATTATAATGGAAGGGGAAAAATAGTATCTTTCTCGAATGAATGTTCAACCATCTATACATTTGATGATTAAAGAGGCTCAGAAAGAAGATGTCGAGTTACACAATAAGGTGAGAAATGTTCCCAAATTCAACCTTGATTATGATGGGATAATAAAGTTTATGAAACAAGTTTGTGTTCCTCCCATCCCCGAATTAAATAAGGAGCTGCTGGATGAGGCTCATAGTTATTCATTCTCTATTCCTCCTGGAAGCACGAAGAAGTATAGGGACTTGAAGGAGTACTTTTGGTGGGATGACATGAAAAGATATGTTGCTGAATATGTCTCTCGATGCATGGTTTTTCAGCATGTTAAAGCTGAGAGATAGAAGTCTAAGGGGATGTTACAACCATTTCCCATACCTGAATTGAAATGGGAAAACATCACTATGGACTTTGTCACCAGACTTCCTAAAACATCCAAAGGCAATAATGCTATCTGGTTCATAGTTGATCATCTTACAAAGTCGACACACTTCATTACTATTAGAGAAGATTTCTCTCTGGATCAACTTGCCAAGATATATATGTAAAGGAAGTTGTAAGATTTCATGGGGTACCACATTCCATTATATCTAATCAGGATCCAAGGTTAACCTCGAAGTTCTGGAGAAGTTATCACCATACTCTAGATATAGAGTAGAGTTTCAGCACTGTTTATCATCCTCAGAAAGATGGTTAGTCTGAGAGGAAAATTCAAGCTCTAGAAGATATATTGAGATCTTTCTATATGGATTTCAATAGTTATTGGGATCAACACCTACATTTGGATGAATATTCTTATAATAATAGCTTTCACTCCAGTATTCAGATGTCTCCTTTTGAAGCTCTCTATGGAATGAAATGCAGGACTCCAAACATGATGTGATGAAGTTGGGGAAAGAAAGCTATTAGGACCTGATATTATTAATGAGATGGCAGAAAAGGTCTGATCTATTCAACAACACATAAGAGCAGCTCAGAGTCGACAAAAAAGTTATGCCAATAACCAAAGAAAAGACATAGATTTTGAAGTGGGTGATAATGTGTTCTTACGTATATCACCTTGGATGAGAGAATTGAGATTTGGAAAGAAGGGAAAGTTGATCCCTAGGTATATCGGTCCTTTCGAAATACTGGATTGTGTTGGGAAGGTTTCTTACCAATTGGTTCTTCCACCAAATATCTCTCTAGTTCACGATGTGCTCCATGTATCTCTCCTGGGAAAGTACATACCTAATCATTCACATGTACTCAACTCAGAAGTTATATCGCTGGATCAAGATCTTTCTTTTGAAGAACAACCGATACAGATTCTGGATTGTAGCGAAAAAGTCCTATGAAACAAGACCACTCTCTTAGTGAACGTTTTATGGAGGAACCACCAATTAGAAGAAGCTACATGGGAGCTTGAGGATATGATGAGGGAGAGGTATCCTCATGTTTTTGTTACAATGTGACGAATTTCGAGGTATAAATTCATTTTAAGGGGGGTAGAATTTAACACCCGAGACTTTTATGAGAAATATTTTGTTTTTATGTTATATAAATCATCAAAGGGATCTTTCACTACACACAACACTAGCTTGGCTTGGTTTACACGCAATTGTGGCCTTCCTCGATTGCTTGCATTGTACGCAATACCAAGTTTCACTAAACAACGATATGCTAATAAAATATTATTAAAACTAGCCGTTATGAATAGTAATAACCACTTTTCGAAATTTTATAAATTTTATCTTTTAAAATGGACTTCATTTTTGGATTCAGAATATCAAAATTAGCCTAGGGTGAAATTTTGGTATTTTTCTGAAAACATTCAATTTTTGATGAATAGTGAAAACACTGGGTTACTATTTAAAAATCAACTTTTTATTTAAATAATTATTTATTTAAAATTATTTTAGTTCCAAATTGATACATAATACCAATATAAGTTCAATGTAATTTATTGGAGTCATTTTATAATAATTTTAGAAATATTAAAATTTTATTGAACTTTTGACCGTCTTTTACCCACCTCCTAGAAAAATTTGAAAATTCACATAAAACACAATTTTACTGCTTTTTTGAATGGAATTTCAAAAATCCAAGAGACACGGTTGATATCAGTAAGTAAAATGTGGTTCAATGAGATGAATTTTTTTGGTGAATAGTAACTTTTTACTTTTTTTATACCACAGTTAAAAGTAAATAGGATAATTAAGGGTGAAAATGTTATTATTATTAAACTAACGTATGTACTAATTATATTGGATAAGTGTAATTCGACCAAAAAGAACATTAGGAATAAAATATTACCATTTAGTCCCACTTGGATTAGATTAGGACATTAAATATTAATTTATTTAATGAAGGGTTAAATTAGTTAAAATCAACATTTAATAACTAAATAATTTTTAATAGAGAGATATACTAAAGATAAATTCGACTAAAAATATTAATTATTATGATAAAAAGATTAACTACATAATGATATTTTATTTGTAATTTTTAGACATTATATAATGTAATTTATTTTTGACACAATGATGATGCAATAATTATCTTATTAATGAAATATTAACATAATTGATGTTATAAATACACAAAAAAATGTAATATGAGTCTTTTTATGAATTACAATAATTTTATAAACTAATATGACTTGTTAGTATTGATTTAATTAACTTTTTTCGAACTAATATTTCTGTGTTGATTTTCACAGAAATCAATTACCAAATAGTGTCAAAATTGACATAAAATAGTTTTTAAAACAAATATTATAATAATAATTGTTATTTTATTCTTAAAAATCTAAGGTTCGGAAATGTGACTTAGATAAGGTTAAATATATTAATAATAAACAACTTGGGGTTCGTTTATCTTGTTATAGTAGGTTTATTAACCTTATAGTGTAAGAAAACAAAAAGAAACGGTAGAAGTAAATTTATTTATATTAAAGTTAAATATAAATGATATGGTTAAAATAGAACAATAAACTGGTATAAATTATATTGGATGATAGGATTTAAACTCATACGCATCTTATAATCGAAATAAATCAATTTTGAGATATTAAAAACCGAATATTTCTTTATAATAAAATAATATTTTTCGTTTTTCGAAAGGTGCCCTTCTCCTCCCTTATAAAAGGGCATCTCCTCCCACTCTTCCTCACACCACTTTGAGCCTTCATGCTTGGAGAACCCCTGCCAAATACTTTTCTACACTTCTCTAGAAACATCCTAGAGGTCCTGGTCTTCTTCAAAGACCAATTTTAGTGCCCTAAGACGAGGTCTGAAGAGGCGCTTCAAAGAAGAGGTAATGTCCGTTCCCGATTTTTTCAACTTTATTTCTTCTTCCACTTCTTATTCTTTATTTGTTTCATTATGAAGTAATAACATAAGTATCAATAATATACTAATATGTTATTATAAATATGAAACAACCCTATTTAACCATCTATCCATCCTAGGGAAAACAAAATCACCGCGCGTGTGTACGTACGGAATACCGTCTCCACGTCGTGGTGTAATCTATTTTCCACCACCACCTTACTTGGATTGGTATAATGGTGTAAAGAATAACTATATATGATTATTGTAAATTTATATTGATTCTGAAATAGTATACATATACTCCAATACAATTCCACGATCATGGGAATGATATCATCGCTCGTGCGTACATAAGGAATACTATATCCACGATGAGATGTGACTCGTTCTACATGATAATCATAGCACAATGATTATATAAATGAATTGAATGAATTAATACTATATATATTACACTTATACCATTTTGGAAAAGAGGTATCTATAACCAAAAAATAATAATAAGAATTTATTAGACAAAACACGCATAAGAACAAAAAGTAATAAACTCCCAAATAACAAGTAACAATGAAATATTACTAATAAGAAGCTAATAATATAACCATATATGATATCATTAAAGTATTTATGATTATGGAATAAGTCAATTACATTATTTAAATAATTATATAGGAGGTTAGGACACTTACGAAGCAAATCAGATTTAAGGTAAGGGAAAATCTCAAAATCTCAATTTTATCCGAGATTGTTTATACTTCAGAGTTTACTAGGGAATATTTATCATCAACATCAATTTTTACTCAATATGTAATATTATTTCCATCCACATACAATTTGTTAATCCAATTTTACCCATTAGTGAGTTTTTTTGTAAAATATATTAACAGAATCTTTTGTCGTTTTTAGTACGAGGTACTTTTTGACTTTTCTGACATAAGTACGAGAAGAATGTTTTTTTAAACATATATGGCCTGAATAGAATTTTAGAAAATTATTTCCATGAAGCTTACTTTACATGTTTTCAAGTTTATTTTTAATCAACTTCTTTTAGTTTAAATTTGTATGACATTTTAATAAAGGAAAAATGTTTTGGAAGTAGAAAGGATTTTTTCCTCAAGAATGGTGTTCAAGAATTTTATCAAAATTATTTTCCATCTTAGATAATATAGGGTTCTATTTCTATCCCTATTTTTACATTGTTTTGATTATATTATGATGAATTTTTTTTTATGATACCCTTCTATCTTATATAGATTGTGTTATGATGGAATGATGTTTAAGAATCCCATTTTTATTACATGGGTTATGTTATGATGTATGATTTATGATTTTGTGGAACACATAATAATGGTGTCATTATGAGATGGGAGGGACCTATATCTCCCTCCAATGCATTGGGTAATGATTTATATCTCATGAGATAGACATGGATGGAATGGCAGGTTAATCCTGTTTAGTTAAACATGACTGAAATGAGGAGTGAAATCGGTTCAAAAATGGACTTTGTATGCTATGATATTCTTGGAAATGAGTCTTGACTACATAGAAATGATTATCTATGATTATGTGTGTATTCCACGAAGTTTCATGTTTTATGTTATGATTATTGAGATTACATTTCACTACTATGATTTATCCCATGTTATGAAATTTTGATCTCTTTTGTATGTTAATATTTCCAAAATGTTATGTTCTTATGAATATGATGTTACTGATATTTCTTTTGTTCACGCTTACTGATCATTTGAGCTCACCCTTCTCTATGTTTTCTTTCCCTAGGTCAGGAAGAACGATATTAAGTAATATATGCCAAAACAGACTCTAGATATGATAAAATAAAAGCGAGACAGTATAGATGATTTATGAACCAGTTTTTTATGTTTCCCAGTTTCTATAGACTCTATACCTATACGGTCCTTTCTGGGTTTTGTTATTTGTTGTAATAATTGTTCTTGAATTCTTATGTAATAACAATGTATGTAAAGTATGGGTCGTTATAGTTGGTATCGTAGGAAAGGTATAATAAACCTTGGGAAACTAGGATGTTAAAGCCTTATTAAAAACCATAAGGATAAGTCTAAGCATAGAACACGATCTTATTATTTTAAATATGGCCAAGAACATCCTATGATAAGACCTTAAGGGTCAAATTTTATTCTTGGTTATGTGTTTTTTCTATTATAATTAGTGTTCATCACACTATTATTCTTTGTTTTAGTCAATGGATGGAACCCGAAGGAACTGTGTTAATGCGGAATGTGATGGGCAATGCAATGATTTTCCCCCCTGAGAAACCAAACGTTATGGGAGCTGGAATGCAAAATCCAGTAGCCATGCTCACACAACTTTCTCAATCTATAAATCATACAGGGCTTCTAAACGAGCAAAGTTAGGAGCAACATTCTGTTGAATCCTTCATGAGGCAGCGTCCACCTTCATTCAGTGGGTCTTCTGATCTATTAGTGGCTGAACAATGGATCAGTACCATTGAAAAGATATTTTCAGTTCTTCAATGTTCTGATCATGATAAAGTCATCTTAGTAGTATATCATTTGGAAGGTGATGTTGATCAATGGTGGAATATTATTAAGAATATGAGGCAATGGGATGAAATTGAGTCCATGGAATGGGACGAGTTAAAGAACTTATTTTTCAATAAGTACTTCCCTCGTATTCTCCGAACAAAGATGGAGAAGGAGTTTCTTGAATTGAAGAAAAAGTATGATGAATCTGTTGGTACCTATGAAGCAAATTTTACAAGACATGCAAGGTACGCTTCTTGTATTATTATCCAACCTGAGAGTAAGATCGATCGATTCATTAGTGGCTTAAAACCAAGTCTTTGAAGGGCGTTAGACATAAGGGACTTCAATAGCTATGAGGACATTGTTCGATGTACTCTCAAGGGTGAGATAAAGATAAGAGTAACCCATCAGTCATATGGGTTTGATAAGAAGAGGAAAATGGAATTCAAAGGAAAATCTAAAGAGCACACTGAAAAAAAGATAAGTTTTCCCTTATGCTCAAAGTGTTGAAAGAAACATGGAGGGAGTTTTCTTAAAGGGACAAGTAAATATTTCAAATTCCGAAAGGAATGTCATCGGGCATTTTAATGTCGCAATGATGGGAAGAAGATGTCTAGTGATACAAACAAAGAAAAGGATACACAGAGTACACCTCCTACACTTCAAAGTTACAAGTGCAAGGAAATGGGGAATTATGCTAATCAATGTCCTAATACAAGGGTTTTTGATGATGATCGATGTCAACATACTCTTAAGGCTAAAGACAAAGGAAAGTAACATGAAATTTCTTTCAGTAATGTAGAGTATGATAACAAAGTGGTGAAAGGTACACTTACCATCCACTCTAAAGTAGCAAATGTTTTATTTGATTATGAATCCACACACTCTTTTATTTCTGAAGAATTTTCTAAGGGTATCACCGTATTACCTCAACAATTAGATGTTGATTTATCTGTGACAACCCCTAATAGCACAATAGTCGCATCAAAATTTTATAATTCTTCTTCGATTGAAGTTTGTGGAAAAGTGCTTCTTGAAAATATTGGGATCCTTCCTATAGTGGAATTTTTTGTGATTCTTGGCATGGATTGGATTTCATTAAATGGATCTCCTACCAATTTCTAAAGAAGGGAAGTCACATTTCATATTCCGGTTCAATCTAAGATCATCTATCGATGCAAGGATGAATATAACCTTCCAGTGGAAATTTCATCCATCTTATGGGTCTTGATTCCACTAAATGAGGGTTTTTTTATCTCAAATGGTTGGAGAGAAAATCATGATTATGAATATGCCCATTGTTAGAGAGTTTGATGATGTCTTTCTAGAGGAATTGTCGGGTCTTCCACCAAATCATGAAGTCAAGTTTTCAATAGAACTCTTACTGGGTGCTTTTCCTATTTCAAACACACTATATAGAATGGCCCCAATTGAGTTGTAGGAATTGATGAAGCAACTCGAAGAGAATCTTGATAAAGGATTCATACACCCTAGTGTGTCACCTTGGGGAGAACATGTTCTAGATGTTAAGAAGAAATATGGATTAATGAGACTCTGCATTGATTATCAAGAACTTAAAAGGATCACTATTAAGAACAAATATCCTCTCCCGTGCATTGATGACTTATTTGACCAACTACGCATAGCTCAATACTTTTCCAAGATTGATCTTCATTCAGGCCATCATCAATTAAGGGAAAAAAGGGAGGATAGACCAAATACGGCTTTCCGTACAAGGTATGGGCACAATGAATTTATAGTGATGCCATTTGGTCTTACTAATGCCCCTGCTATCTTCATGGATCTGATGAATAGAGTCTTTTGAGACTATCATGATCAGTTTGTGGTAGTCTATATAGACGATATTCTTGTCTATTTGAAGAGAAAGGAAGAACATGAAGATCAATTGAGAATTATATTGAATACCCTAAGAAAGGATAATCTTTTTTCCAAATTTACCAAGTGTGAAATTTGGCTTCAAAAAGTTGCATTTTTTGGTCACATAATCTCAAAAGAGGGGATATCTGTGGATCCAGAAAAAATATAGGTTATCGAAATATGGTCAATAACAACAACAGTAACTGAGATCCAAAGTTTTCCTGGTTTGTTTGGATATTATCGACGTTTTGTGAAAAAAAATTCATGATTATCTAATCCACTCACCAGGTTGACTCGAATGTGAAGAGAATTTGAAAGAGCTAAAAAGAAGGTTATCCAGTGCACCTGTTCTCACACTACATTGTAGTGGAGAAAGGTTTGTGATCTATACTGATGCATCCAAAAAGGGACTGGGGTGTGTTCTCATGAAAATGATATAGTGATAGATTATGCCTCACGATAGTTGAAAATCCATGAGAAAAATTACCCAACTCATGATTTGGAGTTAGATGCGTAATTATTGAATTAAACATTTGGAGGCATTATCATTATGGAGAAAGGTGTGATATTTATACTGAACATAAATGTTTATAGTATATTTTCACACAAAAGGTGCTGAATATGGGCCAAAGTAGATGGTTGGAGATGATTAAGGATTACGAATTCTAAATTCATTACCACCCTGCGAAAGAAAACAAGGTGACAGATGCATTAAGTTGCCAAGACCATGCTAGCTTATCCATGATGAGGATCACAAAAGATCCAATATTTATGGATTTACAACTGATGGATCATGGAATTATAATGGAAGGGGAAAATCATATCTTTCTCGGATGAATGTTAAACCATCTATACATGTGTAGAATAAAGTTGCACAGAAAAAAGATTTCGAGTTACAAAAGAAGGTGATAAATGTTCCTGAATTCAACCTTCATTGTGATGGGATAATAATGTTCAGGAAACGAGTTTGAGTTCCTCCCATCCCCAAATTAAAGAAGGAGCTACTGGATGAGGCTCATAGTTATTCATTCTCTATTAATACTGGAAGCACGAAGATGTATAGGGACCTGAAAGAGTACATCTGGTGGGATGGAATGAAAAGAGATGTTGTTGAATATGTCTCTCGATGCTTGGTTTGTCAGCAAGTTAAAGCTGGGAGACATAAGTCTAAGGGGATGCTACAACCATTACCCATACCTGAATGGAAATGGGAAAACATCACTATGGACTTTGTCACCAAAGTTCCTAAAACATTCAAAGGAAATATTCTATTTGGGGTCATAGTTGATCGTCTTATAATGTTGACACACTTCGCTGCTATTAGAGAAGATTTCACTCTTGATTACCTTGCCAGGATATATGTAAATGAAGTGGTAAGATTTCATGGAGTACCACTTTCCATTATATCTGATTAGGATCCGAGGTTAACCTTGAAGTTATGGCGAAGTCTTCAGTATACTCTGGATACAGAGTTGAGTTTCAGCACTGCTTATCATCCTTAGACAGACGGTCAGTCTGAGAGGAAAATTCAAACTCTAGAAGATATGTTGAGAGCTTTCTCTATGGATTTAAAAGGATGTTGGGATCAACACCTACCTTTGGTGAAATTTTATTATAATAATAGCTTTCACTCCTGTATTCAGATGGCTCTTTATGAAGCTCTCTATGGAAAGAAATGCAGGACATCAACTTGTTGGGATGAAGTTGGGGAAAGAAATCAATTAGGACCTGATCTTGTTGATCAGATGGAAGAAAAGGTCCAATATACTAAACAACACATAAGAGCATCCTAGAGTTGAAAAAAATGTTATGCCGTTAATCAAAGAAAAGGTCGAGAGTTTGAAGTGGGTGATAATGTGTTCTTACGAATAAATCCTTGGAAGGGAGTAATGAGATTTGGAAAAAAGGGAATGTTGAGCCCTAAGTATATAGGTCCTTTCGAAATACTGGATCGTGTAGGGAAGGTTTCTTACCAATTGGCGCTTCCACCGAATATCTCTCAAGTTCACTTTGTGTTCCATGTATCTCCCCTGAGAAAGTATATACCTGATCCTTCACATTTACTCATCTCTCAAGATGTACCGCTGGAGCAATATCTTTCTTATGAAGAACAAACGATACAGATTCTGGATCGTAGCGAAAAATTCCTATGGAACAAGATCACTCTCTTAGTGAAAGTTTTATGGAGGAACCACCAATTAGAAGAAGCTACATGGGAGTATGAGGATATGATGAGGGAGATGTATCCTCATCTGTTTGTTACAAAGTGACGAATTTCGAGGGCGAAATTCATTTTAAGGGGGGTAGCATGTAACACCTGAGACTTTTATGAGAAATATTTTGTTTTTATGTTATATAAATCATCAAAGGCATCTTTCACTACACACAAAACTAGCTTGGCTTGAATTACACACAATTACGGCCATCCTCGATAGCTTGCGTTGTACGCAATACCGAGTTTCACTAAACAGCGATAGGCTATTAAAATATTTTTAAAACTAGCCGTTATGAATAGTAATAACCACTTTTTGAAATTTTATAAATTTTATCATTCAAAATAGACTTCATTTTTGGAATTGGAATATCGAAATTAGCCTCGGGTGAAATTTTGGTATTTTTCTGAGAACTTTCAATTTTTGATGAATAGTGAAAAAACCGGGTTACTATTTAAAAACCGACTTTTTATTTAAATAATTAGTTATTTAAATTTATTTTAGGTCAAAATTGATATATAATACCAATATAAGTTAAATATAAATCATTGGAGTCATTTTATAATAATTTTGGATATATAAAAAGTTTATTGAACTTTTGACCGTCTTTTACACACCTCCTAGGCGAATTTGCAAATTTACATAAAACATAATTTTACCGCTTTTGTGAATGGAATTTCAAAAATCTGAGAGAAATGGTTGATGTCAGTAAGTAAAATGTGGTTCAATGAGATGAAAATATTTTTTGGTGAATAGTTACTTTTTACTTTTTTTAGCACTGTTAAAAGTAAATAGTGTAATTAAGGGTAATAATGATATTATTATTACCCTAACACAAGTTATAATTCTATTGGATAAGTGTAATTCGACCAAAAAATACATTAGGAATAAAATATGACCATTTAGGCCCACTTGGATTAGATTAGGACATTTAATATTAATTTATTTAAAGAAGGGTTAAAATAGTTAAAATCAATGTTTAATAACTAAATAATTTTTAATATACAGTTATACATAAGATAAATACTACTGTAAATATTCATTAGAACGATAAAACTATTTGTTACATAATGGTATTTTATTTTTAATTTTTAGACATTAAATAATTTAATTTATTTATGACACAATGATGATACAGTAATTATCTTAATAATTGAATATGGACATTATAGATGTTATAAATATCCAAATAAATGCAATTTGAGACTTTTTATGTATTCCAATAATTTTCTATGTTAATATGACATGTTAGTATTTATTTAAGTAACTGTTTTAGAACTAAGCTTTATGTTTTGATTTTCACAAAAATATATTACCAAATAGTGTCAAAATTGACATAAAATAGTTTTTAAACAAAATATTATATTATTAATTGTTATTTTATTCTTAAAAATCTATGGTTCAGAAAAATGACTTATATAAGGATATATATATTAATAATAAACAACATGGGGTTCGTTTGGCTTGTTATAGTAAGTTTATTAACCATATATTGTAAGAAAACAAAAAGACACGGTAAAGGTAAAATTATTTAACTTAAAGTTAAATCTA
Organism: Viscum album; assembly: GCA_963277665.1. NCBI lineage: Eukaryota > Viridiplantae > Streptophyta > Magnoliopsida > Santalales > Viscaceae > Viscum > Viscum album. Next base: position 212,371,338 of record OY728141.1, read on the forward strand.
AATGATAAGGTTAGAATAGAACCCTAAACTTGTCTAAATACTATTTGATGAGAGGATTTAGACCCATCCCCACCTTAGCTTCGACATAAACTAAATTGGATCTATTAAAAACCGAATATGTCTTTATAATAAAATAATAGTTTTAGTTTTTCCAAAGGTGCCCCTCTCCTCCCTTATAAAAGGGAACCTCCTCCCTCTCTTCCTCACACCACATTGAGCCTTCAATCTCGGCTAAAACCTACCAAATTATCTTCTCCACTTCTCTAGAAATATCCTATAGGTCCTGTTCTTCTTCAAATACCAGTTTTAGTGCCCTAAGAGGAGGTCTGAAAGAGGCGCTTCAAAGAAGTGGTAATGTTTGTTACTGATTCTTTCAACTTTATTTCTTCTTATACTTATTCTTCTTTAGTTGTTTCATTATGAAGTAATAACATCAGTATCAATCATATACTTATATGTTATTATAAGTATGAAAAAACCCTATTTAATCATCTATCCATCCTACGGAAAACAAAATCACCGCGCGTGCGTACGTACGAAATACCGTCTCTACGCCGTGGTGTAATCTATTTTCCACCACCACCTTACATGGATGGGTATAATGGTGTAAAGAATAACTATATATTATTATTTTAAATTGATATTTATTTTTAAATAGTATACATACACTCCAATACAATTCCACGATCATGTAAATGATATCATCGCTCATGCGTACGTGCGGAATACCGTCTCCACGATGTGATGCGAGTCATTCTACATGATCTTCATTGCATAATGATTATATAAATGAATTTATTTAATGAATATGATATATATTATACTTATAAAATTCTAGAAATGTGGTATCTATAACCAAAAAATAAGAATAAGTATTTATTAGACAAAACACGCATAAGAATAAAAAGTAATAAACACCCGAATAACAAGTATCAATGAAATATTACTAATATGAAGCAATGAATATAACCATATATGATATCATAAAAATAAGTATGATTATGGAATAAGTCAATGACATTATTTAAATAATTAAACAGGAGGTTCGGACACTTACGAAGCAAAAAGGACCTAAGGTAAGGGAAAATCTCACAATCTCATTTTTATCTGAGATTGTTTATACTTCAGAATTTACTGGGGAATATTTATCATCCATATCCATGTTTACTCAATATGTAAAATTATTTCCATCCACATAATATTTTTAAATCCAAATTTACCCATTGGTGAGTTTTTAGTAAAATATATTAAAAGAATATTTTGTCATTTTTACTATGAGGCACTTTTTGACTTTTCTGACATAAGTACGAGAAGAATGTTGATTAAAACTTATATGGACTGAATGGAATTTTAGAAAATTATTTCCATGAAGATTCCTTTACATTTTTTTCAAGTTTATTTTTAATCAACTTCTTTTAGTTTAAAATTGTATGACATTTTAATAAAGTAAAAATGTTTTTGAAGTAGAAAGGATATTTTCATCAAGAATGGAGTTCAATCATTTTATCAAAATTATTTTCCATCTAAGATAATATAGGGTTCTGTTTCTATCCCTATTTTTACATTGTTTTGATTATGTTATGGTGAAATTATTTTTATGATATCCTTCTATCTTATATCTATTGTGTTATGATGACATGATGTTTAAGAATCCCATTTTTATTACATGGGTTATGTTATGATGAATGATTTATGATTATGTGGCACTCATAAGAATGGAATCATTATGAGACGGGTGGGAACTATATCTCCCTCCAATTCATTGGGTAAATATTTATATCTCATGAGATAGACATGGCTGGAACTGCAGGTTAATCCGATTCAGTAAAACAGGACTGAAACAAGGAGTGAACTCGGTTCAGAAATGGACTTTGTCTGAAAAGATAGTCTTGTCACTGAGTCTGGACTACTTAGAAATGATTCTATATGATTATGTGTGTATGCCACAATGTTTCATGTTTTAAGTTATGATTATTGGGATTACATTTCACTACTACGATTTATCCCATGTTATGAAATTTTTATCTCTTTTGAAGGTTAAGATTTCCAAAATGTTATGTTCTTATGAATATGATGTGATTGATATTTATTTTGTGTACCCTTACTGAGCATTTGAGCTCACCCTTCTGTATGTTTTCTTTCACCAGTTCAGGAAGAAGGATATTAAGTAATATATTCCAAAATAGACTGTAGATATGATAAAAAAAGGGAGACCGTGTAGATGATTTATGAACCAATTGTTTATGTTTCCCAGTTTCTATAGACTCTATACCTATACGGTCCTTTCCTTGTTTTGTTATATGTTGTAATAAGTTTTCTTCAATTCTGAAGTAATAACAATGTATGAAAAGTATTGGTCGTTATAATCCTTATTTTATAACTTATTCACACGCATTGATAAATTTTTGAGAAACAAGTCAATACCCAAATAACTTCATGAAATCACTCCCAACATCATTAATGATATTGTCAAAAAAATGCCAATGTTATTAGGATTAAGGTATAAGAAAGTGGAGGTTTTCCAAAAATGTATAATTTTAGTTGATTGAATCATATTTTTTTATTAATTTAACTCCTTCGATTCATATTTAAACATGATAATATAATAAGTATCATATATATATATATGTATATTTTATTTTATTTACAAAAATTCATTTTCATCTCTTTTTCCAAACTATGGGAAATAAAAACTCTACCAAGGTATATATGTTGACTACAACTTCCATGAAGTGATATGTATAATTTTTCATGACCAAGTCACATTTCTAGTTAAAATATTAGATCATATAAAAATATATGATATTTTTGAAATATTTATAATTATCTAAATATAATATATTATATACCTTCTTAGCCTACCTTTTATTGGAAAAGGAAACAAATTTCCCAACCAGGCTGCCACTAAACTAGTGATCCAAGATGGATCACCATGATACCTTAAGCACACCTCCCCATATTTCAAAAGCTTCCGAATAGCAATGAGATCATAGGGTGTGATAATGGGAGTCTATTCCCTCATATTTTTGTAAAAAATTGTGTATATAACAATTATAACAGATGATAGTAAATAAAAATACTATGGAATTAGTAAATAAATTGAAAGAGAATATGCGAAATTTATAAAAAATTCAATAAAGTCCCAAAAATCATTTCCATGAATAAATTATTTTTTATCAAATGGTCTTACCATACAAACACAACAATAAAGATGAAACTGAAATAAATGTTCAAGGCTCTACTATAAACTCTGAGACTGAACACATATCTGATATCAAGACAATGTGTAATTTCACCCTCAAAATCAAGAGAACCCACTCGTGTATCACCACTCAATAACATGACACGAGGCCTCTTCACTATCCATCATTAAATTTATGCTCAACATAAAAAAAATACACATGGACTATAAACACACTATACTGAACAATCATTGGTCTGAATTTAATATCAGTACTCAACCCCAACAATGATCCTATAAAATTCTTCCATATTTGAATTATCATATGATTTCCTCAAACAAGACGATACACCACTAAAAGATAAATAAATCATATAACATCAATCCATTGTAGAACCATTATTGTGTGATTCCTATCAATTGGGAGAAGTATGTCTTGTTAATTAATAGTTATATGAGTAAATATGTATAATAATTTACCTATAAAAATATACATGAAAATTTATTTTCATGAGTAAGTTGAATGAAATAACCAAAAAACAATTAGAAGTCGATCCATTAGTCTATAATCGAGATGATCCAAAAATCATGTGAAAGGTAATTAAGCTAGAAATAATTCCAATCATGTCATGTATCATTATGTTGATATCTTTTTCCATTATTACAATTTATATATATCTACCTAAGTCATTTCCATAAATATCTATGAGAAACCTATGTCACTATACCGGGATACTCTTCCTAACCCCATGTTCATCTATACTCACTTCCAATCACTATAAATACTTATTTTGTGGAAGTACTTGTGGGAATATCGTAAATTAAAATTAGAGGGACACTATACCATGCATTCCATGTAAATCCAAAAAAATTTCTATGCTCTAGGTCCCCATCAATACACGACCATGAAATTGAGACTCGGTTGAACCCAAATGGTATAAACCATTGGACATCTGTAAGGATACCTCACCACTGAGATTCCATGGCCACCCTCATATGTCACTAATCAGGGAGAGAAAAATTATCTATATCTCTCAAGAGAGAGTAATCATCCACAAGTGTCCAATGATTTGAAACACATTTTACAACATCGTGGCCATGTAATCATCATAGGATAATGTATTTATCCATATCACATAGGAGTACATAATAATCATGAGTATAATTAGACCAAAGAGAATGTAATCCTCCAAATCATATGTTAACTAGAGGTGGAATTAAACATACTCATCACTCTAAAGAGCACAATAATTTGTGAGTATCGTTACTAGGTACACAAAGCCCATATATTGTAGTAGTTGGCTCAATAGTCGGGTATGTGGAATTACCTATAGGAATACCAAAAATATAATAATAGAAATACATAAAGTCTCAATAAAAAACTAATTGGTAGTACATTTTGGAATATAGATAGTAAAAAAATAACATAACCCAAAATCTATATCCAATTAAAGCATGTAAAGGAATCTTGATGATAATGAATGATTCTCCCAATAAGGATTATCATACACCAAATTGGAAGCACCTATGGTAAACATCACTACATGAACAATATATAAATAAATTTTAAAAAAATATAGTGAGGGTGGATTAATTCCTAAAATCAACACTTCTACCCTAACATCATAGGATTTTATGTTCATAATGGGTTCTAAGGAGACACCCAAAAACATTAATACCCAAACCCAATATACTATCTCAGGGTAGTTAAACATTGGGGAACCCATTTTGTCCCTCATGTCAAACACTGGAGAGGAATCCTACATGGGATCCTTAGGTCTACACAAAATAAAATGAATCCTAATGGAAATATGTTTCTGTGAAAAGCTAAGGGATTAATCCTACATGAGATCCTTGTATGGTATACAACAATGGAATCCTTTATAGGATACTCAGTATAGTTCATAAAAAGGGGAATCATATAGGCGACCCTCTATTGTAACATAATAATTAGAGACATCCTATATGGGATCCTCAAAAACACTATAGATAGAGTTTTTTAATAAGGGGTTCCCTTTATTAGCTCTTAATAATTGTAATCTCTCATGGGATCCTTGTTAACCTATAAGATTATAGAGTTATCCTAATTGAGGTCTTCTAAGTTGAATGATAAAGAGAAGAATCCTATTAGGGATACTCAAGAGTGACTAATTCATGGTATCTAAAGACATAGGGATCTTCTCACAAGGGATATGTAATCAATTTAAAATAAATTAATGCATTAGTAATGATATATATCTCATGATTCATATCTAAAAAATGTTCCCACTCATAGGAGAAAACTTGATTGAATTATTTGAGAAAGAACCTATCCAACACATAAACTATTGAATGCCACATAAGAGTGTTCATAATAAATCAAGGTTTTTACCATCATGATCTAGATGAAAATATACTAACAATGGAATAGTCCATTTTCCACATTCAAATCATAGGAATACAAAGATAGAAAATACATTGAAATGGTTATTAGGGGGGATTATACTACGTGTTACATTGGTAAAGGGATAGAACCATCAGTATCCCACAAGGGTATATATTTTTTCATATACATTTCAGGTGTATTTTCTTGTACATAAATTGTCAATCACATATATAGTATATATCATTCATAGGTTATATTCTTATGTAACTCACAAGGACTAGCCATGTACATGTACAAGACAAGACACCCACATATGGCTTGCTCATGTACTCTACATTGCGACATTACCCTACACGGGTCACCTATTCTGGTACACAGCTAAATGAATAATTCCATATACATGGTGTGTAAATCCCATACATGTAATGTACTTCTGAAAATTAATATTACATGAATATGAATAACAAACTTCATTTTTTCTTTAATCCACATACTGTGTGAATGGGTTTTCCCTATTGAAAAACCTATAAGTCGAAATAAAACCCCTGTTTTCACACCAAAATAAGTATATTGAACCACAAAGGACACTTAGAAGGAATATAAGAGGATTATAAATTTAAAATGAAAAAATATGGGTATTTTTAGAAAAACAAAAAAATGGACTAGCTTTGGAAGAAATCTATTAAACCTTAGCCCGTTTTAGCGGTCCACAGTTTTCACAGAACAATTTTTCATGTCGTAAACTCCACAATGGTACCTATGAATCACTCTATCTCTCTCACTATATTCCTACCTACACCTCTCTAATATCTCATTCAACTGAAGAGGAATCCATAGGGTTTTATGTGATAATCAATGTATGGAATGAAAATAAATTAATGAAAAGAAAATGAATAAATGAAATGAAAGGAAAAGAAGAGAAAAAGGGCGTCCCCAACCCAGCACAGGTTCCCAACATGAGTTTAGGTCCCTCATAGTAAAAACACATTTTTTATATATAATTTAATTTTAAAAAATATCAATTTGATGATCCATTAAAATGATATGGCTAAATGAACATATGTGAATAATTTAGTATTTACGTTGATAAAATTTAATTATTAATTATTCTACTACAATTCCAAATGCTCATATTTCCACCAAACACCTATAATTGGGTAAAACCCATATTCTAGAACAATAAAATTGGTTGGAAAAATTATATGAGATCGTACTCTAGGGTAAAATTACCATTTTACCCTTTATAAGAATCTAAAAGAAAAATTTTAATTTTTCCCAATAATTCACGTTTGAGAATAAACTATTCCTTACAATATCCCATGCATAAACCTTTATGTCCATGAGAAATGTGTTTCTAAGACTATAATCCATGCTCTCAACCTGATTATATGTCTAAAAAGTTATTTAAATATTCCAATGAAGAGTCTCTTAATGACCACAATTGTCTCTTATATGGGATACATTTAATTGGGACCGATCAAGTACTCCCCACCATATGAATACCCATATCGTTTAATAATGACCAATCATTGAGCTTCAAAGCCCTATTGAATAGAATAATTTAAAATGAAATTAAAGGTCACCACCCTCATGTAGCCAATAGTGAATTCTCATTCATATAAATTACCTTATACAACACCTCATGCATAACCTTAACATGTTCTTTAATCAAGCCAGGTCTGACATGTAAAATAATATAAAAGTATCTCAGTGTAGGGATAATACTCCTACAACATACTAATGATGATTTCATGATATGTCATGATCATCTCTAACTAGTATACCACTATGATTCTTCAAGAGGCCATGTACAAAACCCTATAATCCATGATCACAAAAAGTCTATATTTTTCTTTAACTAAGACCATACACCTTATCAAGAAATAATGATTGTCCAAGTCGATCCATGGGATAACCCTTTCAAAGAACAATATTCATCTCAGATGTATCCCCTATAGTGGAGGTAAATTTACCATTTAACGGAAACTAACAGACAAAAATAAAATTGAATGTCTTGAAAATACCAGTGCTCGGCTCGTAAGAAGCCAGTCACCGATTTAAAATTTAAACAATACCATTAGAAAATGACGTGTGAATTTATTAGATGAATCATATCCTCACGATTCATCCTTTACATAGCTAAGCTGACCACACTACATGGAACATTAGTTTCATTATGCCAGATGATCCATGAGAAATCTTATTTAAAATTGGAACCCCATGATATTCCATGATTTATTTCACAAAATACCATCCCTCAGAGTCATCCAAGTCACAAGCTTCTAACTATTATCATACTACATTAAAAATAATAGAAACTCTGGTCAACTGGGCTAGGCACCTGAATAATATATTCCATCTAAGAAAGTCTTAATACCCATGTACCCTAAGTTTTTAAAAAAAATTTGATTGTATCAACATCAATAAATCACAAATCATTAGCACTAAATGTGTGTTTGTCTACAAAAATGTATATAACCATGTAGACTACCAGAAATGGAATCTACCAACCTAGTAAGAATTCTCATGCAGGTTTACCGAGATACAAATTAATATCGAAAAACAAGTCTCCAAGTAAAAACTAAGGGCCTATAGGTATCCCACCTACCCTATTGATGATGACTCGCGAATGGGTCCCAGGTCTAACCACATAGCTCAAAATATCAAACCTATCATGGGAGGTAAAGAGTAAAATGACATATGATTGTTAGAATTGTAAAATCAATTTAGAAGGGGATGATCCTCACCGAACATCCTTACAATAAAAAAAATACATGAATTACCTAATACCCATGTTGAAGAGATACATAACAGAAAGTCAATGAGTGTATGAATATATTAACACCCCATCAATTCATAGTTCATGAGAAAATTCATTAAACATATTAGCATTATACATAATGATCATACTATATAACCATAATGAGGTCATTTAATTGAAATTCCATTCAATCCTATGCAGTAAAACACTATCTATATTGTCGCTGACACATTAAATAACCATACCAATGAAATTAAAACCATACCAGCAGTATAAAACAAGCAAATCATGTTCCCTATCTGACTAAAAATTTCATTTCACCTCCATTTCATGAGGATTGGGTGATCGAACTCACCACCAAGTGACACAACACTGATTCACATAACTATCAATCTAAAAATATATTATATAAATGTAGGATCAATTGAGTTGAATTCAAAAACAAAAAATTGAAAAACAAAATTTATGTTTTTGTTGACACATTATAATTTTTATTACCATTATCAAAAATAATCACACACTTGAAGGCCAATATGATGTGAATCCCACATGATAAATAAATTTCATGAGGTTCATGTATTCTTTTCTATCCATGAGTCAAGAATCCAACCATGACCACTTTCCAATGGACATGTATAAGAGATCCATTTAAAATCACAATGTCAATAAAATATGTTCATTAATAAATGTTAAAATCATAAACTAATGTAACCTAAAATATCATAACATCAATAAATTAACCTTGGAAACCACGACATCATATCGGAAAATGTGTTTTTGATGTAGTTATTTGATATCCATTTCAAAATATGAAAAATTACAAGTTATCCTATCTAGTACATCCAAAATATTAAATCCATGAAAAGGAATAGCTTTGATACCACATTAAAATATCCTAAGCTTGATGTCATGAAATGAATGAGAAATGCCAATTCTCGATGAGGCCTCAAATGTGCCACTTAATATACTATGGAATTCAACTAGTAGAAAGGGAATAAGGTGTGATTGTGGGTAAAAAATTACATCAAATAAAAATAACAAAAAAGAAAAATATACATGTATCATACATATATGTAAATAAATAGATTGAAAATGTTGTAAATAAACTTAAATTGGACATGATGTAATAATTAATGAAAATTATATAATATCCTGAATAGTTTCTTTATATATAAAAAATGATTCATCCATTGGGTCGACCATACAGACTTAAGAATACAAAGGAAACTAAAATAAATATACGAGTATATACTATTAGCTCTAAGATAGATGACATACCTATTCTTGAGACACTATCAAACTGTACTATCCCGATCAAAGAAAACACTCTTGAGTAGAACTGCTTGATCATAAAATCCTATTCCTCAGCCCTATCCACATGAATTCATTCAAATCCTATAAAATAATACATAAGGTTTTTACACAAACATAGGATCATATACAAGTGTGATAATATAATATTTATATCTCACCCTGATGATAAACCTTTAAAATTCTTCCATAGGATCATGCTCAAGAAATATTTTTTACATATATGAGACACCACTGAATGATAAATAATTCCTATAATTAGACATCATATTATAACCTTGTGTCTGTGATTACAGCCAAATAAATGATATGATAAAATGGATACACATATTTATATGTTCATATATGCATGTTCCCCTTAAAATACATCTATAGAAAAATATATATATTCATGAGTAAGGTGACAAAAATAAAAGAAATCTAATCGATATTCAATCCCTAGGTCTGTAATCTCGATAACCTACTCATCCAATTTAAGGGAACTGAGATGTATATAATTCCACTCAATCCTTGAATAATTAATTTGATATATGGTTTTGGAATCCCAATTTTCATATAACTACATTTTATAACACCATAAATATATCTAAGAAAGCTATGTAACTATATTAGTGTACTCTTCGTATCCCTATGTTCACCCGTACTTGCATCCAAGAATTTTATATAAGGATTCTATGAAATACATTTGAAAATACAGTAAATAGACATGGGTTGGATGGAATGATACTCATACCATGTATATATATTCCAATGTATGATTCCTAGGTCCTAGTATATAGGTAGACATAAAATTGTGATTTAAATGAACCCAAAGGAATTGAGCCATAAAATATATTTAAAGACTGCTCAATAGTTAGATGAAATGCCCACCCATGTAGTACTCTAATCACGGAGAGAATAATCATACCTATTAATTAGGTGATAATAATTTCACATGAGTATCCAATGAAGTAAATCTCCATGTCTAACACTGTGTTCATGAAATCAGTCAGGGGAATCATAATTATCCCAATATCTTGGGAGAGAATAATCACCCATGAGTATAATTAGGTCTTGGAGAACATAATTATCCCCATAATATAAACCAGTGGATAGAATAATCATGCTCATCACTAATGATTTTGTACTCATCTATTATAATAGTATGAACTCCATTCTTGTATACCATAGTATAATTATCAGTAACCTGATAATAGGAAGAATCTATAGAAATTCCAATATTATAATAACTATAATACAAATGCTCAATATCATTGTCCCATGTAATACCTCTTTCATATATATAATAAACCAATAATATTTATCACAATACAAATCTAAAGAAATAACCAATAGGAATCCCAAATATAAATAAGGACACCTCATGTCGGGTCCTTCTTCCCCAAATATTGATGTACCTCTGGTAAAGATCATTGCATCAGTAAAAAATTATATAAGTATAAACAAAAGTGTATTGGGGTCTGAACACCTAAAACCGAAATTACTTACACAACCTAATGGAATTAATAAATTATCACATATTCTATGGTGGAACTCACTAACATCACTACCCATCCCTGACATACTATGCCAGAATCAGTCAAATATCAGGTCACCCTTTAGGTCACACATGTCAAACACTTGAGAGGAATCCTAATTGGGATCCTTGGTTTTATGCATAAGTACTGAAATCATACTAGGGATCCATATATTTGAATATAGAAGGGAGGAATTGTGCTTGGGATCCTTGAATGGTAAATAAATTATTTATCCAATATGGTAACCATGGTACGATACCCATGATGGGATGTCCTACATAGGACCCTCAAAATGGAATAAGAAGTAGATCTATACCTTATGTGATCCTTAGAATAGTATATAAATAATGGGATTCTAGATGGGATTTCCTAAAATATATCATAAGTAAATGCATCTATTAGTGTGAAATTGGAAGCCAGAAATAAGAGAGATGAATCATACTCATGATCCTCTACTCGGAAACATATATAGAGCAATCCAACATGGGATCCTTGAGAATGAATAACTGATTGCCTCCATGGACATAAAGGCACATCCAAAAAGGGATACATCCTCAATGTAATATCCACTAAGTATTATGTCATGAGATATTTTTCATGGATAATATAAGATCAGTGGTGTTACTCTTAGGAAGAATTTTTGTTCAATTATTGAGAATGAACTAGTCCATCAAGTAAACTCATGAATGCAATATAAGATTCCTCAAAACAACTAATGGATTTTATCCTCGTGATCCATGTGGTAATATGATCGTAACAGAGTAATCATATTTATAAATATGACTCATTGGATTCATGATATTAAAGGACCCTCATAATGGTGTCATGGGGTGAGTACACACTAGTTACACTGGTATAGGGTGTGCACCCTCATGATCCCACATGGGAGTGTACTACTTCCTATAGAGGGATTTTCAATGACTTACATTGCGTGTAACATACACTATAGAATATACCTTGTACATCACATGAAATATCCATTTATCTCACATGGTGATGTATATATATATGGCATGTGACCCACATGGGTTCAGGTCATGTACTCCACACAACCATGTGTCCCTACAAGGGCAACAGGGCCTAGTACTCGACTACACAAATGAGTACATACACATAGAATGTAAATACCACACACACCATGTACATATTAATAGTCATCCTCCACAAAAAAGATGAACACATGGTTTATTTTGTATAAACCACATGACATATAGATGGGTATTCCCAAATTTGAAACCCTTAAATATCCCAAGGACCCACGTTTTCAACAAACAATCAGTACATTGGCACATAGACGTTCCTAAGAAAAAATATAATTTTATTAAAACATTAAAATGAAAAAAATATTCTAATTTCTAGAAAACATAAAAAGGTATACTATTGGGAGGAAATTGATAAATCTTAACCCATTTCAATTTTCCATGATTACTGGATGATGATATGGTGCATTGCAAACTCCATGACTATACCTCTCTATATATATCTCTCTTTCTATTTCTAAATCTCCCTCTCCATTATCTCAAGAATAGAAAAGGGTAGTAGTAAAGGAGTACATGATAATTAGATGAAGGAAAATAATGAAATCTAATAAAATAAAAGCACAGAAATTAATTGAAATAAGGAAATGAAAAAGGGGGCATGATTCTGCCCAGTTGACTGACCACAGTCTATGGCATGACTAGAAAAAAATTCTGATTTTGTAATAAATGGTAGAGACATTATCCAAATATAAATTTCCATTAAAATGATATATTCTAATGAATATTCAAAGATAATATAATGTATAATATATTAAATATAAAAAATAGTCGAAGAAGGGGATCTATAATGATAAAAATTAACTAATAGACACAAAGATACATGAAGTGTGGGAGACTCAAACTAATGAAGTCACAAACAAATAACATGGCCATTTCCCACTAGGTGATTCCTTGGGGGAATTTAATTTAGTAAATAGTAATTATTAATTATTCTACAAACATTTAAAATTTTCATATTTTAATAAGACAAATGTCATAAGGACAATACCCTATTCTAGGACCAATGGAGTGGTCAAAAAAATTATCCAATATCGCTTGCTAATTGAAAATTAACCTTTTAAGACTTAAAAGAATCGAAAATAAAAGATTCATTTTTATGATAATTAATTCATGATTAGAAATATTCAGGTCCATAAAATCAAAATCGATCCCATGAATATGTTTGGGCAAAAACCTCAATCTAATGATGTGAATCATTTTTCATTTAAACATTTCAAGAGTGGTCATATTCATTTAAGTAATTAATAAACATTATTTCAAACTATTTTATTAATTTCATATGAGTAATATATTATATTCATAATTTATATTTTATGAAGTAAAAAAAATTTACATTATTTATGCACATGTTTGGACTATAACATTCACAAAATAATAGGGTTAATTTTGGATAAACACTTTACATCGGTAATTTTAATAGTGTATCAAATTTTTAAATACGATTATTATAAATTTGTTGATATTTTTGAGTAAATGTACCCATAATAACTTTAACCATGGTCAATCCAATAATTATTTTCTTGGAGTTATACATAGAATGTCATTACAACATCTAATGTGAACTTAATCATTTTAAAAACAAATATAAAACCTGACTACATTTAAAACAATGAATATAATTATAATTTATTGAAATTTTTTTTAATTTAAATAAATTATGGTATTATTATTATTTTATTACTCAAGTGTACATAAATATTAATGAAATGTGTTATGACCCAAGGGACATGACTTCCTTATGAAAGTATTATTAAAAATTTATTCCACCATCTAGTTTTCTTCCTTTCATGGTTCTTATAATTTTTTAAAAATTATCATTATTTATTATAAAGAGAATTATTTTATAATTTTTTACTATATTTCACATTCGTTAAAATGGTTTATGATTGAATATTTTTAACATATTCTATATGAGTTATTTTTTTAATTATATATTAACAGAAGTCAAGTTTTTTAAATATAAAATAGTTCACTATATTTTCCATAAATAATATTTTTATTCATTAAAGACCCTCGTATTTTAATTTACACAATATTTTAAAAGATATCATATTTATATGATAATAATAATTTTAATTTTCAATAGGTTTCATAAATATATATATATATATTTGATCTTAATTTTTTGAAAAAATAGAATGTCTTTTTCTTATGGGTTATAAGGAGTTTGTTTTGAAGTTATCAATTTTGAGAAAAAAGGAATGGTGAATTTTTTTATTCATGATATGTTTGTTTAGTATTATAAATGATAAATGGGTATTTAAATATATGTATTGTTGATTTGTAGATCGATATATGATCATAAATTTATTGGGTAATGATTAATCATTCGAAGGAGAAATTGAAGAAGAAGAATTGGTTAGAAAAAAACTATATAGTTAATCTGGGATGATTTATTATAACATGAGTTGAAAAAGATTGAACTCATGATGTGAATAATAGTATCCAATATATCGATATAATCCTTGAAAAAAGATTTTTCATGGACATATTTTGACATATTAGGGTATGAAATGTGTATGAACTTTCAAAGGTGAAAGGTTCTGAAATGTTATCCAAATTACCCACATGACTCTGGATTCCTTTATTATATACATATTCTTAATAATGGGTTCCCATATATTCTATTTTATAAATTTTTTAAAACTTTGGGATCATTATAAAATAATAAAAACTATCTTGAATGAAATAGAAGTTTAATCATAATTTCATGATTTGTTGAACATGTTACAGGTGTGGAAGTGTATACTTTGTTAAATAATTTTTTAATATATTTTTAAAATTATACAATCGAAATATCATGAGAATATAAAAAAACAGTAATTCATATTTATGGGTTGTTAATGTAATGGGTCATTATATTTGGTATCAGTAAAAATGTTATATATAGAAAGATGTTTATATGATGTTAAAATTCCCACATAATAGATTTAAATATAGATTAATATTATACTGGGTTATATTTTAATTATTCATAATTTTATTTATCTAATACAAGAATATTCAGAATGTTTTTCTTTAAAGGAATTAGGGTAGCAAAAGTACATATGAATCAAGTGGATAAAAACCTTCAGAATCAGAAACATTGAATGATTATAATGTAATTGTTTAGAGTAGTGTTATGTAACATAATACATGATGATAATGGTCGAACCCATTAATGATAATAATAAAATTTTAAATTATAAAACATTATTATAGTGTATCATTTAAAGAAAATACACACTCTAGTTTTCATTAGATATTTGGGTGTGGTTAATAATTAAGTACAAATACATGAGGTTTAGATTTTGTTTAATGTTTTGGGATTTTTAGAACATAAAAACCTAAATCTTTATATTAATTGTTTTATAGGTGAATTCAACTGATGGTGATCTATAATTTTTAATACTCATGAAATGTAATATATTTAATCTAATAAGTAGTATGTATTAAATGATATTTTCATTGAGATGAATTTTCATAATGCCCTTTTATAAATAGAAAAAATAAATTTATATTATCGAAGAAAAATCAATATGTCTTATTGGATGTTTATAAAGAATATATTTTTATACTATGCATGAACAGACATAATTATATTCAATAAAAATTAATAAAATTATATTTATTTTACTATTCTTTGAAAACTATTTATTAATGATAATTTTACTATCATAAATGTAAATTTCTTGAGAAGGTTGTTCATCATGTAATTAAATTTTATATGGTGATTTCTAATACTTATGTACTTCATTAAAATAAGATCATGATGTGGTATTTTAGATTGAAATAAACATTTAGTCAAATAATATGTCTAGAGGATAACCTCTCAAATATTATTGTTTCTTAATAGAAATTTTAAATAAAATTTGATTGGATAAAGAAATTTATATTGATGTTGTATATTCTGAAATTTATCTCTTGATTATAAGAAAAATATATAATGCCAACCCAGTAATGGTAAAATGGATTGTGATGCCATAATACATGTGGGGGAGATTGTTAAATCAACAACTCACCTCATTAATTTTTATCAGAAATCACAATACACATAATAAAAAATGATTTAACTTATATTTATATTTTATTTGTTATATTTTATAGAATGAATGTCCTATCACTGAAAGAGTAAAAATATAGTTTTTAAAAAAATTTAATGATATGAAGTTCAAATATTAAATTTCTTTCATAAATTTTTAAAAAAAATTCTATTATTTACCATACATTCCATACATATATAATACATTTTTTAGATGAATATTAATTAAGTTTCAAAAAAATACAACATAGGACCATAAAGGTTTAATGAATTTGTAGGCGAGATATTTATTAGTCTTATTTATGGAAATATATTCAAAATATCCCTTAAAAAACTCCCCAAATATTATTATACATAATCATACCCTACACAAACCCTTTATTAATGATGTTGGGAAAAGAAAATTAAGATATGGTGAGCGTAGATTCTCATTAGTGGTATTAAATGTGGATATCAATAATCACTTAAACATAACTTGTCTATTTCGGAATTAAAACATTAGAATAATGTTTGAAAAGTGTAACATTGATAACATAGATTAGAATATTGATTCATAGAATAATGTATGAATGTTTATAATACATGAGTAAAAAAAGGTATTAAAAACATAATATTTGAATGAATAATATAGGAATATGAATATTATAACACTGTATAATTAATAAAGTGTGATCATGTATAATTATAAATAAGTTTAAACATTATATTAAGGATGTGTGATTTGGTCTTTGCATAAACATATATACATGTAAAAATGTCCCCACCTATCCTCATGGAAATTAAACTAAGTAGATACATAACAATATATAATTTTGAACTAGATCCAAACATAAATATATGAACATGATATCTAGGTCATCGCATAAACATATAGACATGAAAATAGGCCCACACATAGGCTTTTAAAAATGAAATTAGGGTCACTAATAACATATATATTTTTTTAGATACCAATATTTAAATAGACAATTAGAGTTAATTGTCAGTCCCATGCCTCATATAATCCATAATTTTTTAGACAATATAAAAAACATTTATCATATCATAACCCATGAAAACAAAATCTGTTTTTAAAAAATTTAATTATTTGACCACAGCATACCACATAGAAATATAGTGGGGTTCATAAGAATAAAACTTGGAAAATAAATGTGTTCTATAGATATATTTCCATCATAAAAATAAACCATATAGATAATTAATAAGGATGGTCCCAATGGATGATATTTCAAGTAATTA
This sequence comes from Viscum album, assembly GCA_963277665.1. Taxonomy (NCBI): domain Eukaryota; kingdom Viridiplantae; phylum Streptophyta; class Magnoliopsida; order Santalales; family Viscaceae; genus Viscum; species Viscum album. The sequence goes on from OY728141.1 coordinate 212,388,773, forward strand.
TTACATAACAACCAAGGTTTTCATTACAGATGGAAAATTATTATGAAAGATCATTTGGAGGATTTCATGAATAAAATAAACTTCCCACATTGATATAAATTATTCAAATATAATAAATTTAAAAATAATAGTGAAATTGTTTTCAAAAAGAATATTATTGGAAACATGTAAAGGTTGATTTAACTAATTTATTAATTACGATGAATTAAAATATAATGCATTTTATACATGTTAAAATCATATTTCCTTTAAAATGTTTGTTAAAAAAATAAAAAGATCGTTGTTTAGAAAATTACATGAATATTTCTTCAATTTATTTTAAAAAGTCATAAAAGGGAATAAATTACCTGAAAATTAGTTGTATAATAGTAAAAACATCATTTAGACTGATAATAATGTTACATGACATGGAATAAAAAATATTTTTGACTAAATAGAGAAATATATTTTGTTTTCTAATTTTTATTGTTGATATCATGAGTACATAAAAAAGAAAAATTAAAACAAATATACATAATTTTAAGAAGATATCATTTGATAAGAAAAATAATGAGTTTATTGAGAGATATATCATAATATTTTATCATAAAAAACAAAATCATAAACAATCCCAACAAACAAAGAGATTGCAACATTAAACCATTTCCATTTTTGTAATTTTTTACTCAGAATTAATATGAAATGAATAAACAGAAATGTATACAAATATATATATCCAATAATTTCATTATATTAATTATAAAATATATTCATGGGTAGTATATTCACTATATGAAATAAATTAGTGGTGTATACAACATGTGTCTCTTATATATAAAAGTGCGATGAAAATCCTATACCGACATAGTGACTTTTATATCATAATCACCAAAATATATTTTCATCAAATGAATAATTAAATCTAAAAAAATTAGGACACTAATTATATAACATGTTTGTGGTTATCTAAATATCCCACATAAATGATGATGGGTTCATAATATAACATATTCCACAAATAAGACAATTTATGATGACAAACTATTTCCTTGTGTCTTAAATTTCATGATAATGTAAAAAAATCTATTATATAAAAAAAGTATCTACATTATAAATATTTTAATGTTACATAATAAAAAATATATAAAGATATATTTATATATTACCATATATGATTTAATTATAACCAATTATCTTATTTTTTAATTACAATTCCTTGTTAAAATAATTTTTTGAGTAATAATAACTTTGTTTTTCATTTATGATATTATCTAGAAGATTTTTCCTTTTAAATTAATCACAGTTTCATCATCATCAGAATTTTAAAAAAAATTATTGATATCATAGATATTAATTATATATTTATTTTTTTCATTCCATTATTATTAGATATAGTAAAGAAATTACATGGTGCATGGTGACAATGGAATATATATAGGAACGAACATTGTTTCCACTTTCTCGGTGACTAGAATGAAATAAATATAGATAATATATCACAATTATATATTAATTTATATTTCATAAATATCGTATATATTATTCAAATATATTATTATTACTAGAAGTTGATGGACAGTTCCTCCCGCTTCCTACCATTCCGATGACCTAGATCTATACCGCTGGGATCATCTCCCCCCTCCCTTATGGAGGGGGGAGCTTCGCGTTCGCTGTCCCATGAGAAGGAAGCCCCTGATTCTTACTCTCCTTTTCCGAAATTCTCCATTGACCCAAAGGTTTATTCTCTTTTCCAGGACTCACCTCAGTTGTCTCTGCCCCCGACGGAGTTAATCTCTGTTGCGGACCTGTGCAATTTTACCCTGGTGGCCCGCTTTCGTCCTCAGCGAACGTCGGTTGAAGCATTTTCCCAGGCCATCTCCAAGTCTTGGGGACTTTATGAACATCCGGTAGTTGGGTTACTTGATTGACGACATATTATGGTTTGGTTTGGATCCGAGGCTGATTTGATTATTGCTTGGTCCAGAGCTCCCGGAAGGTGCAATGATTCTTCTTTCTTTCTCTTCCATTGGGGTTTCGAATTCCATATGCAGCATGATCCGTCATCAGTTGCTACTTGGGTGAGTCTTCCTGGTCTTCCCCTTTCTTTTCAAAATCCGGCGATTCTTTGTGCAATTGGCAATATGATTGGGCGATTTCTTTGCTCTGATCAACATACGGAGTCTGTGTCTCACTCAGTTTGCCCACACATATGTGTTGAGGTTGATGTTCCATGACCTCCTGTGCGTTGTATCTAGATTACAAATGAGCAAGAGTTTAGATGGATGCAAGCGGTTGTTTTTGAGTCATGGATAAAGTTTTTTGTGAGGTGTAAACGGTTCAGACACCTGGAGGAGGTTTTCCGTAGGGTAGGGATGGATGGTTATCCCCAGAGGATGATTGGACATAGGGGGGATAGGTGCGGGATGCACGCTGCTGTGAGGTTCACTCAGTGGACTCTGAAGGATGGCCCAGAGGAAGGGGAAGTGGCTGCGTTTTGAGACTGGTGTTGGTCATCCGGTTATTTATGAGGAGAATGCGGCCTCCCTGGAGGGTGCTCGGGAGATTTTGTGCTGGGGTTCTGATAGTGCTGGACGAACTTTAAAGGGTGCTGCCATGGAGGATGCTATCACTAGTAATTCATGTGCTATGGAGGAGGTGATAGAGAAGGAGTCAATTGATGATTTTAGGTCTTCACAACAGGTTAAAGCTGGGAATGTTGTGCAGATGGAGCTTACAACTGCACTGCAGCCCCGATCTTGGCAGCAGCGAGATGATCTGGAGCTCCGCAACCGCTTTTTTTGTTTGGTGGTGGATGACATAGTGCTGGATTGTGATGGAACTGTGTCTGTGGGTTAAAAAATCTTGGAGGAGCAAGGCTTTGTGGGTCCTGGAGACATTCTTGAATCAATACAAGGGCAGGAGGCTGGTGTTACTGCTCCGGTTCCTGGTTCTACTTGTTTTTGTCTGCAGGTGTTGGAGAATGGGAAGGCCTCTATCACTGAGACTGATGTTTCAGTCAATGTTAATGGAATGATTTCACAGGAGGCTGCTGCGGACGACTCTCTTGTGGAACAGCAGACAAATGTTGGCTGTGAGTTTGTGGATAATCCGAAGTGTCTTGACATACTTGACTCTAACACTCAATCTCAGCAGGAAAAGGGTATGGAGGAGGGTTACCGTGTAGTACACATTTCTGGAAAGTGGGGGGATTGTCTTGAGAGTGATGAAGAAATTGAAGGTGGAATGGTCTGGGCTTCCTACAACGATGTTGTCCGGGGTGAGAAAAGTAAGGAGCCTGGGAATGAGGAAGTGATGACTATCCCACCACGAAGAAGGCCGAGGATGGACTATTCTTATCTGCCAAATCCAATGGCTATCAGGTCTGCCATGGGTGGGGAAGGCTGGGCTGCGCGGTCTTCTAAGGAATTTCTCACTTTGGAGAAGTTAAACCTTAGAAGGAAGTATGCCAAGATCCTGCGACATTATGACAGCTCGGAATGGGAATCGGCTACTGCAGAAGATGAAATATATCATGGGGGTGGTGTTGGGTCAGACTGATTTGAATCTATATTTATGATGTCACCCTGGTGTACTGGCTTACTGGTTTTTTATTATTTAATAAATAGTTAGAGGCTCGCCTCTGATTGACTTTCCTGGTTATTATTATTACTATCCATTTAAATATAAAATAAAACACATTTACATCCCGTTGTGAAGGTGATAGTCCACACAATTGCATAAGCTATGTGATGATTTTATAACGGACTGGAAAATAAAATGGAATATATGATATTATAATTTTATAACTATATTTATTCCATAAATATAATATAAATATATTATGTCTATCATTACATATATCAGGAATAAGTGATCATATAAAATGAATTATGTTGTTTCATGAGGTTGTAATCTAGCATAGACTTGATCAACATTTTTGTTTCACATTTTTTGGTGGATGTGATGGATATAAGTCATGAAATAAAAATAATAACTTTTATTTATATATTAGTTAATAATTTATTATATCCATATAGATTAAAAATATTTTTTTTGTTGATATTGAAATATAATAAAAACACTCCACTATGAGTGATACCTCTTCTTCAAACAACCTCCATAGGTTTATAAAAAAATCCTTATTAAGAGGGATTCATAATAAAAAAATCATCTATTAAATAAAGTGGAAATTATGGAGAATATTTGGGATGGAATTATATAAACAAGAATTATTTACATGGCTCAATAAGAATAGATAGGGTGAACTTTTAAAAGTAAGGGTGATGACACACATGGGTTTCTTGAAATGAAAAAACATATATATATATTTTTTTAGAAAAAGAAACAAAAAATATCATTATAAAGCCTTGGATTAAATAATATCTAAATATGTTAATAAATTATGATTTGTATAAGTTTAATGATCATTTTAACACTAATATTTTTACTTTATCTTCATTGTAAAACTGTTCTAACATTAACCATTGTAATTAATTTTTCCACTTTTGAATATTAATTATGAAAAAAATTATTTTGAATATATTTTATTATATTAATAATTATGATTAAAAATAGGGAATCTTTTTTATAATAAAATATTCATAAATGTTTATGAATTTAATTTAATATTATACAAGAAAACATAGAAAAAAAATTATTTTCTACAGAGATATATTTCATAATAATAGTGTGATTTAATATAAAAATTTAACAAGAATATTTATCCAATGAATTAAATTTTATTCATAAAACTATAATTGGACTATTTTTTAAAATCATAATATTAAATTAATTAGGTAAATTATTTATATTTAATTTAATTTTTTAATAATAATCAATAATTTTTACTATTCATCAAATAAATAAATCAATTAAAAAAAATATAGTGAATTTTTTTATATTTATATTTAAAAAATTATTTTTATTTTTCAAGATAAATATTCTTAATGTGTTAGAAACATTTTTTATATTTTTCCAAAAAATGTATAAAAACATTTTTATGAGAAAGTTTTATTTTCAATGAATTTGAAGGATTTACTAAAAATTTTGTACATTTATATTAATATGTTTTCTTTAAATATAAAAATTACTATTAATTGAAATAAAATTACATTTATACTACCATTTCTAATGGATTGGTAATAGTGGTGATTTTTAACTAATAATATTAATTATATACTGTGGTTTTCTAAAATTCTGTGTTTTGTGCAATCCAAGATATTAAAAAAATTAATTTTTTTTAAACATCAAGGTGTTAAATTTTCAGAGTGTTGAACGAACTAATCGGTAAAAAAAATATTGAGTGTATTAGAATAGAAATTCTATGCTTTTATTGATGTCATTAAAACTAATCTTGCATAATATGGGATTCTACTGTTTGATTTTTCCACCACATTTTATATAAATGAATCCTCTACTCGAGAAATAGATATATGAAATTATGAAAATTAAGCATTCATATTTTTTCTATTGTTTGTAATAGTTTTTAATTTTTTAATATAAAAATAACTGGATATTAGCGTATTTTTTTAGTTTACATTAAGAGGTACCATTTTGTGACGTTTTATTCATAAGGATCTAATTTTTTATTGTAACCATCTATCTATTGTTAATACATGATCATGTGAATCTAGGGATATGATGATAGAAAAGTTTATCATCTAATCGAGGTATTCTAGTGGTTTGAAGATAGAGGTCATGTACAACAAGTACATGGAAGTAAGATGATACTGATTGGTACTATTAAGGACTTATCGGAATATTAAGACAGACCTTTAGATAAGTTATAATATAGTGGATAACCTATGATAAGTACATTGTCAGGGATAACATTGATATGGTATACTTATCTAATATTCACTTTCTTTAACAATTATTTTTAATAAGTAACCTTTTAATTTTGTATTTGGTTTATTACTCAATATGATTATTTGTTCATAATCATCAGCTATATTTTTTTGAATAATAGTTTCTATAATTTAATTAAATTAAATTAATTATAATTTATCTTTTTTATAAAAATATAAAAATAATAATTTATTTATTTATTTTTTGATAACTATATTTCAATACAATATATATTACAGTTACAATGGACCTTTATTTCATCGTTATTTCAAAAATTAGATCAATATTTGATCTCATTAGAAATAAGAAAATTTGGATAATCAATAATACTTTTCTAGTTGGATATTACTTGGATAAAGAGGAAAATAATCATTATTTGAAAAAATAGAAATGATATATAATTTTTAAATGGTTTCATTTATTATAACCAACATAAAAATGGAATAGTAGTTCATATGTTAGATCATCGAGCTATACGCTATCATTGTTAACTTTTTTATTGGTGAGCCCATCGACCACAACATTTAAATACTAATAAACATGTTTGATGATGTAAATAGATACGCAATAGAATAACATATATTATATTAATATAGATCTTATGTTTCACAAAATATGGATCACCCCATTAAGAAAATATTTTATGATAGTGGTTGAGTTTTTTTCCAACACAATGATTGTCCCATATTTTAATCCATACATAAGACATTGAATTATTAACAATTAGAATTTCATCATCCATAAATTTTTATATTTCTCATGTTCCATATAAACAGCCAAGGTTCATTCCATTGTGATATAAAAAAATGGTAGCCCTAACCTGAAGGACCGTCATAACATTCTAATGCACCCTAACCATTAATTTTATTACATATTTGAATATAATATTTTCTAAAATATAACAAAACATCAAGTATAAAAATTTTAATTTATATAAATGGGAAACCTATAAATTATAGTTAAATAATGGATATTGTTAATGAAATAACCACAATGACAATGGTTTTCCTCCTTGGTAGAGCATAAATATTTTTTTTTGATGACATGATTACCAGTAAATACCCGGAAAATTTGTGGAAATTTTTTCTTAAATAAAAGGGATTTTTATGAGTCCGCGAACATTTATGGCGCTTGATTCCGAAGCCTGGTGTGCCCGGAATCAATTTCTGATGTTTTGATCCGGTATGTTTATTAAATTTATGAGCAGGATTCTATAACATTTGAACTAGTGCTCGGAATTGAAATCCAAGGGCACCGATGAACTCGCAGCACCGAAATTTTCTTAAGAAGGCTTTCGCCTCTTTGGTAGATGGTCAAAAATAAAAGATAGTTTTTGGGTTTTTTTTAAAAAATAATCAAATAAGTTATACAACACTTTATTTTATTTTAAGCTGTCATGTGTGTGATTTTTGGTTAAAACCTCCACTTGGGAGTTGGAGGTGGGATGGCCACTCCCTAACCTCCCATGAGAGGTTATGGGGGTGGGGCTCACCAGAATATATCCTCTCGGGAGAGGTTACGATATAGGGACCACATGAGACCATAACCTCTCAACTCTCCCTCATTAATGTGGGAGAGCCTCTCCACCTACCCTTGTTTCTGAATTTGTGAAAACTCCCCAATTAATGTGCCATCCTAATTAATTAAATTGGAGGAGCATTTTTAATTAAATCACTATTTTGAATTTTGTGCGAACGATTAAAATAATAGAGAAACTATTATTTTGGGCACCTTCATTTTGGGGAATCCTTGGGAGAGGAAGAGAACATGGAGAAACTTATCCCCTCCAACGAAGAATTCCCCTCCCAATGAAGAATGAGAAGAACATCGGTGAGGATTCTTCTTCTACTTTATTACCCTAACACCTACTGACATAGAGAATCATCCCTCTTCAACGTCGTCAATGAATCGACACACGAGCTTGGATTGGAAGTGTGCGACAGACACGAAGAATGACGGTCTCCTCTATCTTCATTTCGCGACTCTGTCGAGGAACGATGATTGACGAAACAGAGGTAGGGGTTTAGTTTTTTTATGTACCATATTCTTCGTTTATACAAAAAATGAAGAACATTGATTATTATCTTTTTCAGGTGGAATGTTGTTCTTCGTTCTTGTGAACAAATTGTTAACACCCTAAAAACGAAGGGTGCATACCAAAACAACATGGATCGAACCCTCCATCCATCTAGAATTTTATTGAACTTCGGTGTGGTGATGAAGTAAGAGGAAACAGAGGAGGAAATGACAAAGGTCGCCCTACCAGTGGCCTTCGTGAACCTCGCCGACACCGCGGCGTTCCGCACCACCTCCGTTCGAACTCGCGCTGGCCTAGCCTCCCGGTCGTCCGGCCACCCGCCCCAACTGCGCACCCCGGAAGAACCTCGTACTGGCCCATACCCTGCTGAACCCACGGCCCACCTGGCCGTGTGTCTCCTCAATCCGGCTGCCGCATGCCAGACGTCTCACCCGGCTGCCGCCCAGCTGCCGCCCAGCCGCCCGCCTGGCTGCTCGCCCGGCGGCCGCCCGGCCGCCCCCTCGGCCGCTACCGGTCCACCCGCCTCGCCACACACAGCCTCTTGCAGCCCACCTGGCAGAGCCATTGACCAGCCACCCTCGAGCCGGCCTCCGCGCGACTCGTGCCCACTCGGCTTGTCGGCCTGCTCAACCCCCTTGCGGCCACCCTACCGAGCTAGTGTCCCGACTCCCTCGCAGCCACCCGGCTTGTCGGCCTACCCGACCTCCCTTATGGCCTCCAAGTCGAGCCGACACCATATCCCTCCCTCATGGTGTCTTGGCCGAACCGGCCCGGCTGCGCCCACCGGGGTGAGCCATGCCGAGATGCGTCGGGTCGTACCCTTGCGACGCAATGGGATGAACTGGCCTTGAGCCTGGGCCGAACCACTCTCGCAGTCCATTGGGCCGGGCCTAGTGGATCGGGCCTAACATTATGGGATGACCCACTAAACGGGTTGGGTCAAAACCATCATGTTTGACCGAGAGAACCATACTAGATCGACCCATACTAGGTTGGGCCGAGTCAGTCCGACCGGGTCAGACCGAACCCAGGCCCTCTACTGACCCATTACTTAGTTTGGCCATAACATTGACACAAGATGACTATTTGATGAAACGTTAGTGGAGATGGAATTATTGGAGCACGAAGGTCTCTTTGAGTATACCCCACATGAGTTCGAGGTATTTTTGAGTTACACTCAGGTTGGTTCGTACACAAATCCAACCCCCCTGTGACTAAAAGTCTAATAAATCACAGAGCGGACATCCAATTGACATGTTGTCTGTTGCATTGAGACCTCTATGACAAGGCATACCTTTTAGATACTTTTAAGTGGGACTTCGTGACAGTTGGAGTATCGACCAATTGCTTTTGGAGCGGATCTTCCAGAGATGAGCGTACATTTGTGCGTGAACCTAGTAGCTAGCTGAGACTTGATTACTGCTGACCGATTCGACACAGGGTGATTTGACTAGCCCAGTGGGGAGTGCCTTGGTGTCGAGGTTGGCCCACATAGGGGAGAACCTCTATGTGAGAATGTTTGACCCAAAGTACTCGACATGTAGAGTACCTCAGCAGGCTATGAGGGGTAGCCCCTCTATGTGAGCGTAGTAGACCCACGTTGGGGATCGCCACTCTGTGAGCGTGGAAGATTCAGGGTACTCGATAGGTAAAGTACCTCAGCTCTCCCTGTGAGTGGGAAGGGCCTATGTGTGACACGGTAGGCCCATTGTACTCGATAGAGAAGAAGTTCTCTATCAGCTTAGGGTTCAGATTGATACAAACCCTAGAATAAAATCCTGGTTGAGGTGAGTTAGTAACTTTGTGTTTTCTTCGTCATTGAGATAACATACATGGTAACATAGGTATATATATGTGCATATACCTAAGTGAGGTTATCTATTTATTTCGTACTTTATGTTATATCATTGTTCGATTTTGTGAGACCTTGAGGGTCTCAGGGCCCCTACTGAGTATCGTTATACTCAACCCTGCATGGGCTATGCCCACAACTCATTATGTAGGATGTAGACAATGGATAGTGCTGAACGAGGATGAGTGTACAAGGACTGAACGGTACCCAAAGGTGGAATACACGGAGTGACGGTACTCAGTGGAGACGGACGAATGTGGAGTGCTGTATAGGCTATCTGTACATACCATTCATGTAGGATTTCTTAGAGGGTGATCTAGCTATTGTTTCACTTTTCTTCTCTTGTACTTCTTTTCCCGTGTACTTTTAGTTTCCTTCTACTTTACAATTGGGCTTGTATTTCTGGCCCCTTTAATTTTAGCACTTCTTTTTGTATATATTTTTCTTAGTGTTTTGCTTCCATATTTTACTCTATTGAGTGTGTTCATAATTTTCAAAGGCAATGCCTTCCAAATTTTAGGGATTTACGCCATTGGTACTAGTTGGTAGCCCCTTTCCTATGGAACGTGGTCTTGGGGTAGTCATGGAACAGGTCTCGAGGATGGGTGGTGAAAAATTGATATCATAGGACGTCAGTTCTACCACAGAACATAGGACTTAGATCTTTCATTTCTATGAAGCAATAGTGTTAAGAGTAATGAGTATGGTTTTCAGTTTAGGGAGTCCAGTGTTGGTGTGGCGACCATTATATCCATACACCAGGACCATAACATCTGATTTCTTACCTAGTACATGAAAAAATATATTGCGCGTGTGTTTTCAAATGTTTTCTTTATGTTAGCTCAATCAGGTCAGTGTAGGGTCCTTTACTAGGGGAGGCACCATTGGTACCACTCACCGTTGGGCCACTGATTCCACCATCCCTAGCAGTAGATGATGCATGTCGTTTAAGCGCATTTCAAGAGTTCCAGTGTTAGAGGCCACCCAAGTTCAGAGAAGATATTGACTTGTAGGCAGCTGAGGATTGGCTGGAGGTTGTGGTGAGAGTCGTCAGACTGGCAGGGACAACAACAGACCTTATGGTGATCCTTTTCGTGAGTCTCCTTTCGGCAGCAGCAGGCATATGGTGCAACCTGATGTTCCAGGTGCATGACGAGATGATGCTACTATGGGCAAACATTGATAGCCTATTTTGGGAAGATTTTGTCCCTACCACCTTTCGTGTTGTGGTGATACTAGAGCTACTACACTATAGTATGGTAGCAAGCTGGTAGCTCAGTACTTAGCGAGTTTCACCGACCTCTCATGCTACTCTATAGATATGGTGAGGGACCCATTCGTTAGGGCTTGGACCTTCGAGCAGGGGCTTATGTGAGAGATCAGATCATCTATGATCTCCCCCAGAATCCTGATGCAGGCAGGGGTGTTAGAGGGGGCCCTCCTAGTGGAGAGTTTCCCTGTTGAGCAGTCACCAGCAGCAAGACCCATTACTAGTTGACATGCAGTGGAGTCTTCTATAGCTGTCAGTAGACAGATGACATAGAGTTCCAAGAGGACCATACCCACAGGTGGACGACCACAGGACTCAGGATCTGTTGTGCGGGGCACCCAGGGTAGTGACTTACAAGCCAGGAGTATGCACTGTTACTCGTGCGGCGAGCAGGGTCACATGGCTCATGACTTTTTGACCCACCATTTAGATGATCACCAGACAGTTGAGGGACCTCCCATGAAGTGGAAGAGATTCGATTGATGTAGTCTGCAGGTCACAAGAGGACATGGAAGATGAGCTAGTCGTGCAACTGGTGATCGGTGGTGCTATAAGGTGTTACCACCACTTCCACCCAGAGGTCCACCCCAACCATAGGGAGTAGGTGGACAGGGTAGAGATCAGATCCATGAAGCTGAGGGCTACGATCGCAGATCTCCAGAGATGATTCGTGGTATGATCTATGTCTATTCATCCTTAGCTATAGTTCTTTTTGACACAGGTGTGAGTCATTATTTCATTTCCACATCCCTCATTCGGAGCTCAGAGATTCCAAAGGAGCTGTTAGTTCGATCCTTACGGCTAGAGACTCCTACGGGAGTAGACTCGACGATTACGCATGGGTGCAGGTTGTGTGAGATTACTCTATGAGGCGAGACCTTCGGCTGGGATCTCCACTTAGTGGCATCAAGGCCTTACGACCTCATCTTGGGTATAGACTAGTTGTCTACAGTCCATTCTCCGATCAACTATATTAGTCGCAAAGTGTGGTGTGTCCACACAAATGGGACCAATTTCTCCATCACCGGTGATAAGGGATCCTTTTCAGTATATGACAGACTTACTCAGAGGAGGGTGCAGCCGATCACTTATCAGATGGCCTGCCTTAACCTCAGAGCAGTTGATGTGGGGAGTCTGAGCTATCCTATAGTGGTAAAACATTACATGGATATTTTCCCTGATGATGTTCTAGGACAACCTCCTCACTGAGTGGTGGAATTCTATATTGTCCTATACCCCACGACGAAACCGATATCTACACCAGGATATCAGATGGCTCCCACAGAGCTTTGTGAGCAATGGGTAATGTTAGAGGACTTCCAGGGAATGGGATTTATCCGTCCTAGTGTTTCTCATTGGGAAGACCCAATTCTATTCACCAAGAAGGAGGATGGAAGCTTGAGGCTTTATGTCGACTACCGTTACCTAAACCAGGTGACCGTGAAGAACAAGCACTCACTCCTAAGGATTAATGAAATCTTTGATCAGCTGAAGGGAGATCAATGGTTCTCGAAGATAGACCTCATATCAGGCTATCATAGCTCAGAGTTCAATATGGGGATGTACAAAAGACGACCTTTAGATGTTGGTACGACCACTAAGAGTTCTTGGTTATGCCCTTTGGCCTAAAGAACACTCCAGTAGTGTTTATGGGACTCATGAACAGGATTTTACAAGCTTACCTATATCACTTTGTCATAGTCTTCATCGTCAACATTCTGATCTACTCAACTACTGAGGCAGAAAATTCCTACCAATTACAGGTAGTACTGGACATACTCTGAGCGTACTAGCTTTATGGTAAGCTCTTGAAGTTCCATTTTTGGATTCATGAGGTTCACTTCTTAGTACACATCATCTCAGAGGCTGGAGTTGCAGATCCAGTGGTGATTGAAGTTGTAATTGATTGGTAGCCACCCATGAATGTGATGGAGGTACAGAGCTTCTTAGGTTTGGCTCGGTAATGTCTGAGGATCGTTCTAGACTTGTCTAGAGTTTCAGCACCACTAAAATCCTTGATGAAGACGGGGAAACCCTTTGTGTGGTCGGAGAGATTCCAGTAGAGCTATTGGGTGCTGAGGCCGAGACTGACTTGTGCCCCCATTTTAAGGCTTCCAGAGGAGGGATTAGGGTACGTAGTTCGCTGCAACACATCCGGGACCAAACATGGGTGTGTCCTGATTCAGGAGCGACCAGTGATCACATACGGTTCTCAGAAACGGAGACAACATAAGCAGAACAATGCTACACCTGACCTAGTGTTATCAGTAGTGGTATTCACCATAAATATGTGGAGACATTATCAAATGGGTGAATGTTTTACCGCGTACTCTGATCACAAGAGTCTTAGGTATATCTTCTCTTAGAAGTACCTGAACCTGAGATAGAGGCGATGGATTGAGTTCCTCCAGGACTATGACATTGAAATAGTCTATTCTCCCGTGAAGGGGAACGTTATTGTAGATTCACTATGCAGGAGATCTGGTATACAACTACTATGAGAGATGAAAAAGCACTGGCTGATTTACAGTTATCCAATGTGGATAGAGATAGAGCATCATCCCTGCAATCCCTTATAGTCACTCCCGCACTCCTTCAATGAGAGAGGGAAGCACAACATTAGGTCGCTAACTACAAGACACGATATGCTCGGATATCCACAGGACATGCACCTGATTGATTTTCAGAAGGTGGGGAGCATGTCATCCTTTTCATAGGACGTACCTTGGTAGCAGTAGCACTTCAGGAGGAAGTTTTGAGAGAGTTCCACACATCTCCTCTATCGGTACATCCAAGAGTGGCAATGATGTACTAGGACCTTCGATGACAGCACTTGTGTCCAGGTATGAAGAAGGAAGTAATTGAGTTTGTCTCTTGATTCCTCACGTGTCAGCAAGTGAAGGCGGAACACTAGGTACTAATAAGATTATTCCAGCCTTTGGTGGTCCTAGATTTGGTATGGGATGGGATATCCATAGACTTCATTGCAGGTATTCCACATATATACAGGGGTCACAACTCGATTTTGGAGATCGTCGACTGACTCACCAAGTCAGCCCAATTCCTACCGATCAGAGAGCAGGGTTTAGAATAGAGATTGGGATGCCTCTATGTTCAAGAGATTGTGAGGCTACATGGAGTACCTTCTTCTATAATCTCTGACCATGATGCATGATTTACTTCCCGACTATGGAAGGATTTTTAGGAGGCTTTCAAGACATAGCTTCGCCTTATCACCACCTTATATCCTCAGACAGATGGTCAGACCGAGTGGACCATTCAGACCCTCGAGGACATGCTTCGTGATTGTGAGCTCAATATCAGTCATAGTTGGGAGGATCAGTTACCCTTTGTGGATTTTACCTATAACAACAGCTATCACTCCACCATCGATATGGAACCTTTTGAGGAATTGTATGGTTGACCTTGTAGATCACCACTGTACTGGACATACCCAGGAGAGTCAGCACTAGTGGGACTATAGATGGTACGAGCTACTACGGATAAGGTGAAAATCATCCAGGAGCAGATGAAGAATGCATAGAGAAGGAAGAATTTGTATGATGACAGAAGACAGAGGCCTCTAGACTTTGAGGATGGGGACCATGTCTTCTGTGGGTATTTCCTCGATGAGGTCTATGATGATTTGGACGAGGCATCAAGTTATCTCTGCGATTCATCGGACCTTTCTAGGTTCTTAAAAGAGTATGATATTTTGATTACCGCCTAGCTCTTCCACCTCAGTTGCACTAGGTTCATGACTTCTTCCACGTATCTTACCTGGGGAGATACTTGCAAGAACCTTCTCACATCATCGACCATGGGGAGATGAACGTCGATGATGGGGAGACTTTCATGGGTGTTCTAGTATAGATTAAGGATCAATAAGACTGGGTCCTTCATGGATATTCGATACCTCTAGTGTGCATTCGTTGGCAGCAATAGAACCTCCATGAGAGCACATGGGAGCGGGAGGCTCACATGCATGCTCAATACCATCATTTGTTCCCTTAGTTCAAGTTGTAGCTTATGGGGACTTAAATCCCTGAGGTGGGGAGAATTTAAAGACCCATAAATTCTATGGAAAATTTTTATTAAATACATGGGATTTTTATGAGTCTGTGAAAATTTACCGTGCTTGAGTCTGAGGCCCAATGTGCCCTGAATCAATTTCTGAAGTTTTGTTCAAGTATGTTCAGAAAACATATGGGTGGGATTTTATAACTTTTGAACCTGTGCTTGAAATTGAAATATGAGGGCACCGTTGAACTCACATCGTCGATATTCACTTAATAAGGATTTCACCATGATGAAAGATGGTCAAAAATAAAAGATAGTTTTCAGATTTTTATAACAGAAATAATAAAATAAAGTGTACAACACTTTATTTTATTTAAAGCTTCCATGTGTGTGATTGTTGGTTAAAACCTCCACATGGGAGTTAGAGGTGGGACTGCCACACCCTCACCTCCCATGAGAGGTTATGATGGTGGGTCCCCCCCGAATATAACCTCTCGTGAGAGGTTATGATGTGGGGACCACCCGATACCATAACCTCTCAACTCTCTCTCATTAATGAGGGGAAGACTCTCCACCTCCCCTAGTTTTTGAATTTGGTCCTACTCCCTAATTAATGTGCCAACCTCATGAATTAAATTGGAAGATACTTTTCAATTAATTCAACTTTTTGAATTTTTTGACAATGATAAAAATAATATACAGACTATTATTTTGGGAACATTCATTTTGGTGGAAAAATGGGAGAGGAAGATAACATGGAGAAACTAATCCTCTCCAATGAAGAATGCCCCTCCCAACGAAGAACGTGAAGAACATCAGTTATGATTCTTCTTAGACTTTCTTCCACGGATACGTACTGACGTAGATCATCTTCCCTCCTCATTGTCTTCGATATACTGATGCACGAGCTTGGATTTGAAGTGTGTGGTGGAGGCGACGAATTACAGTATTCTCCGTCTTCCTTCAGCGAATCCCTCGACGAACAACAAATGAAAAAACAAAGGTAGGTGTTTAGTTTCTTTTAAGTTCCATGTTCTTCCTTTTTTTTAAAAATGAAGAACTATGATGATTATCTTTTGTGGGTGGAATGTTGTGCATCATTCTTGAGAACCAATTATTACCACCCTAAACGCAGAGGGTGCGGGCCAAACCAACATGGCCCAAACCCTCAACCAATCATGTTTTTGAATGAACTTTGGCTTGGCGATGAAGCAAGAGGCAACAGAGGTGGAAACGACAATGTCCGCGCTACCTACAGACTGTGTGAACCACCCCGCCCCTGCGGCACTCCACACCACTTCCATCTGAACCCGATTCATCCCATCCTCCCAGTAGTCAGGCTGCCGCACAACCCACGTGCCCCGGTGGAACCCCACACCATCCCGAGCCCTACTGAACCCGCAGCCTGCCTGGCCGCACGTCTCCCAAAACTAGCCACCCCCTGGCTACTACCAGGCCACCTGCCTAGCCACCCACCTAGCCGTCGCCCGGCTGCCCACCTGGCCACCCTCCTAGCCTCACCCGGCTGCCCGCATCCCACCTAACCGAGAAACTTCTCGGCCACCCACGAGCCGGCCTCCACACGACCCGCACACACCTATACGTCCGGCCTGTCTGGAACCCTCATGGGCACTCGACAGAGTAGGAATCCCGACCCTCCCTCGTAGCGTCCTGGACAAACCATCCCACCCGTGCCCACCAGCCGATCCATGCCGAGCCATGCCAGGCTGCACCCTCGCGACGCTCCCAGCCGAACTGGCCCCGATCTCAGGCCGAACCACTCTCGCAGTCCGCTGTGCTGGGCTCAGCGGACCGGGATGAACTCAACGGGCTGACCCGCCCAACTGGCCAGGTCAAACCCAGTGAGTTTAACTAGGTCAATGCTGACCGGGTCATCCCTGACTGGGTTGGGCCAAGTCGGATTGGCTTGGTCAGACCGAACCTAGGCCCTTTTCTGACCCGTTACTTACTTTGGCCATAACATTGGAACCAGTTTACCTTTTGACAAACCGTCAGCGGCCTTGGTATTCTTGGAGCACGATTTTCTCTTTGAGAATACCCCACCAGATTTCGGGGTATTTTTTAGATAATGTCTGGTTGGTTCATTCACAAATACAATCGGCCCATCGAATCTAAAAGGTAAATAACTCACTGACCGGGCGTCCGATTGACACACCGTCAGTTGCGTTGAGACCTCTATGATGAGGCAAGCCTTTGAGATACTTATACGAGTGGATCTTATATAGAGAGAATGCTTTTTTGTGTGAACCCAGTAGCTGACTGAGACTTGACGAATGCTGAATAATTTGACTTAGACTGATTTTACAAGCCTAGTGAGGAGCACCTTGGTGTCGTGGTAGACCCACATTGGGGAGCGCCTATATGTGAGTGTGGCAGAACAACGGTACTCGAGACATAAAGTACCTCAGTAGGCTATGAGGGGGAGCACCTCTGTGTGAGCACAGTAGAACCACGGTGGGGACGGCCTTTGTGTGAGCACGAAAGATCCATGGTACTCGGCAGGAGAAGTACCTCAGCAGTCCATGTTAGTGGGAAGCACCTCTGTGTGACACAGTATGACCACTTTACTCAATAGAGAAGGAGTTGTCTAGTAACCGAGGGTTCCGATTGATACAAACCCTAGAATAAAATCCTGGTTGAGTAGAGTTAATAAATTTGTGTTTTCCTCATGATTGAGATGGATTACTTAGTAACTTAGGTATATTTAAGGGCATATATCTAAGTGAGGCTATCTATTGAATTCTTAATTTATGGTATATCCTTGTTGGATTTTGTGAGATATTGAGGGTATCAGGGTCCCTACTGAGTATCTTTATACTCACCCCTAAATGGGATATGCCTGTGCCTCGTTGTGTTTGATGCAGAAGACAGATAGCCCTGATCGAGGCTGAGTGTACAAAGACTAGATGGTTCCCGGAGGTGGACTACACGACGTGACGTTAAAAGGTGGATACGGACGTACGTGTAGTGCTGTGGAGGCTATCTGTACCTACCCTTTAGATAGGATTTCCCAGAGGGTGATTCAGCTGTTGTTTCACATTTCTTCTCTTGTACTTGCCTTTACTTGTATTTTCAATTTCCTTGTACATTACAGTTGGGATTTTATTTCCGACCCCTTTACATTTCAACACTTATTTTTGTATACAGTTTAACTTAGTTTTTTTCATCTATATTATACTCTGTTGTGTGTGTTTATAATTTTTAAAGGTAATCCCTTCCCAGTTTTTGCGATTTATGCCTTTGGTGCTAGTCACCAGCCCCTGGCCTATGGAAGCCGGTCTTGGGGTAGTTATGACATAGGTCCTGAGGATGGGTTGTGATAGAACATATTTGAACACATTAAAAATTAAATCTAAATAGAAAAAATATATTTAATAGAACTGATCATTATTACAAGTGTGATTATATGAAATCCTATATAATTAATAATGGATTTGAAAACATTATCAAGTTGATTAGAATCTATAATGTTCTATTGAAGGATATCGATCAACAATATTTTTCATAAAAACAAAAATATCTAGTAAACCATAATTTTCAAAATAATTTATGATTTTTTACAAATATGAACATATATAGAGAAATATCTTTTTTTGAAACATGAATAAAAATTTGGAGAATCTAGAGGTAACTAATTTTTGGGAACATCCAATGTTTTAGAAACCTACAATGCTATTAATAAAGATAACCATCATGATTTCTATCATGTACTTAGAGAAACTATAATACATATTCATTAGTGGTTTATGCATATAGTCAACATATATTAAACCTTAAGAGAAAAAAATATATTTTAATAAATAAATTCATTGATAATATTTAAGTTATTATATTAAAATTATGGGAATTCATGAAGAAACAAATAATTGATACTATGTATTTAAAAACAATTCTACGAATGAATTAATTACAATATTAATGCAGTATGAGAAAAAATAATAATAGGATGTTAAAAAGGTTACGTAAAAATAAAGTACCATCACATTATACATCATGTAATTAGAATTATAGTACTCTTAATTTTTATAATATCCTTAACAAATATCTTTTTTCAATGTTAAAATATAAGAATTAAGATCCAAGTAATTTAGAGGATCGAAAAAATTAACACTCTCCAATTCTAATATTTGTGAATAGATGTGTCCATAATTGATTAATTTAAAATATTAATAAAAAATAAAAAAATATAAGAAATAAATGAAATATTCTTCAGAGCATATTTTTCAATTAATGTTAAATGGAATCCTCTATCAGACTAGATCTTCTATAAGAGAAGAAGAAAAATTTAATTTTAAGAATGTATTTTTAAATAAATGGGATGAAAATCATATAATCATTAAATAATTGGAGATAACATAAAACTTACACATCATTAGATAGTCTATAAAAATAAATTGGAAGAAATTATTTAAAAAATATTTTGTTTATATTAAAATAATGTAGTGATGGAAAAATACTTATTCAGAAAGGTAACAAAATAATCTGTAAATATATTTTTGGAATTAAAATTTATATACAATAATGAATATGATAATCAAACTTCATCAAAAGATGAAAAATATAATACACCAAATATTATTAATTATTTTTCATTGGATGAAAAATTACATTTACAAATAATAGTTACAATTGGATGATATGTTACTCTTATGAATCAAGAAAACATTAAATGTAAATGTATATATGAGTTTGTTGAAAAAAAGTATTAAATACTATAAAATATTTTCAAAATTTATATTAAAAACATCAGGTAAATTGGATTTAATTACTCAGTCATATGATCATAATTTTTATAATCATAATATTATTTATCATCATTTTGTGAGTTGTAATGTTATTGATTGAAAAATAAACAAAATAAATTATCTTTTTTTACATTAAATGAATTTTTTCTATAATTATATAACGTTTTCGCAAAATTATTTTAGATAAATATTAAATTTTCTAAAATTTATTAAAAATGGTACTATCTAGAACTTCTATTGGAATTATATTTACTCTTGAAAATCCATATTTTCAATAAATATATTATGTACTTATAAGTAATCATTTTTGAAAAACATGTAAAAGAGGATGAAATTAGAGAAAATATAATTCATTAAATAATTTTATTCCTATTTTATTTCATAGTGACTTTATTTCGTAATAACTATATATTATATTCTAAAATATGTTGGGATAATGTGGGTTTCTAATTTTTTTACTAATTTAACTATACCCAAACATATATGGGTACTAAGAAATGTTTTTTTATCATTTTTAAGAAATTATGCTGAAGAACTCAAGTTGTATAAAACAATATAAGAGATTTTGCTATCTTCATATGAATAAATTCAAGAGAAACATCCCATATATCAATAGGGTGAAAGGAGGAAAACATTCTTTTTGAGATAATTAATAATATGAAATCAACATAATCAGTAAAATTTATTATCAGGTAAAATATATTATTTCATAATTTTTATATTTTTTGGGACATTTTATGAACCTCATCATAAATATTTTTATATCTGAGAAATTATATATTGGGAGCTTCAATAATTAATAATTTATTCTTAAATGTTTATATGGTAATTTAATTTTATCTTATTATAAGAATAAAAATGTTTACACTCTAAAAATTTAGAAATCATGTCATCATATTTTTCCATGTTTATGTGAATAAATACACATATATTGGTTGTATAATTGTAGAAAAAGACAATTTCACATCTGATATTTAAATAAAATTTCTTGGAAGGGATGTGTAAGGAATCAAACGAAACTTATGTTAAATTGAAGTAGATTTTATGGTCTTTTTCAATTTAGAAACAATTATATGCAATTTTTAAAATCAAAATGTTATGTCTCAATTATAATTGTTTTATAGTTACTGCACATATATGTATTTAGTCTTACTCAAAAATAAAATATTAAATTCAATAACATTGTTTATTTATTGGATGATGATTATAATAGATTTACCTAGTCAAATTTTGTCACTTAAAAATAAAAGGCTTTTAATTATTTTATGAAATTTGTTTCCTCTAATAAAATTGATAAAAATCAACATTTAGTTTCAATTTTCAGTGATCCCATTGGGTTGTTTGTTAAATATTTTTTTAAAATATTTTATTAAAATTGAATTAATCATAATCTTTTATACTTGACCACCATTGAAAAATTGCATAGTTGGGGGAAAAAGTGTTATTAATAAATTACATGATATTTGCTTTGTAACAAAGTTATTGTAATATATTTTATGGTTGAGATCAGGATATTTACCTAATAAAATATAAATCTTTTTTTAATAGAACTTTTTATTATAAAAACTATTTATGAGTTTTCTAATATAATGGAACTAAACCATTCTTCATTCATTGTTTCTAGATACATAGTATTAATCCTAAATACAATATATTGGTTACATAAATATTATCCCAAAATAGATGATGAAGTTATTATGGGTGATTATACAATCATAAAGGCTTATAGAGTGTTCAATAAAAGAAAAAATATTATTGAGGACATGATTCATGTAATATTTAATTATTTTAATATTTTTTTTATTTTTCAAACCACATATAATTAAAACTACCTGTGATGTTTTTAATAATTATTATGAGTAATAAGAACAAAATTATCATTAGATACTAATTATAAATCCTCTATAATTATTACAATATGTTATCCAATATATGAATCCCCATTGAATGGAAGAAATATATTTTATTTAAATACCATCTTAAAAATTTACCCAAAAATCCATTGATATTAAAAAATCATCATTTTGATAATATAATTAGTTTTGAAATTGAAGTGGTTGTAACCAGAACTAACATAATAATTGAATATCTATATCATTAATTCTTATCACAAAATGAACATCAAATAGTTGATTTTGATTTAGTTGATAAATTTTGGATAAGGGTTATAAATTAAAGTCTCAATTAGTTTGAACAAAACAAATATTGGACCTATTTAAAACATCATGTATATCTATTTATAATTATAGTAAAATACGTTTTTGGAATAAAAAATGATAAAGATGGATTCTATATTAGAAATAATGAAAACATTTTGGACAACGATCATAGTAAAATTGAACGAATATAATATTGTTAATATTTTTCATAGGTAACAAGAAACAATTATATTTGAGTATTATTATCATTTTATATATATCTAAATTTTACTTTATATTAATAGATATAAAAACTATTTTCTTTAATTGATATATTTTAGATGAATTATATTCTAAGAAAACATCCAATTTTTAAATTATAAATGTATGGATAAATATTTAAAATAAATAAATGTCTTTATGGAAAGAAATAATCTCCATGATTTTATTATGAAATACCTTCCACATGTTTTACTCAAAAGAATTTTGGGATAAGATATGATTTTCTATGTACTTTTTCAATGAATATTATCACAAACCCAATTTTTTCCAAATATATATTTACAAAATAATTATTGATCAGCATATTTATTTCATATATATATTTTTATTGATGTTATGATGAATGAGTTTTACATCAGCATGATGATAAAAACTAACTTCATACTTAGTTTTCATAATTTGAAAAAATATAATAACTATTTCAAATCAAAATAAATATAATTATATTAAAGAAACAAATTTAGTTTTGAAAATAAATCAAATATCAAAACATTTTAGTTAACATATATAAAATTTTATAATTATGAAATTGGTAAATTTATATATCAAAATACTCAAAAAATTATGATCATTATTTTATTATGAAATACAAAAAAATAACCTGGGATAAGGTTTTTAGTATATTTATGTCCATCTTTTTATGATAATCCAATATAATCTCATTTTTAAGTGGTAATGTATATTTTCAGATACCAAGATTTTACTTTAAAAATATATTAATCTATTCTTATAAAAGGAATTTATTTTTAAGAAGTTACACAGAAACTAAGTTTATATGCTATAGATAAGAGAGAAAATATATTTTTGGAACATGATATTTTTTCAACGAATATCTAGATTATTAGTATAGAAAAAATAACATTTATTCATAGTTTACACTACTAGAGAAAAACATATAGAACCCAAAATTTGTTGTTCTATATTGTTCTTGAATCAATACACACTGATGAATTATGGATTGTGTTTAATGATAACTCTAATCATTTTTTTATAATAATGCTATCATTTTTTAAACTATCACAGAACACAAAACCTCAATAAATATATATGTGAAATAATTTTTATTGAGATAAAACATAAAATAGTATATTATACATGAATTTATTAGGATGTAAAATTATCTTGTGGATGTTATTTTGTAAAAAATCTTACTTGGGATAAATATATATTCACTAACCAGATGTTAGAAATAATCAATCTAAATTTAACATCATTCCAATAATTATTTCAACTCTCCCCTTACATTAAACATTCATCTATAAAAATTGAAACAAAAATTTTAAAATAAATTTTATTTATTCCTTATTAAAAATTTCAAGAATTTTAATATTTTTAAAATTTTTAGAATTTTAGAACTTTTATAAATTTTAAATTTAATTATGACCATATTATAAAATATATAAAATTTTAAAGACATATTTTATTTTTATATCTATCAAATTTTCATAAATTCTGTAATTTTAAAATCTATTTAATATTTTAAACTTATAATATTTTAATATCTATATGAATTTTAATATTATCTTAATTTTAGTATATTTTTTTTCAAACTAAACTATTGATAAACGTTAATATTTATCATTAATTATATTTTAAATATTTTATTTATTTTTCAATCATATATAAATGTATAAAATCATAAATTATTTTGACGATTATAAATTCATGAATTATTTAAAATTTTTAATTATTTCAGTCCATATTTCTTTTATAATCTTGGTTAATTTATAGTAATTTATTCAAAATTAGTAAAATTATTCAATTAATTTTTTTAGGGATTGATTATACTAATCTATGAAAGGTAAAATTTTAATTTATATTAAAAAAATTAAATAGATATTTAGTAATATAATATACAAAAAATAATATTTGGAACTTGATTTTGTATAATGTATTTTTAAATACTCAAACATTGAAGGAAAACGTTGTTTAAACAAGTAATATATTCTTATTTAAAGACTATATTCTCATGTGTTTATCTAAAATATCATTTCATCATTCTATTTGGTTGAAATATCACTAATGAGACGTATCATTCTAAAAATTTATCAAAATAGAAAAATAAAAACAACCATGGAATTTTAATATTTTATTTCTAAATAAATAAGTGCGTCATATATAGTTGAAGAATACTCTCTGATTATTAGTGAAGAATGTGAATTGAAAATTTTGGTAATGTATAATTATTTATTCTTTTATTTAGGGAATCCTAATTTAATATATAAGAAATCTAGGTAATGTAATGTTCCAACTAAACTCCATTTATATAAAGATCTTGTCATATTGGAAAGTATTGTTGAAATGGAATATATGAATTTTTTTATTAAAGCATCAAGTCATAAGTGATATTTTTTTATGATATAAAGAGTTGGGGAAGTTCTAATAGAATCCAAGGCATATTATTGGAAAAATTTCCATATTTATTTAATTTTATAATTTTTATTGTATTTGACTTTTTAGTTTCATTATATTTTAAAATAAAAAATTGTGATAATGTTAATGAAAATTTGATTTCATTCTATTTTGTTTTTATCTTAAATTGAATTCTTTTATCGTCTATGTATAATATTATCTATCTATAGTGCGGGGTTTATATTCATAGGTTATTTTGTAATGGAGAAAATTTACTAAGAATTTTTAATGTCCGATTTTACATTTCTTTTTTGGAATATTTTTTTATATATAAAAATTAAAGGGGTTATTTTTTATTATGTTAATTAGAGAGAGACAACGGGAGAAAAATTATATATCATAAATAATAAATAATATTTTTTTAAATGATATTATATTATTACATTTCATTAGTGTGTATATTTTTTTAGTTATGGGGGTAAATTTTTATGATATTTTTAAACAATAATATACATATTTTTTTATTTTAGAAATTACAATACACTTCCTATGAAAATGATCTAATATATGATATGGTTTATGTTGTTAGGTTGTTAAACAATTAATTTTTAGTAAATAAAAAACTAAAACTGAGAATTATATTATGAAAATTTGGTTATCTAATATTGTAATCTCCTATTACATATATTGGATTTATAATGAATTATTATGTATTTAAATCAGCTACTCTGTATATACAAGAAGAAAATGAGACTATCAGAAGATATTCAGTAATCCACTACTAATGTTTTTGAAAATGATCTTGAGTTTAGTTGAATTCGTCCACTAGAGTCTTTTATGATATTTCATATAAAATAATCCACTTCTTGATCATTATAAATTTCAACTTATGAGAATGACATATTTTTATAGTTATATTTCAATTTGAAAATATTTAATTTTCATATTATATAGATTTATTATGATGAGTATAATTTTTCTTTATATGAGTTTCTTCCAGGATACAATATAGTGTGAGGTTTTCCTTATACATATATTAGAAATTTACAATTTATTAATCATTATAACAATATTTTATTTTTCAGGGATTCATGGGATATGAATATAAATATATGATCATTATATTGAGGGATTATATGGCTAGGAATATAGAGATCAGGTACTTCTGATACTTGTAAGTGAGCTAATACTAAAGGGTATTGTTGAGGGATTATAAGGATAATAAGATAGAATACATAGTAGGTTATAAAATCTTGGAATCCTTATGATAGGTAAAAATTCATTGATATATTAGATCAAGAATATGTATCTACCTTTAGAATTATTTTTAATGTGAGTTTTAAAAAAAATATCTATTTAATGAATTATTTTTTTTAAATAATAATCTAGGTTTTTTTCTTAAAACATAGTAATGTTTTTAAATATAAATACACATAATTTAGTTAGTTTAATATATGTTTTAATTAAATATTTCATTTATAGTTCAAAAAATTGATAAATTTATTTCCATTATTTTATCTATATTTCAATAAATAATTTAATATCAATAATTATATCATTGATTTCATTTATATTTAAAATTTTAAATCAATCCATGATATCCTTGAAAGTATGAATAACTATATGTCCTTAATACATGAGGACGACTAAAATGCAGTATTTTAAAATTAAAATTCACTCCCCTTATATTTTATTTATCAGACCACCATCAAACTAGATGTTTTTAGCAATAATTTTCTCAGATATTATGGTAACACAAATTTGAAATTAGTTACTAATGATGGGAATCATAAAGATAAGAAAATAATATAAATTGATGTCATTTTCTACTATTTTTGTAGATGTGATACCCTTACATGAAGTGATGATACGTTCATTACATGTATATTATAATTATTTAAATGACTTGTTTGATTTTAGATCTATTCATTATTTTATATCTTGGAAATTTAAATATAAAATAAAAATACCATCTAATTATATGATGTTATAAATATTTATAAAAAAAGTTGTGTAGTATAAATTTTATATGAATTTATTAAAAAATTCTTATTATCATATGTTGAGTGGATTGTATTACAATTTTTTTTATCTCTCCAATAATAGATTTTGATGTTATTCTAGTTATGGATTGGATTTTAGTTTATCGTGATAAAATATATTTTAGATAAAAAAACTTTACTTTTAATAATGAGTTTAAATTTTTAAATAATATTGAATGAATGTCATTCATAACATACCATGATGCATTTAAATTTATAAAATATATATGTTAATGTTATATTTCTTATGATGTTGAAAAATTTAATTTCCAAAATTAGTGATATATATTAATTATAGAATATATAGATGCATTTATTGGGTACTATGAAGTGTTATATATATCTGTACATTGTATTTACTATTTACTTATCGTCTAAATTTAATCTGATTTCAAAATCCCCTTTTGAAATATCTATAGTATTACTTGGTTATTTTTTAAAAAAACTAAAAATATGTTCCTAAAAATGATTTATTCATCCCTATTACTTCACACTGGGGTTGTATTACTTTTTATTACAAATAAGGATGGGTCCATAATAATTTTCATTGATTATAATTAACACAACAACATTATAGATGGGAGACAAATAAATTTTTCCTCATATAGAATAATTGTTCGATTAGCTCTAGGGTTCTCAATAATTTTCAATTATTTAATATAGATTTGGTTATCACCATATGATTATTGTGGTGGAATACATATCAAGGGTAATGATTTATAATATGTATGGTTATTATGAGTTTTTTATACTTATTAATAATGTATTTATGCAGTGTGAAATATATGTAACCAAAAAATATATATAAACAAAACTAAAATAAAACCAATATAAAACCAATTACAAAAATTAAAGAAAATATTAAATTAATCTTTATATACATAATATAGGTAATGTGTTCAAATGAGAAAATTAAGTAGATTAAAATAAATTGAATCAAAATAATTGTTTGTGAAGAGTTACAATTTGTAACTCAGAAAGTGGCCATTGAGAGGGATAAAATCTGAAACATCATTAGTTATGGAGTCATAGGGATAAAAAAGATGACATAGTAAATGAGGTTGTAGAATGGAGTTAGAATTTAGGATGTAAGTGAACCCGATTCACTATCAGTATGCTTCGTAATTTTTTGGGGTGAACTTGAGATATTTTAACATGCATAAAAAATAAAAATAATGTAGGGAAACCTGAAACTATAGGTTACATGGACATCTTATAGTATTAGTCATGATAAATACTACCTATAATATTGAGAGTATGAATATTCATGTTAATAATTCTTCAATTTAATAAAAAAAATGATCTCCTTATGTGATTTTTATGAAAAGGATATTGCGGACACAAATAGGAATAGACATGAAAAATGATTTAGAATATGAATATTTATATAAAAATATAAGAAAAAATAGATCCCTAAAATATGTTCAATAGAATTTCAAAAATATGTAACAACAACCATTTCATTAAGAATCAAATAGATTGGTTAAACACTTCTTAAATAGATGATTAGAACATACCATTACGTGAATTAAATCCATTTCAATATCTCTTAATCCCCAACCCTTGTAGCTAACATTATAGTAGTAAATATTGATGTATATATAATAATATTTGATAAATATTTAAATATATTTTTATATGTAACACATAAAATATTAATTATTACATGAATAGTTTACATATTCCAATAGATTCACTTTTTATCATGTCATCAAATATTTCTAAAATTATAAATACGTATTACATAAAAACTATTTTTATTAAAAATTATTTCCTAATACGTAATAATAACATATATCATTCAGACATGAATAATAATAGACTTGATAGATATAAGTAACAAAAAAATCAAACGTACAATTTTATAGACATGTACATTAGCTAAATGTACCATTAAAAAAGAAAAATATATTATTATCAAATACTAACTGATATAATTATGTTCATAATATATAAATGATACATAAATAATTATAATTTAATATTTACAAGCATGTACATTAAAATAAATTACATTAAAAAAGTATCTAATATTGTAAAAAATTATGAAAATATATATTCTAGTTAAAAAATTTGAATTGATATCAATAAAAATGAAAAATGTGAATAAGTATATAAATAAATGTGGACAAATAAATCCGTATATAAACAATAATATATTTATTGATTAGTCTAAAAACCTTTTCATTACATTTGTAATATATTTATAAACACTTTTTAAATTTATTGAGGATAATAGACTATAACCTGAATTAACACCACTTAAAAATCTATAAATCACTAACATATGGGATAAAATGAAAGTATAGAAGTTTTAATATTATGAGAAAATATGATATAATATATTTCAATTACTGATAAATATAAGTTAAAAAAATAATCAAACATGAATACATACATACCTAGTATATATAATTTAAAAAAAATTATTCAAAAACATTGTATTTATATACTCTATTAATATATGTTATAGAAAAAAATTAAAACATTAGTATTTACAAATATGAAAATTAGAACAAACTAATATTAAAAAATATTATTAAAAAATATGAAAATAAATATTATAGTTTCTGATACAAAGAAGATACAAAATATATTCAAACATCTATACTCACAAACATGTACATTAGACTAAATTATAATAAATAATTCAATATATATAGTTAAAAAATATGAACCAATGTATTTTGGATTAAATATAAAAAATTTTATACCTAAAGAAGTGGTATATGAATGTTTTTATTAAAAAATATTATCAAATAGATCCCTAAAATAAATTCAATAGAATTTCGATATAACATAAACACAACAATTTCATTATAGATCAAATTGATCAGTTACAGACAG
Source organism: Viscum album (assembly GCA_963277665.1). Lineage (NCBI taxonomy): Eukaryota > Viridiplantae > Streptophyta > Magnoliopsida > Santalales > Viscaceae > Viscum > Viscum album. The sequence goes on from OY728141.1 coordinate 212,418,206, forward strand.
CTTAAATTTCATTAAAATAACATACCATAATGTGAATGAATACCATTTCAAAGAAAATTAATTATAAAACTATTAAACAAAATTATACTTCTAGATGTTGAATATTGTATAAAAATATGAAATTAATTATTTTAATTCATGATATATATATATATGTTTAAAAAATTTATTCAGAATTGAATATTTATAGTCCACATACATAAAATTTACAAAAAAGTATTCAATCATACATATTTACTCACATTATACATATAACATAAAAAAATTAATCCTTGATATTTATAGTCATGTACATTAGATAAAATTGTTGTTAAAGAAGAAAAACTATTCTTACCAAATATGAAATGATATATTTTAGTTCCCGATACAGATATGTTTCAAAATTATAATAGTGAATAATAAATTATTTCATAAATTCTAATATAAAAAACTATGTTATACATTCTATTGTTTATGAATTAGCATAAAATAAAATATACAATAAAAATAATATTTACATAGAATAATATAATAATATTGAAATTTTTGTTAAGGATATATAATATATTTTATGAAGAGGTAATATATACCATTTATACTATATATATATATATATAATATAATATATATATTTATATCAATTTTAGGAGTGTTAATTTTCAACTGATTTTTTTAAGGGATAAATAATACACACATTATTTTAGATTAGAATTATAGTTTTAATAGCTATGTATGTTGAATACCTTGATGATTTAATAAATCTCACATAAATAATTAAAACAATTACCTAGAGAGTATCATAATCATAAATTCTGATTTAACTTATTGAATATAAAATATATAAAAATTAAATAATGAAAAAATAGAGGTTGGAGATTAGATAATATTTGAGTAATTAATACGAACATTTTTATACATAAAAAATCAATAACATGTTACATGAAATTGGAAAAATACATGTCGCATGAAAGTGTAAAAATTAACTAAGATACAATTCGTTTTATTAAGAAAAATTCTAGTCGTATTCAACCATGGAAGCATCCAATACATCAGAATTGTAATTATAATCCATAAATGTCACATGATATAGATAGAAACATATCCTAATAAAATTAACATTAAGATCTTTTTTTATGAAAAATAAATCATATTGGATGTAAGAATGTATAAATGAATTAATCCATGATTTAAATCATTAGTTCATGTGGAGAGGGATGCCTAGTATTGGATACAGTATTCCAACTATTACAGTTATCTAATGTGGGAGACAATTATAAGATAGTAAAACGAAATAAAAATTTAAATAATAAATGAAAACAATCACAATTAAAACCTTACAAACAATAAAACCCTAGAGATGAAAAACATAATAACTAGTAATTCAAGAAATAAAAAAAGTAAATCATAACCAATGAATATTTTAGATTCTTATGGTTATAAATTATAAGAAAATATACTTCTTGTTAAAAATCAAAGGGCATGTGGGATAGATTAATCCATGTGGCTCATATGATATTAGATTCTACATGTTTTTAAAGTTTTATATAGGGTAAAATCATAGTTTATCAAACCCCAAAAACATAAATAGAATATATATTTAAGGAAATGTAAAAATCATAATCAAAATAGGTCATAAAAAATTCCAATTAGAAGATTCATAAAGTGAAAACCATTGATATGTGGAAGACAATGAAGAGTGTGAAAAGACTACTAAGATATTATACAGTGAGTTGAAGGGTCATATTGCTTGGATATATATGTGGATGGGGAGGAAGAAAAGAATGAGGAGACTTTGGTGGAGGAGGAATAAAAAAGGTATATGTGGTTAGCTAGAAGGTTGAGGTGAAGTAATTGTAAGATGTGGATGAATATAGCTAGAAGATAGAGGTAGTTATCCTAGAGGCAGAGGTGGTGGAAGAGGCAAAGGTAAAGTTGTAGATGAAGTCGGGTGATGTAAGTCAAAAAAAGGAGGTGGGTAGCCATATGGTTGAGGTGAAGGCTGGGGTGGGGGAGATACATGTATATGGAATAAAATATTTGATAGCTGGAAGGTGAAGGTAGATTTACAGTTGGATATTAATATTTTTAAAAGTAGGATGGACAGAAATGGGGAGGGTGGGAATAGGGAGTGGTTGATCAGACGGAGCAGATATAGAGGCAAGGATGTAGTGAAAAATCAGAACAATGGAGAAAAGGGGAGTAGTTTAGAAGGGGTATGAGGGGGATAAAAGAGGCAGATGATGATAGGTATACATATAGGAGGATATGGGTGCTATTGGAGTGGAGGGAGGCCAAAAGGGAAAGGGTTAGTTAATAGGGAAGGGGAAAGGGGAGGGGTATAAGCTATAAAGGTGATAATATATGGACATGGAGTGATTACATTTAGTATAAATAACAGATAATATATTTTATTATTGATGCTAATTTTTTAATCTAATTTACAACTAGAGTAAAAAATTTAAAAACCAAACTATATAGTTTATGATTCCTATTTAGATAGTCATGAATTTTGTGATCAATATCATTGAATGGTTTAATTTCGTTATAATAACAACTTTCCATCATGTATACTAATAGAAACATTTAAAAATTAATATGGAATATTATTTCAAATACAATAGTTCTAGGATGAAATTGTTAAATATAAATTCATCGGACTATAGGAGGTATGATAGGTGGATTAGAAGGTAAATATGATTCACACTATATGATAGAATCTTATATAAGTTTGAATACTTATGTAGATAAAAATTACAAAATATATTTCTTTTGAGTTATGATATCATGTTTTCCTTAATTTATCTCATTGGAAAAATATTATTTTATTTGGTAAAAAGGGAATTTTATCCTTCTGGTTTATTAGATCTTATAAAATTTAGTAACAATTTTTATTTTTTTCATATAAATATGACCATGTTTTATTTTATCTCATGTTCATGATGTGGTTAATGTTTCACTTCTATTTGCATTTTTACCTGATGAATATAATCTTTAGGGAAATGAAGTAGTATATTTAGAGGTTAATCTTTTCAATTATGGAAATCCATTTTAGATTTTGGATCATAGAAAGTAGATACCATTAAATTCATCTGATTGACTAGTTTTAGGTTTTATGGATGAATCAAATGATTTTGGAACTGAAATGGTAATTAAAAAAGTGTATGAGAGAAAAATACAAACAATTACTTATATGGTGAAATTTTTTTGTGGAACATTGATTATAAAGGGGGTAAAATGTGACAACCTTAGTAATGTTAACATTAAGTTAATATTCAGATTATAATTATTCAATTTATGGACATCTATTCATCATGGTTTAATAAAAAACATTATATAAATTTTTAGTCAATAAAGAAAAAGTCTTATATAACTAAATTTTCATTCATGTATTACATGGGTTGAATTAAAATATTTGTTTCATAATATTTTAATTTCATTTTTGATTAATATTTTCCCTTTTTGAATTCAGTTCATTAAATTTATTTTTGGGTTATTTTTTTATATTTTTCTAAGAAGATTGATTTTTGGGTGAATATTAATGAACCCCCATTATTAATAAAATTGTTATTCATTTCCATGTAATTAATTTTTAGAATTACTTTTAAGGTTATTTTGAATTAAATTTATTTTTAATTATCTTATCATAATCCAATTAATTCTAAAATGTTTATCATTATACATGATGTTGGTATGAAATCAATTTTCTTCATAAAATGGGAATTTTTAAAAACATTATTTTCATTGTGTACTGCATATTTATATTAATTTTTTTTTGAACCACTTAATAAAATTGAATAATTTAAAATGGGTTTAATATTATGAAAATAGAGATTTAATTTTGTTTAATAATTTTGATTTTATTTTCGGTCATTAAGAGATGTAAACATGGTAATTTATTTTCAATATATTAAATTATAAAAGGGTTAATGGGGGGTTATACTATGAAATATGGTGAAAATACATTTAAAACACAATGAAGTATTATTTTTCATTGTATTTCATGTTAAATCTAGAATTTATTAATGATTTTTCATTTTTTTCCCACTTTCCTTTGATAAATTTATATAATATATTTATTTATTTTATGTTTTTACAATTGTTTCGCTCTCTTGAACCATAAAAGTAACCAAAAATACATACTTATTCAAACACATTAAGAATATGATCTCACCAATACATATCCAATACCATCCCAACATCCCTCCACATGACCTATAGGTTTTTTTCTGACCAAAATACCAACCTATGAAGTCTTAATGTGTATGTCATGAGAGGTTCTCCAATGAAGATATATAATTATTGACTGGGTATTTCATGATTATTTTTTATTATACCTCCATGAAATATTCTTTTATCATTATGATATTATATTAATAGTATATTACATACATATTATTATTATTATTATTATTTCACAACAATTTTTCATCTATTTTTTATCCTATGTGAAATGATAACTTCGATCGTACATATTGATGGACTACCACCACCACAAACTGTTGTGCTTCATATCTCAACACCAGATCACGTAGACGTTAAAATTATCTAGAAAATAAATATTTAAGTTTTTTTATATAATCTTGATTTTATAAATATAATATAATACAACACTTTTTACCCTACTATTCATTTGAAAATAATAAAATATATCAGAATAATATGTGGACTACCACCTCCATGTAGTGATATGATTCATTTTTTAATTCCACATTAAACTTGTGGTCGCAAGGTAGGAATTAATGAGTAAATATTATTATAAAAAATATTTTATGAAACATCAAATGTATATAAATTTCTATTTAATTTTTTTATAATCTGTATTTATATGAAATCATTGTTCCCACATACGTATATACATCCATATCTATGAGATTATGTAGTTCATATTTTTGTCTATTATACATTGTAGGCATATAAGGTATTTATAATATATATATATGACAATAAAAAAATTATTATTTTTAATTTCATATTACTATATAAAATTTAATAATATTCAATGCACCAATATTATATTCTTGTATAAACCAAATATCCTTGAAGCATTATTTTTTAGCTTATCCATTTTAGTAATTAAATAATCCATGGAATAAAATTTAATAAATATAATCATTTTAGGAAAATTAATTTGATAATATATCTTATTTGAGTAGCAACCTAATAAAATATTTTTACTTGGGTGGGTAGACCTATGAATCAAATGTTTTGGGACTCAAGTTATGATACTTCATTTCGAAATTATTATTTTAATGCCATCCTTCCAAACCATTTTCCTTAATAAAGAAATTCTATAAAATATATCACTAATATTATTATTATTGATTCAGTGATTTGTCAATTATATTTATAAATTTTTGTAATTTTTTTTATATTATATTACAATGAATATTTTCAATGATATTTTTATTAGTTAGGTTCATAGTTTTTCAAAAACTAAGTGTAATGCTTTTTTAAAGAATACAACTTTACCACATTTTCCAATTTTTTTTAAATTAAACATTTTCATTATTTATCATTATGTTAACATGGTTTTTATATGTGTATCATATTCTCACTCTTCTTGGATTTTATTATTTGTTTAAAATGAAAAAATATATTTATCATTATGATTATGTAAAAATGTGATACATTATTTTTATGGTTATAAAATATTTATTAATGATTTATGATTAATATTTGAAATATTACAACTGTTTTGTTCATTATATTAAAATAGTTAATTTCAGATGATGATGGTGAGATCATGAAATATCATGATAATAGATGAGTTAGGTATATCCCTCCAAAGCATTGAGAAATGATTTATTATTCAGTGATGAAAATGAGGGAGAATATAGGGTTGGTAATGCCTATATAATAAACTATTGTTTAGTTATTCATTCTTGGGTTAAAAAGTAACATGGTTTATGATTCTAATGCTCAATGAATCCAATAATATCCTTGAAAAAAAATATTATTTTAATTAAAATACTTTGATTTCTTGAGCGATCAGATGTTTATGACCTTTTAATGGTATGAAGTTTTGAAATGTTATTAGGAGTTCCCACATACCTAAAGATTCCTTATTTTTTCATAACATTAATAATGGTTAATTAGATATTTAATTACATAAATAATTGGTTTTCATAACTGACAATGTATTTTATATGTGCCCAATGTTTTTTAGTAGAAAGTTAATCATTTTATGTGTTTTTATTTATTGTTTAGAATAATGGGATTACATTATTTTGATGTCTCTTTTTTCCATTTATTCATATACATTTCATTCCATTTTTTTATAATATATAATCACGATATAGAACTAGATAATGGTGATACATTTTAATTTGGAATATTCATAAAATAAATAAAGTGTCTTGAATAAAACATTGTTGTAACCATAAATCCCTATTTTTATAGAAAGAAATGTACACTGTTTGGAAGTGTTTAAATTTTTATGTAACTTTTTGTCATAATATTATAGAATTAAAACAAAAAATTCCATTGTAATGAAATAAATGTGATCCACTTTTTTTTAATGGTCATATTAATGGGTTATTAATGTAGTGGGTGGTTTATAGAGCATGGACACAAACACTTTAAATTTGTTATCCATGACCTATGTAGAGGAGTTACAAAGTAAGTATACCATCTAACCTATCATGTCATGTAGTACAACCTATATGATATTTATGTGTCATTTCTACACTATATAGGTATATATCTCATTTGTAGGATACATTTTAGATGAAAATCCAATTTACACCATCCCACAGACCTTGTACTTCCACTAGAATATTTAGATCCCTTATCCCATTTTTCAAGATCCTATTTCTATGTCAGAGTTTTTATTCTGGATTATTATTGACATATAATGAGATGGTTGCTTTTTATTTACATCTACTGATAATTATCAGGTATTAAATGTGGTATTTCATTATAGAGACAAAAGTTAACTTACAAGAAAATATCACATAGTCTAGATAGGGTTTTTGGTATTCCCCCATCATCACAAGGGAATGATATCAAATATTTTGGAAAAATGTTGTTCATTATCCCCATACATACCCAAGTAACAATATCCTCCATCATAACTATTTTTTGGTGTTTGTATCCAATATTTAAGAAAATTAATGGTATCCCCTATACATAATGTGTTATATTGACATGTTTTTTATATCCTCAAAAAATGATAAGGAATGAGATCACCTACCCCGAGTTAAGGTAGAATTATCTATCCATATATAAAAGCAGGGTGATCATGTAATTATAGGTTCACTTGGTGGATGAGGTGCCTTCCATTGAGGTGTGAGATTCATCATGGTGTTATTAAAGTGGTCAAATGGATTGATATAATGTGTAGTTTCATAGGATCAATCGATGGGATGATATTCTTAGACCACCTGATTTGGTCCTTCAATTTCTTAAATTATGATTTATGGATGAAAAAGGATCCCCATATTGTATTATATCAATGGAATGAATATAAAAATTTAATGAAATTTGGACTTTATTGGGACTTAGGATTCCTATGCACGCTAAGGGGTTCCTACAAGGCATGATACATAACTAGTTATTGTATTCAGTATTCATATACTATTCGATGTTTTAATAACGTGATGTTTAAATTTTTATATTCCTTTATAGGAATAGATTTAAATTTATTGAGATAATTATGTTTCCTTGAGACTTCTAATGTTCAAGAATATCTTTTTTTATAATTTGTTGAGATTTATCGAGTGACAATTAATTAATTTGAGATTTTAATGAATTTATGTATTGATTGTTCTTATTATACTCTTCGTACTCACCTCATATATCAAGGGTTTGGATAACATATTGATTTAATATTTCAATATCATTTTGGAATGTAATATAGATTTTTTATACTCACAATAGGACCCACGAGATAACACATGTTTTGTTTTTGTATACCATGTTACAATTTCAAATATGGTCTTAGGGGATGAATATCTATCATGGATTATTCAGAAACTATTCCATGTGATGATTAAAAGTGAATTATAGAAAATGTGGTTTTATACTAAATGAAATAATCATTTTTCATAGAGGATTATCCTTGAGTACATATTGCTTAAATGGCCTTTATGGTGCTTAATGTTTCATAGTCTAAAAAAGTTTATTTTTTATTGTTTAACAAGTAGTATGATGATTTTCTATTCATTGTCATATTATTTCAATTTACAACATTTTGTTATTTTTTTAAATATCTTGAGGGTATTTCAGATCATACTGTTTGTTGGATTTATGTCTTGGTTGCATGATTTTTTAGGAAAATTACTCTCATGTTGTGGGATATTATAATTTTGGGTAAGTCATTATACCCTAGCCTATTTTAGGTGGGATTAAGGTGAAACTATTAACTTATCACCTACTAGGGAAGAACACCGATGCATTAGTTCATGTCAACAATTGACAAAGACTATATTTATATTGAGTTTAATCGAATCATAATGTAGTTTTATTAATAAAAATAAATCATGTATGGAATAAGAAGTTCATCCAAACCCATAATTTCAATCTATAAAATAGTATTTATATTTTTGATCATTGTAGTGTAGTTTTTTATAAATTTTTGGTCAGATTAAACTAGTAAATCATGTTTCATTACATCTTTGTCCAATGTTTCTAGTTCTTATAAATTATGGGTTTTAGGGTAATTATAATAATTTTATTATAAAACCATCATAATTTTACCTATACATCATTTCCAAAAATAAATTTGATAACCTTTGTCATATAAAACAACACTATAAATTTGAAAAACTTTTAAATAATTTTTATAAAATGTGATAATGAAAAATCGAATGTATTATGTGATTATGAAATGAAACATAGTTAGTATAGTTATTAATGACACCTAATTTAATAATGAACCAACATGAATCTTCAAGATATTCCATGAATATTTTAATTGAGATGTTATTTATAGAAATAATGAAACATATTATAAATTTAATAAATGTTTTATAATGAATTTATAGGATTAAATGAATGTTTTTAGAGATGTATGTAATTATATATATATAAGAAGGCAATATGACCCTCACACATTTGATCATTGGACATATGGTCATTAAACATATAAAAAACATTTATATATTCATTGGATAATTGGTCATTGGATACACCTATATCCAATAGATAGAATAAGTTTTTGAAATTTTTAATAATTAATTAACAATTAAATAATTCACATATAATATATAAATAATGAATGAAATGAAAATATTATAATTAGTTATAACTTATTAATATAAAAAATATTTATTATATATATATTATTTTTGTTGAATATTTTTTTGTTAGATGATAATTTCAATGATATATTCAAAAACTAATGGATAGATATAATTTAATAGCTAGAATATAATTAATATGATGCAATTAAAATCATTCATTATTATTGTTATTTTTGAAATAATTATTTTTTTTGTTTTCTGTTTTTAACTTAATAAATATTATTGAAAACTTTTAAAAGGATTATATTAATAAAATAAAATTTCTATAACCATTAATATGTAATATATTACTAATTTAATTATTATGTATTGTTAAATAAGATAATGAACGCATATTTTTTTTAGAAATATTAATTCCAAAAAAATATGTTTTCAAAAATATGTTCTCTATTATAAGTTAAATTTTTAATATATATATATATATGAAATTATTGATAATTTATTATATATTTTTCATCCTCACATTTTAACAAGGAAAAGTTTTCATGTTATATTTTTTACAAAAGTAATAATTACCATGGTAGTTAATTAAAAAATGTTAATGGGGATAAATTGGAAAATTGAAATATCTTCATTTTTATATATCAAAAATAATATTAAAAAAATTATGTAAGTCATTTCCTATTTTTGTGATTGAATAATAATATTATCATCATCATACAATTAATAATATCTTCTAAATATCACGTGATTTCTTCTTTTAACATTCACCTAACACCTATTTCTTTATAAATGTCCCACATTTTTACATATAAAGGGAGCTCCACTCAAATCTATTCATACTACTTACATATTTTAGTTTTATATTTATTCCTTACAAAAAATATACCTCATAATTTTCTATTCCAGGATTTGTAGCCATTTCTGAAGAGAAATTGTATAGAAAAAATCTTTCTAAATGAAGAGGTTGTGAGAAGGAGAAATTTCTTATATTTTGTTTTCAACTATACTAAAATATAAATCTACCCCAAAATTAGGTAATGTTATTATATTATTTTTTTTAAATTTATATTTTCTGAATGAAACTCAATGATCTTACTCCTCCATTGTTAATAAAATTTTATTGATTTGGTATTTTACCACCAACATGAATGAATTTATAATATTACAATAATTAATTATTAAGATAACTTATATAATTAAATTATTATTTTATAATGATAAATTTAAAAAAAATTGGTATGGTATTATTTATTAGAATATTTGTAAATATAATAAATTCATTTTTATCGAATCAAAATACCCAAAAAAGATATTGTAACAAACCTTTATAAAACTGCACCATAAATAATTTAAAATTAATACATGTATTAAATAACAATAAAAAACAATAAAATGTGACATATATTTTAGTTATATAGTTTATTAATAAAAGATAATATTTCGATGAAGACAACTAAAATACATAATCTTCTATAGAATTAAGAAGAAAATTAACACATGGATATTTATTATAAGATAAAATTATAAATAAATGTATGATAAAAAATAAAAAATATTAGTATACAAAATTTGACATAAATATTATTTTTATATTGATTATTAAAAATTCTAAACTTCTTATCTGATAGGTTATATTGTATTTCACAATGTTGGAATATAGAACAATGGATTTTCATCTCAATTTCCCTTTATTGTTATATGATTCATATTATGGTCCTATTTTAATTTATTTAGTCTATATAATTCATATTTAATATATTTTTTTATAATTTTATTTTTACATTCTGTATCGTATTTTTAATTTTAATTTTCAATCCTTCAATGAATTTTAATTAAAAAAATTCCAGAGTTATAAGGGTTTGTATTTAATCTCTCATTGGATCAAGAATTTATACAAGTAAATTCTCATTAATAGCCATTATATGTTAAATATCTTTAAAATTACATTTATATAATTCCAATATTATTATTTCTAGACTTGACAAGCATTCAAACAATTTTACCACCTTTTATTTCATAATTTTACTATAAAGATTCACAATAGTGGAGCCGAATTTATTTATTTTCTTGTTCATAAATATTTCAAATATATGATATTATTTTTTAATATAATTTTATAGGTTTCCTTTTCTATCCTTAAATTAATTATTAATACTATTTTAGATTGAAATTTATTTTATCAGTAATGGTGTGGTTTTTTTATAAAAACAAATATGCTTAGTCTTTTTGTCTCTCCATTTTTGGATTTTATTTATAAAAATTTCATTTCAAATATTATAGTTTTTTAAATGATTATTTTATACATGTAAACCTTATATTATAAAACAAATTTTATATTTTTTCCTTCAATATTAAGGTTATCAAAAAATGTTTTTTATTTTTTAATTTTAAAAGAAACATACCAATTCTATTATAAATGATATTCCATCTATGCCAACATAAATTATTTTTTGTTATGAAAATTGGTGTTTTTTACTAATTATATTACCCACCACTATTTTTGTAATATCATTTGATTGTTTTATATGTAAATAATTATGAATCCCATTTTGTTCTCACATATCAATTTTTCTATGATTGACTAATAATGTGACCATGCTCATGTCGAAAAACATATGTAAGGATTATAATAATGCTATAGTCTGTTCCAATATATCTCTCTAATAAATCCTGTCAGAATTTATATATTATATAAAATCAATGCGTGGACCAATTTTTTTAATCACTATTCATAACTGTATATGTAGAACTAATCATAATTAGATTTTTTCAAAACTATTTGTGTGTATCAAATAACATTTAATGATCCTCATGAAACTTTGCATGGACTTAACTATATTTATCTATGTTCAAAACACTATGAATTGACCATATTGTGTTTATATATTATCAAAAGTATATACATGAAAAAACATACATTTCTTATGTATTCTTAAACTATACATGGGCCTGATTTTATTTAGAAATGTTCATAATGTTATTTTTTATATACACTTATTTTTGGGGGAAATTCATATACTATACTCCATGGGTCATTGTTTATTTTTTCAAATGTTCACATTCTTATTGGTATTCTTCTTGGTTTCCCTTTGGGGTATTATATCATTATATAATTTCATATGGAAAATATATATGATCTTAGGACCTATTCAAATAGATATTTCTCCCATGTTATTTTTTTATCATAATATTATTATCTAAAAATTTATAGATCACTGATAAGTCCATTCTTTTGTTAGATTATAAAATAATAATGTCCAATAAGATTTTTTTATTGATAATCTAAAAATACACTAAACCTTTATTTTTATAATTTTTTCCTCATTTGTCTGATGTAATGCCTAAAATATAACAATGATGTAAATTATACACATATTTGTATTAGGTCGTTTTATTTTGTATTACAGTAAAATATAGTTTTTTTATTCCATTAAGATGTATAAGATAACCTATCATAAAATTATCTAGCATGACTAAAATGTATCAAAGGAAAAATAAAGGTGTCATAGATTTTGACCACAGAATGTTAAATGTTTATTTGTTTTTTAAACTTATTCCATTATGATGTTTTATTTTACTAAATATATAAATTTTGGTATTATTAAACTGTTTTAATAAAAATTAATCATGTTAATAATTAGTTTGATGGATAATATATTGATTTCAAAATAAAGATCCCAAATTTTATGGTAGATGGGTGAAATAATTGATTATAATAGTTTCATTGATATTGAGATGAAACCTAAATAATGATGAAAGTTATGATACATCATATAATGATAAACATGATATTGAGTCCCCAAAATGTTAACAAATAACCTCAGTTAGTTGTTTCCCAGCTTATCTATTTACTAAGAATTATGTCAACATAATATAAATTATATTTTAGGTTCTCAAGTTCTTAACAAATGAAAATATAGTTTAACTATTTTATTTTTTTAATGGTTTGGAATATTAGTGGTATACTATAATGACCCGAAAATTCCATTGAAGTTTTCTCTTAAATACAAATGAATTTTATGTGTCGGCAGTTTTTAACGCCGCATGATTTCGAGGCCCGGTGTGCCCAGAATCAATTTCTGATGTTTTTGTTAATCTTAAAATAACGCACGTACAAAGTTTACCTTAAAAGTAGAATAAATCTTAAATGGATACTCAGATTGAAAATACTTGGGCACTATTGTTATTAGGATGTCAGTTTTACCCTAGGAGCGACTTACGTTTAGTCTTCGTGGGCCTCCTGTTAGAAATCCCAAAAAATGGAATAACCATAAATAAAATAATTAAATAAATTATTTTATTTTTCAAATGCATATGACTCACAAAAAGTTACTCGGATTAAAAACTTGAGACCACCGAATAACTCTTGAGGGTAGGCTTTTTTAAGCAGATACTAACTTTGGTTGGTGAGGGCCACTAGAGAAATTTAGTTTTTAACTGCAAATAAAATAATTAAGTGACAATTATTTTATTGTAATTTTCATATCATATAAACATTAACTCAGATTGAAAATTTGATAGTGCCATTGGGTTCTTTGGGGTTTTTTTCTCCTAGGTTAACCCTAACATTGACCGTAGTGAGTCGAGGGTGACTGATAATAATTATACAAACATTTTTTCGAGTACGTTCAGTAAATGCACGAGTGGAATTTTGTAACTTTTGAACCGGTCATGGGAATTGAAATCTAATAGCACCATTGAACTCGTAGTGCCGGTTTTTGTGTAAGAAGACTTTCACCTCGATGACAGTTGGTCGAGGGTGAATGTTAGTTTTTTAGTTTTTTTGTGGAAATAAAAAAAATAAAATAAACACTTGTTTTATTTTAGTTTATTTGTTATAACCACTCCTTGTGGAGGTTGCAAGTGGGAACCACCACAACTGAACCTCCCATGAGAGGTTATGGTGGTGGGTACCACAAGAACCATAACCTCCCATGAGAGGTTATGGTGGTGGTGACCACCCGGGGATAAAACCCCCTTGAAACCTGGCATTAATTGGGAGAAACCTCTCAACTCCCTCATAAATGAGGGAGATCCTCTTGACCTCCTCCATCATAATTGTGCAACACACAACCAATTAATTTTTCCAATGCACCGTATTGTTGCGCCAGTGTAAATTAATTGTCTTTCCCCTTTTTAAAATAAGTAACAGTGCCATTGGAATATAGGATGGTTCCTAATAAATGAACTGTCATAAATTTCAACGACCGTTACCTACCTTCCCCCTCTCCTATATATGTGGAGCCTGGGTAGAGGATTTTGGATGGCTGACCAAGTGATGAAGTGATGGTAACATGCCGCGACACCCAAAACTTGGAGGATTACACTCTAAAATGAAGAATAACTCACTGACGAAGAACTCCGACCTCCTTCAACCTTCTTCCTTGGGAGTTCTTCTGACATGGGATGTCTTCATCTTCGAATAAGAAAAACCAATGCATGAGCCTAGAATTGGAGGTGTGTGGCAGACATGATAAAAGGCGAAAACATCACCTCCTTCTTTCTTGTGCCAAACATATCATGCATGTTAGGGGATTATGTATTATTTTATATTTGAATATAAACATTTTTCTTTATCGAACAAAGATATGGTATGAGAATCACCAATTTCTCTCACTCTAATGGGGAGGGCTCGGGCCTCACGAACACGATCCGACCCTCCCCTTGTTTGTTCATGATCGATGATGATGGCTTGGAAATGAGGCAATGATGATGAGAATTCAGAACAATGGCTGCACAACCCATGACCTCTGTGAACCGCACCACCCCCATAGTGTCCCAGCGTGTTTCATGCACCACGACGCCCCGCTATGCACCCCCGCGTCCCGTAGGCATGCTGCCTAGTGCAACTTCTCCCCATCGGTGGTCTGCCCGGTGCCCCCGCGCCCCGACAAAGGCATGCCTAGCCCCCCATGCGCCCTGCTGGCAGCCTCCCTGGTGCCCCCCTGCGGGCCCTGTCGGAGGAATGCCCAACGCCCCCTCGCCTGGCGGATAGCCTGCCCGGCACCCCCACACCCCACTGGCGGCTGCCCAGGAATCCACACCCCGCTGGCGGCCTTCCCAAGGCCCCCGTACCCTGCCGGTGGACTGCCTGGCCCCTATTGGCGGCCTGCCCGACACCCCAACACCCTGCCCAGTGCACCTGCGATCTACCGAGGACCAACTGGCCTGCCCGCACCCCACGCAGCCTGCCTACATGCCTCCAGGCCTCCGACCCCCCAAATTGACCCATAACTTCCCACATGGTTTCACAAGCTGAATCGGCCCGGTATCCCATGCAGAGTTACCGGGCCGCCTACGTGGCGACTTCCGGGCTAAACTGCCCTCGCGGCCCACTGGTTCGGGCCTAGTGGACCGGTTCAAAACATAGCGGGCTGACCCCCCCAATGGTCCGGTCAGACCCAGCGAGTCTGACTAGTTCGACCCAGACAGGGTCGGCCCAGACTGGGTTGGGCCGAGTTGGTCCGACCAGGTCGGACCGGACCTGGGCCCATTACTAACCTGTTACCTTCTTGGGCCTTATCTTTGGTACTGAACGTCCATTTGACAAACCGTCTATGGCCCTGGATTTCATGTAGCATAGTCATCCCTTTGAGAATATCCCACGAGAGTTCAGGGTATAGTTGAGATACACTCTGGTTGGTTCATACACTAAACCAACCGGGCCACTGGGAAAAAAGCTAATAACTCGCAGACTGGGGGTCCAATTGACATGCCATATGTTGCGTTGAGACTTTTATGACATGACTGTCCTTTTAGATACATCCACATGGGACTTTATGACACTTGGAGTATCAAAAAATAGCTCATGGAGCAGATCCTCGTAGAGACGGGCATACATAGTGGGGAGACCTAGTAGATGTAGACTTGACGATTGCTTGAACGATTCGACTCGGAATGATTTGATTATCCTAGTTAACGGAGCACCTAGTTTGGTGGAAAACCCACAGTAGAAGAAATGACTAGTTTGGAAGAAGACTCACGGTACTTGACAAGACGTTTATCTCTGAAGGCTATTAGGGGGAGAACCCGGTATGGCGGCAGACCCACAGTGGACAGAGCACCTGGAAGTTGGCAGCAGACACACGCTACTTGATAGGTGGAGTGCCTCAGTAGTCTACGTTTTGGGAGCTACACCATGGGGTCGTGACAGGGCCACTATACTCGACAGATGACGAGTTCTCTAGTAGCTGTGGTTTCGATAAAGAAAATCTTGTTTTGAGCTGATTTAATGGCCCTTTTTTTCCTCATGATTGAAATGGGTCAATTGATAAATTAGGTATATGTGTGGGCATATACCTATGTAATGTTTATCCATTGATTTCATACATTTTTGATTATCCATGTTGGATTTTGTGAGACCTTGAGGGTCTCGGGGTCCCTACTGAGTATCGTTATACTCACCCCTGCACGGCCTATGCCTGCACCTTGTTTTGTTGGATGCAGACGACAGACAGTGCTGAAAGAGGTGGTGTGTACGAGTACTGGAAGGTACCCGGAGTTGGACCTCACGACAATTCGGTACCCAGAGGAGATGGAGGATATGGAGCACTAAGAAGGCTATCTATACCTACCCTTTAGGTAGGTTCCGTGGTGGATGATCCAGAAGCTTGTAGACACCTTCCAACTATTTTATTTTTTGTTATACATGTTTGTAATTTCCTTGTACTTTACTATTGGGCTTGTATTACCGGCCCCTTTACTTTCAGTGTACTTTTTAAACAGTTTTTACTAATTGTTTTCTTCCTCTTGTTCTATGGTTGTGTGTGTTTATGATTTTTAAAGGCAATGCCTTCCCAATTTTAGAAAATTATTCCTTTGGTGATGGTCTCCAGCCCCTGGCCTATGAAAGGCAGGCTTGGGGTAGACATGATACGGACCCCGAGGGACCGATCGTGACAAATTGGTATAATAAGATATCGGTTCTACCACAGAACATAGGACTCTGATCTTTGTTTTCTATGAAGCAATAGTGTTAAGGGTACTGAGTCTGGTTTTCAGTTCAGGGAGTCCAGTGTTGGTGTGGCAGCCGACGTATCCACACACCAGGACCCTGGTTACTAATTTCTGACATAGTACATGAAAACACTGATTGTGTGTGTGTTTTCAAAAGTTACCTTTAATTCAGCTCAAACTTGGTCAACTCGCCATATATAGACTTTTAACCATGTCGCATCTGTTCAGGATGCCGCCACCCAGATTGCCAGATAGAGTTCCGAGAGAGTACGTGATGACGGCCCACCGAGTGAAAAGACTCCGGTTCATGGCACTCTTACTATGTTGGCACCGTCAGGTGGTGTACCAGAAGCACCACCCCCCGTTGGGCAGTAGATGCCACCAGCCGCACCGAAGGACGATGCATGCCGACTGAGCACGTTTTACAAGTTCCAGTGGTAGGGGCCTCCGAGGTTCGAGGTGAGATAGATTTTCATGCAGCAGAGGACTGGATGGAGGTGATTACATGAGTTTTCCTCCTAGTTGCGACACTAGTAGAGGATATGTCAATCTTAACTACTAGTATTTTTCATTGAGTGACCAAGAGGAATGTCCGTATTGTGATGAGGTTTCAGTACGTGGATCATTTTTCGAGATGGTACCTTCTGGAAGTGTGCTAACTATATCACTGCCCATTGGTCAACAGACACTACTGGTCAAACTGGTAGAGGACATTTGAAGGATTACTACCTTAAATGTGTCTCAACATTAAATTCCCCTCAATTTACGTGGCGAGCCCGACTCACAGGCAGCTGAGGACTAGCTTGAGGAGGTGGTTGCGAGTTCCCTTTAGCTTCTACAGTTTCTGGAGGATGACATGTCGATAGCTGAGTACTCATCAAGGCATACTGATCATTCATGGTACTCGATGAATATGATACGATCAGTGCTTCAGAGCTTCGACCTCTGAGTGAGGTGTGTTTTAGGACATCCAAGCCATCAATTTTTCCTCTGTCCATTCCTACCTATGTTAGGATTCTCTAGAGAACCTTTGTGGTTGAATATTCTTTGGCTGAGAAGATACATCTAGTAAATGTTAGTAGCAGGAAAGTAGGAAACTAGTGCCAGCCTCAGAGAATTGGGTGTGTAAACTGTTTTAGAAAGATGAAGTATTAAGGACTGATGAATCTGTAGAGCAACAGACGTGCAAGAAGAACTATGAGAGTAGCATGAGGTGGTGTATATTTTGACATTTTACAACCACCCGCCTTTGTATTCCCCACCAGGATTAGGGAGTTGGAGGGCATGGGAAGAGATTAGCTACATGTGGTCATGGAGTGTGACCCATAGACTCTAGGAATGATTTCAGGTATGGTCTGTGTCTACTAATAGATGCTGTATAAATAGACATAGGTACCAATCCTTTATTCCTTCAATGAATCTTGTCCCAGACCTAGAGTTTCTGGTTAATCCATTGTCTTTACCCTCACGTATAGAGATACCTTTGGGAGGAGACTTGATAATCACACTTACACTGACGGTGTGATCTGACCCTTGAGGCTAGAGTTTCCGTTGGAACCTCTTGGTCGCAGTGTCAAGGACATACTAAGATTGTTTTGATATGGACTGGGCAACCACAGTTCATAAATAGATTGACTATATTAGGCAAAAAGGTTGTGCTTTAACTACAACGTTGTGATGGGGTGTTCATTAGTTGGTGAAAAAGGCATCCTGGGCAGCACATATTGAACTCATGCATAGGGGGGTGTCGCTGATCACTCTTGAGTATTCCAGCCTTACCCTCTTGGCAGCATGAGTTTTGAGTGTTCAGTTCCAAACAAGAGTAACAAAACATGGGGACATCTTTTCAAATGATGTTTCCAAGTTTACCCCCAATGGGGGAGGGATGTCTGCTTTGGATGTATACTCTCAGAGGTTCATTCCAGAATTATCCTGAGTTGCAGCACCACTATCAGCCTTGACAAAGAAGGGAAAACCCTTCGTATGGTCGGAGAGATGCCAGCAGAGCATCAGGAGCTGAGGAAGAGGCTGACTAGTTCCCCAATCATGAGGCTTCTAGAGGAAGATGTAGGGTACATAGTCTACTGCGATGCATCAGGGACTGGACTCGGGTGTGTCCTTATGAAGGATCGAGCTGTGATCGCATATGGATGTCAGTAGTTGAGACAACATGTGCAGAACTATGCTACCCATGACCGGGAATTAGCAGTAGTGGTCTTCGCCTTCAAGATGTGGCGAAAATATATGATGGGTTAACATTTTACCATGTACTCAGATCAAAAGAGTCCCAGGTATATCTTCTCTCAAAATGAGCTGAACATGAGAAAATGATGTTTTCTTGTGTTCCTCTAGGACTATGACTTCGAGATTGACTATACTCTTGGGAAGGGGAACGTTGTGGCAGATAAACTCTATTGGAGAACTTGTATATTGCTACTAGGAAAGGTGACAGAGCAGTTGACTGCCTTAAAGATATCCTTTGTGGATAGAAACATAGTATCCTTTCTACAGTCTCTTATAGTCACTCCCCCAATTATTCAGTGATTCCAGGCGGCACAACGTGGAGATGCTGACCACGAGACAAAACATGACCATATATCCACACGAAAATCACCTGATGGATTTTTTGAAGGTGGGGAGCACGTCATTATCTTCAGAAGATGTACCATGGTACCAGTAGGACTTTAGGAGGAAGTGTTGAGAGTGTTCCACACATCCCCTTTAGTGTTACATCCAGGTGTGGTAAAGATGTACCGGGATTTTCAACGATAGCACTGGTGGCCAGGTATGAAGAAGGCGGTAGTAGAGTTTGTCTCTCGATGCCTCACTTATCAGCAAGTGAAGGCAGATCATTAGGTACCAGTGGGCTTGGTTCCACCTTTAGAGGTCCCAAAGTGGAATAGGTATTAGATATCCATGGACTTTATGACAGGCCTTCCACGTACATCCATGGGACATGACTCTATTTGGGCGATCATCGACTGCCTCACCAAGTCGGCCCACTTCCTATTGACCAGAGATGGTACGAGCTACCACGGAGAAGGTGCAGGTCATCCTGGAGTAGATGAAGACTGCATAGAGCAGATAGAAGTCATTTGTTGACTGGAGATGGCTACCTCTTGAGTTCGAGGATGGCGACCACTTCTTCCTGTCGGTCTCACCTCGATGAGGTCTATAGAGATTTTGCTGAGGTGGCAAGTTATCTCTGAGATTCATTATACCTTCTAGGTCCTCAGTAGGGTAGGCAAGGTGGCTTACCGCTTAACACTTCCACCTTAGTTGCACCATTTTAATGAAGTCTTCCACATATCTCAGTTTAGGAGATACGTGGACGACCCTTCCCATATCATCGACCATTGGGAGCTGTACATCGATGACGGGGTGACATTCAAGGAGGATCTATTGGAGGTTAACGATCGACTGGAGCAGGTCCTATGTGGACAGTCGATACCTCTGGTGCGCATTCACTTGTATCACGAGAACCTCCGAGTGATCACATGGGTGCGGGAGGCTTAGATGCGTGTTCAATACCCCCACATGTTTCCTTAGTTCAAGTTCTATCTTACAGGGACGTAAAGACCTGAGGTGGGGAAAATGTAAAGAACCGGAAATTCCGTGGAAATTTTTTTCACTCTTAAATACATGGAAATTTTACGAGTCCATAGTTTCTAACGGTGCATGATTCCGAGTCCTAGTTTTCTTGGAATCAATTTTTGATGTTTTTTCTAATCTTATGATAACACGCATAAGTAGTTTTCCTGAAAAAGTGGAATAATTAAAAATTGGTTACTCGAATTGGAAATACGAGAGCACCGTTGAGCTCAAGATGGTGGGTTTACCCTAGGGGAGACTAATGTTTAGTTGGCGTGGGCCTCCTGTGTGAAATCTCAAAAAATGGCATAATCGTAAATAAAATAATTAAATAAATTATCTTATTTTTTAAATTCTCATAACTCACAAATGGTAACTTAGATTAAAAATCTAATACCACTGTAAAAGTCATGAGGGTATGATTTTTTTATGCAGATAAAAACATGGGTCGGCGTGGGCCACCAGAGGAAGTTATTTTTTGGGCTCAAATAAAATAATTAATTGAAACTTATTTTATTATAAACTTTACAACTTCTAAATGGTAACTCAGATTAAAAATCCATGAGTAAATATGGGTTCGTTGGGGCATGTTTTACATTGGCAGATCCAATCCTTGATTGTAGTGAGTCGAGGGTGACTCATAATAATTTTCCAAAGATTTTTTCATGTACGTTCATTAAACATGCAAGCGGCATTTTGTAACTTTTTAAACCAATAATCGAAATTGAAATCTGAGGACACTGTTGAACTCATTGTGCCAGATATTTCATAAGATGACTTTCTCCTTGACAGTAGTTGGTCGAGGGTGAAAGTTAGTTTTTGGGTTTTTTGTGGAAATAATAAAAATAAAATAAACACATGTTTTATTTTATTTTATCTATTATAACCACTCCATGTGGAGGTTGGATATGGGGACCACCACACCTTAACCTCCCATGGTAGGTTATGGTGGTGGGGACTGCCCGAACTATAACCTCCCATTAGTGGTTATGGTGGTGGAGACCACCTAGGTTTAAAACCCCCTTTGAAACCTCCCATTAATTGGGAGAAACCTCTCAACTCCCTCATAAATGAGGGAGAGCCTCTTGATCTCATTCACCATAATTGTGCCATCACACTTACAATTAATTTTTTCAACACATCGCATCACTGAGTCAGCGTTAATTGATTGTCTTTCCAAATTTAAAATTAAGTAATAGTGTTGTTGGAATTTAGGAAGGTCTGTAATAAATGAACCGTCATAAATTCCAATTCCTGTTACCTACCTTCCCCCATCTACTATATATATAGAGATTGGGAGGAGGATTTGGGATGACTTTACTAATCGAAAAAGTGCTGGTAATGTTCCATGATGCCCAACACATGGGAGATTACACTCTCCAATGAAGAATGCCCCACCGACAAAGAACACCAACCTCCATTGTCCTTCTTCCTTGGGACTTCTTCGGGTTTTGGACGTCTATATCTTTGACTACGAACAACCAACGCACGAGCCCGTAATTGGAGGTGTGTGGTAGATGAGATGAATTTCAAAAACGTCACATCCTTCCTTCTTACGCCAACGACATCAAGATGGGTAGGGGGTTTTGTGTTATTTTCTATTTGAATATAAACCTGTTTCTTCGTCGAACAATGATATGGTATATGAATCGCCAATTTAAATAACAGAAATGAGGATGGCTCAGGTCGCATGAACACGGTCTGACCCTCCCCTTGTTTGTTCATGTTCGATGATGACAGCTTGGAAAAGAGGTGACAGTGACGAGGACAGTGAACACGGACCACGCTACTCGTGGCCTCCGCAGACCGCACCGCCCACGTCGACCTCCAGTGCCATTCACACACCCTTGCGCGCTGCCCCTGCGCACTGCCCGCATGCCCCGTGCACTACTCGGCTCTAGCAGTGCCCCACCAGTGCGCTGCCTAGCAACACTGCCCCTCACCGACGCGCTGCCCGGCGCCCACGCGCCCAGACGGCGGCCTTCCTGGCGCCCCCATGCCATGCCAGCGGCCTGCCCGATGCCCCCGCGACCCGCCGACGGCCTCCCTGGCGCCCCATGCGCCCTCCTGGTGGCCTGTCCCAAATTCCCTGCCAGCGACCTGCCAGGCACCCCCCTGGGCCCCACCGACGGTCTTCCAATAGCCCCATCTCCCCACCGGCGGCCTGAACAGTGCCCCCTCACCCTTCCGGCGGCCAGCCCGGCCCCTGTCGTAGGCCTTCCCAGCACCCCGACGCCCTGCTCGGCAACCCAGTGCCCTTCCCGATGCACCCATAGCCTACCGGTGACTAGCCGGCTTGGCCACGACCCGCGCAGCCTACCTCTTGGCATCCAGCCTCCCAAGCCGACCCGTGGAATCCCCCATGGTGTCGCTCGCTGAGTTAGCGACCCTTTTACGTGGAGTCTACTAGGCCGAACTACCCTCACGGTCTACTACGTCGGGCCCAGCGGACGGGGTCAAAACCTAGCGGGCTAACCCGACCAATGGGCTGGCTGAGACCCAGCGAGTCTGACCAGGTCGACCAAGACCGGGTCGGCACAGATGGGGATGGGCCATGTCGGTCTGACCTGGTCAAACCGGACCCGACCCAATAACTGACCCATTACTTTCTTAGGCCATATATTTGGAAATAGACGTCCGTTTGATGATCATTATGTGGCATCAGTTTTCATATATCATAGTCATCCATTTGAAAATTCCCCACCTCAGTTTGGGGTATAGTTGAGATACAGTCAAGTTGGTTCGTACACGAATCCAACCGGGGCCCCGGGACAAAAAGGCTGATAACTCACAGAACGGGTGTCCGATTGACTTTCTGTCTATTGTGTTGAAACCCCTATGACATGGAGGTCCTTTGAGATGGTTCTATGTGAGACTTCATGAAATGGAGTATCGACCAATAGCTCATGGAGAGGATCCTCCCAGAGACAAGAAAACAGAGTGCAAAGACCTAGTAGCTCTAGACCTAACAACTGCTTGACTGATTCAACCTAGAGTGATTCGATTAGCCCAGTGATTGGAGCACCTGGTTTGGCAGCAGACCCAGAGCAGACAGAGAGCCTAGTTTGGTAGCAATCCTGCGGTACTCGACGAGAGGAGTACATCTGATGGCTATTAGGGGGAGCACCCAGTTTTTCGGTAGACCCACAGTGGACGGGGTACCTGGTAGTTGGCAGCAGACCCGCAATACTTGATTGGACGAGTACCTCAGCGGTCTAAGGTTAGTGAGAAGCGCCTTGGATTCGCAACAGGGCCACTGTACTCAACAGAGGAGGATTTATCCAACTATCGTGGTTTCAATAATGAAAATATTTGTTTGAGCCGAGTCAATGACCCTTTTGTTTCCTCATGATTGAGATGGGTTACTTGATATCACAGGTATATGTATGGGAAGATACCGAAGTAATTGTTATCCATTGATTTCATACATTGTGGTTTATCCTTGTTGTATTTTGTGAGACCTTGAGGGTCTCGGGGTCCCTACTGAGTATCGTTATACTCTCCCCTGCACGAGCTATGCTTGCACCTCATTGTGTTCGATGCAGACGACAGACAACGCTGACTGAGGCGGAGTGTACGAGGACTGGACGATACTCGGAGGTGGACCTCACGATGAGTCGGTACCTAGAGGAGACGGATGAACGTGGAGCACTGAGGAGGCTATATGTACCTACCCTTCATTTAGGATCCATGGTGGATGATCCAGGAGCTTCTAGACACCTTCCAGCTATTTGTTTTTTTAATTGTACCAGTTTGTCCTTTCCTTATACTTCTATTGGGATTGTATTACGACGGACATCGCTGACCGAGGAGAGGTGTACAAGGACTGGATGGTACACGGAGGTGGACTTCACGATGAGTCGATACCCGAAGGAGATAGACAAACATGGAGCACTGAGGAGGCTATTTGTACCTACACTTTAGGTTGGATCCGTGGTGGATAATCCAGGAGCTGCTAGACACCTTCCAACTGTTTTTCTTTTTAGTTGTACATGTTTTTCCTTTCCATGTACCTTGCTATTGGGATTGTTTTACCGGCCCCTTTACTTTCAGTACACTTGTTATACAGTTTTTACATAGAGTTTTCTTCCACTTTTTCTCTAGTTGTCTGTGTTTACGATTTATAAAGGCAATACCTTCCTAGTTTTAGGGAATTACAACTTTGGTGATAGTTGCCAGCCCCTGACCTATGGATGGAGGGCTTGGGGTAGTCATGATACAGGCCCCGGGGGAAGGGTCGTACCCATTGTAACAACTAGGTCCTAGTGACAGCACAAACACCCCACCATTACATGGACGTCGGGTCCTGGCCAGCCAGTTACAACTAGTTTTCCCGCAGACACGTTGTCCCCACCCTAGGGCCCACCCACCTGACCGAACAGGTCATCTGACTAATGATAGTCCCCACAGGACAACACATGTCCTTTTTAGTGTGTTTTTTCTTCACTCCTATGTGTTTTTTCTTCAGTCACACACACCCTGGGAAACATCCCAAAAGATCACCCATCCTGATCACTACTCTAAGACAAGCACACTTAACAGTGGAGTTCTAATAGGGTAGGCTCCCAAGAAGTAAGGTAAACCTTGTTGACATGAGTTAGGTCATTTAGTCATTTAACCATTTATCATTTGGGGGTGTTACAATCACCCCCCCCCTTTAGAGCACAATGTCTTCATTGTGGGCCCTACATTTCAACCCATGCAGTGCACCACACTTAAGGCTGGGTACCACCTCTAATACCAAATGTAACAACTGGGTCCTGGTGACAGCACAAACACCCTGCCTTAACATGGTCGTCGGGTCCTGGCCTTCCAGTTACCACTAGTTTCCCCACAGACACGTAGTCCCCACCCTAGGGCCCACCCAAATGCCCGAACGTGTAATCTGACTAATGACTGTCCCCACAGGCCAACACATGTCCTTTCTAGTGTGTTTTGTCATCACTCCCACAAAGCCTGGTAAACTTCCCAAAAAGGTCACCCATCCTGATCACTACTCCAAGCCAAGAATGCTTAACTTTGGAGTTAAAATAAAGTAGGATCAAAAGAAAGTAAGGTACACCTTGTTGACATGAGTTAGATCATTTAGTCATTTAACCCTTTATCATTTGGGGGTGTTAAAGTCACCCCCCACTTTAGAGGACAATGTCCTCATTGTGGGCCCTACATCTCGACCCAGACAATGCACCCCACTTAAGGCTGGGTACCACCTCAGATACCAAATGTAACAAATGGGTCCTGGTTATAGCACATACACCCCACCTTAACATGGTTGTCGGGTCCTGGCCCGCTAGTTACCACTAGTTGCCCCCACAATCACATGGTCCCCACCCTCAGGCCCACCCATGAGCCCAAATGGGTCCCACCCACACGCCCGAATGGGTCATATCATTTATTGATTTAACACTATATCATTTGGGTGTGTTACAATCACCCCCCTTTAGAGCACAACGTTCGCGTTGTGGGTCCTACATCTCAACCCAGGTAGTGCACCGCACTTAAGACTGGGTAACACCTCTGATACCAAATGTAACAACTGGGTCCCGGTGACAGCAAAAAACCCCTCCTTAACATGGTCGTCGGGCCATGGCCCGCTAGTTACCACTAGTTGCCTCGCAGAGATGTGGTCCCCACCGTGGGGCCCACCCACGTGCCCGAATGCGGCCCACCCAGGTGTCCGAACTGGTCATCTGACTAATGACATCCCTCACAGGCCAAAACATGTCCTTTTAAGGGTGTCTGGTCCTCACTCGCACACACTCTAGGAAACATCCCAGAATGTCACCCATCCTGATCACTACTCCAGGTCGAGCACGATTAACTGTGGAGTTCTAATCAGGTAGGCTCATGAAAAGGAAGGTGCACCTTTTTGACATGAGTCATATCATTTAGTCATTTAACCTTTTTATCATTTGGGGGTGTCACATGGACTACAATAAATAACATAGGGAAATAGAAAAAATAAACTCCATTAAATGGAATAGGATTATAAAGACAATTTTCAATGAAAAAATTCATTAAACAGTAAGATCTAAAATAGAGGGAATATTAAAGGAACTGAAATAAGATGAGGATTTGTCTGTTGGAACCTAGGAAGTAAACATTAGGACACTTACATGGTCTTTAAGTAACATTATTATTAACCATAAAATCAATATATATCACTTATTTGTTTCCCAAATGTAAGAATTCAAAAGGAAATTATCTAAATGAGATTTCGATATCTACACATATTTTCGTTCTATAAAAATAATGCAGACATGGAAACACAAGACTATCATAGCTATCATGGATTCAGTGAGGAGAAATTAAAAATGGATTTTCCAACAAACCTAAATAAAAACATTGAAGGTGATTTTTTTAATT
This sequence comes from Viscum album, assembly GCA_963277665.1. Taxonomy (NCBI): domain Eukaryota; kingdom Viridiplantae; phylum Streptophyta; class Magnoliopsida; order Santalales; family Viscaceae; genus Viscum; species Viscum album. The sequence goes on from OY728141.1 coordinate 212,445,283, forward strand.
GGATAGATGAAAAAAACATGGGAGTAAATTCTCATGAAATTTAACACCTACAAAATTTATCAAATATATATTTTTTAATTAAATTTATTTGCATCAATATCATTTGTTACGTGAAACAAAAACCGAAAATGAAATAAAACAATTTATTATAGAAATGTTATTGTTATAACATAAAATTTTTTTTGGTGGGTATGAATAGGAATAAAAACTTTGTTAATTATATATAAAGTCCGTTATTAATAAAAATGTTTTGATTACCATTTAAAAAATAAATGATAAATATTTAATATATTCGTTCTATTCTAGATGAATATATTTTAATTATTTTATCATTAAATATGATAATTAAATTCTGTAACATTTTGAAATTTTATTTTTCAAATATTACATTAATTTTGATATTTGAATATCAAAATTATAGTATACCGAATGTCATGAATCTGTATTGAAGGATTTATTTTCTATTGAATATTGAAACATAATAATTTCATTGGAAAAAAATATATTTTTTCATGAATGTACAAAGTTATATATTAATTTAAAATGGTTTCAAAGATAAAATTATTTTATTATATTTTAAATAATCCAATTAAGTACATTTGAATCCATTTAATGATTTAATTTGGAATAAATAAAATATTTATACATAATAATTGATTTCCCATAAAACCAATTATGTGCTCTATGTGATTATATCATAAGAAATTTAATCAACCATTATTGGTGAATTTTTTAATAATATTTATATATTTTATATATTAAATAATATATTTTACTTTTCATTATATTTTTTCATAAGAATTTTATAAGAATAATCCAGGTTTTTTGCATAAAATGTATATTTCATAAAAGTGGTTTTCATAATGTTTTGTGCACATATTTTAATATTAACTTTATCCACTTATAAATACTAAATTTTCAAAATGGATTCCGTATTTTAAATAAAATGTTTTAAATATTTTAAATATAAACCTTTAATTTTTAGGATTAATGAATAGTAATAATGGTAAAATTTATCTCATCTGTAAAATGTATATTATGTTAATAAGAGCTAAAAATAAAAAATATGGAAATTTTTTTTATCTTATTTCATAAGATATTATTTTAATTATTTTAGAATCACCATAGAATCAAAATTTATATGTTTAATGTACAATGGATTAGTAAAATGAAAATATTATATTTAATGAAAATAAAGATACAAAGTGTTACTCTTTTAGTGTCAAATATCTATTATGTGTTTAGATAAGGAGAAAACCAAGCTACTAATGAATATAAATTTTTATATTGAGAATAAAAATAAAATTTTAATAATGTAAATTTATTTTAATTTTTTACAATATAAAAAATTACATTAAATTATAATTTAATACAATTAAAATATTTATTCAAATATTAGAATAATAAAAAAAATAATTTAAAAATATTGAATATAACACCCTGACCAATCTAGACCGGAGCCAGTGCATTACTTGTTATATTGGAATAGTTACAATGAATCAAATCCCAAAGGAATGATCAGTTTAGAAGTGTTGAAGAAACTAGATACATATATGTAACTCTAATTAAATTTTGAAAGGTTACAGAATATAATACACAATAAAAACTAAAAACTTCATCCACAAAATCTCAATAAAAGATCTCATATTCATAAACTAATGATGGTAATAAAATGAAATGGGTGAGATAAAATTCTCAGTAAGGGTAAAAAATAGAAGAAGCATGATTTCATTAATAATACAATCATAAATAATTTGACATAATCAATATGGCATGGTGAATAAATGAAAAACTCATGCCATTAATTAACTAAGAATAATACTACTTCCATAGATTTTTCATAGTGAAAACCTCATGTATATTAATAACTGATAATGAATAAAGATAATTCTTATTAAGAGGAATTTATTTATCTACCACATGATACCATAATACCATTAAAAACAGTTTAGTTCTGTGGGTTGAAAACTGTCTGATTTTTTGAAACAAACTTGAAAGTTTTGTCACCAACTGATTTGTCTCATGAGATTTGTCGATTCATCAAGGGGATATAGCAGGCCCCACCAATCTCTGCATGTCCAAATTATTTTTTATACATATATTTAACACAAGTACAACATTCTTTCTCAATATCTTTATAGAGTAGACAATACAGATTCATCAATATTTCTATAGTTTAAATAACTTTCCAAATAAACACCATATGTAAAAGGGTATACGGCTTAAGACAATACTCATATACATGATACTAGAATATGGATATGTAATATATTTATGATTTAAAATGAAAAATGGTCTCAAATGGGTCGTAGATACACCACAATATAACGATTAGGTGAACAATACCAAGAATGTCTCAATGAAATGGAAATTGAGACAAAGAACCTTACCATATTATAATCAATTAAATTGTATGAAAAGAAGTCAATAATCACCAAATTAATGACAAAATACTATGAATATATAGATAATCATGATATTATATATATAATGTCATTACACATACACTACATGCATTAAATAAGTGGCGAACAATGGAAATCTCATAGAATTAAAAGTGTGATAAGAAACCCCTAAGTTTATGCTCAAGTGGGTTATATGTTTTTTTTGATGACCTGAATAATAAAATTTATCTTCCTTAATTAATAATTATAGAACCTTATATACATATAATTTATCTATTATAACCTTATTAGGTACATTCATGGACCTTTTATGTGTTTAAGTGGTTCAATTTTATTGTTTTGGAATCATTTTCTTCCTTAGTATTCATGACCGGTTTACATGTATTCATGAATGGATGTTTGTTTGATGTGTGGTTATATATCCATAATTGTTAATACATATTAATTATATCATAAAGATATAAATGACCTTATAATTATTTTGGGTTACAAACCATTATGATGATTCATTAGTAAAATGTTTATTACAAATGTTTGGATTAACATGGCGGTTTTGTTCATAATGAACTAGTTTTGTATTATCATTTAATATTATGAGATTGCAAGGATTAAAGAACATAAATGAGTTGAAATACATATATTCTTGATCTATTTCAATCATAAAAGTATTATCATGACCATAATTAAACTTGTTGATTAATATTGAGAACCCATCGTCATTGAATGTGATAAATTAACACATCTCGAACAGTGTTTTTATTTTTAGTATAAGCGAAGTGGGAAATAGAGATGATGATGATATATTCCATTAGAATTATATAACTATAGTTCATGTAAGGTAATGATAATATCATTTAATTTGGATTATGAGATATGAGGAAAGAATTATAAAAGAAACTCAAAATAGATGAAACATTGATAAATCTCTCACGAAAATTTGGCAGCCGAACGACGTCATTTAAAATTTCATTTAACTGTTTGATGATAGAAAAGGGTTATCAATTCTCTCGTATAGAATATGGGATTTAAAGGGAATATGTAATGAAATATCCCAACATAATCCAAGGTAAATTAAAATGAATAACAAAAAATGAAAGAAAGAAAACAAAAGAGGGTGTGTACCTCCTGATCTCTTCTCCTTGAGATCCTTCTTTGAGCCGTTGGTTTTGGCCTTTTGGTGACACCAACATCTCTAGGATGTGGGGAAGGGCCTTGGAAGGAGTATTGTTAAGAACATATATAAGGATAAATTCTTGAGATCTGTGCGAGGAAGAGGGGAATGAGGGTGGTATTTATAGTGGAGGAGATGAGGTATTTTTCATTATTTTCATCATTATTATAATATTTTTTCTCAATACATTGAATAATATTAATTATTGTGACCCCAAATAGTAATAAGGGAATTTGAGATCTAATAAAGTGGTCTTAAATTTATTATTATATCAAAAATAGATTATTTTACTGATAATTGGAATATACGATATTTTACCGTATTTCACTATTCATCAAAAATTCTACAATTTCAGAAAAATCCAAAAAATTAACCCTGATGATTTTTGAAATGTAGAATTAAAAAATGAACTCCATTTTCCAGAAATAATTTTCTAAATGTTATTAATTTAATATTTAAGTAAAATCATAGTTAATTCCGAAAAGTAACATTTTTAAAGATATAATTAGTTTCATATAACATGAAAAATTAAATAAGATCTTATTATCTTATTACATTATGAAAATAAATTACTATCATTATCTACTATTCATAAGGGTCATATTACTATAAATATTACTATTCATAAGCATATGTAACGATTCATTAAAAATAATGTTGGTTCTATCAGACTCTAAATGACTTACTGGCCACTACTCTAGATGACCATTTTTCAAAATTCCAATCATAGAAATGGAAAATTTATGTTTAAGGGTTAGGTTATGAGTATCTCCTAAATAACTAAACAAAGTGTATTTGGAAATATAGGCAATGAATATAATGTATTTAATAGAAACATACAATAAAATGTTCGGGGTGTTATATTGAATGTCCTGTTATTTTATTAGGATATGTCATTCCATAACTTTTATAAATTAATATGACATATGAGTTTTGTTTTAATATAATATATTATAACTAAAACTATAATGTTTTGTATTTTAAGTTAAATTTAATTAATAATGTCAAAAATAACATTAATGATTTTTTATCAAAACAATATTTTAATAAATTGTTAAAAAAATTATTGAAAAATACTAGAAGAGGGAAATTATGATAAGATAAGGATTAAAATTTCATCCTTTTAACAAATATGATTCAATAGTTAACTAATATGTAATGTTATAACCGTACAGTAGAGAAAAATTTTATATTATAGTTATTCTTAAAATTGATTAAAAAAGGGGTTAAACTAAATAATAATATTGAAAACAAAACTTATTCATTTCAAATTACATTTTTGATTGGATTAATAAAAAATTATACATAATATTTTAATATTTTTCCATTTGTAATCGTTTCGATTGAGAATTAAGTTATTATAATTTGATATTTTATGAAATTTCAAAAGTTCCCCATGCCTTAATTATAAAATATCCCCCATCCTTTCTCTTATTCACATAATTTTGCACATACAATCTCAAAAAAACCATTCCAAAATCCTTATACACTTATATATCAAAATTATTGAGTTATCATTATCCCAAGAGACCAAACCAAGTATCCTTTATTGGATATCTAAAGAAGTTATTTTAATATGAGGTAATAATCTTAATTGATCATTTTTTAAAAAAAAATTTATGTACTCTATATATATTAAATTTATATTAAAATTATAACTAAATTATACAAAATGTAAAATAATTTTTTTGATTATTAAATTACCATTATCCACCATATCATCCATAAAATGGGAAGTGAAAGTATCACTCATGCTTATCTAAGACTTATTTCTCCCTGTACAAATGATATTAATTTTTCATCACTATATTTTTTTGGATGGGTATCATGATTAGATTAATTTTTAATGGTGATAATTATTGAATAATGATATATTTAATGAATATATAAGTATATATGATAAACAGGTGATTATGGAATTATAAATTTAAATAAGATTCCCTGTTTTTGGGTTTTAAATATTCATTATGGATTTGAATTTTTAATTTTTAGATGAATAAAATCTTAACCGTATAATAATAATAGAATCATAAAGGTTTTTATGTATAAATATGGTGTTTTAGAAATTTATTTAAGATCAATAAGAGTATTAGAGGATTTATAAGTTCAATATGGGTTTTGGAACTAAGGATGGTGCTTCTGAAATTTAAGACCTAGGGCCCATGATTGCTGCACTATTAGTGCTAACTGTGTGGCCAAATAGTGCATCCTAGTTTTTTTAGGTATGATGTATGGGGAAACACAATGTTAGGAAATGGAAAATCAATTATCTGTTAGTAGTTCTTTAAAGACATGTAGAAGGGTTTGAAAATTATATGTTAAACCATGTATCATTCAGATGTGATGTTTGTCAGCATAAGATAGTGAAGGAACCCTATGATCACATAGTCTGATAAATTGTACACCCAAACCATGTGTGGTTGGATACATCATATAGTATAGGGATGAGGCTAGTGAATGGTTTTTTTAAAACAATGTAACTAAAAATTCTGTCTAATTAATAATAGTAAACTATCATTTTTACCTTGTGAGATTAAAGAGGATAAACCATTATTGTCTTCCACCCTCTCCCATGAACGACTTTGAAAGCCTCATACTCTCATTCCCCCCTTCACACACCATTAATGGGGTGTTACTGACAGATTTTGATGCTTTTATCTTGTGATTTTTTCAATTTATTAATCTTTATTAAAGTCTCTTGTTTTATTCTCATTGTTCCTCATATTTTGTTTTCACTAGTTATGGATTTTTATTTTTTGATTCCATGAAATCATGTTATAATTGAATACTAGTGATCAAATTATGTCTTTTCCTAATAATAATGTGACGTAGGATTTAATCTACATTTCTCCCTGTGACATTTGATTTGTTTATGTTTTAGTGGTAAATTTAAAAATACTAAAACATAAAAATTCAATTTTCAGTGTCAGGTTTAAAGGCCTTTATTATTGGTTATTCATGATTCTTGGTTGATGATGTGTTTTAGATTTTAGGTGAACATAAAATCAGGATCCTATGTGATTTATCAATCGGTGAGGTTTTTATGATTATAAATATTTAAATAATTTAGTCTTATTTAATTTATATTATATTATTTTATAAAGTAAATATATTTTATGGGCGAATTAATTAATTTTGATGGATTTGTGTGAGACATGAACATTCATATCTTAGTAGACATTGGATAGGTCCTGAAAGCTAATTATAACCCATGGAAAAAATGGAATGCATCCAAAATGTAATTGGTCTATTTTACCAACCATATTCTATCTATGGATGTTTAAATAGAATATGTATGCATGTTCTATCCATTGATGGTGACACCTCTAATTGAAATTTTTATTATAATCCATTAAATTTATTAAATGGGTGATGTTTAATGAATAAAAAATTAGTGGTCACTAAAAAAACAAGCCTATTATATTACTTAGTTATAGATAACTCTTTTTTTCTAAAATATGTCTCTATAAATAAATTTAATTACATTTTTTTGTTGTGTTATAGGGAACACTCCTCCTAAACAAATCATGACATAGTATTTAAATATTAATATATTAAATCATATTCAACACCTAGAAATTTTATTTCTATGTTTTAAAATGATTACCTAAATTATGAAAATTAAATTTTTACTAATTTATAAAATTCATTTGTTGTCAATTAATTATAAATAAAAATAAAAAATTATTATAAAATAAAGGAAACGTTTTTCTGGAAAATATTTTTTATGAATGCAACGTATTTGTTACATAAGAATATAAATTAGAAAATAACGGTGAATTATTTTATTGTAATTTAAATATAATATATAAAATAAACTATTTTTATTTTAATTTAATATTTTTTACGCATGCCACTAAAATGAGAAATGTATTTTTCTTGAATATATATTTTTAAAAAAGGAGTATTTCATTACATTTTTTTGCTTGATTTAAAATTTAATTTTAGAAACATATAATTTTTTTTGATAAAATATATTCACTATTTTGAATTAGTATATTCAAATTTGCTATATATGCTAGTTGTTTTTGGAAAATATGAATCGTAACTGTGGGAAATTTTATCACCTCAATAAAAGGGGGTCAATCTTGGTCAAAATTAAGTGATAGGATTATAATATTTCCTCCTAAATCTAATTGGTTGAAGGTAATAATTCCATTATCACCATTGGATCTCAATATGTTTATTTACCAAATAGGATTATATTAAAATGACCTATATAATAATTAAAATATATAAAGCTACAGATGGTCAATATAATAATTTTAAATAATAATTATGTATTGGTAGAGGGAAACAATCTTGTAATAAAGGAATATAATTGTATATTTTATGATGAGTGAATTTTTTTTATGATAGAGATTTAGTTATACTTTTTTAATCTAAATATTTATGTTAAAGTTATTAGAAATACCGAGATAATATTTATTTAACTATTGGATATATATATATTAGAATCTTTAAATAGCATTAAAAGTAATATAATAGGAGTGATTTATAGTATTACATGAATTTTATAGATTAATATGGAATATTACTACTATGTTAAGTGGTTATTTTCAAAATAATATTTTATTATGATTTATTTTTATGATAAATAAATTAATTGTGATAAATTAGTTATCAATGATATTTTATCAAAAAAATATTTTGTAAAAATATTTAAAAATAATAATTATAACAATGGAGGAAAAAGTGGATAATATATGGCTGAAAATTTCATCATTTTTCAATTTATGAGATATTTTTCTCCATAGATGTAAAATTATCACCCTTGAATAGTGAAAAATATCTTGTCACTATTAAGGATTGAATAGGTTAACTAAATTATAAAACAAAAATTTAATGTTCAAAACACCACATAATCCTATAAAAAAATTATTTGGTGATGTTAATTAATATATATGTTATCATAGATTTGTGTCCATAGCAATTTTAATGCATTTAGGCCAGATAATGAATTTATTGCATTTTTATATTCAATAAAATTCCAAGAGTTCACCTCCCCTAAATTAAAAAAGGGAGCCCATCTTTTATCTTCTTAGAAGTCATAAAAACTTATATATTGACAATACCCCTACACATTATCTTCTATAGTCCAATATAAAAATTTTAAATATTTATTTTTTCCCAATAATAACTACCATAGGAGTTTAAAGAAGAAATTTAGATAAGTTGTTTCATAGATAAGTCAATCGGCTAACCGATCACATTATTTTTAAATTATATTCAACACCATTAATATATTATATAGTATATTAATTAATAAATTATGTATCAAAATATACAAAAATTTTATTGTGATTTTCAATCTACATTTATTCACCTTATTTTCTATCATATTTCATGAAAACAAATCCCTAGTTTGTACATACATCTTACTATCTATATATAGACATAGAGTTCATTTTCAGTCACTATATTTTATGAATGAAAAATAAGATGTATCTAATGTAACATTCTGATACTAATGACATAATTTTTATTCATTAATGATAAGATAACTTCCGGATTCTCATTGTCCAAGCCATTGGAAAATGTTAACATCACTCTTTTGTGCGTGTGGACTACCACCTTCATAATGAAATACCATTATATTTTCATAATTGATTTACATTGATAATATCTAGGTTATATTTGATTAATATTTTTAATTCAACTGTAATAATTATTATTCTTTATTGATTAATTTTAATTACCTTTTATAATTTAAATATTTTAAAAAGTTAAAACATCATTCATTCCAACAAATGACCTACCCACACCATGAATGATTTAATTCATTTTTATATTTATATCATCTACAGATGACAATTTATACATAATATATATATATATCATATTTATATAGTTATTTAAATTTATTAAGTGAAATAACCATAATCTAAGTAAAAGTACTGGGGTTTCCAAACAAAAACATACTTAAAAAAATATGATACAACCTAGAATAGTTATTTTAATTGATAATTATTAATTAATGCATGATAATATCTCCTAAATAAATCTTAAATGAATCTAAAGATATCAATACAGTCTATTAATATATCTATAATAATCTTATATTTATTATACAATAGTTTCATATGTGTATGAAGAAAAGGGAGAATTTAGATACATGATTTATATTCCAATAATATATTACTGATTATTATTTATGAATAAATTTATATTGAGGGAATTATATAATAATTTTACAATGAATCGCTTTCAATTTATTATCCCATAGTTAACCCTTTATAATATATTTTCCATTATTTTTCTTTAATTTATGTATTTAATAGATCTAAGTAGTGGTTTCAAGGAAAATAAACCTTATTACCATCTTTATTATATAATCCATTGTAATAAATATCCATATTTTTGAAAACAATCAACAATGTTTTTAATATTATACTATGATTTATTGAACTCACTTGAACCCACAAATTAATGTGGTAAAAAATATTTTAATATTAATCTTCATTTTATTATATTAATAAGGTATTTTTGAAATTTTTTTCTATAATGGTGTGAAAGAAGTATTTTTTAACATATATTCCAGGAACAAAATTTCCCACCTTCATGGCTTCTACAGACTTCAATATTCCATTACACGTTTCATTGATTAAATTTTTAGAAAATTTATTCAATAATAATATGTAATTTTTTATATTTTAGAAAATGAATATCAAAATATATTGTATATTTTCTTTCTGATTGTTTTTAATTATATTTATCTTCCTTAATGACTAATAAATTAGGTGTTTCTTATATTTTACTGACAAAATGAAACATTGGTACCATCCTTATTAATTATTTAGATGGGTTAATACAATTACTATGAGTTTTTTATAAACAAATTTGTTTTCATGGGTTATGATATTTTTTTATTTTGAAATGTTTATGGAACCTATTTCTCTAACATTTGTCATGATATGATGATATAAAAAATGTTTTATGATCTTATGGAACACATATGTAAGATTTTTTCAATTCGGTTTCACTAAATTTTTTACCTCTAATTATTTATTATATGTCATGAGGTATGTATGGTAAAAATGTTTATATTCACGATCAATTTTAGATAATATGTTGATTTTCATGATATATTTTAGGAAACAAATTGATGATATTGATCCACTATAGGAAACCACTATTGATGGATGATCTGTTATTATTTGATGGTCTTGGAAGTCAACATTCACATATGAAATTATTTATATATATATGACAGTGTTGCACTTTTAGGACAGTAAATTATTTTTCATGACTGATTTCTAAAGACATCTCATTCTTATGATTCATGTATTTTGAAATGATAATACATTATTCCAATATGGATTCATATGATCATTGATTGATTGAGTATAAAAAATTTATGTCATTGTTATAATATCATACCATTATTATTATTTTATTCTTCTATTTATTCATCGATTGATATCTCCAATGATTACTTTTACTGGGAATCTGAGCTCACTCTTTCTTATGTATCAATTCCTCTAGTTATGGATGAAAATCATTAGTAGTGATTTCCTATAAAAAGTACCAAATGAAGAAATTGTTTTAGAGATGTTAATGATATTTCATGAAACAAGGAGATAATGGTTCTAGTTTCAAAAAATAATAAACCTTGATGGTCCTTGGGAAGGTGTTTTTAAAATGAATTGTATATTCATGAAAAAATATGTGATATTAATATATTAAAGGATTGGGAATATAAAGTTAATATCATAGAAATGATTAGTTATCCTTTTAGAATAAAGGGTGATAAATGTTTAATGAGAACTAAGGGGATGATTCTTGTATAGAATATCATCCCAATGAATTAGTAATGTAAATGGATGTCCTAGGTTAAATATAATTATTCATATATTGTTATGAATGGTTAATTATTTAAAAATACCATAAATGAATCTTCATTATTTTTTAATATTACACAATGATTATTATTTCTCAAAATTTAAATATTTTGTTGCTGGTAAATTAATTTAATTATGAGAGATCCAATTAACAATGAATGTTATGAAAAGAGAACATATTTTCCACCTATGAAACTAAATTATGTGAGAGTTTCAAAACACAATCCTATTTTTATTCTCAAGAAAAATTCTCAGGCCATGAATCATGTTGATCTTCCAAACAATAATAATACGAATAATGATACTTTTGAATATTTTATTTTTTAAAATTTGACTTTTTTTAGTGGATCATATGATTACTAAGTAGTAAAGAAATGTATCAACACAGATTTTAATTTTTTTCTCCCATTATAATACCATTAAAAGTATATAAAACTAGTGTATAATTTATAACTATAATCACATCAATAGTAGAATATTATTAAGAAAATGAATCCAAATGAATATATATTATTATATAGAATGGGATGAGTTTAATATTATACATTTAAATAAATAATCACCTCATATTATACATACAAAAATATATAATTAATTTTCGAATCTAATGTTATAGTATAGTGAATCCAATGGTTTCTATGGGAATATATTTACTGAAACTATAATGGATTACTATAGTTTAATTATTATATCAAAAAAGAAAAAATATTTGATTATTTGATATCCTAAAAAAGGATATAAATTTTTTTCTCTAAGATATTTTTGATTCTACTATGAAATCATTCAGTGTGTACTCATAGTAGAAATTGAAATTTTAGATCCTAAAAAATCCATTTTTTTATAAGAGTGAGGAGACTGAGTGTCATAAAAACTACAATTGATTACATAGTGGAAGGAAATTCCATCCATCTACATTAGAAAAAATCATTAATGAAACATTAATTAAATTTATTTAATATAATATTGATGTTAATTAAATATTTAAAGTGGATCAAAATGCTCAATAATACTAAAAGTGGAAAAATAGACAGGTTATTAAAATATTGTAGATGAATATTCCAACTAATTAACCACCCAAGATTCAAATCATGAAATGAATTTCTTATGGGAGTTAAACGAAAAAAAATTAAAAAATCTGAAGGATTTTTGTGATGATAAGAAGCAACAACCTATTAAACTCAAAAGAAGAGGGAAATATCTTTTGATCACAGCTAAAAAATTGGGATATTAAAATTATATGATGAAAGGTTCATTTACTATCTACTATAGAACTAAAAATTTCATTTTTGAATATGGTTCTAAAACCTCTTTTATATTTCATGAATTTAATTAGGGTATCAAAATTACACACCATCAAAAAGATATTTCTTAATGTAGTGAAAAAACATAATTTTAAAATGATCTCATCTAATCTGTATAAATCTTATTAATTTAGATTTTTTGGGACTCCACTTAAAGAATTTTTTTATTCTCATTATGGTTTAATATTATGCTATTTTACTCAATGATTGTTTTTATTTACACAAATCCCACATGAGTTGTAGAGGAAGGGAATTTATATTTGATAATCCCGAAAAGGTATGATTTTATATTTATGTGATGATAAATGTGAAAGCATTTTTTAAATTTCATCCATTTTAAGTGTAATTATTTATATTAAAATAGGGTTTTATTTCAGGTTGATGTGGTGAATCTCAACATCAATCATTTGCGGATTTTTCAAGAAGTTATTGAATCATTTCTAGATTAATTGCCTAGTCTTACACCGAATAATGATGTGGATTTCTTACCATATATCATAAATAGTTCTACACCTATTTCAAAGAATCCATATAAAATGTTCATAATTGATTTTAATGACTTGTAGAAGGAACTATAGTAGAATATTGAATAGTGATTCATTAGTTAGTATCCATCACTTTATGGGGCATCTATATTTTTTTAGGACGAAATATGGATAAATGAGACCCAGTACTGATTATTATTTACCTAAAAAGAACAATATCATTATCATGTATCCTATACCACATATTGAAGTCATGTTTGATATACATAATAGATATAAATACATTTATAATATTGAAATTTTCTCTAAGTATCATTAATAAATTTTTGAAAGAGAATATATACAAAATATGACATTCCATTTAAGGTATGGACACTTTGAATTTATAGTGATTCTATTTGGTGTTACACATGACCACGCTATCATTATATATGTTTTATATTGAGTCGTTTGATATTACATTGTTATTTTTACCTAGTCTTTATAAATAATAGTATCATACATTTAAAGATACAGGAAATTCATGAAGATAACTTATGAATCAGGTTCAATACCTAGAGGATGTACATGTTATATGAAAATTTTTCCAATAGTGTATTTTAAATTTAATATTCTATATTATTGGGTCCTATAATCTCATTTGATTGTATTTTTTTGGATCCTTAAAATAAATTGTTATCAATAAATTGCCCAAACCAATCATTGTTATTTTGAACCATAAATTTCTCAATTTTGATAGATATTACCAACTCTTTGTGGATACTTTTTAATAGATACACAATCCACTCACCATTTCATCTAGGAAGTGATCCATGTTCCTTTTCAAAGATAACTATGAAAAATGATCCAATGATATGAACAAAATATTAGTATATGCACCTATGAGTAGACTACCCAATAGTGGAGAAGGGTTTTTAATCTGTAGTGATGCATGAATAAAGGGTTTGGGATGTGTCCTCATACAGAAATGAATATTTAAATCTTATGCCTATTAAAAGTAGATAGTTCATGAGCAAATTTACCTATCCCACATTTTTTGTTTGTCATTGAAACTATTACATTAAAGATATTATGGAATTATCTTAATATTAAATGGGTAACATATATATGGATTGAATAATTTGAATGTATATTTCAAATAGATGTATTTAAATATTCACTACAGAAGATAGTTGAATATGATTAGTGATTATCATTTCTCAATATATCAATATCCTAAGAAATAATAAAAAGTAAGAGATTCTCAAAGTCTAAAGATTCATTCAGAGTGATCTATGATGAGGATACAAGAGGTCCAATATTTCTTTTTTTCTTTTGGATAGATCTTGAAATCTTTATTTAAGGGGATAAATCTTATCTCTATAAAATTAATGTTCAAATCTATATCCATATAAAATTTAAAGAGGAATAAAAGAAAAATATAATGATGAAAAATAATGAGAGCGATGTTCTTATGTTTTGCCATTATTTTTAATGGAATGATATGTATCAAGAAAATTTTATGTGTTCTTTCAATAATATATTTGGATAAGGATCTCGTTTATAAGGTTAAATGTACATCATTATTTGTTAATCATTATTGTTTAAATAAGTATATATATCAGAAAAAGCATTTCTGGTTGAAATCATGAAGAGAGATTTCGATGGTTTTGTATCCTAGAACATGGAATGTCCAAAAGTCAATTTTGAGATATATATTTATAATGGGACGTTACAAACATTACCCACACAATTATAGAGTTGAGATTACATCACAATGTAAATTTTCATTACACACCCCAAAAAAGTTTAATGGGCATAATGACATTTTTTTGTAATCATTATACATCAAGACACATCAAAATTAATTGATATATGAGAACATTTCTCTCAAAATCACAATTTTAAGATTTATAATAATGAAGTGGTTTGATTATATAGAGTACCATTTTCCATTGATTCTGATTACGATCGATGATTCACATTACATTTTTGGTGAATTATTCAGTGGGATCTAGATACATTGTTGAGTATCAGTATAGTGGATCATACTCAAATATATTTTTAGTTTTATAGAATCAATCAATCACTATAGTATTTTTAATATCTTGAAACAAGGATTTCAATGATTATTGGGATAAATTCTTTGTATTCATAGAATTTTCTTAAACTGATAGCTTTTAATCAATCATTAAGATGGATTCTTATATAACCCTCTATGGTAGAAACTGAAAAAATGAATTGTGTGGGGATGAAGATGAAGAATGAAATATATTGGGACTTGATATAACTAAATAAATATAATATATGGTTATATCCATTCAATATCACATAAGAGTATATCAAAGTCAATCAAAAATTTAAGTGAAAATCATATACCTGATTTTGAATTTAATGTTGCGGTGAATTTTTTTATTTGAATTTATCTAAGAATGAAATTTATGATATTAATAAGGTAGTTAAAGCTAATACCTTGGAATAATTTCCCTTTAAATATTATTAAACAATTTGAGATAGTATCTTACAACTTCTAACTTCCATTAAAGATCTCTCAAGTTTATGTTGTCTCCCATGTATCTCTATTGAGGATGTAAATACTAGATCAATCATTTATACTGAACTAAAATACCATACCAATAGAAAATGATAATTCATAGAACAAAAATTAAAAAAAAAGACTGTTTAGATAATGTTCTATGGAATAATATTACTCGCTTGGGTAATGTTTTATAAAGAAACCACAAATTTGAAGAAGCTATATGGGATCATGAGGTTGTAATTAAATGAATAAATCCTCGTTTCGTATATAATAGTGACTAATTTCATGAGAATAATTAATTTTAAGGGCATTAAAATGTTAAACTGTGAGATTGTGTGAAGGTTTTTTCAATAAAAATATTTTTTTATTTGATATATAATGTTTCACCCAACATCGAGATTAAAAAAATTATAAAATATTTAAATATTATTATTTAATGTTATTACTATCTCTGAGATTTTGGATTTGTGGCTATGCATATGACTATTTAAAATATTAAAATGTACAGTTTTTGCATGTATAAAATGAATTCATTTTTAATCAATAAATTACAATTAAAATATAAAAATCATTTGAAAATAAAGGAAATGTTTTCTGAAAATCTATTTTATGATAATGTATTTTAAAATAATAAAATTAAATTAATCACTATTAGGGAGTTATTTTAATGAAATGTGGACACTATATATTCAATAAATATTTTAAGATTAGTTTAATATATTTTTATCCATGGGATAAGAATAACCCAAGTTTTATGTGAAATAAATTATTTTTATAAAAAGAAGATTTCATAAAATATTTTATAGTTATTGTAATGGTGATTTCATCAACTTATAGTAGTTTAATATTATAAAAATGAGTCTATTATTATAAATTGGAGGTAAAAATTTGTTAAATATGCTGAATTAATTTGTATTAAATTTAAATATTAACTAAGGCTAAATATGTCAACTCGATATAGGGTAAATCAGGTAAATCTTGGTTAAAAGTAAGTGATAAAGCCATATTATTTTTCACTAAATATTATTGTAAGAATTTTATTCTATCATTATAAAATTTAAATATAAAATAAATTTTCTAATGGAATCTTTTCCAATAAAATGACACATGTAGAATTAAATGAAAATATAGTTACGAAGAATCACTCTCTTAGTTTTTAATAAAAAGTATGTGTCCACATGGGGAAAAACTAAAGGTATGGAAAAATATTAAATTTTTATTATAGGAATAATGAAAATATTTTCATTATAGGAGTTTATTTTTAATTTTTATATTTTAAATAATTAACATAAATGATTACGTATGCCGATGAAATATTTATTCAACTATAAAAAAAACAAATGACTTTCAATAATATTAAAAGTAATATTAGTTGAGTTATTTAAAACGTTATATGACATGAATAGATTAAATTGATATATTAATGTATTATTATATGAATATATTTGAATTCAAAGTTTTTATTTATGATTTTTATGTCATATTAAATGAAAGGTGTTAAAATTGTAATTAGTGGTATTTTATCAAAATAATATTTAATTGCATTAATTTCAATGAATAGAAATATTTAAAGGGGGGAAATATGGATACGATATGGTGACATAAAACACCCTTTCTCCATTTAGAAGTCCATTTCATCCATATATATAAAACTATAACCCTTTGACAGTGAAAAAGATGTTATTGCGGTTAAGATAAAAATAGAATAACTAAAGGGTTATACAAAATGTTATGGAATAAAACACCACATTAACATTTATAATTTTTATTTATTCATATTATAATAACTCTATATTAAAATATTTTTTAATACCTATCCTTTGGAGGAATATTTTTGAGATGATTACTTTATTATATTATAATGTTTTAAAAATATCTAAGAGTACCCCTCCCCTCACACATAAAAGGGAACCTCTCTTTTCTCGTTTTCACACCACATTGATCCTTATAGCATGACCATACCCTGAAAATTTCATTCTCCACTACACTATAATTATTTTATAGGATATTTAATTAACACAATTCCAACCCTATATTCCATAAAATTAGATAAAAATGTGTTGTTTAAAAGAAGATATAATCATATAACCACTCAATTTCTTTTTAATTCGTCATTACCTCTTATAAATCTAATAATTTATTTATAAATAATAACTTAATGAGATTACAAATTTTAAGGACCCAACCTTAAAACATTACATAATCTTGAATTAAATGAATAATTCACATTGAGGATCTTTTCAGGTTTAGAGTTTTAGAGAATTAGGACATAACTATTACATCTCAATGATTACAAAGTCAACACATCTACTCAGTTTCCATTTTTTCCCAAAATAAAAACTGTTGAACAAAAGATTTATGTCTAGTTCCATGTTTTAGATAGCATGAAATTCCCTTGATCCCATCCTTGACACTTTTCCTCTTTATGTCATGTGAAAAACATTTCAAAAACATGGGATGAGAATAAAAAGCTCAGTAAGAGATACACAATGAAATAAAACATTAGATAATCAATATATACATAACATAAGATTTTTAACATATTTCATGAAATCATCAGATTTGTGAAATACCCATATAAATCATAAGATAAATTTAACATGAGGTATTCATAACATTATTACGTAGGGTGTAACCCTCAAGGTTACATTTGGAATACCCATCACTGTCTATTCCATAAATATCTTCAGAGAAACCTTAGAATTGAACTCCTTCGCGTTACCCTATGAATTGAATATCTATCACAAGATCACCTTCCCATAGTTTATCACGGAACCAACCAACTTCATAAACAATTACCAATAACCATAACATAATCGTATCACATAAAACATGCATAAAGGAAACATAACATTTACACATTTCAATCAAAAATATATCAGCACAACATATTGATATAATCAAAAAATTATCAAAACCATATTCAATAACAAAATATAAGAAAAGTAAAACATAGTATTTATTTTCCATTTTAAAAAGTTATCCCTTATAGAGGAAGCTGAAACTCAAATAATTGTCACGATGGCGGAGAAGTAGTTGTCGCCGCATACGTAAGATAAAAACATTTTTTTTGTCATTTAGTAAAATGATTCGTGTAAAAAGATTATTTTTGAATGAAATTAAAAGTCAAAAGGGTTTTTTACACTGTATAAAATAAAGTCATGTAGAAATAAAAAGATTCCTCTATGAAACGATATTGAGATGAAGTCCCGTACAAAGACGGAATTTTTAGATTAAGGATAAATAAATTACATAATATTGTGTGAAAAATATAAATACAGTAAATATAAGTGGATATTAAGTTTAAAAACATCATAGTTCATTCACACATATTCATATCCTGACATGATCAAGAAGTAGAGGTTTAACCCAAATAATTAAAATTGAGTTAAGAAGTTCCCTTACAGAAATTTGGCAGCCTCACGAAGTCACTTCAAAATTCAAAAAATGAGTTGATGAGAGATTAAAATGGTATCTCATCACTTGGACATAAAATTTACATCAATAAGGATATATACGAACTTATCACAACATAATAAGATGTAAATTGAAAGACCTACCAAAAATAAGTCTTTTAAAAAGAGGAGGGTGAAAGGTTCCCTTACAGATTTGGGTAACTTTCGAAACGTACACCCCATGAAAGAAGGGTCATACAACGAAGATGTAAATACCCATAAATTAAATTATATTACAAAAATTATACAATCATGGGTAGTACATACACCACACAGAAGGAAATAGTGACAAAAGTAACATGAATCTCACATGAATAAAAAGTGAGATAAATTCATGTACCTCATTGTAATCAATCAAGTCATACGACTAAAGGAAAAAAACCAAATTAATCACATAATATAATTAATATAAATATAATCATGATAATATATATGAAATGGAAGTAAAAAATATACCACGTGTAATAAATAAGTGGTGATTAATGGAAATCTCATGGAATTAAAAGTGAGATAAGAAACCAATTACCTCATATCATACTTTTCTTATTTATTTCATTATATTCCAGAATAATAATCATAGGTAAATTTATATTTTCTTAAATAATTCCTTTAATTCTTATTATTCAATTCATATCACATATTATCATGTTATAATAATTAGTTAATTATGTGAGTTCATATAATACATTTTGTTGATGTTCGGTGCATGAGTCAAAAATGAACTTGTTTGAAAATAATTTCCCATGTAGTTATAAGTACATCATCTCCAGAATGGTATTAATAATATAAATATCATATATATCTAGTATATATTCATTTTATACAATTCTATAAAATTTTTAGATAAAAAATGAAATGCACAGTTCATGGAGACGGTAGGCCGTACGTATGCATGAACGTTACATTCATTTCTTTGTCATATTAAAGGAATTAAAAATAAATGATATATAAATATATATTATAATTACATTATAATATATATTTTATATAGGTAACATAAGTTCATTAATTACATTATTTATGTAATCCATTTTGGCATTAACGAGTCACATCACTTGAGGTGGCGGTAGGCCACACTTCCTCACATGCAATTATCACATTTCCACAACATGAAAAGCATAATGGTATGTTTTAAATATAAAATAGAGAATAATAGAGAGAAAATAATTATAATATATTTCAAATATTAATATAGTTCCATCATAATGGCCACAATGAGATGCGTTAAGATAATATTGAACAATCATCATTTCGTGAAGCAGTAATTCACCACCCACAAAAACAATATATTCTGTAACAATTAGACGGAGGTGTGTTTAAGT
The DNA here is from genome assembly GCA_963277665.1 of Viscum album. Lineage (NCBI taxonomy): Eukaryota > Viridiplantae > Streptophyta > Magnoliopsida > Santalales > Viscaceae > Viscum > Viscum album. The sequence goes on from OY728141.1 coordinate 212,465,781, forward strand.
GTAGGTATAATACTTATCATAACAACATCCTAGTATATTTAGGATAATGGTGTTATTATGGGATCAAATAATAAGAAGATATTGGTGAGTGAAGAAGGAAAATAAACTAAAGAAACTCGAGAGAAGACATTACCTCTAAACTGGGTAACTCTTTCTGATTTGAGCCAAAGGCTTCCTAGGAAATACTTCTGCCCAAAGTGAGGTTTATAAGTGTAAGAGAGGGATATTTATATATAATATGAGAATATTTTGGAAGATCCAAGGGCTGTAGAGGTGTGGGTAATTGGTAGAGGTGGGGGCCTTTTATAAGTGGGAGGAGGGTCACTTTTGGAATGTCTTAAAATGTTACTTTATTATAAAATGGATTTTTGATTTTAAAGGTCCCAAAATGATATATTTCTAGAAAATAGAGATAAGGGTTCGAAATAAACCCATCACATAGGTTTTAGACAAGTGTAAGTCTTATATTTTACCCTATTGTTTCATTTTATTTAAATTGTTCATTAATGAGTTAGTCATTGTATCATCATGGTGTCATAAATAAATATATTTATTTAATGTCTAAAAATTAAAAAATATAGATGATATAGGAAATATTTTTAACCTTAAAATTAATATTTATAGTCTAAGATATCATTTATGTATACAAAATAATTTTTTTACTTAGGATATACAATCCTTTGTTATATTTCTCTTATTTAAAAAAAAATAATGTCATAAATGTCACTATTACACACATGTGACTCCATGGGCCCTCATGTTCAGTATAAAGATTTAAATGTTATTCCATGACCCAAAAAAGAGTATTTTGACACATTTTGGGGTCATTTTATATTATTATGATATTATTGTATTACCCTTAACTACACGATTACTAATTAATCACGATAATTCAAGAGAACAACTGTCGTTACTAATTATAATGTCCGAAAAGAAAAGGGTATTAATTAAATTATTTGGAACTTATGATTCCAAATATAGAATCCATTTTACCAAATTACAAACCTAGGAATTGCAGTAATTAATTAAAAAATAATTCCCTTTGTCAAAATCAAAGACTGGTTTTTAAGGAGTAAATTTTATCAAAAGAATGACTTGTTTTTACATCTAATTGAAAAGTGAAATTACATAAAATGATGGACATTGCATTAATTTATAAAAACATAATTAAATTAAACCTTAAAACCAATTAAAATGAAAACTTATCTATTTAAATAAATTAGAGGAAATATCAGTTTTGAGGTAAAATGCAGTATTTATCACAATTCATTAAAAATGAACATTTGTCAGAAAAATACAAAAAATTTCACCCTAAGCTATATTTTATATTAAAAATTAATAAAATATGTCCATTTTACCAAATTCAAAACATAAAAGTTTCGTTAACAAATTATATAGTTAATTCCCGCTGTCAAAAATAGCATGTTTTAAAAAACAATATCTATCAAAAGATTGACACTTGTTTATGTAGATTTTCAAAGTGAAATTAATTATAATGACCACCATTAGAATAAATGGTAAAAATATATTCTAATTGAACTTTAAAACTAATTAAAAAGATAATATAACAATAGAAATATATTAGATTAAAAGGAGGTTTTGAATTAAAATACATCATTTTTCACTATTCATTAAAAATGAAATTTATCGAAATAATACAAAAAATTTACACAAAGTAAATTTTGTTGTGTTGATTCTAAATAAGGATTTTATTTTATCATACATAACATATAAAAGTGAAAAAGTATATTTAAAATGGGTTTTCCATTGAAAGGCGGTTAATCGACCTTTTATTGAATATTAGAATATTTATGCTTAAAATCAAATTCTTTTCTTATTTTAAGATTCTAAATTTTATTTGATTAATCTTAAAATATTTGACAAACATATATAATCATTTTGTATCTAGTTCTGTTTATTCCATCCATTTCAACTGCTCGGTGTTAACTACCATTTAAAATAATACTATTATATTATTAGTGTGCAACGTAAGATTTCAAAGAAACTCATTGTTGCGTATTGGGTATGCCATCAACAATATCACTGCCTTTAAAGTAATATTAACATTTTATTCACAAATATTAATAATTATGAAAATTTCATAGTCTTTATTTACTTGGGATGTTATATAAATAATTAAATGTAATTATGTTTATGAAACCACTATTATTCAGCCTCTCTTTAATCAAATGGGACGTTAATGTGTCACTCATTATTAAATATAGATTACCATCTCAACGTAGTGTTACAATTATTATTTCATCAAAAAATTTTATAGATGAGAATTATGGTGGGATTAATGTTTATATTTGATATTAATGAATTTATTTTTCTTATACAATAATAATACCATATCTACATTCTTACCTTCTAATCTATTGCAAGATGATAACATATCTCATGTGCAAATATGGTCTCCCACCTCCACAAAGCAATGTAATATGTTTCTATTATTTAGTTTATATTTTTTATAATACCTATTTATTTTATTAATAGATATTATTTATGAGATTTAATAATATTTTTTCAATTATTAATTATTGTTTTACTTTAATATATTATATTCTTTGAATTATGAAAATGTCATTTATTATTACGTAAGACGTACAATATCCATGAACAATGTAATTAATATTTAAGTATATATTGTTTTGGATGTCTATAAATATGTATATAAAATATAATTATAACTATTTAATTTTATTAAATGAATGAACCATAATCAAAGTAGTTGGATTGCGACTACCATACTGAGACATTAAGGCAAAATAAACAATATTTCACAAACAAAAATTATTTCAACGATATTTATTTCTCTATACATTTTATGGGTCTTCAATATAATTATTCCTTTCCAGGTTGTTTTGGATTTGAAAGGTATTTTTTTTAAAATTTTCATTTAAATTCCAAAAATAAATTCTGAATAAATTTTTTCATTTTAAAATTAATTTTACCAAAAATAAATTTAGTTTTTTTCAATTTTTTTAATGTAATCTTCTAAATATCATATAAATTGTTTATTTATATCCCAAAATAATTTATCAATTATTTATTTGACATTTTAAAAAGATACAATTAACCTTAATTTTCTAGATCACCTATGATCGTGAATTGATGAAATAATCTTTATACACATTTCTTTGTCATGAGTTAATTATGAAAGAATTTAATTTTGAATGTGATAATATTCAATTGATTCAAATATGTACATGTTATATTTATTGGTTGGGTTTGATATAACCCTATAATGTATTTTGTGATTATTTATGTCTCATGAAATAATAATTTTTTTTCATGAAGATGAATATTATTATCTATGATAAAAACGTTATTTGTGGAACTTATTGTTTCTAATATAAACTCATCACTCTATGTGTGGTACTTATTTTTTAGTTATATTCACAAATATATATGGGAACCTAACTTCTTTCTTTGTTTGCAACTCTATGAATCGACCTAGTTTTTTAGTTATGTCCATAACTCCACATAAGGAATAGATTTCAATTAGATATATTCCAAACCTTATGTGATAATGTGTATATATTTAGCTATGTCCACAACTCTATTCATGTACCTAATTTCACTCACATTGATTAAAACTCTATGTGTGAACCTGAATGTGTGTAATGTTTTTCAAAAATCATTGGTTTGAAAACTGTTATGGTTTTCCCACATGACTATGTTATTTTCAATTAACTATCAATATCAAATCATGTTTTCTATAATAATATGATGTGGTATATTTTATTCTTCCATGATGATCCTTTGGAGGCCATAAGTCCTTATACCATAATATATAATAAAATCCATTGATTCCATGATTTTATTATCATATATATATATATAAACGTTTTCATGTTTTACCACATTTTTCTTTTCAGTCTGTTTATGAATTTTTTAAATTTTATTCCTATACTTGTTTTTTGAGTTAAAACCTTTCTGAACATCTAATTTCCACAATAAATTTACATGCAAGAATATGTCTAATAGGAAGTGGTGTGTACAAAATTATGTAAGATATTTTAAAATAAAAATTTTGAAAAAGAGGTTTGCATGTCTGATCCTCAACTAAAATAAAACATTGGGTTCCTAAATTGGGATCTTATTTTTCAGATATAATGTATAAATTATGTAAATGAATTAAAATATATGAATGGTGGACTTCAAAATTTTCTTAAATCAAACATTGTCTCTCTATTTCTAGCAATAAATTTTCATATTCATCACTGATTACTATAACACATTTTTTGGAGAAGCATGTTAAAAATATTTACACTAAAAGAACCCACTGATACAACCCTTCCCTTTCTCACAAAATATTTATTCTCTACAAAGTAACATAAAATACATTGAAATTACATTATCCATTTCATAGTTTCCAAAAATGTTTTTAGGATTCTATAAATGTTATATGGCTCATAAAGTGAGATTTCATTGATCTTACTATAGATGTCCTTTCATAAATATTTTCTAAATATTCATGTATGTATTATTGACACACTATTTTAATAATTGGTAGGATTCTTACTAGCTTATTTTCTTATGATAAATAAAAAATACAAATTTCTCTTTTAATGGTCAACACACTATTATATTTTTCATAAAGAACATAAATTTTTTACTCTTAATGTGGAAAATTGAAGCATCTCTCAACTAATATTTAACATAATATAATATTGCAATGGATGAAAAATATCATAAGCTAAAATTAATAAAAATTAATTAATATTTCAATAATAAATAAATTTTTTTCTTTTAATATAGAACATTGAAAAAAAATTATCGGACACATCCTATAAAATTAAAAATAAAAATGGATGAAAAAATAAATAATAATAATAAAACACTCAATCTTAATGTACAATAGTTTTCTAGTACAAAAATAATAATAATAAACACATTTAATGATTCCAATTAAAACATATTTATAGAGAGATATTATACAATAGGATATCAAAATTTAAGAAATAATATAATAAAAAAATTATATTAATGATCAGATAATAGAAATTAACCCTTCTAGATTTAAATTATAAAAATAAATGAATCAAATACTTCCATCATCATAGAAAAATGAAACACCTATTCTCATAACACATACAAAATTAAAACGTCATATTAATGAAATAAAAAATTGACAATAAACATTTGAAAAAGTAAAACACAAGGACTATATCTTGAGTAGATAAATAAAATAACTAAATTATTCTTTAATATTAGAAAATATAAATGTCTATTTTGATACAGAAATCGAATACAAAAATTCATGATGAATACATATAATGATTAATGTCTAATAAACAAAAAAATTCTACATATTATATTCCAATATTAAAAAATAATAAAACAAAATTATTTAATAAAACATTAATATTGAAAAAGCTCTTTATAGACATCCTATAAAATATAAAAAATTCAATGGATGAAAATTAGAATTAATAATAAATGAATAATAAAATCATGAGTAAAAAAATTAATTAGAAATAACTAATTTATTTTTTCATAAATTGTTTAGATAATTAGGTAAAAAAGATATAATAACTTTAAACATAAATTTGGAGTCACTTTTTTAGAAAAAATGATATTGATTTTTTTTCAACATCATCATTTTAAACTAATGTTATAAATGTATAAATATTATCACATTTTTTAATATATGTTAAAACTGATAGATAAAATAATCATAATCGATATATGAAATTTTTTTTTTCTAACTAATATAAATGATTGGTAAATGATTCTTCTCATACTATTTCAGAATATGGGGAAGAATACCAGTCAGTATATTGACACTAAACTACTATGGGTCAATGAAAATAGTTGTTATCTCTATTGAAGAAGGGTGGTTTTAGTCTTTAAATTGTTTTATTGTGTCCATTTAAAATATAGATGTATCATTCCCATAATTATAATCATTATATTGATTGTTTTCTAATTCAATTCCAATAATAATTATTAATAAATGGGTATAAAATTGTTTACCATTAAAAAATTATTTAATGTATTTATTTGACATTATCTAGGAGATTCTCAATAAAAATGTCATGAATTTCAATTATTGGTCCACGATATAGAAAAATAATCATGTACACCTATATATTAACATATATTTTTATTATTAAAAAATAACGACAATGAGAATTATAATCCTCCCAAAATTGAATAAATTTTGGGTTATTTGGTATATTTACATTGAGAGATTTTACTATTGTGGAGGGAGACGAGTAAAAAAACTTATATACTTATAAGGCCCCAGCCTTAAATGTTACTTAATATTGAATTAAAGGAATAATTCACATTGAGGATCTTTTCAGGTTTAGAGTTTTAGAGAATTAGGACATAACTATTAATTCTCAAAACATTACAAAGTTGAAACTTCTACTAAGTTTCCATAAAATAAAAACTCTTAAAAAGAAACATGTCTAGTTCCATATTTTAAATAGCATGACATTCCCAGGATCCCATCCTTGACCCGATTCCACATTAAGTCCTGTGAAAAAAAAACAATTCAAAAAAACTTGGGGTGAGCATAAAAAGCTCAGTAAGGGATACACAAAGAATGAAAACTGTTAGTTCTTAAAACAACATGTAAACCATGTATACTTTATCAATGTAATACCTTCACCTTTATGAAGTAGTAAAAACTCTTCACTGAATAAAATATCATTACTTACCATTTTGTAATCAAACGATTATCATAAAACCCATATAAATGACACATAACATATAAAGGTAACTTGGGACATAAACATTCTTAAGTGGAATAACCATACAGTCGACTTCCACACATATCACTTAATAGAATAGCCATACGAAAAACATCCATACATACTTAATGGAATAGCCATACGACCGACTTCCATACCCAATGCATTGGAGGTTATAACGTAACCACCCGTCCTGGTATTCATGGCACCACCCGTCATATGGTTTATCACGTAACCACCCGTAATATGTCCAAGTACCATTATAAAATTATAACACATAAAACCAATATAAAGGAATGATAAACATTCCACATTTCAATCACAATATATCATTTAAATATATTGATATAATAGAATCATTTATCAAAACCATTTTCAATACCAAAATACATAAAATAGAATATGGTATTTATATTATTTTAAAAATATTACGGCTTTTTGAGGAAGCCAAAGGTAAAATAATACTCGCGGCGGCGGAAAAGGTCGTTGTCACTGCGTATGTTAAAAGAAACATTCATTTTTGTTGTTTAGTAAAACGCTTTGTATAAAAAGATTCCTTTTGTATAAAAGTAAAAGTCAAAGGGGTTTATACACCGTTTAAAAGAAAGTTGTGTATAAAACAAAATATGCCTCAATGAAAGGAGATTGAGACGAAGTCCCTTACAAATACGGTATCCTTGGTTTAAGGATAAATCAATTAAATAATTATGTGTGACAAACGAATACACCAAATATAAGTGGATATAAAGTGTAAAATAATCAGAGGTTATTCACGCATATTCATAGAACGACATATTCAAGGAGTATATGTTTATCCCAAATAATCAAATTTGGGTTAAGAAGTTCCCTTGCAAAAATTTGACAGCCTAATGGTGTCACTACAAAATTCAGAAAATGAGTTGATGAGAGATAAAAAGGGTAACGGCGAAAACTTGGCAGCCTAACGGCGCCACATAAAAAGTACAAAAATGGATTGATGAGATCAAATAGGGTATCTAATAATATAAAAATAAAGTTTATAGAAAGAGTAATATAAAAGAACATCCCCCAACATAACAAAGAGGAGCTTAAAATAAGTGACATAAAAGATAGTACTTAAAAAGAAATAGAGAGGTTAGATCTCTTATGAAAATTCGGCAGCCTAACGGCGCCACTCAAAACTTCTAAAATTGATTGATGAGAGAGAATTGGGTCTCTCATCGTATGAAAATATAAATTACAGTAAGAGTGATATAAAATAACATCCCAATAACAAGAAAGATAATATTTAAAAGGAATGACATAAAAGAGCATACATAAAAAGAAAGAGTGGAGTAGGATCCCTTACCTCAGGTCCGACTTGACTCGATCGTTCTTTAAAGTCCTGAATAATAAACATGAGTTAATTTCTACTTGATTAAGAACTATTTTCAAGTTAATTATTCCTTTTATATCAATTATTTACATGTTATAAACATTATTTAACCATTTATGTTAATAATATTTGTTCTGTCGATATTTGGTTCTTAATCAAAAGTGGACTTCTTACAATTACATGTTGTTCATGTGGTCAAAGGTTATTTATATACAGAATGACATTCCTGATTTGGATATCATATATATCATATATATCCATCATATACATGTATTTATAATATTACATAATCATTTATAGGTAAGAAATGAAATGCACCGTTCATGGAGACGGTAATCCGTACGTACGCATGAACGTTACTTTCATTTATATGTCATATTAATAAAATTAAATCTAAATGAGAGATGTGTATATTTTTTATTCCAGAATAATATTAATCATTTAGATGTATCATACATCGTATATATCCATTATATTTACTTATAATAGTACATTACATTTGAGGATAAGAAATGAAATGCACCGTTCATGGAGACGGTAAGCCGTACGTACGCATGAACGCTACTTTCATTTCAATCTCATACTTTAATGGAAAGAAAACAATAATAATATAAAGGTATATTATAATTCCAGTATAATATCATATATAATAACTTTAAATCCATCCTTTATACATCCCACATATGGCATTAACGAATCAAATCACTTTGAGGGGGCGGTAGTCCGCACTTCCTAAAATGAAGATATCGTGTATACCCATAATGGAAGCCATAAAGGTATGTCACAAATGAAAAATACAGAAGCTTAAGTAAAACATAAAAATATTATATATCATATATAAAAATAGTGACATCCTAATGGCCACCATTTAAAGTGTTATATGAGTGTTGAACAATCATCGTTTCGTGAGGCAGAAATTCTCCATCCACAGAAACAGTATGTTCTTTAACCATTAGATGAAGATGTATGTAAGTGTAGTTCGAATAATTATTATAACAACATCCTAGTATAATTTAGATAATGTATTTGTTACAAAAGAAATGACTACAAATATTTTAGGGGGTTGGAGAAGCAAAATAATACAAAAGAGCACAAGTGAAGACGTTACCTTAAAATTGGGTAACTCCCGTGGGATTGAACCAAAAGGGTTTCTTGAAGAGCGTCCTGACTATGTTAAGGCTTCTAGGATTTGGAGAGGGATGTGGAGAGAAAAATTATCAGAGCTTGGCCGAACCAAAGTCTTGAAAGGTGTGGGTAAGGTGGTAGAGGTGGGGGCTTTTTATAAGAGGGGAGGAGGGGCACTCTTGGAAAAATATAAAATGTTACTTTATTTTCAAATGGTTTTCAGATTTTAATGGTCCCAAATTGATGTGTTTCGAGGGTAATATGATAAGGGTTAGAACTCCACCCATCCAATAGGTTTTGGACATGTGTAGGTCTTAGATTTTGCATTATCTTTCGATTTTATTTAAATTGTTAAATAATGAGGTAATTGCTGCATCATCATGATGTCATAACGAATTTAATTTATATAATGTCTAAAAATTATAAAAAATAATATGATGTAGTAAATCTTTTTATATTTCAAATGACTTTTTATAGTCAATATTCTGACTTGTATAACCACATGTAAAAATTGTTTTAGTAAAACGAATCATGTTTGTGACATTTTTATTTTAACTTTAAATAAAAGGCATAAATGTCATTATCAAACCAAAGTGGCTCCATGGGGTACCGAAAATCGACCAATGGGTTGTATTGGTCGGCCATAACTCATCCAATAGGGTTAGGACAAGTTTCAAGATATTTTCATTTTATTATAATATCATTTTTACCTTAAATCACACTAATCACCTTTAATCGCGATTAATAAAACTAAAAAGTTACTTTTCATCAAAAATTCTTTTCATCCCATTGAACCACATTTTACTTAAAAATTAATATCATTTAAATTGGATTTTTGAAATTAAAATCACAGAATTGGTAAAGTCCCATTTAAACAAAAAATCAAATTGTGTAACCACCACTTTGTGGTTTCACTATTCATGAAAAATTGATGTTTATCAGAAAAATACCAAAAATTAACCCTAAGCTATATTTAATTTTCAGAATTCAAAAATGATGTCTATTTTACCAAATTCATAACATATAAGTTTCATTAATTAATTTTATAATTAAATCCCGTTGTTAAAACAAATAGCGTGTTTTTATGAAACAATATCTTTCAAAAGATTGACACTCGTTTATGTCCAATCTTAAAGTGATATTAATTAAAATGACCACCATTGGATTAAATGGTAAAAATATATTCTATTTACACATTAAAACCATTTAAAAAGATAATCTAATCATATAAATAAATTAGATTAAAAAGAGGTTTTGAATTAAAATACAACATTTTTCACTATTCATTAAAAATTGAACTTTTTCAGAAAAATACAAAAAATTTACACAAAGTAAATTTTGATGTCCCTATTATAAAGAGGAATTTTATTTTGTCAAATATAACACAAAAAATTGTCAAAAAAAGTGGATTTAAAAGAGGTTCGCCATCAAAAGGCGGTAAATCGACCTTTTAAAGAATATTAGACTGTCTACGCTTAAAATTGGATTCATTCGCATTTTTAATCCTCTATCATTTATTGTAAAGAGTAAAAATATTTGACAAACATATATAATAATTTTGAAGTCAGTTCTGTTCATTCCCGCTATTACAATGGCTAGGCATTAACTACCATTTAAAATAATATTATTTTATTATTAGAGTGCAACATTAAGATTCCCAAGAAACTCATTGTTGCGTATTGGGTACGCCATCAAGCATAGCATCCCCTTTAAATTAATATTAATATTTTATTCACCAATATGTATAAATATAAAAATTTCACATTCTTTATTCACATGGGGTGTTACAATACTTCTCCAATATTCCACTATGCATGGGATTTCTTGGCACTATCCTCTTTCATGGTTTCATCATTGTTGGGAATTCATACTTAACGTCACCTATATTTAAATAGTAGAATTCCACTAACAATGACCACTATGACTTTTTTATTTTTGTTTGGTTATAACCCAATCCATGATTAAAAATAATTTATGAAAAACCAAATGAAATAATGATTTTCTAGAAATATAATTCATAAGTTAGTGTCATTTTTTTAGAATCAATTAGAATTGTTACATGATAATGAGATATTTATTAGTATATATATTATGGGGTAGAGTTTTAAATATTCCTTTCTTATATATCAATAGACAGGTAACCATTTACGATGAATATTATTTGAAGATTAAATATATTTTTACATATTAAAGGAGTTTTCCCACTCATATGTCCCGGTGAAATTTTATCTATTTATATGTTCTAACATATTTTTAGATTATCTATCTAGTTGAGGATTTGTTCAGTGTGAATAAATACTTTTTGAATAATTTTATCATAACAATATAATCATGTTCTCTTAGTAATACTGGTCAAACACCAATTATTATTTATATATATGGATTGAATCATGAATATAGAATAGTAATCTGGTTGAATAATTTTTTTCCACCCAAATAAACATTATTCAAGTAGCTATTTTATAAAATGTGTTGAAAAGTTTAAAAAATGATTTCCCCCTTTTGTTATATTGGTATAAATTAGTTGTTTACAGGTCAATCAAATTTATTCATTTCATTCAATTTATCTACCCAATGAATGTTTTCTTTAGTCCTCAGTCTACTATGGGACTGAAATGTTGTAATACAATATCTATTTGCGATCATTTATAATATTATTGGTGCATAAGGCTATGGTTAAACTCATTTAATGACTTTGAAACCCAACTCAGTGTATGAAAACTACATTAGTGTTGGAATTTTTGAGATGAAGGATCTTATAGTTATGATATACATGATTATATATGGATTATTGTCTTATGTCATTAGACATTTGATCTATTGATGTTCTTGGACAAAGTGGTGAAAATAATTTTAACGTTTATATGATGTTCAGTATATATCATGTTCAATCATTGTATGTAAATTGTTTAAATTTTGATGAGGTTTCCAACTATTATCCTATGTGGATATATGATGATAAACTCATCGAACATACCTCCCATAATAGAATCTATAGAGATCCATTTCATGTATTATAGGATGATTTCAATGTACTATTATACTATATTGAATTTTTTGGTTTTGGGATTCAATCTCTAGATAAGATTAGTGGTGATTTTCTAATAATGGATGATAAATTATTATGAGAGACATTCATATTGATATATTATAAAAATATTTTCTCTCTCTAAAACTTCTTCCATATTTTTAAACCAATATATCCATTCCTAGTGAATCCAAATGAATCTATAGAGATAGAGTTTATTTATTTTGTACTACTATTATCATTGACATATAAAAACATTCTATTGGAATAATGAATAATTTAAGAATTTATTCCTCCAATGTATGTTCTTATTCTGATTTATATGGTGTTTCCCATAGTATTTACCATAATCCGACACTATCATCATTGACGAAGCACTAAAACAATTTCACATTTGACCATGTACGATCAATTTTTAATGTTACTCAATGTAGTTGATGGTTGTAGTACACCCATGATGATGTATGTGTGTATTACACTATATACCAACCCCATTTTTGGAACATCTAGGTTTCGATGCTCCCAAATCATGTTAATTATGTTTTTGATGAATTTACTATTTTATAACATTATTTTATAATATAATGAAATCTAATGAAAATTTGGATAAGTGTTAAGATTATTTATTGTTAGTTCAAATTGTCTCATCGCCTAGAAGGACTCATTGTTATACATTACCTACCACCATATGTTACATCCCATCAAACAAGACTCACCACTAGAGATGAGTCACTATAAGAGATGTCTCACTACCAAAGTGAACTCACCGCAAAAGATTAGTCACTGCCTGAGATGACACGCTGCCCAAGATGAATCCCTTCCACAGTTGAGTCACCACCAGAGATGGGTCACCATAATATAGGGCCTACTATCACATAAACTACTATTATATGACCCAGTATTGTATGATCTACTTTCAAATGAGCCACCACTATATATGAGTCCCAGAAATATGATTTAAAACTAGCCTCACTAACCAAAAAAAGGATTCATGTCATCATGTTCTGTAATCTATATTTTGAGGAATTTTAATTAAATGATCCCCATGGTTATATTATCTGAGTTAATGAGAAGTATTATTTAATTATTATTCATTAAATATTCCACTTATAAATTAATTGCAAAGTTATATCAAACTACTTTGTTTTAGGAAATCCTTTTTTTAATGGTTTTTTATCCTTTAGATTAATATCTATTAAGACTATATATATTCTTGATGATGATCCATCAATATTTACAAATAAAAAATAAAAAATGATCATTATTTGAGATATTACATCCCAATGTCCTTGAAACATCCAACTATGACAGATATAAACTCATTGATGATTGATATACATTTCTATTGAATGTAATATATTACTTTATGTTTCTATATTTTTCTTCTACATTCATAGAAATATCCATACCTCCACTATATGCCATATTTTAGGAGACTCAAGCATCTAGAGAAAATAAAATTGACCAAAACAACCATTTCTATATCTTTTCCTTCCTATTTCAATTTGATTATTTTAATTTTGATCACTATATTGTATGTTTTATTTATCGACACACTTATTTATTCTCGAGAACTAGAGAATGCAGATATTATCTTCATTATATTATCTTCTATTTTCCCGTGATGTTTGTGTAGGAGGTCCTTCTGTGACCTATGTTATTTTCTTCTCACATATAATTGTGGAATATGCCTTCGTTATTGGATATTTTGTAACCTAATATTTTTTTAAATAATCTAGGTTGTGTATCATATTATATTTATATAATCTTCTTGGAAGTATGTGATTTCCATTTGCAGGGGATTAGGTCTCATCTTGAGACTAAACCTCTTATTTTATTATGTTCTTTGATTTCTTTGTTTCATTCTGTACAATTAATTTAAATGTTTGATTTTTAATCTCTAGAAAACCTATAACATGATAGTTAATCATTATATGTATTTATATATGTATTTTATTGAGTAAATTCACATCAAAAGTGAAATTAATTTTTTTATTTTTTTTAACTAATATCATATCAATATTTTAGGGACATTTTAAAATATTAAAATAATACTAAAATATTTTTTTAAACTATTATTATTTATATAAAATTGATCAATTTTATTTTGATCTTTTTTTAAAAAATGTATGGAGAACTAAATTCACCCACACATGATTTACTAACTCTGAATTACATTTGGTACTAATGGTTATCATAAATCTTTTAAAATGTGATTGTACTTGTTTTTTAATGATCCTAAATTTCTGTTAGTTCAAAAAAAATTAAGGTATAACAAAAAAGTAATTTATAATAACAACAGACCACTTTATTTTTGTCAAAAACTATGCTCAATAGAAAATTACAAAAAAATGAATATTGAAATAATGGCTTTCTAAATATCAGAATATATTGAATCTAATATTGAATTTCCTAACATTTATAGAAATATATGGGATGATTATACATAAAATATTTATAAATATAACATTAAGGATAAGAATTCCATGTATTGTGATTTAATAGATGAGGAATTCAATATAATATATACATGTAAAACTACATATGAAAATTGGGATATATGAGTTAATTTTCATTAAGGAATGACTACTTTTATTGAGATGAGGTTAATTACGTATAATATTAAATATGATAGATTTATGATGAAACTTGATGATCATATTTATAACGTCTATCTAATGTTTAATGGGATTTTGGATTAAATAAAATTTTTATAAATCCTTTTTTTGACAAGGGAAATGATATGAAAATGCTGAGGTGTATTCATGAAATTTGGAGAAGAACCTCATTCTCAATTAGAGAGTATTTTGATATTAGTAAAATACACATAAATTATTTTATAAAAATGTTAATGATGAATGATAAAATAATTATGTATAATTCTAATATACTACATAAAATTGGAAGGAAAACATCATGATCAATGTTGAAGTGATGATAAATTACAAGTTCATAGGGATAAAGAGATGGACAATATTAATAGATGCACTCAATGGATTTAAAAAAGGTATTAATTATTTAGAAAACCATGCTAAAAAGTAAAATTTTATAATAGAGAAAATTGGAAGAATGATCAGAATAAACATGACACTTCAAATGAGAAAGTTTTTATTAATATAATATTAAAGGTAATTATAAAGATTACTATACTAATATGAAATATAAAAATAAATAAAGATGAAATGGATATAAACTACAATAATGTGACGAAATGAACTAAATGTGATTCTAATGATAGTTTGAGTGACTCAGAATCATCATATGGGAAAAAACATGACAACAAAACCATGTGGTTCTTGAAATACACTTTAAAGTTATCAAAATATTTTCTACTTCTACTGTAAATATTATTAATCATTATAGAGATGAAAATAATGATGGAAAGTTTTTGAATAAATATATGATTGAATATTTTAACATGTAAAAATAGACATTAAATGTGCATTATGACTAGAATAATATTATAATAAAACAACATTAGTTAATTTACAATATAAAATGGGATCTTATTATACAAAAAAGCTACAATTATGAAAGAAATTAATGAATTTAATTTTTTTAATGAGAAACTAAAAAATGATATATAAATGTTTATGAATGGAATAAATAGTATAACTCAAATACATGGACGGAAAATAACTCCCATTTATATCATTTGCTTAGGTTATCAACCTGGAGAGAGGAGAATTGTTAAGAATAGTTATATTAAAAAATCATTTTCTGGAAATAATACTACTAGTTTTTACTCATCCTAACATAGTAATTATTTTATTTATAAATTTTCTCAATCTTATTATAGGAATTCTGTTATGATAAAATGAGTTATTTTATCCTTAATTACTTACATTATTTCCACCATGATGATTAGTGTTCCAAAATCATTGTTGGTGTAAAAATAATATTTTGGGGATCCTTTTTAAAAAGATATAGTAAAATGTTATTTTAGATGGACAATGGTTTTTCCATTAAAATGACAATCGATTATTCATGATTCAAAATTTTGATAAGTTTTGATGGTGTATCTATTATATTTGGTGACAATTCTAAAGGGGAAATAATTTCCCTTCTAAAAAATTAGAAATTCTAAGTCAGTTTTAATTTCTATTGAATTATTTGTAGACTGATTAAAATACAATATTTGTAGAATATAATAGCTAAGAAATTTTTTATATGTAAAATTTGAAAAAAAATCAAGAAACGTGGGTGATTCAGAAAATTTATTTAGTATTTATTTAATTTAGAAATGAATATATTTATGATATTAATTTAGACACTATATATTATAAAAATATTTCATTTCTATGTTCCATTCATAATTAGGGATTTCTTGGGAAAAGGACCCTATGCCACTGAAATATTTACTCACTTCAAATGCTAACATGGAATATATTAGTTAAAGATCTATGTAAAACATAATTCCAAAATATTATAGTCTGCAACCTATGTAAAAAAGTGAAACAAAAAAAATATAATTCCAATAGGAGAAATATGTTTCATCTTTTAAACCCTTAGAGATGGTTCACAATGATTTATTTTTACCATAAAGTGTTTATTGTCCAAATGGTATAAATTGTGTCTATGATCTAGTATATTAATTTAATAGTTATACATGGGTATTCTTTTTTATCTCACAATAGTAAATCCGTCTCATAATTTTGGAAGTATGTTGTATCTATATAGAATCATATTGGACTTATGATTAAGACCAATAGATGTTATTATAACTAGGTGTTTAAAAATAAGGGATTTGAGTTATTTTTCTAATAAAATAGATATAATCCAAAATTTACATCTCCTTCAACCCCAAAATAGAATTTTATTTCATAAAGAGACAATTTAACCCTACAAAAGATTAAAATAAATATTCTTACTGTTTTTGACCATACTATTTACTTCTGGGTAGAGTCAATTAATACATCCTGTTATATAAATAATTGAGTTTTTATTGGACCTCTCTTAAAGAAAACCCCTTATGTATTTTGAAAGAATAAAAAATATAAGGTTGATTAAATTATAGTTTTTTGTTTTAATGTAATTATTCAATACAGTATGGATTTTCTTGAACGTCTCGTAAATTATATACAGTGTTTAATTCCAGAAAAATGACCATGGAAGAGTTTTTTCATGTAATTATTGATGAAAAAGATCCACATGAGCCTAAATCAAATTTATAAAACCTTGAGGATGATTTTTCTACCTTGGACATTAATGAAAATTTTTATTAAAATTATATTATATTATATAAAACATCCATTCCTAAGGAACATTAATAACTCTCCAAGAACCTATTGTTGGGCATGGTAATACCATCCATTGTTTTTAGAAAATTAATAGGACTCATAGATACCGTCAACTATATTCATTACTTAGAGTCCTAGATAGAGGTACCAAAACTATAGTTTATATTATAAATTAGGTTGAATATCATGTATTATTATCATAGCCTAAACTTATGAAAATAATTGATCTGATTAATGATGAGTTACTGGTAATGAATATTTGTGAAGAATATAAACAATTTGAAATAAATAGTGTTTGGGAACATGTATACAGACAAAAACACACATTGACTATTAAAACAAAATTAGAACTTAGAAACAAGGATGAGGATTCTAGCACTATTGTAAGAAATACATTTATACTAGTTCCATAATGGAATAGTCAAGAAGAGGGAATTGACTTGTAGAATACATTGTCACCTATATCCAGACATGATTCCATTATAATACTTAGTGGTTATGTAACAAATTTTTATTGACATCAATATAAAAAAAATTGAAGATGTTAATTCTTGAATGGTTATATAGTTGGAGATATTTTTGTTGAGAACCCCTGATTTTTAAAATTCACCATTTTCCAAATCACGAATTTAAATAAAAAAATATTTATATATTTGGAAACATACACATTGGTCTTAGTATGATTTTATCATCTCTATTATAATTTCTATCTATTTTTTTCAAAATTAATTGATTATACTACCATTTTTATAAAAAAATGAAAATATGTATTATTTGAAAAAAATAATGTAAATGTTATTATCTTTAGTTAATATAAAAGTAATTGTGTAATGATTTATTAGAAAATGATGAAAAATTATTTTCCAAAGAATTTAATGGGTGAACTATAATTATTTCTTGGTGTTCATACTTTTCAAAATAAAGAATAAATTATTTTAAATAAATGTATATACACACATGATAAAAAAATATTTAGTTTAGATAAAACTAAAATTATCCACAACTCCATGAGTACAACCTATCGTATAGATTATCATTATGTTGGGAAGATAATAGATCAAACCAGTTTCACAGTTATTATTGGATTTTTGATATTTTTAATTTATAATTGGTTTGATATTATGTTTAGTATGGGTATGTCTTCCTATTTTGAAGAAAACACAGAAGAGTCCCATTAAATTTCACTAATATTATTTTAATATACCTAAAATATACGTCCCATTTTGGATTATTATAACATAGATGAAAATAATTTGAAAAAATGACTATTTCATATTATGATTTTGGTGTTTTAATGTTATATATAAAATGTACCTCAAAAAATTGTCATCTTTGGTCATTTCTCTTGCATATTGATGTACTAAAAATCAAAATTATGTTGCATTTTATATATGTGAACCTAAATACATGGCTGAAAGAAGTTGTTTTGTTACATTATTCTAGAAGAAACTCACATAACTAGAGTATTGATAGAATTCATTCATTTCCCTATAAATTGCGACAATTGAAGTGAAATATACATTTTCGAGAATCATGTGTCTCAATATTGAACAAATAACATTGTTTTATGACATTTGATAATAAGATATCATTTTTTAAAGTATAATATAACTCTTTAATTAATAGTAAATGACCATCAAATTTCACATATTTTTACTAATTCAAAGAACTATGAGACATTTATCAAGATAAAACATGGATTTGGAATGATAATTGTTTTTTAAACATTCTTTTAAATAACCCAAATCAGGAAATTATCCACCATTGAAAAAAAAGCATTGTTAGACGGTATCCTCTAATGAAAGGGACAACCATTATAAATGACCCACCATTGGAAAGGACCCTTTATTGGAATGGACCCACCATTATAAAGGTCCCACCACTAGAAAAAAATCACTGTTAGAAGAATCCCATCATTAGAATTGAAAAATTATTGATAATTTATCTCTTTAGGTGAATTATTTAAGTTCATTTTATATTAAATTTATTATTATTTTTTGTTCAAATACATAACTGATATAAATTTGGTTTTATGTTTACATCTTAAAAAACTCTATCAACTATTCATTATTCTCGTTGAAATTATCTGTTACATTTTGTCTACCAACATTTTTCCTCCTCTCAGCCATACCTGAATCGTAACTCTATTGAAATGGTTAGAGTAACATAACCTAATGATTAATCTATCAAAGATTCAGGATATTTGAAAAATCCTAGATAAGAATTGATATAACCAGTTTTCGATCCCTAGAACACACAAATCTCGGATCATACATATTTTGTTGATAAAAAGTAATATTTTAATGGTCATTTTATTGAAAACCGTTGGTTATTAAAGTGTAATAGGACCAATTATGGATAGAATGGTTTTCAAATAATTAGAGAAAATTCAGAGGTTGGTTCATCATTATTATAAATATTATATGCATAGTTTTGGGAAAAAATATTGAATTAAAATCATGATCGATGGACATGAGGTATCATTATCATCCAAAGAATGGGATATGTGACTTATGGTTCCTCATGATGTATTATAGAATGACTATCAAGGGTCCACTCCCAGTGACAATGCTTATTTTATGTATAAGAATTCCATAATGGACATGAAGTGAGATAGAACTTGATGATGACCTCCTTCAACTAAATTATATGTTCAGTGTTGATTACTATTTATGTTTATACATCATAGTAATTAAATAGAAAAGGGAACTTAAACATGAAAAATTACCATGAGTTTAATCTCCTATCTATTATGAAAATATGAGAATGAATCAATTTCAATATGTAATTAATGTTGTATATGATGAAGATATGCAAGAATCCATCTAGGCCTAATTTAATTATTTATCCCTTATTTATATCATATGTTATTGAGGCCAACGTATTAGTTACCAATGATGATGAATCGAATGTAAATTATAGAGGTTCCTTCTAATATAATGGCATTTCTAGAAGAATAATGTAATATTAGGACCCTTGGATAAGTAATAATTTTATTAACCTTGTTAATATGTATGATTATTTCAATATTAAGGATCAACAATAAAAAAAATGAACATCGATGATCTTGGATTGGAACCAGATGAGGTAGATGAATACATAGATGATGATAAAGAATAAGTGGAGGATGATCCACTAGGATATTAAGAAGAGATATATTTTTTGGAGTGATGTATCTCTAAAAAACCTAGATATTCCTCCATGATCACTATATTCTATAAAAAATATTTTGAGTTACCAATATGTTGATGATAAGGAAACAAAACATTCATGAGAGGAACGATCTATTATTTCATATAATAAATATTATTAGGAAATTATGAATTTATCTAATAATGAATTAAATGGTGATGACTAGGATGGAGAAGATAATGATTAAGAATGTGATATAACTAATGGAAATTAAAGAAATTATTATATAGATGAAAGTGAGTGTGGGATTGATCATGGTGATATTGGGGATCATGAGATGACACATGTCATCATTCTTCACCAGTTATACCAATTTATACTTTTTCTGTGTATGGAACATGTTTTGTAAGAGATTTTTATGAATCTTACATAGTTTGATATGAAATTATGGATTTTATTGAGGGGAGGAAATTAATATTTTAGTTAGACATTGAGTTAATCCTATAGATGATGAGCCAGCTAATTTTATTTATACCTAGGTGGATGTTATAGCTTTGGTAATGGAAAATATTCCTTAGGAATTTGAGAAGAGGATTTTACTATTATGATCCAAATAATGAGAGTATTCCACTGAATCATTATTGGCCTTATAACCAAAATTTTGATTTATATAGATCCTAAAGGATCATTGGTTGAACAGATTGGTGAAGCATGAGATCCATAAGGATTTTCATAAGATGTTCCTACTAGACCTGAGCATGTAGAAATGATTTCTACTCATGATGATAGAGCTACTAAACCTGTACCAATAGATTACATTTCTAAAAAAGAACATTGATCTTTTAAAGAAAAACTACTTTTATATTTTTATTGTCTTTCAAGGTCTCATTAACCTCTAATTATTTAGTTGAGTGAGGATGATAAATGAAATCTATTTTATCATGTATTATTCAACATTCATCCAAAAAATAAACACTTTCAAGAGATTCACCTAGAGAAAAATATTTATCTAGTGAGATATAGGCCTTGATGTCTATGATAGAGGAGTTTATAACCTATTTTGTGATAGTTTGGATTTGTTATTTGAGAGGTTATGGAATATACCATTAGTTTCTGATTTGGTACAACCTATTTTCAGGGAGTAAGTTCATACTATTATATAAGATATTTATCCTTCCCATTTAGATAATTTGATTAAGATCAAACAAACTGGTGATCATAATTAATATATGGTTTCAGAATGATTAAATGTTTCTAGAAATCATTAGGGAACACATCTAAAAGTCCATTAATAATTATAATTTTTTAAATTTACAATATGAATAAATTGAAATCAAACATTATGATTCATTTTAAAAAAACGAGGATGCCTCTAGTTACTAGGGATTTTGAGGAGCATAAATCACTTAAAGGAAATGAAACAAATTCATTAATTGTTTATAAGGAAAAACGAAGACTTATTCAGTTTCATTGAAAAAGACGTTAACATTTTTATGGATATCATCAATCTCAAAAACCCTGTATTGATTGTTTTAGATATTGTAGTATTGTCTCATGTGCCTGCTATAGTGTCTTATCATGAATCAACTACATCCACTACCACAAGATATTTTAGAGAAGCTATTGTCCATAATTTGAATGATCATTTATTGGCTCTGTTTCATCCTCTCATATTGTCTCTAGTAAAAGATGTTAGCAATATCCAACCAATGGTTATATAAAATCGAACATCTTCTACTTCATTATTTATAGTCCCTTCCTCTATTTCCAATTCCCCACCTATGTGACCCCCATCTCTAAAAAGGAAAAATCACATGTTTTTCAATGTAACTTGGCTATAATGTAATAGAGATTAGAAAATTTATTTTCATAGATATTTCAATGTAGTTTTTTGATATGTATATAATACGATCTCTTTTTACTCTAATGAAATTTATCATAATATTCAACTTTTACCTATTTAACATCATTGTTTCATTTATCAACAATCCTAAAAGGTGAAATAATTATGGAATTTACATTTTTGGGGTATGGTGACATTATGATCATTTATATTCATGTTATCTTATTACCATACTTAATTTTGAAATCATCAGTGTGCATCATTATTTATCTCAATTTTTTTCCATACCCTCAAATTAGATATTTTATGTGTTTAAGAGATATAATAATTTTTTCAAATAAATATATTTTATGCCAAATATTACTGTACACATGGTTTATAAAATTACATGATTTATTATCATTAAAAAGGAAGAGACTTTTGAAACATTTGTAATTTAATTCTCAAAAATCATGTTCCTTGTTTTTTATTTACTTTAACCTTTTGTGATAATAATTTATAATATAAGAAATTATGTTTTGAAAATCTCTATGTGTTGAGATGAATCTCTTTTCATCCAAATTAATTCCCAATAATAAAATAGTCACCTTAAGACCTTACCTACCTCCATACATTTCCAACAATCATAATTGACTCACTACCAGAGATGATTTAATACCATAGATTATTTACTACCATAAATGACACATGGCTAGAGATAAGTCACTACAATATAAGAATCACTACTAGAGATGAGTCACTGCTAGGGGTGACATTATATTAAAGTTCAGCAACAACAAAATATGATACAATGATTGAAATGACATACCATCACTTGAGATACTTTCAGATGAACCACAATTGGATAACCTAACATGAAATGAGTATCACAAAATATATGTCACCTAAAGATGACTTACCACCATCCTGACTCACCACTGAATATGAGTCACTGCCAGCATTTATCAACTTCACTATTCTGTGTCATTTTAATTAAATTATCCAAACTTCTTTATTATTGATATTAATATAAAGTATTATTTATTGATTATTCATTAAATATTATATGGATTAATTTTAAAAAATTAAAATCCTAGTACTAGGATTCAAAAAATCCTCAAAACTGTCATTCAATTGTTGTCCATTTGTTACATTATATATATTTTGACAGGACTATCTCTCTTTCCCTCCTTGTTGATGCATGATGAAAAAGTTCAGTTACTAAATAATAATATAATAATTCCTCAAGATATTAGACTATTAAATACATCTTCCTTCCAAATGTAAAAAATAAAAACTCATTTAAGATCAATATCCTTCTCAATAAATAAAAAATAGGAATATTAAAATGATCTATTTTTTTAATAAATATAAAGAAATAACTCAAGATCCTCTGTAACCCATATCTAGAGATACTATAGAATATGAATATCCTCAATCCAAGAAACAATATCTTTTTCTGTATATATTTTTCCCTATTTATTCTTTTTGATTTAAATTTTTAGTTCTTTGTTGTTTGTTATGTTTATAAAAAATCTCTCACACACGAACTAAAAATTGAGAATACCATGTATTCTTTTCACTCTATTTTCATCTGTTTAATCATGGTGTTTGTGTAAGAGGTATTTTTGTAACATTAGTAATTTTATCCCCATGTATACTTATATAGTATTCCATTGACACCAGATGGCTTGTAATATATTTTTTGTTTAGTCGATCTTGGTTGTGGATTGGATTTTTTTAAAACAATAAATTTAGAAGTGGGTTATTTTAATTTGGAGGGATTTTTTCTTAGATTGATATTTATCCCCTATTTTTTTCATTGTGTAATTTTATTTTTCATTTTTTACATTGATTTAGTCTTATTTTTTTCATATATATAAAAAACCTATAATTTGGTTGTTATTCTTTACCAGTTTTTTATAAATATTTGATTGTTTAAAATGATTTCAAAAGTTATTATAATTTTAATATTTTTTTACATATCACTAAAAAACATTGATTAATCATTTAAGGGATTAAAATTATATTAAAATACCATTTTTATTTACTGTGAATGTCTATTTTCTGTTGAGGGATTTAATTTAGACTTGTTTTTAATATAAAATTTTATTTTGAACTCAATTATCCAATAAATAATTAATCCCTCCTACAAAAACCCATATAGGTGAATTCATTATTATATTATAAAATTTATCAATATTGATAAGATCATTTATTTTTTAAGTATCTTCTTCATGTAAATAAATTTTCATTTTTCAGTGTCATCATTTAAAGCCTTGGTGATGTACCATTATATAAAGGACTTGGAGAAAAATATCAATTAAAATTATGTAATAAAATGAATAATAATTTATATTAATATGTGCAAAGTCATAAGGGTATTTAATTATATAAGTCCCTATAAGAAATTTTAGATGTGAATTTATTTTTCATGTAAATTATAAAGAAATCTCTTAACATGAGTTATATGTGGTCGAAGATTCACCATATAATTTATGAGAACAAAACATTAGTGTATTAGTAATGTAAATATTATATGGTGTAGATTTATGTGGTTGTACTATTACATGGGAATTATTAATTATAAAAGTGTTTTTTGACTTAAAAATCATAAAATATTCTTACATCTCCCAATATTTTTACATTTATTATAGCACTAGTGATATTTTAGCTATAAAAAATGTGAAAAAACAAAACATTATGTCATCACTTTATTTATGTGGAGGAAAATAATTTTTTTTGTCAAATAGATATATATCCTTACGTGTGAATTTTCTAATACTTTAATAGTGGTGGAAACTTTTTCTTTGATAATAAGCATAATATAAGAGGAAAACCATGAACTATTTTTCATTTTTCAATAAATAATGTTTGTTGACCTCATAATAATTACATATACACTTCAAAATTACCAATAATTTAATTAAGTTGCAGTCTCATCATGGAAATCATATAAGGATACAAAGATCAAATATGATAATGTTTTTTATATGGATAAAAGGATTGATATTCTTGAGGTCATGTGGAGCATAAGTAATTCTCTATCATTTTCATTCATAAAGCATACTTAAAATAATAACACAATAAAAATTTAAGATCTACAAATCCATTGTGATGAAAATATTGAATTTTTATATGAAATTGAATATTTTATGATTTTTAATCTCTTTAATTCATGGTTAATGTGGTTTCAAATAAATTTTATTTATATCATGTATTTATTGACATGGATTTTTTTGAATGAACATTCAAAAATAACAATATCCATGACTTATTCTCTTTCATAATGTAATTAATGGAGAGATACCTCATGATAAATTTATGTAAAAATATTAAAATATAGGGGACCATTAGTGTAATAATTTTATGACCATGTCTCCTCAATATAAATCTATTATGGAAATATTTTCATAAACTCATTTTAATTTTACCAATATAAAAAACTACCAAGGGTTTCACTAGAAATTAGTTAATGTATTGGGAATGATTAAACATTTATACCATATTATGTACACAAAAATTAAAATAAATCATAAATAATAAATCAAATAGGTTCATCAGGAATATTTTTCAGTAAACATTGTAATAGACTATTTGTATTTATTATTTGATTAATGTTAACCTTATTCATAATAGATCATTATAGGGTTTCCATAGAAAATACTAGGATAAAATAATATAGGGCTATTCCTAAACATTAATTATATTCTAGGTGCCCCATTCACCATGGTCACCAACCTAGTATCAAGTAAACCTTTTCAACCATATAACAAACTATTCCTTACAAAATCCATTTTCTCTTAATCAGACTCTTGAAATGTATATTTCATGGATATTTCGTGTAGGCACATTACACATGGATTCTGAATACAAAAGAAAAATTCAATATACATATTAGAATTTCAAATCATGATCATGTATTCCCTTAATTAAAAATATACCTCATTATACTCCTTAAATTTTAGTTTTCTAGATTTACATTGAATCATATATTATTTCTATGACATTGATATAAAATCTAAGAGAAATAGTGAGAATATTACTTTTCCAAGACTCTCATAATGTCATATCTAAATTGGATTTTATAGATCCTAATAATCTAGTTTGCATCCATGAGTATACCTAATGATTCTAAGGTATAATTATATTATAATCATATATGATCTAAAAATTACATTTCCATTATTGCATAACACCCCTGCATCGAATTATCCATCCATCAATTTTATATACCAAATTCTAGAAGATGAACTAAAATTTGGATCAGATTTCATTTAATCCTTAACAAGAAAGGTCAAAATATTATCAACTACAACATAAATCTATTTCATCATAATTTAATATAGGTATATATAATATAATTTCGAACAACAAGACAGAATATTACATTAAACACAAAAAAATTATTTGGAATCAGTCATAGATTCACAATATTAAAAGAAATATAACTATTCACATATGCACAAGCATAAAATGTTACAACATGGTCGAAATAGTATTATCTTAAAAGATATGATATTACATAATAATTACCACTTCAAATGATGGTATTAGATTTATATATATATGATCTATAAGAATCCCATTTCACGTGCCCATTACAAACTTCAAATCACATTAAATCATCCTAGATGCTGATAAATTTTATAGTACTCATATCTATGGATTTATCTAATAATACAATTGCCTAGAATATAAATTATTTGAAAATTTATAATATATAGAAATAGAGAACCACTAAAAATAAGTTCTTTCGGTTTCATTTCTTTGGTTGATTAGTTTCATAGTAAAGGTTATAGGTATTTATAATTGGATGGTTTTTATAAATATTGTCCTAAATTTATATGAATGTCCCAGATTATGTAAAAATATTCTTAGTTGTACAAGCCTAACATCCATTCCATAATTTAATGGAGGATCTTATTGATAACACATCCAATATTTAAGAGTTTTAGGTACATTTAATGTCATAAAATCACACAATAATAAAATAATCAAAGTAATATATAGAGGAAAAATATTTCAAAAAAATAGATATTTTGGTAATTCAAAAATCAAATGAATCTACATCATTAGAAATGGTGTGTGATCTTATTATCTCATAGGGTAGTGAGGATAACATATATTATTAGATGTGATGATGAGAGTGTGAATCATCTCACTAAGTATCACATTATCTAGTTTATGACTATTAAATTTTTCTTACATTTTTCAATCGACTATCCAATAACCAAATTTCCATTTTTATGGGATCAGGACACACATTGATCTTCCACATTCCAATGGTGGGTGGCCACTAAATCATAGTAGGGTGTTACGATTGCAATTTGTTTATAAGATATGATGAGATTTAAACTCATCCATTAGAGGGTAATAATTCTTAGTTTGTGACTCTCTTATAGATTAATGACAAACCCATGACATCATTGAGAATAATAATTGAAATTCACTAAGATTATAGTATATAATTTAACTTCAATTAAATATTAAATAGAATAATATTTCTCCACACTGAATACAAAAATAACATGAACCATAAAATAGTTTTATAATAGGAATAATAATAGTTTTAATTAAATGTTGTAATCATTTAATAATTCTTATATTTAGAAGATAAATATTTATTAGGATTTAATTTTCAAATTGATTAGTTTTCAAGGAAATTTTTTTAGTGTTGTTGGTTTTATGTTAATAAATTTAATTTATTAACTTTTAAATATTATTTTGACGATATTAAATATTTATCTTCATTAACTAAAATATTAATATTAATTTAATAGCTTAATAAAAGGAAATATGAATAAGAACACACAATGATTATAGATATTTAAAAATATGTTTATGTTTATATTTATATTTTTCATTTAAAAGATAAATTTATTAATTTTAAAATATTAATTTGAAGAAACTGAATTTAATATCTACATTTAGTTTATCAAATTTATCCCATATTGATTTTCGGTTATTCTTATAGAATGTTTAATTTTTAGGTGTATAATGAAATATACTGTTTAAAAAATAATGTCATTTTAAAGAAATCTTATTACAATGACAAATAAATTAAATTATATAAAATTATATTTTATTTTTTTAACAATTTTTTTAAATTAAATTATATTATTTAATAGTTAATCATTTTGACATGAGTGTAAATCTTCTAAATTATAAAATAAAACCCCTCATTATAACTTCTCAAAACCACATGAGAACCATAGCTCAATTAATATCATCCAAAACTCCCTAAAAACAAAAATATACATGACCTTGAGGTAATGATATTAGATATAATATAATCTTTGAATCCTTAATATGGGTCTGAGTAAATGTTATCCAAGAAAGAGGTATCTGTACATACCAAACTCTTTCTAGTTTCATTTATTTCCAACCTAATCCAAATATTATATAACCAGATAAATATAATTAAATATTTTATATTAAAAAATATGATTTATTTTAGGAAAATGTTTTATATATTTTAGATATCCTTTCTATTCAATGGGAATTGAAAACTATACTCATGTGTGTATCCAATAAACCACCTGCATGTGGTGATATATTCTATTTTTCTTCACCAATATAATATAATTTTTATAAAGATAGAAGTAAGAAATATATTTTACATTTATAAAGATATTATGATTCTTGAAGACCTATTTATCACTTATAATCCATTAATTCCGTCCATAGAAAAATTGAAATCATCACTCATGTGTATGTACAGACTACTGGATCTGTGAATAGATGTATTCCATTTTTCATCACCACATTAAATGTATTGTTCTAAATTTTTTTGATGAATATATATGAATTTAAAAATTAATATGATTAATTAATATAACTATATAAAAATAAAACAAGAATGTACGATCCTTATAATGTAATATGTTGATAATAGTAAATAACGTGAAACAATTTCATTATCAATATCATATTCATAGAGCGTAATAAGAAATCACATTGAATGTTATTGAATAAATATCAATCATCTGGGAATATCTGTTCTTTAAATATAAATAACATGGGAATGATGAAATTTTTACCCAATAACAGGCTTTGATATCACCATTACAAAAGAACAATTATATAATGAGAATTATTAACAGGTGATTATGAAAATAAACATATAATATTAAATAGTACATTAGAAATTAACTATAATTTTAGAATATAAAAGATAATATATATTAATAAGTTTCCTAAGTATTTCAATATGATAAACATGTTTATTATATTGGGGGAGAAAAACATTCACGGAATCTGAGTGTTATGCTAAGGGTTTATTCTCTCCCTTTAATTTCTTGGAGTCATATGATATATTCATTACATAGATTATATTATATTGTTTATATAATACCATATGGATGTTTTTATGAAACATTAATGAAATTTAAGTTATTTATATTTCCATATAAGGTTCTATCACACATTTGATTTATATTTAAGATATTCCAATGTTATAAGAGACATTGTTAACTAAAACCTCTTTATTTTTGGATATAAATTTTCAAATTAAAAATCATTCTTCCATGATAGATTTATTCTATACTAATATTTTTCTATAGGATACATTAACTTCATATAAATGGAAAATGACATTTTTTATTTACATATTCTTCTTTGATGATATTATTTTTCATAAAAGTACAATATTGTTGAAATTAAATCCAATATTATAATATAATCCATTTCTTTTCAAGGTCTCTGTTTTGTATTACGTATATAACACTTTTTATTATTTTTAAATATAAATCATCATTATTTTTAATGATATTAAATATTATTTTTACCTATTTTTAAGGACATTTTGTTACCTTTTAATAAAATTTGGGTTTGGAAAATGTTATGTAAAATACTATTGTTATTTTCATTTCGTGATCGAATATTTTATATAACACACCAATTTTTCTATAGGGTTATATCAAATATTTTTCAAATTCCAATTATTTAGGACCAAAATAGGTAAGAAAATACACTACACGAGAGGGCTATAATGTATTTTAAAAAATATCAATTTTCATAATCCTCAAATGAATTATATATTAATATTATGAATATTATATAATAATAGAAGACCAAAGTACATTTATAACAATAATTTTCACGTATCATAATTTTCCAATTTTATATGATCTTAACCTTAATTGATGAAATTTAAAAATGATCAGCAATAAAAAAATAGATAATACATTTTACACAACCAAAATTGAAATTAAATTAT
This sequence comes from Viscum album, assembly GCA_963277665.1. Classification (NCBI taxonomy): domain Eukaryota; kingdom Viridiplantae; phylum Streptophyta; class Magnoliopsida; order Santalales; family Viscaceae; genus Viscum; species Viscum album. The sequence continues at coordinate 212,496,410 of OY728141.1, forward strand.
TTTCATCATCTAATTCAATAAGTAACTTAATACTAGTTAATGAATGTGTTTAGATAATGTTTATAAACTAAGCATCGAGTATTGGTTTGAAAATTGTATACTCCATTAAAAGATATTATTAAAACCTCAACTTTATTCAATGTGAATTCTAGATTTGTGGACATGATATAAGGAATCTACGATTACAATACCGTTTAAAGGTTTCATATTCTAAAATCTTGATTATTGGATCAGTCTCTCTAACCATCAACTCTCCTTATAAACCTTGTCAGTATTTCCCCACCATAAAAACTGGTAGCTCAATTTACCCAATACATTTATCGAAATCTTGGTACATCTCATAGTTTTTTCATTATCGTGGTTAAAATGAATAAATATATACTACTATGATAATTATGTGGAAATACTCACACAATGTTATCTCCAAATAGAAACTCTCGTAATTAAAGATTTTACACTGAATGAAATTTCTCTCAGTAATATACAAATTAAAAACATAAAAAATTATAATATTTTAAAATTATCATTATAATATATATATATATATATATATTATCCATGATATGAATTTTAATTTATTGGAAACATTTTAATAAATAATGGTGATTGAAATATTACAAACCCAAGGTCATTATTTACTATATTTAATGAAAATTTTTCTTTTTCTTTTGATTGGATCAATGTCCCTCCACATCAACATATGAGTTGAATAAGCACTGATATAATGGATTGTTGTTTTTTAATATATCATTGATTTTATTATTCATGATATTTATTTTATATAAAATCCTTAAAAATTATGGTATTATATAATTTCTATTGATATATTATTTTTATAAATCTGTATCATCAGTATTTTGTTACACCAAATGTTATCAGGAATTAATTTATCGAATATATATTCTAAAATTAGTAATTATAAAAAAAGTATTAAATTATAAATGTTGTGTTTTATAATATTAAAAATAATTTGATTAAATTGTATCAATTAATTAATAAAGATCCTCTCTTCTAAACACACACAAGGAATGAAAAAAGAATGTGATTAAAAATTTCAACATATATATATTCAAATAAAGATATCCTTATTTCTTTCATTGGTACATTTTCCATATAGTTCCCCACTTAAAAAAAATACATTTTATCCCACATTTTAAGTTATAAATATCATCTCTCTTTATTTAAATTATTTTAAATGATATATTGTATGTTATTTTTTTATAAACTATAGCACTTTAAAATTGAATTTTGAAATGATTGTCATTTTTTGTAAGAATAAATACCCCATTTTTTTGAAAAGAATAAAAAACATTCATTGAAAATAATATGATAATAAATATTGCAGTCATACATAAAAATAAAATACGGATTGAAATAATTAAAAATAGTTTATACATTTATAAGGTAATATTTATATAATAAGAAGTAATTTTTTCAAATGTAAATTAAAAAAAACATCATCCAGATAATATTTGTAAAATTATTATAGATCAATGATTTAAGGATTAAATAAATCGATAATTTAGAAATATTTTCTTAGTAAAAAAATATACAATCATGTTATTTATATTTTTTATAATATTTTTGGTTATTCAAGATCTAATATAGAATATTAAAATTCTTTCCCATCATGGCTACTTTCACTATATTTATTCCCACATAATCTTTCAGTAACCATTTTCTGTTAGAAAAATTTTCATCAAAAAAAATTATATTCTTTTTATGATCTTTATATATCTATTTCATATAAATAAATTTCAAATTCTAGTCCAGTATTTTTGAATTTTGATTTAATTGAATAATCTTAAAATATTCAACTGATTGATAAATTATGCTATCGTTTTTGTCAATATATTTCCCAATATATTCAATATTGTTCTAATAGACAATTTCATTGTTCTGAGGAAGTGATATAGTTCTCATAGAAATATTATTGTCATTTTTGATTTGATATTTAATGTTCTTTGTGAATTTCATAATGTTTTGTTCATAGAGACCATTTTACTCTCTTATATCCCACATGTAGTCCATAGAATTTTCAATAGAATACATTAATTTTATTTTCAATGTTTGACACTGAGAATGTGGAATTTGATATTGAATTTGTTAGACTGTTAAGAATATAATTGGTATTATATTAATTGTATGAATCATTATACTTTGAATTTTAGGACTAAGTGAATCTTTCGATCAAAGGTTCATGTTGTAACTATAGTGGTTGATTCATATGAGATTTTATTTTTCACCCTTTGGACTATGATGAATATTGAATTATCTTCAAAAAATTCATATTTATCATTATAATATTCTTCTAAATCAATGGTAAATTTAATTACTACATTTATATCATAAATATTTTTCTCATAAAAACAGGATGAAGAAAATATAAATCTATAACATTCTTATAGTGAAAATTATTTTTTAATATTAATATTGATTGGTTTAATGATAATTTAAAAGAGGTGTGAACTAAATATTTATGAGATATAATTCATTTATTTGATATTTTATTAATTAAAAATAAAATTTATTCTCATAATATTTCTCAGAAACCTATATCAACAACAATTCTAATGGTATACTATATAATTTAGTAGATATAGGAGATATAGATAATTTATCATCATATACATTATCATTTGATTATATCATTATATGATTTATAACAATTTGTTTGGGTGGTGATAAAGGTGATTATTTATTTTTTTCTTTAGAAGAAACCTATTTTACATTACCTAAAAAATATTATTTTCTCTTCAATGGTTCTATAACAATATATTCAATAATTGTAAATCCTAGAAAAAACATTCAAAATTATTAAATTATTTATTAATTGGATATATATCATTCTATTCATTTCTTCCATGAACATATAATATTATTTTTCCCTTAACCCATATTCCTCAACATTATCTGAAATAATTAATTGTCTTCCAATGACTACTTTTTTATCTCTTATTATTAGATTATTAAAATTAACTATATTTAAAACCTCTATTCGAATCAATATATTTATTTATTCACTTTTATAAAGTAATTTCTTTTATGTTCAAGGAACGTAATTTTTTTTACTTTAGGTTCAACAATGTTTATGTTCTCATTGTCAAAATATTCAGCTACCTTTACTAATTAAATATCATAAACTATATTAATATTATATTCCTTAGTGTAATTTTATAAAATAATATCCTTAAAGGATTTCCCCATCACTATAAAATGAACAATAAAAATTATATTTTCTCTTTCAAATCATATAAAAATATAAATAGTTGTAATTATTGTTGTAATTACTATAATATTTTTCATTATCATCATAAATAAATTTTATCCAAGATATTTTCACAGTTTTTATTGGATTATCATCCCATAATTTAGAATAAGTTCAATATTCATCATTCACCCCATTGAAAAACAATAATATAACACTATTCAAAAGATGTTCATATATTATGATCTAAATGTTACTTGATCTATTTCAAATGACATTCATATATGACCAAAATAACATAGAATAATTTAAATTTTTTAAAATAATAACATGGTATAACATGTAATAATCTTAAATTTCATTTGTATGATTATATCCCATTATTTGTATTAGGAAGGATATAATCACCTAAAAATGATTATTACATATGCTAATAAATTTCAAATTATATGAACAATTTCATTAATCAGAAATATATTCTTTTCTAAATAGATTCATAAAACTCTCAACATACTTTAAGTAGTTTGTGGGATAAAAAATAGGGATTCACTAATAAAAAATGTTCTATAAACATTGTAAAGTTGTATATTTTCATGGGAAATATACTAGAAAATTATGAAGTTACCTTTAGGAAACATTACTATTAATAAATCATTGCATAACCAAAAATCAAATGAATTTGAAAACTATAGTAAATATCATATTCTTATAATATAGAAATTATCTAACACCACAATTTAAAATTTGTATTATATTATAACATAAAATAATCATTTTAATGTAAATAATAACCATTCTTTATATCTTCAATTTTCTCTATGGTAACTAGTTTTCCATATAATACCATTCTCATATCAGAAGATGGAAAAAACATCTTTTGATATTTCTAGATGTTCTATTTCAAAAAAAATGAGTGCATTTAATAAAACCTTCTTCCACATCATTAAAATGTATTCTTTGGGATACCAATAATCACCATATATTTACATTATTATATGGACTTTATAGAATCCCTCTAAACCCCATGATGTTATATTTATTTTTAAAGGATTTATTTAATTTTGTAAATTATTGATGACTTACAAATTCAACCATAATTTTATAAATACAGTAAATAAAATTTCCAAATTCAAATATATTAAAAATCGTTAAATGAAATATATTATAAAATTCATCTAAAGATGAAATACATTTAAATAATTAATATTATTGAGAATCTTGTTTATAAACCAATCCTATTAAAAATCCAATAAAATAATAATATCATATCAAAAAGTTCAATGTTATATTCTCTTCCTAAATGAATTGATATTGTTTGATCAAATAATTTAATAAATGTTTTTATATAGTGATCATGTTCATTAAATTATTATCAAATGTTTCTAAATTATATCAAAATAATATTACATATACTCTATATGGAAGCATTAAATGTAATATTATAAGAAGACATAACATATAAATACATGAATGTATTTAAGAAAAACTAGGGGAACCAGTGATTATTGTTCAACTACTAGTGCATAGAAAACTAATACTTCTAAATTATACTTCTCATTGATTAACCTATATGAGACTAGTAGAATTAGAATATAATATATTATGAGCACATACTTAATTTTTGTTCTTTACATTCATATGCAGTAATCCCCTTAACATAAATAGACTATGAATTTTGAATCCTGATACTATATCCTGTGAATTTTTTTTCATCCAATGAATTCCTCTTTGAATGATTTTATATATGTAGATTAAATATTAAGAAAATATATTTTTTGGTATACTAACCATCGTTTGATTTTATATTCTCATAATTTTAATGTATTGTAGGTATAATTTGACTTTACATCATATCAATTTCCATTTATCCTTTAGTATATATATTTTTTAAAATTAATCCAAAATTTTAGTAATTAACTTTATATTGATAACAATATTATAATTCTAAGAAAATTACAGAGTCATTATTATATTTTTATAATTTTTATTCATATGATTATCTAAATTTTTATGGTCATCCAATGGAATAAATATTATTATTTCCTTTCATCACAATAGTAATCATCATAATTGAATGTTTGTATTTATACAATTTGGAAATATGTTTTTATTTAATTTTATAACATTATTATATTTATCATAAACATTAAAAAAATTATTTTCATTTATTAGTTACAATATGTTTATTAGTAAACCTTCTATAATATTTTTAATACAAAACATCACATTCTATTACATAATTGTTTATTTCAATATACATTTAAAAAAAATGAATCATCGTCATAGTTTGAGAAAAATTCATCATCATTTTAGATTTAACTATGTAAATCATATAATCAGTTCGAATATGAAAAATATTTGTATGGTCACCAATAGTATGTATTCCCAAGATAAAGTTACCAATGAAATAAAAGATAAAAAATGTTCTATTATCCTCATAGACTTCATATTATATATCTATTGATGTTTCAAAAATACTAATAGTCCATATATCCATAAAATACAAATATATATTCCATTTACTTTGATAATACATTTTATAACACTTATTATTTGTCTTTTTATATTTATGATTATGGTAGAATATGACAAGGTAATCTAACTTAATAGAATTTAGGATCATAAGAATATTTCATATCAAAGTAATATTTTATACATTTTATATCGTTAATAAAATATGGTTTGAACAATAGATTATTGAAAATAATTTTTTCATGTTTAGTACGTTCACCTTTAGTTGGTTAAAATTCATTATCTTTTGAGTATTTCATTAAATTTATTTGAGATTATATCAGTGGGAAAAAAGGAAAATATTCTCATGTTTTTTATAGTTCCATTTCAATATCACTTTTTAATAATATTTCATACCATATATGACTATTATTTTAAGTTCAATTTCTTTTGGTAGGATGTTTATAACATTATGAACAAATTTATCGTTATAAAATTCCTTTAATCTATGTGATTGTAGAATGTTAACAATAGATATGAATATTTTAAGCATCTATGAAACATTGAAACCATGTATAAAATAAAATGAAAAATATTTATATCTTATTATAGTTCTTTTGGTTTCAAAAACATTTTATAATACAAAATTATAAAATTAATACTTTTTCTATACACCCTAATCTTCTATACATGATGATAAATGTTTCTAATAGTAGAATATAGAAACATATTGTTTAATTTGATATTCATCTGAAAGACATTATTTTATTATCATGAAAATGTAGTGATTTATTTCTTCGATATTTTTTAGTAAACTATAAGCATATGAGAATGATAAACTCCTGTATTAATAATAATATGTTTATATTAAATAACTCTAATATTCTTAATCATTCAAATCAATTATATTTAGACTATTAATATTTATTTTGTTGATTGATCCAACACTTATACATATTATATATAAAAATCACAACTTTATTTTAGATTTATATAAATTAGGAATTGACAATATAATAATGTAACCAATAGTAAATAAATATATGTACCAACTTTAGTAGTAAATAAATATATGTACAAGATTTAGTAGTAAATATATATTCTTTCCTGGATACATAAAATGGGATCAAAATAGAAGTGGAATAAAACTATAAGAGGGTGTGAATTTATTTTTAAAGCTAATAAAAAACATTTCCCTTCTCAAAAAAAGTATCAGTATTACAATGATTAGATAATCATAGAACATCATTGTAAGATTAGTATTATTATATTAATGTATAATTATTTCACAATATATAATGATTTTAAATTTCAGAGTGAAGATATAAAAATATATAGTATTATAAATTAATTCTGATAAGATATATATGATAGTATAAATAGAATCTATCTAAATTCTTGAAACTGAAGAAAGAATTATCTTTATTTTAATTTCAGAAATAACATTGATTATGATTGAAAACTATACAATAAGAATTTATTAGAAAACTAAAAACTACATTAAAATATTATAATTAAACCCTAACTATTATACAAAATTAAAGAGTAAATTATTATAACTGATATCATGTATCCGTAACCATTAACCATTGGAATGGTATTAGCTTTTAAAAATGTGAATTATTGATTAATAGTTTTTATCCTATAATAAATCGATCAACCGACTTTTAATTTACTTACTATAATAATCTATATATCAGTTACCATGATTATTTTACTTGAATCTTAGTAAAACATATACATTTAGTGGTAGATTAGACAAAATTATTACAACGGAAATTCTAAGATGACTATGAGGAACCTCTCAAAAAATTGTATATCTTCACAGAAGCAGTCATAAAAGATAATATTGATCTGAATATAAGCACTATCAGCAATATTATATTTCAATGCATTAGAAAAACATTAAAATTCCAAATGATTGATGTATGAAATTTATCTTCAAATGCATGTGATTCCAATTCAATTATAGAAATATTGTTCAAAAATTTGAAAGTGAAAATTTTGAAAAAAATTAGGGGTAATTTTAATAATATTTAAAACTAATTTTTTTTCTTCCAAGGGACTCATTTTCTCGCCATATCTCCAAATGAGTTGATATATTTTGACTATAGTGCTTTATAAATAATATAAATGTAATTTACACAGTACTATTCCGAATCCAGTTTTTTTATGAAAATCATTTACTATTGGTGTAGAACAATTCTTTAGGTTTTCTAATTTTCATAAATAAGTATTATTATAATTTTTTAAAATCAGATGTTTTTGTAATTCAATTATCTATTTTATTATCTTTAAAAATTAAATATAAAACAAAAAACATATGATATGTAAATCACAAAATATATTATTTCAGTATTTCCAAGACAATAATAGTATTGAGATTCAATATATTAACATATTATTGGTAGTTTTATATAGGGTTCTAATAAAATGGATTTCATGTTACCTTATTAAAAATTAATATTCAAATGTGACTTGTATCATTCTTTTTTATAAAGTAGAATTTTTTTATAAACTATATATTTATTATTTAATTTATATTTTCTATTTGTCTTAAAAATTATTCTCCATATTGGATTCATTATCAATTAGTCACTCACAAAATTACATTTAGAGATACTATTTTTGGGTGGTCTAATTTTTAGAATCAACCAATTTTACTCTTTAGTTCAATTATAATGATACTAATTAGAAATGTTATATAACCCATTTTTTCCTTTGTTTCTTCATTTTTTAATAAATGGTGATGGATTTGTTATGATGTTTTCATGACATTGATTTATTAAAAATATGATTATTAATATTTAAATATATTAAGAATGATTTTATGTTCCCAATGAATTCTTATTAATGTTTTATTATTTAGTGATGAGTGGGTTTGTTATAACCCTCTAATGAATTTTATATATCTCATTATATAAAAAATACAACACATGAGGTTATCCATAGACAAAGGATAAATTTTAGTTCCCCCTAATACTATGTGTACATAGGTACTCAGCCCAATACTAAGGTTACATGGGTGGTGTGTCTTAGTCAATAAGTTATATTGGTTGTTAGCATGGTCCTATTGATGGTATACATGGATTGGTCCAAATTTTAACTCATCCATAAGGGTATTGCTACACATTCTTATTCATATGAATATTTATTATTATATTTTAATTACACACACTAACAATATTAAATAAGTACGATCATTTGAGATTTAATGTTTGATTATTATATTGACTAATTATTTTTATTTAATAAAAAAATTTAACATTCTCTTTTTTAATATATTGGGTTACCTCAAGCTCAGAGGAAAAAGAACACAATATAGGTTGTGATCAATAGGCTGACCAAGTCGGCTCACATTATACCTATTCGAGATACAACCAATGTTGAGGAGTTGAGAAATATCTATGTGAAAGAGGATGTTCATTCACACAGTGTTCTTTCTGCTATACTCTCTGATAGGGATCCTCAGTTTACTTATTTCTTTTGGAGAGGCCTTAAAGGGGCACTGGGATATCAAGTTCGTTTGAGCATAGCCTACCATCCACAGTCAAATGGCCAGACAGAAAGAGGAATTCAGATCCCTGAGGATATTCTTCGTGCTTGTGTTCTAGACTTTGGTGGGTCTTGGGATGATCATCTGGTGCTCGATGAGTTCTCTTATATTAACAGTTACCAATCTGATATCAAAATGGCTCTTTTTGATGCACTGTATGGATGTACTTGTAAATCTCCTTTATGTTGGTCGGACATTGGTTAAAGTTCCTTAGTAGGACCGAGTTTGGTCCATGATATGACAGCTATGATCCAGTTGATTTGTGAAAGAATGTTGACAGCTCAGAGTTGGTACAAGTCTTATGATGGTCATCGCCGTAGACCATTAGAGTTCTCAGTTGGTGAACATGTGTTCTTGAACGTTTCACCCCATTTAGGACATCGACGGCCTGGGAGGTAGGGGAAGCTTGATCCTCATTTTGTGGGACCTTTTGAGTTCATTGGTCTTGTGGGGAAAGTTTCTTACCATTTATCTCTACCACCAAAATTTACGTCGATACATAACGTGTTCCATGTATCGCATCTGTGAAAGTATCTCTCGGATCCATCCCATTTTGTGAGGTGAAGTGATCTTGAAATTGAACCAGATTTATCTATTACTGAATGGCCAGTCAGGGTTTTGATTCTGAGAACAAGGTACTTCATGGGAGAATGATACCTCTGGTCCATGTTCTTTGGCATCATGGTTCTGATCTTCATGAGATGAGGAAAATGGAGGCACTAATGAGGGAGTAGTGGCCTCATCTTTTTGACATGGAGGTTTCTTCGTAGGCTTTCTGGGGGCATAAAGATCTTATGGTGGGGAGGTTGTAACATCACGTTATGTTTCCACGTATTTTTATTATGTTTCTAATTACCTTAGTTTTTGAGTAAAGGCTTGGGAAGCATTTGGTAGAATTTTTGGGAAAAGATAAATCCCAGTGTGTTCTGCACAGTTTTTGCACGGTTTGACATACCAAGCGACCAAACCGTGCCAGCCTTGAAACCTGGACAGAAGCTTCCACACGGGTGGTGCACGGGTTGTCTAACCATGGGGACAAGCCGTGTGGGAAGGGTGGATAAGGTAGTAGCTCACACATGGTTTGTACATGGTTTTTCAAACCATGTGGCCAAACATTCTGGTCACTTAAAATAGATCCTTAAATTGTGGATCTCACTAGGTTTTTCTTCTAAGTGCCTCGTTTTTCCTCTTAAGCATCCCTAACTCGGGATTTGTTTTCTCCTGTAGTCAGAGAGGCTTCTCCCTTCATTCTGGAGGCAATCCAAAGGCTCCTCTTGGTGAATCAAAGCCGGATTCTTGAGGTATGTGATCATTCTTCATCGTTCGTGACTGGTTTCTTAGATCTACTTAGATCTACTTCTCCTCTTCTCTCAGTTTCTCATATCTATTCCTGTTATGGGTAGATCTAAGTGTGTGGTACCATGTTTTATGAGATTTGGTATTGATATTTATAGGAGAAGATATCTAATGTGGGTTCTTGAAGAATCAATCCGGGTTTCTTGAGCGTTCTTGACCGTTTTGGTCTTGGTCAAAACCTTCAAGATAGGTGGTTCCATCCTGACATGCCCAATTGATTATCTTTGTATTTTCTTGATTTATTTCAATTATTGATTTAAATTCAATTGCTCAAGTTTCTTTTAATTAAATTGATAAAAACTCGATTCCATTGAATTGTGATATTTGAAATGGTTTTGCTATAGAGATGTGGGAAAACCACAATTCCATCGAATTGTGTGTGTTTATGGAAAATTGGCCGATTCAAATTATTGGATTTAAATTGTGCATTTGATGGAAATGTTTTCAATTAAATATCTGTATTTAATTGTGAAAATTAAATGTGTAAATATGAATTGGTTTTTAATGGATTTGATACTTGTGAAAATTGATTTAAATGATTTGATAGAAACCCATTGGTTTTACCTTGTGAAACAGGCATGTTTTGAATAAAACCTATTTTGGTTTTAAATGGAATGAATTTTGAACTTTTGAAATAGACGATTGGGATTCATCATATTTTAAGCATTCATAAAATAGTTCTCCCATAATTTAAGAGTGCATGAAATCCTTAGGTGGTTAGTGAGTTATTTGGATACACTCTACACAACGATAATGTTCTATAACATACAGGAAGCGGGTCACATCCCCGACGGGTTGGTGACATGTCTCCTTTTTCCAGTGTAATAGGGATGTTTGTATTCAAATTTTTTTGAGTTCATATAGAGAGTGTAGAATCCTATAACTCGTTAATACTATCGTACCTTTTGGAAGATGACCATGTTGCTCGCTTTTTTGGTTATATTTTAGATATAAATGGATTCCAATGCTTTTGAATTGTTTACATGCCTGAAAAATTTAAATAAACAGTATTATATAAATTTTTTACTTAAGCCATTATTTTAGAAACAATCCATCATTATTAAGCCCTTCTTGATGAATTTTATATCATTTGATAATGTATAGCATGATTTTTTAAAATATTCTTTTGAATTGTCAAACCTGTTTATTTGAAAATTGAACGTTTTAACTTGTATAATCAAGATTTTTAATCTGTCATGGAATATGTGGTGATATCCTACTGGGATTAGGCTCACACCCAACTTTTACCTTCGGGTGTTTGTAGACTTTCTTCTTCTAGGATCGAGCAAAGCGAAGGCACCTCTTGGAGGTGGATGTAGTTGTTAATCTTTGGTCTTGGTGAGTTGTGTCCTTAGAGAACATGGGGATTTTTTTCCATATTTAGTACTTGGGTTGCTGTAATTTGGCATTTTATGCCTCTTTGTATTCTGCTTCATCACTCCCGGGGGTTTCTTTTGATATGCATACTGTTTGTTTTACTCTTGCTTCCGCATTTTTTGTGGAAAAATCGTTCCCTCTTGTATGTTGTATGATGTCAGGTGCTAGTCGCCGACCTCTGGGGATCAGGAAAACCCTTCGGGCTATGTCAGGGCTGGCCGGGTTATCGGGTTACCAGGTTACCTGGGATGGTTCATGACAGACATTCCACAGAATATCATGTTTCTTCATACTCTTACTCTCTATCAATTTTGTTAAATTACTAATTAGATTTTTACCTTACTATGAATTTATACTCAACCATATATTATGTTTTATATTACCCAATTTATGGAGATGTGTATAATCAATTATATATATATAAATGGATGTGATATGGTTTTTTTTAAATTTTTATAAGTGTTATAAAACATGTTTATTACGTAAATAATCTTTAGAGACTCTACAGGTAACAGTTATTAGGATAGATTGAGATTATTGAAAAATATACTTATAATTTCATATATATTTAGAGAATGGGTCATTACAATTATTATCAAATAGAATTTTTAATGATTTCATTTTTATCCCACGACTCTAGATTGAGGGTCTAGGCCATCTCAATAATACCTGCTACATTAGTTATGAGCATGTTTTATTTATACAATGAATTGATGTTAATATATATATATATATATATATATCAATGGATCCCCATATATATCATAATGTTAAAATATTTTTTTAAGAAATATACTTAGACACTCTAGAATTTATCACAATCTAGGAAGCATGTGGGTTTTATTGCATAGGGATCATGTCCCGATTTTAGGGCTTCATATGAATCCTCATGAAATGAATCAGAACCCATGTATTTTAATTACACTTATACCAGAATTTGATCATTTTATTAGTCACATGATAATGAAAAATTTGGTTTCTATTATGGTTTTCAATCAATTTCTAATGAGTACATGTAGTTTATAGTCAATGGATGTATGCTTTTTTGGAAAAGAATATCGTCACCTGGAATAAAAATATATCATAATATGTATATAGTCATGATATGATAACTAATAGGTTTAAGGTCTCTTCAAATGGTTTTTTTGAGACATAAACATGCGTATAAACTTATGTTTCAATATAGAAATTGACTACAGTTAAGTTATATATTGGTTATAATCATATTCAAATTACTAAATTTACATTTCAGTACATTATCTACATCTAATAATATGGTGATTAAAAAATATACTCAAGTGGATTAATACCCAATGAGGATGTTTTGGGGATAAAATTGGAATATAGGCTTATGTATTTGTTTGTACTTTATGTCTTTTGGTAACTAAATGATGATGAAATATTGGACTCATGGTCGATATATCCTAATGAGTAAGGAGTTTATCTTATATTGTAATGGAGTCCCAGGTAAGCATTTGTACTCCATTTCTATTATTAATTATAAGTGGATAAAATTTTCAACATATAAGAGATATTGTACAATGTGGAAGAGTTGGGAAATATACCAGATAAAATTCATAGGTATGATATTTAATGGTTACAAGAAATGGAAGTAATGATTTAATCATAGTTGATATGTCCCAATAAATAATTGTTTGGAATTATATATTAGTTGAGACATATTTATACTTGTATAATCCATAACTATTAATAAAAAAATGATGATGGTAAACAAGTCTAAAAAGGGATATGGAACAATGTGGGAGGGTTGAGGATTATACTATATCACATTCCTAGGTATACTGGCCTAATTTATGTGTATTAGAAACTAAACTGTTGACAAAGAATTGATTCATTATCTTTATGGACTGATAAAGAATGATTGGGGATTATACTAGATTAGAAGCATATCTTTATATCCTTGGTTCATAAAGAAGTGGATAGAGTTATTTGTATAATATAATCATGATATTCATCTTAATATAGGGGATATTTTTTCAATGATCAAATGATAGAGATTCTTGTTATCCATATATTACATTATTTTTAATTCCTTTATATTCCTATTACACAGGGATAAAAACATGGGGAAGCTCTCTCATATGTTGAATTATCGTGATAATTAATTTAATACATGATACATGGATATAAATATACACCGAATATCTTATTAATATATTTCATGAGGATATGGAGGAGGCTTGGATAGGTGGGTACCCAAGTGGGTTACATGAGATAATTGGCCACCCAAGATTGTGACATCAGCGAATAGGCTTCCAAATTCCCTGAGTTATATAATATTAATTAGAACGATTTGGAAAAATATATTATTGTAGATATATATGTAAAATATAATTGATGTATCATATATTTAACATCACCTTATTTTAAAGTCATGAGTGAATGGTTTATCATGATTTTGACCTTTGGTAGTTGGGCACAACCTATTGGGGACTCAAATAGTGCACCCCCTTTATGGGAATTTTAAAGATAATTTAGTAGGATATAATTTCTGTGGAACCCCTATTTAATGGTTTATTTATCCCATGTTTGAGTGATAAAATCAATTATATGTTATTAGAATTGTTATAATAATTAAATCTAATAAATACACAATCTTTACCTCTTGATTCCTTATATTTTGATGTTGAAACTCACGTAAACTGTATCATGAATGAGTTAGACATATAATTATTTTTATCAAGTGGTTGTTGTAATTTATATTCAAAATAAATTTATCAAATTATATATATCATCATGATTGATCATAAATTTTCATGTATAGTGTTGTTTTTTATGAAATGTGATTTTTAGCACATGTAACTATCAGTAAACACTTGGGTCTCTGATATATTTTGAGTAGGGTTTGTGATGATGGAATAATTAAGTATGAGATGATGGTGTTTCATGATGATAACTAAATCAAGGAATATATATGTATTTTGGATAAAGAATGAGTGAATATTTTGGATCTAGGTGATTAGTGTTGGGAACCTAGATTGTTTCTCCCCTTTTGAAATTTTTTGACTATCTCACTGAAATGATAGAATACATCCTATTACTAATAGTTGAGTTAAAAAAATATACCCGACGTTAATGTGATTTGAAAATATTGAGGAGGATAAAATTATATTGTATGTATGATATGGGTGTGAGATTATCTTAATGTATATGATGTTATATAGGGAGGAGTGATGTGATCTTGTGTATGACACTATATATAGACTCCATGTTCATTCATTTTTTATAGAATATGTATAATGGGGTTGTGTTTATGTCCTATAAATATGTGTGTGGAACATTGTTCAATAAACATTCATGTCCTGAGTGAATTTTAAATATTTTGAATTCTTCTTTCTCTTATATATTTTTCCTAGTTCTTAAAGGCATTATAATTAAAACAGTTTCATTTTTTGGTGTGTGTAATAAAGCATGATAGTATGATACATATAAAGACCCACTTAACATTCATGAATATTTAATCATTTTATATTAATGTTTAGAAAACTAAAAATTACAAGCATGAAGACCATTATAGTTTATTGTATTTGTAAATATAGAAACAAAATCTACTATCCTAGTCAAATATCACAAACATCTCCCATAAATATCTCAAACTTCAGTACTTATAGCTAAAACCATTATTCATAACCAAGGGACCGGAAACAAAATAAAGAGGTGAGCTAAAATCCTTAGTAATGGTAATCAAGATAGATAGGTGAACCTATTCAAGAGATTAAGGGTAGGAGAACATAATTATTAAATCCGAAGATCATACCCTATATATAAAATATCATGTACATGAATCAAGGCATAAGTAATGTTAGTTCATAATACACTAATCATAAGGAAAATTAAGAACAAAATCCAATAAAGAATAATATAGAAATAAAACATATAATTATGGAAAAATATTAATCATATACTGATTTCTATAGTATCTAAGGAATCGCTTCCAAGACTATCTTAGTATTATGGGTTCACACCCCATAACATCTTAGTATTCATGATTCTCTCCCATGACCATATTATTAGCATGAGTTCACCAATCATACCATCATAGTACTCATGGATAAATCCCATGGACATAATAGTAGTCAAGGTTCACTTCCAAGACCATATTAGTTTATCTGATGACATATTAATCTTTACGCACTACATCGGATGGAGATATAGATCCCAACCATCTCATAATGAAATCATACACACGTGTGCCCCAAAAACATAAAACATCTATCATATACATAACGGAATCAATAAAAAGGGAATCATAAACATGTAATAATATCGTAGCATATAGAAAAGATATAGGTTTAATTATCATTTCATCAAAATTATATCTCATGAAAAGAAGTGGGGTTTCGTTAACATTGTTTTATCAAAACCTAAACCTTTTATAGAAAGAATGTGATTGGTATTTATAAATAATAACAATTAATGTCATTATATGTAGGGATGGATTTTGAAATATCACTTTGAACATCAGTTTTCCTTTAAAACACTTTTGAAATAATATTTTTTTATTCAAAACTTGTTTTATTTGAAACCACTTTTAAAACATATAATAGAATAATTAAAATAATTTAAAATAGTTATCAAGGAAATATCATTTTTTCAATAAAATAGTTTTCTATTCTTAAAATACCATGAAATTTCAAAATAAAACATTTTATATTAAAAATACCTTGTAAACTTGTAGGGGAAGCATAATGGTACTAAGGAATTATGAATGTGTAAAAATAAGTTCATGATTTATAGTTTAATAAACATTCTTCTCGTAGTTTTTCTAGAAATGTCAAAACGTAAAACATTTGAAAAATGAACGACAGATTCCTTTAAAACTATGAATTAAAAAGTAAAAAATACCTAAAAATTACATAAAATATTAATATGGTAATACTAAAAATTTTTAGGATACTGTTTTAAAAAACATGGTCATAGATGAAAAATATTCACCAATGGGGACATAAAAATAAATTATCTCAAATATGGCAGAGATTTCAAAATCAATACTCATGCGATTATAATAAATATAATCATATGCCCCATGTAAAAAATAAAATTCTAAGAATATAATAATATAATAATGTTCTTGATAATACTCCTAAAATAAATTCATAGGTATTATATAAACCATGTATAAGAAACAAGTTGTGTATGGGGTATGTGTCTCCCAAAAATAAAGGTGAGGCAAAATTACTTACCTTGTGTCATGAGTCTCTTCATACTCGAAAAAAAATCTATATAATTAATATAATTTTATTATAAATATTTTACTGAAGAGAATTGTTATATCTATTACAACATATGGTTTTATTGTGACCATATATTACTATCTTACTAACGATCTTATGTTAAGGTTTCACTTCAGGTAATATCCACTTTGTTCTTTACATGTGTCATAATTTATTATATCATTGTTCCTTATAATTATATAATGTTTACAATATATAAATAATGATTTAATATCACATATATAGAATAAATTGATATTAAAATAATATATATCATAAATAAGTATTAAATGGAATACATCCTTCATTGATACGGTAAGCCATATGTATGCAAGAACACTATTTCTATTTTAATTGTCACATAGAACAAAATATGTAAATGATATTTTTATATATGTGTATATATGAATATATATAATTATTATAGTAGAATTATAATATCATGTATATATTATATAATTTCACTAAACCCATCCATAATATATTCTATGTGGCTCGTGAATGAAACACATCTCTTTAAAGGGGGGGGGGTAGTGTGGAATTCCTCAAGAGAGATTATCATATTTACACCAAATGGAATGTTAAAAGCTATGTGTTTTAAACAGTAATAATGGAGATTAAAGACATAATAAATATTATACATACATCCTATATGATAGAGTTTCCATCATAATTTCCACCATGATTGGTGGTAAATGAAAAAATTGAACAATCATCGTTTCATGAGGAAGCTGTTCACCGTACAAAGAAATAGTATGTTAAATATCCATTCTATGGAGTTCTGTGTATGTGTAGGTAAAACCCTTAGAATAAAAAATAGCTGATTTAGGATACTGAGTTTTTTCTACAATAATGGTATAAAGAGACTATAAGGTTGGACTATGAAAATAATGGAAAGAAGGTTGAGGGAAGACGTTACCTCTAAATAAAATAAATCCATTTGGTTTGTACCAAAAGGTCTCATTGAATCACCTTATACTCCAGGTAAAGATTTTGATAAGAATTTAGGGATGTTAAGGGAATAAATTGGCCAGTTTTGGATGATAAAAAGGATTTAGATATGTGAAGAAAAGAGGAGTGGTTCCCTTTTAAAGAGGGTGGTGGGGCACATTAAGAAACTACAAAATTATTAAATTATTAAAAAATTATTTTTAATTTTAAATATATCTAAAGTGATTCATTTTGAATTTTTTATGAGGAAGGGTATAAATAATCTCTACCAATGAATTTTATACATGTTTGGGTCATATAATTAACCTTATATTTTGGTATTTGCATATAGTTAATCAGTTTAACTTTTACCATGACAACATGTCTTTTTACTCTACAAGGTTAATATATTCACTATAAAATGAAAAATGAACGAAAATCCGATAAATAATTACATACATAACAATATAAAAATACGTTGGTAAAAACATACATTTTTATGAAATTTATAACATTTAATATATTATAATTTATTTTAAAGCATCATTTATGTCTATTTTAATACTATTCAATATTTTTATTTTCAAAAATATAAAACGAATATGATAACATTAAAATAACACCCAATAAATCACTAACATGTCTAAGTCACCTATAAAATTCGTGGATATCATTAATTAATATAAATTATAGTTATTTTGAATGTTTTAATATTGTTTACTTGACATCTAAATTAATTAAGCAATTACGATATCATTATTGTACAAGGATTTAGTTAAGTAATTTCTACTATAAATTTAATAAAAAAATCACGATGAAGTTAAATTTATTATATTTATAATTAATAATTATACACAAAATTTTCATATATATAACCCTATATAGAAAATTTTTTTGTTATTAAAAATTAAATATGACTCAATTCCCTCTTCTTGAAAAATATATATAAAATGTCTTAATCAAACATGATTGGATTTAAGAGGATCATATATTTGAACTGTGGTTTATTTGGGTCAAAACACACTCATCCAATTAAATTAGGACAAGTGTTAGAGTAATTTATTATTATTATAATAATATTTTTACCACTAATTTTTCTATTTACCATTAACCATGGTAAATAATATTCAAAAGGTACTATTCCCCGAAATTTATTTGATTCTGTTGAACCAAATTTTTCATCCAAATTAAATCCATGCATTTCAGGTTTTCAAAATTCAATTCATGAAAGTGGAAAAATTACATTTACTAGTAATCCATAAATTTTTCTAGAATGAGGGTCAAAAAGCGTTAAAAAAACTCAATGAATTTTTATATCAAATTATATTATTAAACAGATTATAATGGACAAAATTTGGTTAATATATTTATTGTTTATCTATTTTAATTTTAAAATAAATTCAATATAAAATAATTATTTCAATGATTGGTTGGGGTTTTATCAATATGGAGTGTTTTTAACTATTCATGAAAATTTTAATGTTTTCGGTAAATTACCAAAACTTCACCCAAAACTAATATTGATATTCCAAATTAAAAAATAAGGTTTATTTTGAAAGTAATAATTTCTATGAGGGTATAATATTTTCATTTTTAAAATGACATTAAATGTAGTTCATTCTAAAAAAATTTTGCTAAACATAAAAGGATATTACCAAGAAACATATATTTTATTATAAATATTTTTTATTAAATAAATAAACTATAAAAAATATTTTAAAAGTATTTATTACTATTCATATACCTATGATTAATATCTAGGTTATAATTAATTATTTAAAAAATAAAAAGATATGTTTCGTAGAAACTTAGTATTGCATGTATCATATGCCAACTCAACGTTAAGTTGATCATATACCAACATGGGGTTGTATGTTAAGAATGAAAAGTCAGTTTAGTGTGAATGGAATATTTGAAATAGTAAAAAGCTATTTTTAGTGTTGTGTGAAGCGAAAAATATCAAAATATTAAATTATATCGTTTTTTTACCCAAATCTCAGGCTGTTCCATTTTACCATCTAAAAATAAATTCTTCCCCACGATATTCATATATGTTACCAAGGGTTTAATACAATAATATTTCATTCATAGAAACCGACATCATAAAAATGGATACTAAAACATCCCTTAGAAAGGGAAATTTGGAAACATAATGGTTACCCAATGTTACATATAAATGGGTTTCCACATAGGAGAACAGAAGTTGGGAGTGATGATTGTACATGGAAGAAAAAAATAAATATTTATATGGAATGATTGAGGTCATAAATAATAAATAATTTAATGATAAAAGGAATGTTGTGGGCCTCAAAATGAAAAATCTATGATGATTTAAAATGCCACCTGCTCAATGAAAATTTAGTTATTGTGGTAATTGTTTTTTATCACTTTTATTATGTTGAGTATTTCTTGATAAATTTCTATAAATATAATTTCATTCTTGGGTTATGTGTAAAAAAATTTGTAATACATCAACATCATCATGGAATTAATGTTCAAAAATTAACTTTGATAAATAATGATTTAAAATAAGCTTTTAAAGGATCTTAAGGCCTATTACAGAATAAAAAGTCTAACTATTTTTTTTAAAAAAATTACCATACATTAATCGATAAAAATAAAAAGTAAAACAATGGTTTCATTAAAAATATTTATTAAACATACACAATTATACATTAATTAGTACATCGTATTGGCTTGGGGTAGGCATGAAACCCATATCGACCTTCAGTCATGGGTTCAAGACCTATGGACTTGCTATAATTGATTTGGTTATCACCCAAAATGCATGACATTGTTTTTTAAAACACCCTAATATAATATATAATATGGACATACATGAGGTATGATTAATCAACGAATATCCTTTTAAATAAGGTTTTCAAAACAAACTTATTGCACAAATATTTCATCTAATGTTTAACATATAATTTTCAGGAATGTTAACCTTATAACCATTCTCAAATGTGAAAATAAAAAAATTGAAACCTATTCACGAAATCAACTTAACATTGATTCAAATGTATATCACAAAGTATCTCTTGGTTGTAACATTACAAACATGTTAATAACATTATTTTATATTCTCTTGAAATATGTTAACAACCTATGTTACTATAAATCTATTTGGAAAACCGGAATTCTTCTCGAATTTAATGTATTTTGGATCAATTCCATAAATCCAAAAAATGATGGAAACTTAATCAATTATAGCATAAAACACCCATCAAAAATTCCTTAATTAGTTCAAAGGTTATCAACACTATAAAATTTACTTATCCCTATCCCTTATATTCTTTTCCATACAACATTATCTTTTCAAAAACAACGTTTTAATTATTAACATCACTTGGTAAAAATATCACTGTGTAATTAAATCAACTCACCAATTCCTAGAGAATATTCAATATAAACATGAAAATAATTAGAAAAAAACAAGTAAAGAAATCATGGTATATTTCATCATTCTAAACTTATGAATCCAAATACCTAAATACTTTGATTAGTTAATCCTTAACCCATTACCAATAATACCAATTTCCTTTCAGATTTTACCCGTAGTCTCATCATCACAAAAAATGTAACAATTACTCCTACAACCTAGGAGATTCTCTTTAGAAAAATTCTACTTGGGATATTGGGTTTCATAATGATCATTATCTCCACACCAAGAGCACTTAACCTTAGATGAATACATGGGGGGGGGAAATGCCAATCCATTTCATTAATTGAAATCTTAATTTTTTCCTTAGAGTCACTTACATTGTGACCTTTTTCGTAGTCAATACACCTTATTGTTATTCTAAGACATTCAATTATGTGATTTTTTCCAAATTCTTGACACAAAGTAAAATGAATCTTATTTAAATTAAGCTATATATTTCCTAAACTCTAAGACAACTCATTTTTTCTCTTGGTGATTCCAATATTTGTTTAATGTAGACATTTTTAATCATGTTATTTGAAAACTGATTAGAAATGATCACAACATATTTCACTCTAGTGATCATCTTAATTGACTACTCGTCATTATATCATCCATCACATTCAACATTAATCTAGTTCTTTTCACTTCGTCGACTAACTAAAACTATAAGCATTGAGTGATCATTACTTATCATAGTAGAAAGGCTCTAAGTGATGAAAATAATTACATATGAGAATTATAAATAATTAAAACTTAAATAATATATTACACCTTGGGTTTATCATAGGTTATTCATAGATAAAATATATTTGTACCCTTCATTTTGTGAATAGTTTGTCAATTCCCAAAGCATATCCCTTGGGAGTGTCGAACCAAGTGTCCCACATGGCCCATTATTGTGTACCAGATTACCCTGAGTCATGCTCAGAACATCTTTTCAGAGTTACTAACCCAAGGTACATATGTTCTAGATCCTCATATGCTTGTAGTATCTAGACATGGGTGCATTAATTTGAAACTACTCACTCTCTCATTTACCAAAATTCTAGGACATTTTCCTAAACGTTAAAAAATCCTCATTATTATCCTCAAATACTTCCCTATACAAATCCAAGTAAATAATCATGGGAATTTTTCCATGGTTTTATCATCCTAGTTTCCAATGGTTAACTAAAACGTTCATCTGATATCAACTATAAAGACCTATCCTTAACATACATGGGTGTTACAATATTTTAGAGGTATATTTAGTACATTACAAAACAAAATGTATGAGGACCATAATATTTAATCTGTTTGGATACATGGGAAAAAAATCTACAATCCTGTTGAATGTTCTTCGACATCTCTAATAATGATCTCCACCATTATTACTTCTAGATAAAACATTTCTTTGTAACTTAGGGAATGGAAACATAAAAAGGGCTAACCATAATTGATCGATAAGGGAAAACAAGGGATAAATGTAAGTATAATCATGAGATTAAAGGTATAGAAACATGAAAATGAAAATATAAAGTCATACCATAAATATCAATGATAATATAAATTAATCAAGGAATAAATCATGGTAGTTCATAAAAAATGACTCATAAGGAAATAATGTACATAGTGAATGAAATTATAAAATAAGAATAAAAAAAAGAATTTTGGAAAATAAATAATCATATAATGATTTCCATAGTATCCAAGGAAACACTTGAAATGCCATCATAGTAATATGGGTTCACTCCTTATACCATATTAGTAGTGATGATTCCCTCCCATGGCCATATTAATATCCTTAGTTCACTCCTCATACAATCTTAATAGTCATAGTTCACTATAATTTCCATCCAATGACCATATTAGTTTATCTCATGTGATAAAAATTATTAAATATTATATTATAGGGAGATATTGGTCCCACCCGTATAATAATTAAATTATACACACATGTGACACTCAAATATAAAACAGTTATCATAAAAAGAAACCAAAGAATAAAATGAAAATAATTAACATGTAATCACAACATGTGGAAATGATACATGTTTCATAATCAATTCATCAAAATAATAACCAATGAAAATAAATCGTATTTTTTAAACATTATTTTATCAAAATATTAACCATTAAAAGAAATAATATTAATGGTATTATTGAAAAATAACAATGAATTTCATAATAGATGGGGAATGATTTTGGAAGATCACATGGAACATGAATTATCCTTAAAAATTACTTTTTAAAACCCAATTTCTTTTAAGAAAACCATATCATTGAATCCAATTTGAAAACATATAAAGTAATCATGAATATCATTTAAAATAGTTAATAAGGAAAATATCATTTTTTTTGAAGTTGTTTTCTTTTTTTAAATGTCGTGCAATTTTAAAAGAAAAAATATTATTTGAAAATATTTTTGTAAACACATAGGTTAATATTCGAGGTACTAATGTGTTATGAAAGAATAAAAATATGTTCATTTAATATAAGATAAAAAATATTCTTATACTTTTGTTGAAAATTTCAAAAAGTACATAGTTTGAAATTTAAATGATGAATTCCTTTAAAACCGTGTAGTAAAAAAATAGATAATAAATAATTTAATTAGTCATAGGAAAAAATGTAAAACATTTAATGAATACATTTTAAAAAGCATATACATGGACGATAATTATTCCTTAATGGGGACTTAAAAAATTAATCCCAAATATGGGAGAGATTGTGAAATCAATTTTCATCACATTATAATCAATAAAATCGTATGGACCATGTAATAGAAAAATAATATGAATATGTAAATATCATAATATTCTACGAAATACATTGATAATACATTCATTTTTAGTATATACACCACATAGATTAAAAAATTTGTGTTTGAGGCATCTGCCTCATATAAATAATAGTGAGACAGAAATTCATTACATTGTATCCTAAGTATCTTCATACTCATACAAGATTCATGTATAATAAATAAAAATATATTATAAATATTTCAAATAATAATATTATTATATATAATAGAAAATATGGTATGATTATGGACTTATATTACCTACTTGTTAATTATTATGTGTTATAGTGTCACTTAGAGTAATATTCAATTTGTTTTTTATCTGTCTATTAATTTGTTATATAATTGGTCTTTATACATATAAAATGATTCAAAAATATGAATAATGATTTCAATATAATATATATATATAAATATATATAGTATATTTATATTACAATAATCTATATCATATTGATGTTTTAAATTGATTACACCATTCCTAGATATAGTATTCCATACGTACACATGAACAATGTTTCCATTTTAATTATCATATTGAAAGAATGTATTTAAATGAAATATGAATACATATATATATAATTATTCCAATATAATTATTATATTATATATATATATATATATCATATAATTTCACTAAACATGTCCTAAATAAATTTCATGTGGTGTGTGAAGAAATCACATCACTTTGATGGGGCGGTAGACCACACTTCCTCAAACGAGATTATCGTATTAACACCAAATGGAAAGAAAAAAAGTATTTGTTGTAAAAAGTAATATATAAGCTTAAATAACTAATAAATATTATATATATCATATATTTATATAGTTTCCATCATAATGTAAACCATGACTTGTGGTAATAAAATAAATAAAGAATAATTATTACATGAGGAAGTAGTTCCCCGTACACCGAACCACTGTGTTTGATATCCATTAGATGGTGGTGTGCATTATTATAGGTCCAAATATTAGAATAAAAATATAATAGAATATTTAGGATCATGTATATGTCATGAAATAATGTAATAAATATAGATTAGGGGGTGTATAAAGAAAATAAATAAAAGGAGTTTGAGAAATGACATTACCTCTAAATCAGGTAACCCATTTTGGATTGTGCCAAACGACTTCCATGAGTTTCTTTATGAAAAAGGGAAGGATTATAGGATTATGTTCAGGATATTAGGATAATAAATTGGTATGTTTGGGCTGAGACAAATGGCTTTAAATGTTAGGATTAAAGAGAAGAAGATGTTCCCTTTTATAAGAGGGAGGAGGGGCACTTTTGGAAAATCGCAAACAATTAATTTATTCAAAAACTATTCTTTACATTAAATAGCTCAAAAGCAATTTATGATTATTTTTATATCTTTATGAGAATATATTTTCCCAAAAAATTAATTTTAAATTTTTTTTGTCACAGAATTAACCTTATCTTTTGGATTTAAACTTTATGTAATCAATTTAACATTTACCGAGATACCTTATCTTATTACACTACATGTTTAATATAATTACTATAAAATGACAAAAGAACTTAAATTGGGTCATTTATGGCATATTTAACAGTATTTATGTTATTTTTTTGAACCTGGTATTTTAAAAAATTTAATAACATTTAATAAAATACTATTTCTTTGTAAGTATCATTTATGGAAATTTTGATAATATTCAAAGTTTTTATTTTAAAAATTATCAAAAAAAGAATGATAACATTAAAAAACCATTAATATGTCACAAAAATGTATAATTTACATATAAAATTAGTCTATATCATTAATTAAGTGAATGTATAGCTATTTTAATATTTTTAATATAATTTACTAGATATCTCAATTAATTAGACATTTATTGGATCATTACTGTACAATGATTCAATTAAGTATTTTATTCTCTAAAATTTAAAAATAACTTATCATTATGAAGATAAATTTTTCATAATTAAAATTAATAATTATAGTCGAATTTATCTTATGCGAAACCCAATATAAAAAGTATTTAGTTATTAAATTTTGAATATGACTCTTTTAACTCTTTTTTATATAAAATATATGAAAAGTCATAATCTAAATAAAGTATAATTAAGAGGATAATATTTTAATAATAAGGTTTATTTGGGTTTAATTACACTTATACAGTGAAATTATTACAAGTGTTTGGGTAATTTTATGTTATTATAATATTATTTGTACCATTAATTACCCTATTTTTTCATTAATGGTGGAAAATAAAATTCAAAATATACTATTGACCCAAAATTATTTTTATCATATTAAACCATAATTTTCATTATAATTACAAACATGTTTGTCTATATTTCTATATTTAATTCCCAAAAGCAGTAAAATTAAATTTAATTCTAATATTCAAATGTGGCTAAATGGTGGGTAAAAAGGGGCTCAAAATTGTTCAATTAATTTTTATATCTAATTTTACTATAAAATTGATTAAAATGACCTAAATCGGGTTAATATATTTATTATTTTTCAATTTTTACTTTATAATCATTTCATAGTTAAATAATTATTTAAATGAAAAAGTTGGGTTTTAACTACAATAGAGTTTTTTCAGTATTCATCAAAATTTGATTGTTACCAAAAAAATACCAAAAATTCAATGTAAGATAATTTTGATAATAAGAGTTAAAAAATATATTTTATTTTAAATAAATCAATTTCCATCAGTGTCTAAAATTATCTTTACTCAAAATACATTAAAAGTAGTTCATTCAAGAAAACGTTATTTTTAATCATTAGAGGATTTTACTAAGAATCGAATATTTTATTATCAATATGTTTTATTTGTATAAAAATATTTTAATTTTTTTTAAAATAATTTTTTACTATTAATATATCTTTGATTATGTGCTATGTTATAATTATCTTATTTAAATAATTAAAATAATAAAAAGGGACATTTCCTAGAAACTCAGTGTTGTGTGTATGATATGCCAACACAGTGTTTCACGATTCATACACCAACAAAGTGTTTCATATAATGTAAGAATCTTTTTTAGTGTGAATGGGGTATTTTACATAGTGAAAATATGTTTTCATTGTTATGTGATGTGAAAAATAAAAAAAATAAAAATAATTTGAAAATTTTTTCACCAAAATCTTTGTGTCTTAAATTACTTGTATTGGGGACATTCTTATAGGGTGCAGAATATATTATTTCTCAAGATGAAGATAGATGGATGGTTCTGGAAGTATGATATGGTGCTTCTAGGAATTTTTAACTAGACACAACATCCTAATTTTGATGAGATATGTCAGAATGAAAACACGGTGAAAATTATTCCTTTAATTTCCCCCCTAATAATTTCCTTTTTATTTTATGTAATTTCATCCATTATTAAATGTCATATAAGAGAATGAACCACTAAATTATCATGTCAGAAATTGATATATTAGAAAATATATTCTCTACTGAGTTATTGGCTTCTCCCATTAAAGGGGTTACTTATGACATTGAGCGTAGTTCATGATATATTATAAATCATCATCACTATGAAATTTCATTTCTTCTTAGAAAATTCCTTCAAAAATACTCATAATAAGATAATATTCTAAAATATGGGTTTGGAATAAAAAAGAGATTTCCAATTAAAAAAACCACATATTTTTATTTAAATCATGTCAATCATATCATCACGAGGTTCCACGTGGAAAATAATAATTATTTCTACAAAAATAATTTATAAATGTTACGATGATCATTTTTATTTCCTATATCAGTATCCAAATGTAATGGTTAATGATACTCATGTATAGTCTTTAAAAAAGAAATTATCTATATAAAATTATTAAAATTATGGATCCTTGAATGAGATCCCTAGCTCGATGTATATTTATCTAAATAATTTACATTATCATATTCAATTAATTATAGGGTCACTTTTTTAAGACCATTTAAAATTATTTATTATTTATGATGTTTTCTAGAATTCATAATTTTCTTTAAATGATACTAATACCATACCATCGATGGTTAGTTCATTTTGTTTTGAGACCAATACCTTAAACCTATCGCATTGAGATGTGGTAATTATCAAATTTGATATTTATATGATTGAAGGAATCCAAATTAATGATTTTATTTATAACGAGGTTCTCTTTACCTAGTGTTCCTAAAAATTGATAATTAATCCATTTTTATAGTCCAATATTAGATGTGGGTTTTTGACGTAATGAAAATTAGATAAGTTCAACTATATCTTCAAATCCCATTTCACTTCTTATATCTTGGAATTTATATGTTCTTTGGGAATAAAATCTAAGGAAAAGAGATTGAGGACCTCTCCAACCAATTATTTTAGTTTGAAATATAGAATATAGTTTTTTATTAGAAAATATGTTCATTACAATCTATGGGGTTATTATATTGGTTTTTATGTATGATCAGATATTTGGTTGGTAGCCCTTATGATAATGTTTCAATGTTGGTTTAAATTTAGTGTCTGCGATATTAAAACATGGGTGGGGGATATCACAAACATTATGGTTGATCAAAAAACATTGGAGAGTTTTTAAACCAATAATGGTAAAACATGTGAAGGACTTATCATGCGTTGGGTGAATTATAATAAATTGAAACTCCACAAAAAATCTTTAGTTTGGCATTATTAGTATATATTTGTATATGTTCCTGAATTTTAGGAGATGACATATAGAGTTATTCACATATCACAATTTCTTCATATGAGGACCATGTAAAAACACTAGAAACAAAAATCAATAGTTTAATAGATGACCGTTCATACTGAATATTATTATAGGACATATTTCACCTAGGGAGAGTTGATGGTGCAAAATTATGTAATTCTAGTGATGAAGTAGTTCATTTTTATGCGCTATTTTTAATATTTATACAAAACTTGTTTATTTGAAAGGCTATAAATTATTATTTAGAACCCCAAATGATATTATAAGCTGTATTTTATAACATATATATAGTTTAATTTTCCTATGTTTATCTTATAAGGATTTAATTTTAATATTGACATGTTTTTTACTTTCTACTGTATTTAGTAATTTATATCAATTGTTTTATATTATATTCATATAGATATTTATAATTATTTTAGTGATAATTTTTTATTAGTTTACATAAGAATAATAATACGAGTTTTTAATTCTTACTACTAATATTCATTCCAATAAATTATGTGTTAGACTTGAAAAAAATCATATTGCAATTACCCAAACATTCTAGAAAATAAAATTATAGAAATTTGATAATTAATGTGACATTCTTGTTTTTTGGACATCTGAGTCATTCAAATGGTGAAAAATTCATAATTTTTTCAAAATTTCTAGAATTCCTATGATGAAACATTACCATGGTGATAAATTCTAATATTTTTCCAAATTTATATATTTTTAATACTGGTATATTGCAATTGTGAGAAATTCCAATAGTTTTCTGAATTTTCAAAATTCAAACTGTGAGATATTCCAAAAGTGAGACAATTTAATTATTTTAAATATTTTCAGAATTCCAATGGTGATATATTCCAATGGTGAAACATTACTAAATTATTGTAAATTTTCAAAATTCCAATGGATAGATATTCCAACTGTGATAAAATCAAATAGTTTTGAAAATTTTCATTATTTCAAATGTGATACTTTCCAATGGTGATACATTCTAGCTGTTTAAAAAAACATAATTCCAATGGTGGGACATTCCAATAGTGAGTCATTCAAACTATTTTTCAAATATCTAGATATCCAACATTGAGACATTTCAGAGGGTGAGGGATTTCCAATATTGAGGAATTTCAAATGCTGAGAAATTTACAATGGTAAGAAATTTCCAATGGTGAGACATTTATATAAGAGAGACATATCCAATGGAAATACATTTCTAATTGTGAAAAAATTCTAATGGTGATACAATTCAATAGTTTTATATTTTTAAATAATTTTACATTTTTCCAAAAAAAAATTATAGAATAGACTTTTGAGGTAATTTATAAAGGAAAATGGGTTTAAATTCGTCAAATATGGGTTTTAAATTTGTTAAAAAAATAGATTAATCAATGCCGTAATTTTGAAATATTGCAAAGAGATTTTAAATGTGTAAAATACACAGATTAATGGGATCATCCGTTAATAGAAAATTTTAACCATTTCAAATCCTATTAGATTCAAATATGAGAATTCTAAAGATAAGATCTTTCCCTCATTCCTACCATTATTAATTATTTCTGGGAAATATGATCCAATTATGTTTTCCATGGGAGTCATAGGAAAATTTTAATATAGTTGGTTTTTGTTCACCCCAATGTAGTCCCCACCTATAGGTGTTCCCCTTTCTCGGTGAAGTAAGTTGGGAAAAGATTTTATCTTCTTGTTTGGAATTACCTACTTTCTTCTTGTATGTGTCATGGGTGTTAGGGTTATTATTTAAATCTCTTGTGAATATGGTTAAAAAAATATTAAAAACTATATTTAATCAGTTTAAATTGAATTTTAATGGACATGAGAATGTAAAATGTGATATTATATATTCTTATCAATTTTAATTTATTTATTTTGGATATTGTGAATATATTGACATAATAGATTGATGAATATTGTTTTTATTTTTGTATTAGTTATGCTATAGTAAAATTTTTAGGGGTATAATGTAATTTTCACTATTTTATATCATTATAAATAACATGTAATCATTGTATATATTGTTAGTGAAATGGATTCTCCAAGTTTTAATGGATTCTATGATAACTCTACTAAATAATGAAGTTAAATTGAATAAGTTCCCCTTCACTAAATATAAAAATGTGTTCTGTTTTTGTATGTGATCTGGTGGGTGGAATGGTTATGATTAGTGTCTGTGGGAATGATGTAATGTAAAGTACATATATTGTGATTTTTGTGTGGTTAGTGGATGAGATGTGGTTGTGAACTGGGGAGGTAATAATTTTTATGTTAATTTGGCCCAATGGGGGTTAAAATGGTGGTTGTGGTATGGTTATAAAACACGGATGTGAAAATTAGATGTGTCTGTGAAATGATGAGGACATGTAAGTTTGGTTCTAGTATTGTGATGTTGCCCTATGGTTGATTATTTTCTAATTAACCAATTATTAGTAGAATATTTTTTTTAAATGATTTCAAATGGTAATTTCTTATTATAAAAATGATTATGTGTTGTGTTATCAAAATGGAACATGATTATATAACAACTAATTGGTTGAAAATATAAACTAAGGTGATGTACTAAATGAAATGGGGTGCTAATGAGTGTTTAATACATAAATTAATGTTTTTGTTACAATGGAACACTATTTAAATAGTTACTATGTAAAATGGATTAAAGACTAAAATATGAACAAGGATTGAGTTTTCATTTAATTATTATGAATTTAGATTTGGAAGTTATTGCTTGGATTCTGTGATAAGGTTAGTTCTTATTTTTATCCCATAAAAAAGAGATTTTGTGACATTATTGTATAAATATATTCAATGTATTCACTTTTAATTTATATACACACCAAACCCTAGTCGATCACTTTGTGATGATAGCTATATAACCATATGGGGATGTATTCCCAATATCCCTGTGGCAGGATATATGGTTGGATACCTACACTTCCAGGGTCCTTCATCTAGAAGATGATAATGAAGAACTTAGGTTGTAATTTCTATAGGTAAAAAAGTTCCACTATAGAGTTTTGGTGTGTTCTAATATCCCTAGTGTGTGGGTCCATGATGTGATGTGTTGTAACGGCCCATGTTTTTTCAGGAGGGATGTGATGTGATAAAATGTTATTTATAAGGGATGAGAGTGACATGATATATGACATTGGGATGTGAGAGGGGTATACTAGTGGGAATGTGGTGCAAGGTTCCCAATCAATGATTTCATTTGTATTATATTGTACATCGACGTGTTATTTATTAAGATATCCTTAGAGAGATTTGGTTTTCAGTTTTTATAACTTTGTAGGAGAATTTTGGTTTTTATTTTTTCTCACTGGTGAAATAGTATTCTTTTTTTCATGTGTTCATGGAGTACATTGGGGTTCCTACTGAGTATACCTATATTCTCCCCCATTTTATATAAAAACTATTTTAATGAATCTAGTAGGTCTTTTCTGACTGCCCTGGGTTTTTATAGTTCAAAACATTTGAGTTGTTTTTGTGTCAAAAACATAGTTTTTATTCATTTTGGATTCTTTTAGATGCATTTGTATGTATCATTTTAAGTTTATACATACATTTTTGTAATTTATTGGATTTTTTTTATTTTATTAAATGGATTTTTTGTGGTTTATTCATCCTATATACTGATATTTTATCTACATAAAGGGTAATGCCTATAATAATTTGATATTTTAATACCCTTTGTTTTAATCGGAAACATGGTGCCTACTAAAGGCGGGACTAGGTTTTCATTATGTTTCTTTCATCATTTTTAGAAGAGGAGGGGAAACATTTGAGGGATGTGCCATGATACAATGGTATCAGATGTGATGGTTGAGAGACATGGTGGAGTTCAGAGTTTGGAACATAGAGGATTCCATCGGTTGGTATGGAAACAAGGTTAGTTTACCTTGTTTCATGACATAGGCTAGGGAGACCAGCACACACATAAGAATTTATAGGCCCCTATGATCTTATTTAAGGACTCTAAACCCACCAAATATCAATGTGTTGTGGTATCTCATGCATGGTAGATACCATGGAGATGTACATACACCATGATTGTTTTTAAGGTTTTAAATGGTTGATCATGTGATCTTTAAATGAATTAAAAAAATAATGAAACACTTTCTTTGTCAGTATGGATTATCCTATATAATAATTTCTAATAATATTTTTTTGAATTATTCATATTACATAAAATGAAATCATAAAATGATGGTTAACTAGCATAAGTTGTTTGTTTTAATACTTCTTGAGGTTTTAATGTGTTTTTTCCAATGCTGTTATAGAATAATTATGAATGAGTTTAAATTTTCTACAATTTTCTAATATTTATGTCATTAAATATAATTTTTCTAATGCTTGAAAATGTTAGATGATAATGTTTAGTGAATTTTTTTGTGATCAAATGTTTAATTTGGAAAACCCTTTTGAGGAATATTACATCAATGTACATTTCACACTAACCTAATAAAATAATTTATTTTAAATAATTATTAGATGTATTATGGATCTGATGTTAGTGAGTCTTTCATGAATTTCAATTTATTCAAATTTATCATGATCAGGTGGTATTTAATTGATGTGAATACTCTTTTTGGACATTTAAAAATTTGAAATTTTAGAAAATGCCTATATTTGTTATTGAAAATTCATTTGAATTTGGAATCTCTGACAAGAATAACATTCTATTTATTTGAAATGATTTCAGTTCTATATTATTCATATTCCCATATGTTGTATGAATGTGTTCATAATGATATTATTGTGAAAGTTATTTCTAAATTTTTTGTAAATAATATATATGTTCTTATAGTAACATGTTAACACATTAAATTTTTTAAATTTTTTAAATTATTCTTTTATTACTAATGTAATTTTTTAGTACAGATATAACATTACCTCACATGTTAATTATTTATTACTTTATGATGGGAAGAACAACTAAAGGTGAGAACATTTGGGTTTTAGCAAGGGAAATTCTAATATGAGATTCTTGAGCATATATCATGTTCTATTATTATGCATTTAAATATGTAAGTATAAACAAGTTATCTATGTTTTCATATATAATGATGTTTTTCATGAGCAATTAAATTACAAGATAGTACTTTTTATAGAGTTGTATAGAATGAAACATAGTAATAAAACATGTTTAGTTATAATTTTTTTCATGAAATATTTTTTTGTTTTTATGTTTTTAATAGAAATTTATGTATGTAATTTGGTAATGTGATTGAATAAAAGATTCTAGAATATAAAAATTTTAAATAAATATTGGAATTATATTTCCTTGACAATGAGATGAACATGGAGTATCTTGTTTGATTGTAATGAACATCATTTTTCGGAAAACATGTATACAGTTTTATCATTAACATGGATACATGTAAGATCTATTTAAATACATGGATTTTATTTTTACTAGTAATAACATATAAATGGAGTTCTATGTTTTTGGTTGCATTTTTTTGTTTCCTTGATGCGTTTTTATGAATATTTCAAAATAATAGGTTTTAGAATCCTTTTTTGCACAATGATTATTGTAGGTTATGAGAACTTTAATCTGACTACATGATTAATAATAACATACATTAAATGTCTAATCACTTATCGATGATTAATGAATTGTCTTCTCGTGGTAATTTATTTAATGATTTGGGCTTTTTCAAAATTATTTTATGATTTTTTTAGAAAAAAATGAGACTCAGTGTTGAGAGGGCCTTGGATTCCAAGGCATTGTGTTTCTCGATAAATTCATTGAAAATTATAAAAAATAAAAGCAGAAAAGTGGTGTTTTCCTAAAATATGGAATAACTCTAAAACTAGTTCTCAATTCTAAAATCTAAGGGCATCATGGAGTTCAATTAAGTTGTATTACTAAAGGAATAACTTTAAATTATACAGTGATGGTCTTCTAAGAAAATACTAAAATGGATGTAATCATCATTAAGCAATTAATTTTTTTCACACATCAATTGTTGTTATTTATTATGTATTTTTTAGGAATTATGGGTTAATGTCCTAACCCTAGAATTGATTTGGAGATATAGAGAATCCTGTAAAATAAACTTCGATGGTTTAGAGATTAAATATGGGATCATCATACCAACGGAGTTAGAGGATCTTGCCAACAACAAAAATACAAACATTCTACCTAAAGTACAAGTCCAAACTCCAGGTAGTGGATTTTTATTTGGATATAATTCAATGTTTCTAGATTCAATGATTAACATGAATTAACAAATGAACATGCTGAATTGTGGGTCGATCATTCTTTCAGGATGGACCTAATTATATGATTTTAATCAGGGTTGATAATTATCTGTTGTTTTTTTTCATTCATTATTCTTCATTCTAACTAGTACATATTTAGGATGACACAAACAATGGTTGAGGTTTATTCCTTAAGGTTCTCTTTGTGTTTTTCTTACCCTTGTTCTTTGTGTTCTATCACGGTGTTCATTCGTGATGTTCTGTTGTGGTGTTCCTTCATGGAGTTCCTTCATATTCTTCCTTCATGTTCTTCCATTGTGGTCTTCCATCATGGTATGAATTTTTGGTGTTCCTTCACAGTGTTTATCCATGGTGTTTCTTTGTTGTCGTCCATCTTGGTGTTCCTTCATAGAGCTCATTTGTGATGTTCCTTCATAGTGTACCTTTTTGGTGTTTATCCCTGCTGTTTTTAGGGTGTTCTTTTATGGTGTACCATCATGGTGTTACTTCGTGGGGTTCCTTCATGGTCTTCCAATGTGGTCTGCCTTCATGGTGTTCCTTTATGGTGTTCTATCAGGGAGTTCCTTCATGGTGTTCATTCGTAGTGTTCTTTCATAGTGTTCTATCATAGTGTTCCTTTGTGGTGTTTCCTCATGGTCTTCCATCATGGTATTTCTTCATGGTATTCATTTGTGGTATTCATTCATAGAATTCCTATATGGTAAAACTATAAAATTTACTTTATGGGTTTTTCTATTTATTATTTTTTTCCATTGTGGTTTTGGGGAGTTCTGTTGGATAATTTTATACTCATCCTTGCATGAGATTTCCCCACACATGTTGTGTCTTGTGAATATGATCGACATTTTGATGGATTCTTAGAAAGACCAGGACCAGGAGGAGCTTAGAGAGGTCTAACAGACTGATGTATTTTCCTATTAATCAAAAATGAGTTCTAGTACCTTTTCTCTATAGGTTGAACATATAGTTATGTAAACGTTACAGTGTGATTATTTTTGGCCCTATTTACATTCCAGTACGTTCACTATTTTAATCTCTGTGGGATAATAATGGTTTGAATTCAATGTTTACTTAGTGTTTTTTACATTTCAGGTTTTGGGACATGGAGATGTTTTCATGGATATATATATTTAGACCAATGCCCCCTATTTATGGGATATTTCAACCTGATTCTGGTCTCCATCCCCTAAAATTTTTGAGGTGGGATTGGGGTAGTCATTTCATGGGCCCCGCCAAGGTAGGTTGTGATATAGTGGTATCCGAGTTGAGGTTTGACTTTAAGTCTAGGAGTTAATGATATTGGGTTGGAAGGATAGTATTAAGTGTATAATTATTAGATTTTAGTCCATGGATTCTAGTGTTGGTGTGGTTCCTAACCTATCCATACCAAAGCAATCTGGACAACTGCTTTTCGACTCAATATATGGGAACACTAGTTGCAGGGAAATACAATGGTACATACACCATATAAGATTTTTCTATGTCCTCGGGTCCTTCTTAAGTCAGCTCACTATGTATATTCTATTAACTATGGAACAACATGTTTAATTAAAGTATATATTCATGTAGATATCCTTATATGATTCCATGGTGTGATCATGAGGATGATCCACCTAGTTACGAGACATCGGTACAAATATTTTTACTAATGATAGAAGGACCATGTGGTTCACCAGCCATTCGACCACTTATTAATCATTTCATGGTAGCTATAGTACCAGCAGGTTAGGAGAACAGGCTAAGAACTCTTTAAATGTTTCAGTAGAAGATACCCGACAGGTTCCAATGTGATCCCAAAACAGAGGCATCCAAGGACTAGCTTGATGTGGTGATCAGATTTTTATATCTAGTCATGACAATAGTAGATTAGTTTGTGGTCCTAGAAGCGAGACCTCTATATGTTTTAATAGGGTGATTGTGGGGTTTTAGAAAGAAAACATATGATGAGGAGACTCTTCCATGGGTAATGTTTGTGAACATTTTTAGAGATGTGTTCTCACCCTTTTAGATTAGGGTTATGCATATATAGAAACATCTATAGATTCCATAGGATAACATGTTTATATATGGGTATTCATCGTGGCATACCAAATTGTCTATGTAATCAATAGATATAATACATGACTAGTTCTTTAGGCCTTGTACCTTCAAGATATGGCTATCTAGGGAAATCATATCCATTTTTATCCCTTTGGGAATTCCAACATATGTTGGGGTGCTAGAGAAAACCATAATGGCTGACTGGGAAGGGACAGCTGCAAGCAGTCAAGGATAATGACCCATGGGGCCTATGAATGAATCTAGGTATGATGTGTTATTGTTCTACCTTAGTTGATGTATTGATATATATTTGATCTAATCATTATTTTCTAACCATGAATCTTGTTTGAGGCTCATAGATTTCAAATAGAACTGTTGACTCAACCCCAATGCTTGGAAACTCCCACTTGGGGAGACCCAATGATCACACACTTGTGCCGACATTTCAGCCTAACTCTTATTGTTTAGAGTATTGGTTGGGATTTCATAGTAATTTTTTCAATACCTTACTAAAACATTCGTTCTATGGACTGGTTATTGACCATTCATTGTCTTATTGACTATTTTGGGAATGAAGTGTGGTGTATCCATAGAGATGAAAGCATGCTTTCTTTTCTCAATGAAATGTAAACCCAATAAGCATGGGATGGACTCATTAATATTATGTTATAGCCAATTACTCAACAATTGTAAATGTTAAACCATATTATAGTGAATTTTATGATCCCAAATTTTCATTCATTTGAGGTAGAGTTCAAGTTGATCCAATGAAGGATAAGTTAGTTATTTCAATAGAGCCACACTAGAGTGTTCTCAAGGTATGATGTTTTCTTGGATTAGAAGGGTACTAATTAGGGTTTGTACCTAACTTATTTATAGTTCCATCATATTTGAAAAATGTTACAAAAATGGAAAAACCTTTCATGTGGACTGAAAATTAACATGAGTTTTTGAGATGGTGAGGAATATATTGAAGAGAGATTCCATATTGAGATTTATAGATTAGGGTGTCATGTATGTATTGTTCTGTTATGCCTCAAATACTTGGATTGGTTGTATACTAATGTAGATTAAAGTGTTGATTACCTATGTCTCGTAGTATTCAATACCAAAAAAATCAAAACTACACGACCCAATATCTTAGTTTTTAGAGGTTGTCTACACATTGAAGATGTGGTGGCACTACCGTATCGTTGAATCATTTATCATCTAGTTCAACCATAAAAGTCTCATGTAAAAATTCGACAGTGGTGATATATCGATTTTCTCCAAGACTATGACATTGAGATTTTCTATACTCCAATGAACGGGAATCTGGTAGTGGAATCTGTTAGTAGTAGATCATGGTTGTAGTTATGGAATAGGAATCTGGGTAGTTGACCTCATGGAATATATCCTTTAGGGAATGAGTCGGAACAACTCACGTTCAGTCGATGGAAGTCACCCCTATACTCTTACTGTGAGTTTGGGAGGAACAACATGGAGATAATGATTACACGACCCCACATGAATATATTTCTATATGTCATTCCACTAATGGATATTCAAATGGCAGATTTCACATCATTCATTTCAAGATATGATCATTAGCTCTAATTGAATTGAGGAAGGAGGTTTTGAGGGAGTTTTATATATCCCCATTGTCTTAACATCCAAGAATTGAAAAGATATACAATGACCTATGATGTCAATTTTGGTTTCCAAGGATGAATAATATAGTTTTAGAGTCCATTTCCTAATTATATATTTGTCATCAAGTGATGTTTGAGCACCAAGTTCTAGTGTGCTTGACTCAACCCATTGAATTTCTATATATGAAATGGGATGGGAAATATATGGACATTATGATGGGTTTACCATGTATGTCAAGGGGTTATTATTGACTAAATAACTATGTTGGACCACTTCCTATAATTTTTGGAGTGAAATTCAAAAGAAATCATAAGATGCTGCTACACGCAAGAGATAATTTGACTCCATGGAGTCCCTTTGATGATGCTTTCAAATCATGATGATCTCTTTACATAATGGTTATGGAAGGGAATACAAGAGGTAATTAGGGATCAGTTATGCTTCATAATAAAATTTTACTCACAAATGGATGACTAAAATGAGCATACCATTCTTGTTTTGAAGGGAATTATTTTGGCATTCATGTAAATTTTTTTGATAGGACTTGGTATGCTTCTTTGTGGTTGATAGATTCATTGAGTTCATGTTCCATGGAAGTATATGAATCTCCAATAGAGAACATGGGAGTAGGAGACTCAGATTCAGGCTCAATATTCATATCTATTTGGGTATCCCTTGGATTATATTTTTGAAATTTAAATCCCTAATTTGTGGATAATTGATTGAATCATATTTTCTCGATGTTATTTTTGGAAATTATTTGAATAAGACTGAGACCATGTGCTGAGATGGCATGTGATTCTGAGGTATGGTGTTCCTGAAACAATCCATTGAAAAATTCAAAAATTTTAATAGCACACACACATGGTTTTCCTCATAAAGTGGAATAACACTTAAAAGTGTGTCAAGATCAAAAAATTTGGGAGCACCATTGAGTTAAGATTAGCAGCATTAACCATTTTGTTACTTATCATTAGTTAGCATGATTTTTTTATGGAAACAACCAAAAGGAAATCATTATCATTAAATAATTTATTTATAATTATATTTTATTTAGCGAAATTTTTTACTTTATGATATATTTGTTCAGAATTCACGGATAACGTCATAACCATGGAATTCCTCTAGAGATGTGATGAATCCTCTTTAATGAATGATGATTGATCAAATATCAGATGGTGGATCCTCATGTTATTGGAGTTAGAGAATCTCATCTATGACAGCAACACAACCATTCCTTTTCAATGACTAATAGGTCCTCCAATGTAATTTTTTTATTAAGGATGAAAAAAGGAAATATAAAAAACCAATGAAACTAAGGATGAGAAGGAACTATGGGGGCCTAATGTAATGAAGGCCCAATGCATATCCCTTGATTAGATTGACCCCCTAAGGTGACAAGCTATTCAAATTATAATGTAAAATTGGAACTGGCCTAGGAACTATAATTAATCCAAGGAAGTCAACAACATTGTTTCCCCCACACCATGAATGCACAACTTTGGTGCTATTTCCAATCATGCCTAACACATTCAGAAGATGAAGTTGATAGATCTCAGAGTGGATCTAATACCATGAATCGCATTGTGGAGAAGAATTGAATTTCTTTCATCCTCTGACAGCTCCAACCTCTTCTGCTGGTATAACCTGAGGCCATGAAGCACCACCTTTTATTTTTCACGATGGGATGAACCGTGACCCATTCACCCAGAAAAATATAAGAAGACCAATCTGATAGAATATTAGACGACCCCACCTCTGTGAAGAACCCCCAAAATGTTGGATCCGTCCATATTGAGCTTCAGGGCCTTGGAAGTGTGGACCCGGAGACCCAATGTCTACTACTTGACCTAGTACTAGGGATGGTATTGGGGAATTCCGCATGATGTTTTTGAAGGGTAGGCACCTCCCACCGGTTGGAGGAGAGGATGACCATATCATGGATCAGGTTCTTGGTTATGATAATAAAGGATCTACCTTAGTTATGTCCTTCTTCATGCTTGCAATTGTTCTTCGCCTGCCAAATACACCAGTATCCTACGTGCAAGACCATCATGCAAGCCAACCTCTCCAAACCCTTCACACCCTCACCATGGTACCACCTCTCTAAGAAATCCATATCCGACATGTTTTGAGCACATATAGTAGTGATGTCACCAAAGTACTCCCACACAGTGCTCTACCATTAACCATCAAAGAATAAGTGAGCTACAGACTCTTCCCTATATTGTCTGCAACATGTGATTCTCGTGGCCAGAGGGATGCCACAACCATTGAAATTTTCATATGTTGGATCATATTTTTCTTAATCCTCCAAGTGTGCAATAAAGATACATTTTTTTCGCTCCTTACGTAGTTCAATAAGACTGAATATGTATTATTGATCCTCATCCAAGACATATTTGATAAAAGGAGGGTAATGAATAGCCCCCCTGAAAGAGATAGAGTCGACATGTCTTCTGAGGAAGCCAAGGGGGATCCCATACTAGTTATGATTCCAAAAGGACATTTTACCCTTCACTATAATCCAATGAACATGGTGTTGGATGTCCATTATTAGAGGGGAGATCATAGATCAGGGTGGGGAGGATTGGCCCTTAGGCTGGGTTGATATTCCAAAATAGGAGTTATACATGATGATCCCCTAGATCATGAATTTTTCAAGAAGTTACCATGTTAGCATACCAGGCATGCATGCAAGGGTATTTGTGAGGTTTCTAACGTTGATTCCACCTTCCCCTACTGGCTATGCTATCCTGCTATAGGTTGTCCATGGGTGCCTCCTTTCCATAGTAGGGACCCATATGAATCTAGACAGTAGCTTTCCAATCCTGTTAATAATTCCATTGGGGACTTTTATGGATGAGGGAGCATGAACAAGGGTGGAGATAAGGACACTTTTAACCAGCACGATTTAGACCATGGAGGATAAATATATGTTCTTCCAGTTGAGGATCTGGTCTATGAATCTGTTGATATGGAAATCAATGTCCCTAATTCAGATCCTACCTGAGGAAATAGGGGCACCCAAGTACTGCAAGGGTAAGTAACCTCTTTTCATGTCAAGGCTCTATAGAAAAGTGGATATCTGGCCCGAAAAAATTATATTGGAGTTGAATAAATCACTTTTAGCCTTATAGATTTCATGGATCCTCAAGTGTAAATACCCTTCCATCAGCTTGTTGAAGGCTCTGATAGATCTTTTGTTGGAATTTATGAAGATGAATGTTCCATCTGTGAAAATAAGGTGAGAGATGGAGGGAGAACCCTGTCTTTTTTGGAAAGTCTAGATCAGACCATAGTTGATTCTCCAATGAAATTGGCAGCTAAGGACATCTTGGGTGATGATTAATAGACTTAGAGAGATGGGGTCACCATGCCTTAGACCACGAATGGACTTGAGGAAATCGTAAGTCTTCCCCACAAAGGTGATATCCATCCATGCCAAGATGATTCAACTAGATATGATATCAATGTCACATGAAGAGAATCCCATGTCTTCCAATACCTTGTTGATGAATCCCCAATTTACATAGATTTAAGAATTGTTCATATCCAGATTTATGGCTATATTAGAGCCATGAGTCTTTAATTTAATATCACAGATAAATTATTCTACCAGAGAAACGGCACCCTGGATTGAGCTCCCCTTCACAAACCCATGCTTCTCAAGGAAATACATCAGAGAAGATGAAGGGGGAGACTATTGTTAATTAAGCTGGCCAAAATCTTGTAAGGGATGTTACAAAGGCTCACTGATCACTAGAGCATGAGTTAGGAGAAATTAATGGTTTTTGTATGGAGTAAAATGGTAGTGGTACATGCAACCTAAGGCAGGACACCCCATGAAGATGTCATGGATGGAAGATGTAGAGACCCACGATTAATTTACATGGACATTAAATTACTTTTTCAGAATACTTAATACATAATAAAAACCAACACTCAAGGATCATAATAGTTTAGTGTCTTTGGAAACTCGGAACAAAATATTCTAATCATTGTGAATGATCTTCAACATCTCCCATAAAGATCTTCCCATTTGGTTTTATTACCTAAAACTTTTATTTATATCCTGGGGAAATGAAAACGGATAAAGGGTGAGCTCAAATTCTCAGTAAGGGTAAGCATGGATAGAATAAAACAAACAATATACATTTGAACATAAAAACATGAACATAATGTTCAAACATCAAAATCTTTAGCAAT
This sequence comes from Viscum album, assembly GCA_963277665.1. Lineage (NCBI taxonomy): Eukaryota > Viridiplantae > Streptophyta > Magnoliopsida > Santalales > Viscaceae > Viscum > Viscum album. Next base: position 212,539,507 of record OY728141.1, read on the forward strand.
GACATAAAACATAGCAGTACATAAGGCATATATACATCAATCATAATAAAATATCTTGTGAATAAAACATGTAATTGTGGCAACAATTTGGCACATGATATTATTTCCATAGTAGAAAAGACATTACTTCCAAGTCCATCTTAGCGGAGAAAGACCCTTTCTGAATCGAGTTCACTCCTCGTTCTAGTCGTGTATTACTAAACTGGATTAGCATACCATTACAGCCATGTCTATCTCATGAGATATAAATCTTTACCCAATGCATTGGAGGGAGATATAGTTCCCACCCATCTCATAATGAATTAATTTTTACTTTTTCCCCAACATAAACATAAATCCTTCATAATAATGCAAAGAATAAAATGGGTTTCATAAACATCACCCCATCATAACATAATCTATATAAAAAAAAGGATATAATATCATCATAATAAAAGTGAAACCATGTAAAACAAAGAGATGTTATACGTAGACCATAAACAGATGAAATAATGTCATCTTAGATGGGAAATGGTTTTGATAAAACACTTGAAATGAATTCCTGATGAAAATATCCTTTCTTCTTCAAAATCATTTTCTTTTCACAAAATGCCATGAAATATTAAAAGAAAAGGATTTTGTTGAAAATATTCACGAAATATTGTAGATGAATCTTGATTTAAATAAGATATTATGAAAACGTAAAAATCCATTCATGCTGTATAAGATAAAAAAATAATCTTCTCGTACATTGGACAAAAAAGTCGAAGAGTACCTTGTATGGTAAACAAAAGAATGATCCCTTCAATACGATGTGGTAAAAGTAAAAAATGATAAAAATTACTTTAAACATGCATAGAAGAAAAGTAAATTTTTTATGAAAACATTTTGAGAACATATGCACATGGATAATAAACATAACCTCAGTAAATACTTACGAATAAACAATCTCTGATAAGAATGGGATTGGAATAATTTTCCCTTACCTTAGGTATGATATACTTCATACATATCCGAACCTCCTGTATAATGATTTAAATAATTTCATTGACTTATTACATAATCATATTCATTTTTATGATATCATATATGGTTCACTTATGACTTTATATTACCCGTTCTTTTGTAAATTCCATGTTAAAGTAGTGTTTTGGGTAAAATAGTTTTATTTAACGTACATGTTTGGAATTGTGGTTAAAGATTTTATTGTTAGTTATATCATGGTTTAATTACTTAAAGAATGTAAATCATGATTTATATATAATATATATTCAGTATATATATATAATAGATTGATAAATGAAATGAAATACACCGTTCATGGAGTCGGTAGGTCATACGTACGCATGAATTCTATTTTCCTTTCCTTATTGACTTGAATGGAAGTATGTAGATGATATATATATATATAAATAAATTTAGTAGATTTATCATGTCATATATTTCATTATTATTCATTATATATACTTTATAATCATTTTTTGAGTGGTTATCATAGAGAATGAATCTCATCGCGTCGTGGAGACGGTAATCCGTACATACGTACAAGCTATAATATCGTTCCCATTATTATTGAATTGAATTGGAGTAGATGATATAATATCTCAGAATCAGTATGATATTATAATAACTATATATAGTTATTATTTACACCATTATACCCATCCAAGTAAGGTGGTGGTGGAAAAACAGATTACACCACGGCATGGAGACGGTATTCTGTGCGTACGCATGCACTAGGTTTTCATTTTCCGTAGGATGAATAGAAGGTGAAATAGGTTTGTTTCATATTTTTAATAACATATATGTATATATGTAATACTGATGTTATTAATTTATAATGAAACAACTAAAGAATATGAAGTAGATAATGAAAGAAATATGAAAGAATCGGTAGAAGAGATTACCTCTTCTTCGAAGCACCTCCTTTAAAATTCTTCTTAGGGAACTAGGGTTGGTATTTTTAAAAGACCATAACCTCTATGATATAACTAGATTGGTTTAGAAGAGGAATTGGCAGGGTTTGGACGAGCTTAAAGGCTCAAATCGGTGTGAAGAGAATTGGGAAGGGTGACCTTTTTATAAGCGATGAGAGGGGCACCATTGGATAAACATAAAATATAATTATATAATAAAGTCATATTCGGTTTATAATACCTAAAAATTGATTTATTTCGAAGATAGAGTGGTTATGGGTCGAAATAATCTCAATAAATTGGTTTTATACAAGTTTAGTTTACTATTGAAACCTTATCATTTAGATTTAACTCTAAGTTAAATAATCTATCTTTTACCGTGTCTTCTTGTTTTCTTTCACTATATATTTAATAAACATACTATAACAAAGAAAACGAACCCCAAGTGTTTCATTATAAATATATATAACCTTAGATAAGTCATATGGCCTAACCTTATATTTTTAGGAATAGAATAACAATTAATAATATAGTATTTGTTTTATAAACTATTTTATGTCAATTTTGACACTATTTGGTACTTGGTTTTTTTGAAAGTCATAACAGCATGATTAGTTCAAAATAAGTTAATTGAATCAATAAAAAACATGTCATATTAACCTATAAAATTACTAGAATTTATAAAAAGACTCAAAATAAATTTATTTGGGTATTTATATCATCAATTATTTTAATATTTCATTAATAAAGTAATTACTGAATCATTATTGTGTCATAAATAAATTAAATCATTTAATGTCTAAAAATTATAAATAAAATACCATTATGTAGGAAATATTTTTATCTTTCTAATTAATGTTATAGTCTAATTTATCTTACTTATAACCCTATATTAAAAAAATTTAGTTATTAAACATTGATTTTAACCATTTTAACTCTTCTTTAAATATAATAATAATAAGTGTTCTAATCTAATACAAGTGGACCTAAAGTGTAAAATTTAAATCATAAGGATTTTTTTGGTCAAATTACACTTATCCAATAGAATTAGGACATGTGTTAGGGTAATAATAATATCATTTTCCCCTTAATTTCCCTATTTACTTTTAATTGTGGTAAATAAAAGTTAAAAGTTACAATTCACTAAAAATTATTTTTATCTTATTGAACCACATTTTACTCCTTTATATTAACCATGTCTCTTGGATTTTTGAAATTACACTCACAGAAGCGGTAAAATTAAGTTTTATGTAAATTTTCAAACTCTCCTATGAGGTGGGTAAAAGACGGTGAAAAGTTCAATAAAATTTTTATATATAAACAATTATTATAAAATGACTCTAATGAATTACATTGAACTTATATAGGTATTATGTATCGATTTTGAACTAAATTAAATTTAAATAAAATATATAATTATTTAATTAAAAAGTCAGTTTTTAAATAGAAACCCAATTTTTCCACTATTCATCAAAAATTGAATGTTTTCAGAAAAATACCAAAAATTTACCGCAGGATAATTTCGATATTCTGAATCCAAAAATGAAGTCCATTTTTAAAGATAAAATTTATAAAATTTTAAAAAGTGGGAATTACTATTCATAACGGCTAGTTCATAATAATATTATAATAATATCTCGTTTAGTGAAACTTGGTATTGCTTACTATACATGCTATCGAAGATGGTATTGATTGCATGTAATGTAAGCCAAGTCAGGGCTACGTGTAGTGAAATCATAGTTTGTTGTTTTGTATAACATAAGAAAAACTTATTTCATTTACACATTAAACAAAATCTATATTTATCTTGCATAAAATAATTTCCACAAAATGAACTTGAAATTGTGTGTAACACGAGCATTGATTAGTGTTGTGTATACTGAAAGATATTACAGTGTAACATATGGCACACGATAAATTTGGTGTAGCGTACAACACAAGACATGAAGGAAATTAAAATGAATAATTGTCATAAAATCTCAGTTTGTTACATTCTACCCCTTTAAAATGAATTTTGCCCTCAAAATTCGTTGGGGTTGTAAATGGTTCACTACTTGAATGTTTCTTTCATAAAACCCACATCGTAAAAAGGAATACTAAAACTTAATTTTAAAAACTGAAGTATGAAACATTACGGTCACCTAAAGTAATTCAGTAATGGGTTTCCACATAGGACAACATAGGTGAAAATATGGATATGGAAGAGAAATCTAACCATCAAGTTCTGATGGAGAGTGGTAGAGAACATGGCTATGAAAAATCCTACAATCACGAAGCCTTAAATTTTTGATGATCTAAGGTACCATATGATTTATCGGATATAAGGGCACTATGACAACATTTTTTACTTTCAAGATCATTTCCCTAAAATTGATGAATTTGATTTAGAAGAAATATTTACTTTATTTTTGTATAATCTCACTGTTGTTCGTGCCTTGAACAATTTCCACTTCATCTCTTAACGAAATGAAGTCAAATTTGTAATTCGTGAAGTGTTAGCAGATCATGTTATAGAATGACGGGTCATTCCATCTGTCTCAAACCAGAGGTTAGAAAAAGATATCAAAAATACATAAGTCTATCTATAGTGAGACTAATCATATATGGTTCCTAAAATGGACTTATAATTCATATATCATACTTATTAATATTATAAAAATAGTTTCTACTAACCAGTGACTTCTTATAGGCTAGTGGTAGGCGATGAAGGCTTGTCGCACTTCGGTTGTGGGTTCGATTCCCATAGCTTTGTCTGACACGATGGGTTGTCGCTCGTCCTGCAGGTTATCCTTTTTCTAAAACTACATTATTATAACATTACATAAATTATATCCAAAAAAAAGTTCTAGCCTTAAACAATACTGACTTATGTCCAATATAATTCATTCCAATCTTCAGGCGTATCAAAAATACTTCTATCCGATTACTAGAAATTTCATCTACCAAGCACGTGAATTCATTCATTTCCCCCCCCCCATATATCATAATATATATCTTGTTGTTGTTCACATTCCAAACATGTGAATGCCTTAATCTTGTATTCTATTGAAACATAAATTACCATAGAACCTTAGTGAAAACATGAATGTTATCAAATGTTAACTCTTTCCACATACCAAAATCCAAAAAATTATATATACTCAAACCATAATATCACATTGTCTTTATATCAGTCATGAGCTCATTAATACTATCAAAAATTTCATTATCTCATTATCCCTTCTTTATGCACATATTAGGTGCTTACCAAAAATATCTGAATAACCTTTCATGGATACCGGTAGCATTCAACATATACTTTCAAAAACATAAGGAAAAACAATAGTGTAACAATCCTTAGATGTATCATTATTCCATAGTACCATGAGATTACATAGACAATATTACTATTGATAAACATGTAATCATTCCACTACCTTCTTAAACCATTGACCGATCGTGATCAATTCTTTCATCTCACATATCATTTATAGTCTCTTCATCATCATCAACATAAATACTACCCATACGACCATGGTGATTTTCTTCATGAGACATTCCCTTTGGGAATTGGTTTGCATAATGCTCGTACATTCCACATTTAAAACATTTAATCATTGTTGATGTTGTAGCAATACCATTATCTTTATCCATGGTGTTAAGTGAACCTTTTCCTTTGCAATTACTGGCTTTGTTTCCTTCCTTTCCACACCCAACGCATCTACCAGTTCCTTTGATACATTCTCCTTGATTCCTCTTTCCACATGATTTACATGAGTGAAATTTAATTTTCTTTCCTCTATGATCATCATGAAACTCCATCTTTTTCTCATTAGATGAGTCAGGATACATACCAAGGTTAAGATTATTGATCATATTGTGAGATTTATGATTGGGCATAATAATGATGTTTTAACTTCCAAATCCCAGTTCATTTGGTTGTTCATGAAGAATATTATTCCATTGTCCATCATATCCTCCATTATCATGAATCTTCCTTGTTCCGGCCATTTTCTAGAACCCAAAAAGAATAGTATGGGAGGAAAAAATAATGCTAGTAAAACAACATAATAAAGGTGGATTACCTTCAATATATAACATCTTTGGTTTAATTCTATGATTGTTACCATAATTCTAGGACTATAACCTATATGTATACTTATCCTTAGGGACATCCCTTGACATACCATAGAAATATCTCTAGAGATCTCACTAAATATCTCACATCCATGTTTCCAAAGGTTAACTAAGCCTTTCCTCTGATACCAACTGTAGAGACCCAAGCTTAACGTATATAGACATTACATTACTTTTTCATAATACTTAATATATAACAAAAAAACACTCAAGGATCGTAACAGTTTAGTATCTTGGGAAACTCGGAACAAAATATTATAATCATTGAGAAAGATCTTCAACATCTCTCATAAAGATCTTCTCCTTTTTTTTCTTTCCTAAACCTTTTCTTTATATCAGGGGGAAAAGAAAACATATAAAGGGTGAGCTCAAATTCTCTGTAAGGGTAATAATGGAGATAATAAAACAATTCATATACATTTGAACTTAAAAACATGAACATAATGTTTAAACATAAAAATCATGAGCAATGACATAAAACATAGCAGTATATAAGGCATAGATACATTAATCATGATAAAATAGCATGGTAATAAAACATTTAACTGTGGAAACCATTAAGCATATGATATGATTTCCATAGTATCCAAGGCATTTCGGCCAATACCATCTTAGTGGACAAAGTCACTTTCTGAATTGATTTCACTCCTAATTCCAGTCTTATATTACTGAACTGGATTAACTTACCATTCAAGCCATGTCTATCTCATGAGATATAAATCTTTACCCAATTCATTAGAGGAAGATATAGGTCCCAACAATCTCAAAATGAAATCATTCTTACTTGTTCCACAACATAAACATAAATCATTCATTATAACCGAAAGAATAAAATGGGTTTCATAAACATCACCCCGTGATAACATAATCCATATAAAACAAATGGATATCATTTCTTCATAAGAAAAGTGAGACCATGTAAATCATAGTGAAGTTATACTTGAAACATACACATATGAAATAATTTAATCTTAGATAGAAAATGGTTTTGATAAAACACTTGAAATGAATTCTTGGTGAAAATATACTTTCTTCTTTAAAATCATTTTCTTTTCACAAATGCCAGGAAATTTTAATAGAATCGGATTTTGTTGAAAATAGTTATGAAATATTGTAGAGGATTCTTCATTGAAATAAGTTGTTATGAAACCCTAAAAATCCGTTCATGCTGTATAAGATAAAAAAACAATCTTCTCGTACATTGGCTAAAAAAGTCAAAAAGTACTTTGTATGGTAAACAAAAGAAAGATTCATTTCATACGATGTGGTAAAAGTAAAAAAATCTAAAATGACTTTAAACGTACATGGATGAAAATTAAACATTTTATGAAAACATTTTGAGAACATATGCACATGGATAATAAACATAACCCCAGTAAATACTTATGAATACACAATCTCTGATAAGAATGAGATTGGAATAATTATCCCTTACCTTAGGTCTGATATGCTACGTATGTTTCCTCAACTCATATATAAGGATTTAAATAGTGTCAATGACTTATTACAGAATCATATTCATTTTTATGATATCATATATGGTTCACTTATGACTTTATATTACCTGTTCTTTTGTAAATTCCATGTTAAAGTAGCATTTTGGGTAAAATCGTTTTATTTATCGTACGTGTTTGGACTTGTTGTTAATGATATTATTATTACTTATATAATAGTTTAATTACATATAGAATTTGAATCATGATTTATATATCATATATATTCAGTATATATATATATATATATAGATAAATGAAATGAAATACACCGTTCATGGAGACGGTAGGCCGTACGTATACATGAACACTATTTTCCTTTCCTTATTGTCTTGATTGGAAGTAAGTAGATGACATATATATATATATACATAAATACAGTATCTTTATCATGTCATATATTTCATTATTATTCATTATATATATTATAATCATTCTTGAGTGGTTAACATGGAGAATGAATCTCATCGCGTCGTGGAGACGGTAATACGTACGTACACACGAGCGATGATATCATTCCCATAATTATTGAATTGAAAAGGAGTGGATGATATAATATATCAGATTCATTATGATGTTATAATAAGTATATATTGTTATTATTTACACCATTATACCCATCCAAGTAATGTGGTGGTGGAAAAATAGATTACACCAAGGCGTGGAGACTGTATTCCGTACGTATGAATGTGCGGTGATTTCATTTTCCATAGGATGGATAGAAGGTGAAACAAAGTTGTTTCATATTTATAATAACATATAAGTATATATTTAATACTGATGTTATTAATTTACAACGAAACAACAAAATAATAGGATGTAGAAGAAGAAAGAAACATGAAAGAATCAGTAGAAGAGATTTCCACTTCTTCGACGTACCTCCTTTAAACATCTTCTTAAGGAACTAGGGGTGGGATTTTGAGAAAACCAAAACCTATATGATATAACTAGATAGGTTTATAAGTGGAATTGGAAGGGGTTGTCCGAGCTTCATGGCTCAAATGGGTGTTATGTGAAGTGGGAAGGGGTGCCCTTTTTATAAGGGAGGAGAGGGGCACCTTTGGAAAATCTTAAAATATTATTTTATAATAAAGTCATATTCGGTTTATAATAGTTACAAATTGATTTACTTCGAATCTAATGTGGGTATGAGTCTAAATACTCTCAACCAATAGGTTTTAGAGATGTTTAGGTAACTATTGTATCCTTATCATTTAGATTTAACACTAAGTTAAATAATTTAACATTTTCCGTGTCCTCTTGTTTTCTTACACTATTTGGTTAATAAACTTACTATAACATTGAAGAAGGACCCCAAGTGTTTAATTATTAATATATATAACCTTATCTAAGTCATTTGGTGGAAAATTAGATTTTTAAGAATATAATAACAATTAATAATATAATATTTCTTTTAAAAACTATTTTATGTCAATTTGGACACTATTTGGTACTTGATTTTGTGAAAATCATAAAAAATTATTAGTTCTAAAACATTTATTTGAATAAATACTAAGATGTCATATTAACCATGAAAATTATTTTAATTCCTAAAAAGTCTCAAATTACATTTACTTGGGTATTTATAACCACAATTATGTTAATATTTCATTAATAAGGTAATTATTGCATCATCATTGTGTCATAAATAAATAACATCATTTAATGTCTAAAAATTATAAATAAAATACCATTATGTAGGAAATATTTTTATCGTTCTAATTAAAATTTATTGTCGAATTTATATTATGAATAATCCTATATTAAAAATGTTTTAGTTATTAAACATTGATTTTAACCATTTTAACTCTTCTTTAAATAAAGTAATAATAAGTGCCATAATCTAATCCAAGTTTACCTAAAGGGTAATATTTTATTCCTAAGGATTTTTTTGGTCAAATTACACTTATCTAATAGAATTAGGACACTTTTTAGGGTAATAATAATATCATTTTTACCATTAATTACCTTATTTACTTTTAATAGTGGTAAATAAAATTAAAAGTTAAAATTCACCATAAATTATTTTTATCTTATTTAACCACATTTTACTCCTTGATATTAACCATGCCTCTCGTATTTTTGAAATTACACTCACAGATGCAGAAAAATTATGTTTTTTGTAAATTTTCAAACTCTCCTAGTTGGTGGGTAAAAGACGGTGAAAAGTTCAATAAAATTTTTATATATCTAAATTTTTTTAAAAATGACTCCAATGAATTATATTGAACTCATATAGGTATTATGTATCAATTTTTATATAATTTAAATTTAAATAAAATAAATAATTATTTAATTAAAAAGTCAGTTTTTAAATAGTAACCCAGTGTTTTCACTATTCATCAATAATTGAAAGTTTTCAGAAAAATACCAAAAATTCACCTTAGGATAATTTCGATATTCCAAATCCAAATATGAAGTCCATTTTAAATGATAATGTTTATCAAATTTCAAGTAGTTGGAATTACTATTCATAATGGCTAGTTCAAAATAATATTATAATAATATCTCATTTAGTGAAACTTGGTATTGCGTGCTACACGCGCTATCGAAGAAGGCCTTGATTACATGAAATGCAAGCCAATTCAGGGCTGCATGTAGTGAAAGCTCCATTTGGTGTTTCATATAACATAACCAAAACTTATTTCATTGATACATTAAATAAAATATATACTTAATGTTGCATAGAATAATTTCCACAAAATGAACTTGCAATTGTGTGTAACACGAGCCAAGAATATTGTTGCATATAATGCAAGATAATACGGTGTTGTGTATAACATAAGTTAAATTTGGTGTAGCGTACAACACAAGACATCCATGAAATTAAAATGAATAATTATCATAAAATCTTGGGTTGTTACAAAAGAGAAGGTATCATCTTTCACCACATTCCATATGGATATGAAGAAGGTGCCCGAGAAGCCATCCGGTCCGGGGGTTCTTTCAGAGTTAAGGCTCTTCATTGAATCATTTATCTCTTTTTCATCCAGGTTTGATCAGAGGCCTTTATTTTTCAGTTTCAAGAGTTGGATGGGGATCACATCAAAAAGCTCATTATTCCACTTCGGGTACCCATCTAGCATTTAGGGATTTTGGCCAGTGAGGAGGTCCCTGAAGAAGGTGTAAGCCAGACCGCCCATGATATCTCTATCATTCGTGTAGGTGACGTTGTCCTAGAGAATGTTTTGTTTCACTATAATCTTCCTCTCTATGATAGACACGTGATAGAAATCCATGTTCTTGTCTCCCTCACTAAGAAATTTTACACTGGAATTTTCTTACACCAGTCGTTCCTGTCTAAGGATCAAATCCAACAAAACATCTTTATTTCTATATAGGAAATCAAACACTACCACAATATAGGTCAAGGGAAGCACTTCCCTTTATCAGTTCTAAATAGAAAGCCCTAATAAAGGGGTATGACTTTATTAGTGCTAGCTAAAAGTGATGATAAATTTTACCTTTATCAGCGCTAAAATAAGCGCTGATAAAGGTGTACCCTTTATCAATGATTTTTTAGCACTGATAAAATGAAACATTTATCAGCTCTTTTTTAGCACTGATAATTGTATCTCTTTATCATCACTAAAAAAGAACTGATAAATGAATGTTTTATCAGTGATTTTAATTTATAACTGATAAAACATACCTTTATCAGCACTTTTAATGAGCGTTGATAAAGGTTTCATCAGTTTTTATTTAATAAACCTAACAGGCCCTCCTCACTCACACGTGGTCAAGCTTTCACAGAAGATGAACCAAGACCCTCATCTACCGCGACCTCTCCTCCTCCTCCTCCTCCTCATCCTCATCCTCCTCGTCCTCGTCCTCATCCTCCTCTTCTGCCACCGCGACCTCTACCCCCGCTGTCGCGACTGCTGCTACCTCTACCACCACCACTACCTTTGCCTCAACAGCTGCCTCTGCCCCCGCTGCCGCAATGACTGCTGCCTCCTCCACCTCCACCTCCAATGATTCCTTCGCCGCAGCCACTGCCTCCGTTGTCGATAGAAGTTATCCATTCATCCTTTTTCAGTGGTGATTCTAAATTTTGTTATTTTAGTGAATTGTTTTTGGTGAGTCTTCCTATTTGGAAAAATTACATTAATTTTTTCTTATTTGGTCATGGAATATAGTTATTATGTCTTAGATTATGATTCCTTATGCTATATGGAAAGGTAATTCTAGTGTTGGTGTAGCAACAATCTTCTTGGAGATTAGTGGAGTTATATGATGTCTCATAGGTTTTCTCTTAGTTAATTCTCCACTTATCACTATCCAAGAGTGATAGTTTCTTCTTAATTTAAATAATCATGGATTCTACCATTATTGATATTGATTTTCAGTTAATTTTTTTTCTACCACTTGGTTTTTTCTTCCACGTTCCTTTATCTGAAACCATTTATTTTTATGTAATTGTATTCTGGAAGTTATTAGATAGATAGATTATTCTAGTTGGTGTGTGATTATGTTTTAGGATACAAAACAGTTGATGAACATTGATCTAAATGTTGATATTGTGGTCGGAAGTTCCTTAATAAATAAGTCCTTGTATATGTTGTTTCCAGGATTAATGGTTTACACTTGATTCCCTCCTATGGTTGGTCTAAAATCAGGTGATGAAAGACCTCTTCCGTCTATAAGGGGTAGGCCTTACTAAAGGCATAAATAGAGTCATTTTCTAGGTGGGTATCCCGATTGAGTATATTTACAAGAAGGATTATCTTCCAGAGGGAAATATCTATATAAGTATGAGTATTATTTCTGATTCCATTACTATTTGTTTACCGGAAGAGGTATTTTCCATCTTATCCCAACTGAGCTCACCAAGTCCTCCCTCTCATGCTGCTAGTCATGAATAGAGTGAGGTGAATCATGTATGTGTTCTAAGTTATTCCCTTTCTATTATCTAGGTATCTGGCAATGGAGGACTATCCCTAACCACTGATCTATGTACTAAAATTATTCTGTAAGATTCCTTCTGATTCTTTCTCTAAGCTATCTGTTATGGGAATTCATTGGTGCATTTCCTTTGTAGGACTTCTCCCCTAGTATCCACCACTCTTTTTATACAATCTCTTTTGGAATTGAATATATTTTTGAATATAATAGGATGTACATACCCCAAGATTATATAAAAGAAGCATGAAAACATAGTCTAGGTATAACTAGAGTGAGTCCTCTTCTACTATCTAGGAATCCCAGAAGATTTATAGTAATATGAGTAAATAAGGGTCCTGTTTCATAAGGGTTTTTCATTTCATATATAGACTAACATGAGAGCATATATCTTGGGAATGTTATTGGGTACCCTATGTGTCATCATAGCTAGAAATCCTCAAGAATGTACCACAATCAACAAACCATCCCACAAATATTTACCCACTCAGATCATCACATCACAATGGGGAAGGAACTCTCGCTCTATAAAAATTTCTCCTAGACCTATGAACTAAAGAAAATAAATGTTGGAACAGGTAAAAATTGACAATTTATTAATGTATTCATTCATATTAATGTTTAATTTATTTCATTATTGTATTAATAACATAATATTTGTTTTCTTATATAGGTGAAATCTTTTTCCTAAGTTTGAATGATTTGTTCGGAAACTGCCTCCATGGACGACAATTTTTTAGAGCGAATCATGGATGAAAAAAGGATGAAACATCAATGTTTTATAACTGTTTGTTGGATAATTGTATTTGTAACCAAATTAAACATTTTTTGAAATGTATATAGCAATGTGTTGTTTTGTATTCATGATTTCAAGTAAATTTATGTAGATTTTTTGTTCTTTTTGTTCTTTTTGTGTGGGTGTTGTTTGTGTTGTGTGTAGGTGCTGTCATTTGTGCAGGTACTATGCAGGTTATGGTTCTACATAGGATCTTTGGCCTTTATCAGTGCTAGTTATTTACTGATAAAGGCAGTCTTTACTAGCACTATTTTCAGCACTGAAAAATGTATAATATATCAGCACTAAAAATAGCAATGATAAAATTAGTGTTTATTAGTTCTATTTTTAGCACTGATATATTATACATTTATCAGTGCTGAAAATAGCACTGATATATACTAACATTATTAGCACTAAGCAAGTGCTGATAAATGAACACCTTTATCAGTGCATTTTTTATCATTGGTAATGGTCCCCCTTTATCAGTGCTATTTTTGTCACTAATAAAGGGGACCCCCCTTTAACTTCACCGAGATTAACAACATTTTTTAGCACTGTTAAAATCCTTTTTTAGCGCTATTATAATCTCTATTTATAGTAGTGAAAATTCTATTAGTCTTTGGCATTATCAAGACTATTCTTGAGACCCTCAACCTCTTTCACAGAAAAGTTGATGTCACCACAGATGGGGGGAGATCATTCTCCCACACAAGTAGTTTCCTCATGAGTATTCTTAGATTATTAGGATTTTCAACCCATGTATTAACCTAAGAATGATCGTTCCAAACTTCTCTCACCAGATTGTGGAACCCTGGGGAGCTATCCCATTGCTGATAAAAGAAGAATCTTTCCTGAAAGTGCCACCCTACAGATAAAGAGACCAGGATAGGGGAATGGTCTGATAATCTGTGAACAATGAGACTAACCTTGGTGTTGGGGAATGTTGAGAGGGCTTGTGTGTTCACCAAACAGTGGTCTAGGTGTCTCAACGTGTGATGGGATCATTTTTGATTGTTGCACCAAGTGAAGTGGTCACTATAAAATCCTAGATCATTGAGACCACTCCCATTCATGAACTGCTTAATGTCTAGGCTATCCTTCTTGTTAAATGGTCCCCATCCTTTATTATCATATTCATCAGCAATGATGTTGAATTCCCACCCCCCAAAGATCCATGGGAGGTTGTGAGGATCCAATTAGTTAAGGTATTGGAAAATATCTTACCTTTTTCATGAATTGTATCATTCATAGATAAAGAAAATGAAAACAAAGGTGTCATCGCACGATACCTTCATCATGATGAGTTAATCACCATCTTGAACTAGATCAATAGAGATGTCCCTATGATTTAAGATTCATATCTTCTTATTGTGCTGTTAGACATGCCTGGAGTCATGTAGATTGATTCTGCTAGAGAATTCATTTATCTTGCTGGAGTTTTTCTTATGCACAAGGATTGCGACAATTGAGGGTGTGTGTTTCCTGATTTTGGTGGTGGGGAAGTCCATATTAACCTGGGAACCTAGTCCCTGGGAATTCCATATGATTAAAGATACCAATGGGTGAACAAAATTCAAGCTTTGGCTTTAAAACTCTTGGCCTTATTGGGGTGGGAGGATGAGAGATCCATTTGAATCTTTGATCTTGATCTGATGAATACACCACCGTCCTTGGATCCCAGCGAGATAACGGGAAAGAAGGGGCCCCTAGGGGGGATGGGGTAATACTTTGAGCATTGGGGGAGATCCTGAATACCCAATCTTGAACACCGAGGCTAATGTTTTTGGGATCCCATTGATGGACTCAAGGGAGAGGCAGGAACAAGGAAGGGGGGAAACTGACAAGGGGGTTCAGCCTGGAAAAGGAGGTCAGGACCCGAAGAGCCGAGTAAGGGGGAGGACAACCTAGGTAAGAATCGAGGAGGGGAGGGAAGAACATGGAGATCCAAGGGGATCCTGGGGACTAACAACAGGAAGAGAGGGGGGGCGGGGGCAGGGCCAATCGACCATCGAGGAATAAAGAGAAGCTGGGCAAGATCTCTTCTAGGTGAGATTCCTAAAACAATAGAGAGTGGAGGATGGGGGAGGGAAATACCATACAAGAGGGAGATAATGTTGAGAGGGGAGAAATGAATCAGTTCCAAGAACCCTAAAGGGGTGAAAAACGTCATTGGAGGCTGCTCGGGAGCGAGGAGGGGGGACCAGGAAGAAGCTCTACAGGAGAGACATTAACACACTATTCCTCCTCAAAAGGGCTGCGAACAATGGGTGTTGAGGCCAAAAAAATGACATGGGCACAATAGATCAGTGGAGAGGGTCTACTGACACTGCGATGCATCATTCTGTAGACCGGAATAGAGTTCCCTTGAAGCAGGTGGAGGGAGAAATTCCTGGGAATGATATGGTAAACGATGTCTTGGATCCAGGGGGAGCATCTTGTACCCTAATAGAGAGGTGATCGAGTGTGGGAAGGGATAGATACAACTCTACATAAAGGAAAGCTATCGACACATATATGCATACTTTAGTCCTTTCATCAGAGTTGAGAAACCCACAAACCGAGTCTTGAATCTCTCTGAGTAACATGCCATTCTAAAATAGTAGGCGGAGCCTTGGGAGGAGTATCGAAACCATAGTGAGAAGACATTCCTTGCCCCTCTAGACCTCCATGGACTAGAAAGTGAAGCTGAAGTGCCATCATAAAAGAGATCCGAGAGCCTTACGCCACGCATGAATGAAGTCAACATCTGATGAGAAGATTATGCAAAAGGAGTTCTTGGGGACCGATAAGATCTGAATCGGGCCTCAGAGCCCCCACGAGGAATTAGAGAGCTAGAAGACACCGATTGAATGCTTTGACACCACAAAATGGTCAATTAGAGTCCACTTGAGTCATGCTTCAGCCTCCAAAAAGGCCATAGTAGGGAACTCTAGAGAGAGACAATCAGTGTCCCTCGAAGCTTTTAGAACAATTAGGCCAATATATGGGTAGCAAACCTGTGGGCCTCTTGATGAGCCATAAATAACATCTCTGAATAATCCCATCCTCTAGGTAGTAATTTTTATTTGGATTTTTTTCCTTGTTCCAATAATCGGTGGTGAACAAGTACCCTCCTACACAAAGGTTGGCCCACGATTTGATAGTTCTTGAGGGATGTGCTTAATTGTGAAAATTTCATCAGGGTTGATGATTATATATTATTATTTCATCAATATTCATTCATATGTCAATGGATTGAGGCCAATATGATCAAAGGTTGTGTTCCATTACTCAGGGAATTATTTTTGAATTTTTTACCACTGTTCATTGAGTTACTTAATAGAATTCCTTTGTTGCGGTATTTTGTGGTATTCATTCATGGTGTTCCTCTGTAGTCATCATTCATTGAATCCTTTTGAAGACTCCCTTAATTTTATTACTTCATTGGATTCCTTTATAGTGTTCCCTTGTAGGTTTCCTTCATGGTGTTCTTTTGTGGTCTTCTTTCATGGTATTTCGTCTTGGTGTTACTTCATGGTGTTAATTTGTGGTGTTCCTTCGTGGTTTTCTTTAATTGTGTTCCCTCATGGTGTTCCTTCATGGTGTTCTTTAGTGGAATTCCTTCAAGGTGGTATTTTATATAATTCCATCGTGGTGTTATTTTGTTGTGTTCCTTCATGGAATTCGTTCTTTTTGGTCGTTTTTGCTGATCCTTTATGGTGTTCTTTCATGGTGTTCAATCATGGTGTTCATTCGTTGTGTTCCTTCATAGACTTCCCTCATGGTTTTCTTTTGTGAAGTTCCATCATGGTGTTTATTTTCAGAATTCCTTCATGGTGTTCCTTTCTGCTCCTCCGTTAGGGTCTTCCTTTGTGGTCTCTCTTCATGGTCTTTATTCGTGGTTATAATTTGTGGTATTCCATTTATAGTATTGACTCATGGAATTCCTCTATATATTATTTTGTGTTATTACATTGGAATTTAATTTTTATTATTTAATGTTTAGTATTTTCATTCCATTCTGGTTTCAGGGTGTCCTAATGGATATTTTTATACTCACCATTGCTCGGGCTTGGCCTATACATGTCATCTTCTGTGTAGATGATCATCATTTTGACAAATTCCTGGTTGGTCCAAGACCAATTAGTTCTTAGTGAGGCCATACAGACCTAGGTGTGTTCCTAATAATTAGACAATAGTTTTATTACCTTTTTTTAGGTCAGACATGTAGTTACAGACTCTTATTCTTGGGACTATTTTTTTCCTTGTTTAATTTCCATTACGTTCACTATTGTACTCAATGGGGGATCATAGTGGTATTTATTCCATTATTACATAGTATTTTTACATTTCATAATATGGGGATTGGAGATGTGTGTGTGTGTGTGTGTGTGTGTGTGTCTAGGTACATAATATAATTCCTACCATTTGTGAAATAAGCCTACTCACCATTAGTCTATATCTCCTTGCCTATTGGAGGTAGGATTGGGGTATTTAGGACATAGGCCTCTCAAGAATTGGTTGTAGAAAATTTGAAATTATGTCATAATACCCACAACAATAAATGAGGTGAAGTAATTTAATCCAATGAATGACTATAGAAACTAGCTTGTGTTACTACTATGTGCGTATGTCATTGTTGTGTTTCCTTGTGTGATATGTGATTTGAAAAAAACATCAATTTTTTAAGGAGGGAGACCCCTTAACCCTCATCGATATGTGTTACACTTAGAAGATATTAAAACTATGAGGGTGATTCAGTACCACCCAATGTAGATAATATATTGACATAGGTGGGGGAGTTCCTTGATTTTTGTTCATAGGTCTTTATGTGATGTGGAAATGATGCCTTTTGGTTGGGTATACCATATAATGGTACGGATAATGTGGAAATGAGAAAATAATGGTTTCTTGAGGACAATGATTTGTAAGGATCTGTGATTGTGTGAAATATTAGGTGGATTTTTTTGTTGTTTGGTAAGTTTGGTATGATTTTGAGTTATGTAGTGATGGTGATGTGTGGTGGATAAGATTAGTGGTTATTGTGGTGGGGTTTCATTTGTTTTTCAGTGACTATATTTACGGAATAACTCATCACCAATTAAAAAGGTTAGAAAGAAAAATTTGGAACAAAAATAAAATTATCTTCTTTATAAAATAATCAAAATAATAAATATGTGAAAACCTCCCAAACCAAAATATTTTTATAAATGATGTGAGGAATATTATTGAATACTTGATGTTTTGTTTTGTTGTGATTGATTTTATTTTTTTGACCCATGTTATAATCTAAAACATATGAAGATATTAAACATCTATCCCACGTCAAGAAACATTATATTATGAAAATATTACAACCCTACGGAAAATTCAATGAAGCCCAAATTGGAAAATATTGTTGTGTAGTGGATGAATTCCATGATTTTTAATCTTGAAACAACTGTTTCAATATTGATATTAGTGCTTTGGTTAGTTGAGAATTGTTATGTGAAATTTTTTCATGCAAATTATCCTAATAAAAATAATGTTCGGTTATAAATCATGGGAAATTTTACAACTCAATAAAATGGATTATATTTATTTTATATTTCAGTTTGATTAAATTTCATATTATATTTAGAATTTTTGACTCAAAAAAATGTTTTTGAAACTATAGTAATGGGTTCTATGTAAATAATTTAATGTTTTTTTTAAAAAAAAACACATAGACTTGGGAAATAAAAACATTTTATCAATTATTTTAAAATATTTTTTAGAAATAAATTTAATTAAATAAAAAGTGATTTGATTGTAAAAAATGGTTTATCTCGAAAGGAATATACTTTTCTAAATTTATGAATGATGTATTGAGTTGAAAAAAAATTCCTTCAAAATTTATTGAATTTTATTATTTAATGTGTTTTTTGTTACCTTTTATATAACCTAATTCTTTTTGGGAGTTATCCCCTCAAGGAAATTGATTTTTAATATTGTGTATATTTGGACATCATTTCTCGAATGGCTGTTTTTTATCAAATATATCCAAAAAAATGAGAGGTATCTCATGGGTTGGTTGTTTAAAAAACCATTATATTTTCTTCATGTTTTTATAGATTCTTAAGGATTAATAATTCCCTGACTTCATGTTCAATAAAGGCATGGTTTCCTAGATTATATTAATGGGGAGAAGTAAATTTATATTTGAGAATAATACCCGGTGTGGTTTTTATTCTTCCCTTCTATATTTATTTTGTAATTTTTTGTTTTACCCATTTTTTTGTAGATATTTTTGTATCTTTCCCTTATTGTGATGTGTGAAGTGTGATGTGTGATTATTTTACAACATGGTAAAATTAAGACATGATTTCTAATAAAAATTCATTCTACAATTACATAATTAAACTTTTGAGGGAAATACAGGACAATCAAGAGAGGATAGTATCATGACATGGTGGATATAAATCCCAAATCCCAATGTTGAAAGATGTATGTTTTGTTCAATTATTTTGGGTGTTTGGGGTATAATTTATTCTTGATTATAGTGTTTTGGGTGTAAAGAGGTTATTGAGATGTATCTCGATGGATGGTTGTTTGAAACCATTATCTCCATTGACATGGGATTGTTTTGAACTCTCTAGGGGTAAACTAGTTTGAGAGGAAACTTATATAATGGCCCAACAGATCTAGAACCATTACACAGAAAATTGATAATTGAGGTTTACTATGGGATGTTTATGGTTTTTCAGGAAAAGTGTGTGTTTCCAATGGTGAATCCTTCCATAAATTTTCCAAATTATTTTAAATTCAATTGCGATACATTCCAATAGTTTTTTAAATTTCTTGAATTCAAATGGTGAGGCAGTCCAACATTGAGACATTATAACACTTTTCAAAATTTCCAGAATTCTATAGTTGGACATTCCGAATTCTTTCCCAATTTCCAAAATTCTAGTGGTGAGACAAAAAAATGGCTTTACATTCCAACCATTTGAGAAAATTATAAAATTTCAATAGTGAGAAATTACATTGGTGGGAAATTCATGAAATTTTGTAAATTTCCAAAATTCCAACGATGAAACATTCCAAAGATAATAAATTCTAATAGTTTCCCAATTTTTATAGTTCTAATTGTGTGATATCCCAATTATGTTACATTCTTATAGTGATACATTCAATGAGTTTTCCAAATTTCTAGAATTCCAACTGTGATTCATTTCCTAAGGTGAGAAATTCCCAATATTGAGATATTTACAATGGTGAGACATTTGCAATGGTGAGGCATTTTAAAAGGTGAGTAATTTCTTTGGGAAATAAATTTACTATGGTGATAAATTTCAATAAATTTCATTCTTTCCATATTCTCCTAGTTTCTATAAAAAATCCTAATTATCATTTATGTGTCTTTGATGGAGAAAATTGGTTTAAATGGATTAATTAAAGGATTTTTAGGACATTTCAAAAGAAATTAAATATATATTTTATTTCTAAATATTCTAGATAACTTTTAAAGGCATAAACATTGTAGATTTATGGGATTTTACATTAATGTAATATTTAAACCATTTCAAATCCTTATAGTTTTCGATCTGATAATTCTATATTGAATATTCATCCCCCATTCCTCCACTTATTATTTCTTTTGGGATGATAGGTTTAAAATAATTCATCTATGGGAACCATAGGATAATGTTTCTATAGTTTGTTTGTGTCCCAATGCACCGATATAGTCCCCACATATATGTGTGCCCCCATTTTGGTGTAGTGTGTTGGAATGGATTCTTTATTATAGGTAAGAATTTCATTATTTCACTTTATATATATCATGGGGGATTGGTTTATTATTATTATCTTATTAGAATATAGTTTCATCTATTTTAGAAAAGATATTGAATCAGTTTTAATTTAAATTTACGACCCATGGGAATGTGATGTATAATATTATTTATTTTTATTGATTTGTTTTTGTATTGTGATTGAATTGACAAAATGGATGGATGAAAAATTGTGTCTTTTGATGGATTGGTTATGACATAGTGATTTTTTCCTAAAACCATTGTTATTGTGAATGTATGATATCATCATATATAACTAGTTAACCACATAAAATTAGTTATTGGAATAAATTCCCCATGAACTAATGGATCATGAGATATCACCCTTAAATAAAGAAAAAAAATTTAATATGTTACCCTTATCAGAATCTAAAAATGTGTTATGTTTTTTTTATGTGATAAGATGTATAAAATGATTGTAGTTTTGGGGTTTCAGATTGATTTAGTGATTAGTATGAATATTGTGATGTGTTAGGGCGAATTACATGTGATGTTTTTGTGTATTGGGGATGTGATGGTCATTATTTTATAGTGGTGTAGTGGGGAAATGATTATGGTTGTTGTATAGTCATGTGGAGGGGCTTTAAAACTATATGTGGATTTGAAATTATGTGTATATGTTATTATGGATGTTTTTAGTGATATTATAGTTTTGTTGGTTCTGTTTTAATTAGAAAAATAATAACGTAATTAAATGCATGATAATGATTTCAATTGGGAACGTCTAACGAGTAAATTGATGATGGGATGTGTGATTTAAATTGATAAGGATAATATTCAAACTAATGGGATAAGAAACATTAAACAAGGTATCTTAATAAATTAAATGGGATACTAAGGAATGTTTGACAAATAATATAGAGGAGTTATTTAATTGGAATTTTTTACTATACAAATACATTAGAAATTTTATTAATCGACAAAATTTGAATCATATATTTTACATTTTTGGCATGACTTTATTCATATAGATGTGGTAGTTATTGCATGGATTCTATAGGATGTTTGTATTTTTTAAATGACATAGGATTTATTTTTTGATTTATATCTATTTTTATATACATTTTATTTTATTGATATTTCAATATGCACCCCACCCTCATCGAGCACTATGATCCTATACTCGAATAGCCGTGTGGGATGTTTTTATACTAAAATCGTAGTGGGTGAATAGACTGATGGCTATCCACTATTAACAATACCCTCTTCCAAGAGATGAGAATAACAAGCATGAGCTATGATGGCCTGAAATCAAAAGTGTAGTTATCGAGTTGTGTTGTGTTGTGATGACCTAGGTGTCTCTAATAGATAAGTGGTGTGTTGTTACAGACAAGGTGTATATAGGAAAGATGTGTAGTGGTGTTATGTTATTCTAAAGGGGTGGGATGTTAAGGGCATATGGTATTGGGGTTTTAGTGCAGAATCCCATCATAATAGGAGTGTGCAGTACACTATCATAGATGGGATTTAGGTTATATTATATGTGGATGCATTATTTTGTTAGTGAGACAAGGTGTGGTTTTTGATTTCATTAGTATACTTTTGTAGGTATTTTCCGGTTCTATTTTTTTCATGGGGGACATAGTATAATTTTTTTCATGTGCATAAGGGACTTTAGTTTTTCTTAAGGATTATACTTATTTTCAAAACCTATGTATATAAAAATAATTTTCAGAATTATAGGAGAACATTTTGGATCACACTGGACATTTATGGTTTCAGTCATTGGAGATTTTTATATTTGGTTTACTTAGTTTTTATTAATTTTATCTTTATTTTAAGACTTTTATATGTATTAGTCTTGATTTATACATCCATTGTGGGATGGTTTGGGATTATTTTATAATATTTCAGGTAGTTTTGATTTTTCTAGTTCATCCAATCTCCCAATATTGTTTTCTTATTTATGTTAATTCCCCCCATATTGTGATATTTTTTTACCCTTTGTACTAGATGCCGACCCAGGGCCTACTGGAGGTGGGACTAGGGGTTATTATCTCCCTTTCATCATTGTTATCCCAGAAGGGGTACCATTAGAGGGTGGGGTCATGAAACATATTTTTATATTTAATATATTTATATTTCAATATTTTAGGTATTTTTAAATTCATAAATTTTCATAACCTTCCCTCTTAATGATCTCTTGATTTATTAATTATTATATATGAAAATACTTGTATCATATTATATTAAAATATATACTTTTAATAATTTTTTTAATTGATATAGATTAATTTTTATGAATCAATATAATATGTTTTATATTAATATAAATGATCCATTGCATATCCAATTTTCTAGATATTATTTAATTATGTGACCCTCTTAAAAAAATCCAGGGTTCGTCTAAGAAACAATCAATATTCCTCAACCTCTGATCTATAAAAACATGATAGTATTTAATTTAATTTCTTTTTACTCCAACCTATTTTTCCAACACTAATTTATTATAAATAACCTTTATTAATTATGCACAATTTATTAGAATTATTCATGGTTTAGATAATGAAACCAGTACTACCATATCAGTTTTTGGTATACAGTAAATTATTTTCTCAATAATATAGCTTCTATATAAAAAACTACATGTAAGTTTGATCCATATTCTAACTTCAACACTATATATTTTAATACCATAATGTATTCATTTATATGAAATAATTCAAAAATTAAAATTTCTATATTTTAAGAAATCATAATATAAATGACCATAAATAGTATTTATTTATATATAAATATTTGTTCATATAAATCCATTGATCATATAGTTGATATTGACAAAAATATTATTTTTATTGTTTTGAACTTTAATAAAAAAATAAAGAGATTTAAAAACATAATAATAATAACATTATATGTTTTCAAAATAATATAATCTAAAAACATTATTTATAAAATGAAATTATGAATGAATAATGATTATATATGTATATAAAATATAAGTGAATCCATTTTCACTTATTTTTTCCAATAACAATAATAACTCTAAAATCTCATTGAATATTTTATAAAGAAAAAATATAAATCCATATTAAGGGATCATCATAGTAGTATCTCAATATCACTACATTATCATAATATAGATGTTTAATATTAATTACGGTGTATAATAAGGATATAAGGGAAATATTACTGATAAAATATTTATATTAACATTATATAAAAAGATACTTTTTAATTATTAATAAATTTAGGGATCATAATAGATATGGATATATGAATGTCCATTAACTGAAATATGTCCATTTTTAAATACCATAGAGTACTTTGTTTCAATTATTCAATTATTGGTTTTATATATAATCGGAACCTGATTCATCTGATTTAAATAATTTATTGTGTGTTTTCCATCTGAAATAATCCAGTATCCTTTATCCCATAATTTCAATTTTATTTCTGTAAATATTAAATAATGTTTATTCATAATGATTTTCCTTGAGGAAGATTAATTTTTTTTATTAGGCTTAATTAAGGATATTCATTAATAAATTTTCACTTATAAAGTAATATTCATTATAAAATGAGAATTTTTTTTCTAATTAGGTACATTATTACCATATATTTATTATAATACATTTTATTAGTTTTTATGAGGATATATATTTCTATCACCTAATCTATTCCCCAATTCTCTATCTCTTTACATGATTCACTCATTGTATGGGGTTTTCATGACTCAATCTCTTTTATGCGGGTCATAATCATAAATTGACCATGTTATTTTATGTTTAATTCAATACTCAATTAAATATCTCTTATAACATAATATTTTTCTATTGGGTGAAATTATATTCAATTGTATTTTTATTCTTTATTAATGATTTTATGGTTTCATAAAATATTTTATTGTTAACTGTATTTCACATACACTTTATATGATACTTTGCTACACTATATGATTTTCCATTCTCACTATTAATGTTTTTATTTCATTTTGAGATATATTAGAACGTTTTTATTTATATAGTATTCATATTTAGAATTATTTATAAATAAAATTAAGATTTTTTATTTTCTTTATTTATGTGGGTACCAATTAAACCATTTTAAAACCGTAATGGTATTTCATGACTGTTCAATATATATTTTATCATTCCATTACAAATTTATTATAAATATATTTATTTATCATTAGAGTTACATTAATGGATATTTTTTTGAAATTATTCTTTCAAAATTTTTTATTGAACCCATAAAATAGAAATTGTAAGTGGCTTACAACATCAATTTCATGATAATGATACAAAATAATTATGAAAAATCATTTTATAAAATTTCTCCCATTTCCCTCTATAATAACATTATTTTTATTACACACTAAAACATAATTTATTTCATAAATGTGCACTTAATAAAACCCCATATGATCCATATTTTTAGTGTCTTTCTGTATTAGGTACATTACATGACATCTTATGACATAAAATACAACATCATTATCAAAAACTTCTTTTACATGACCACTCCATTCATTCATACTTAACATTTCATGTTATAACCTGAGGATATATATAATAGATGGGTGATCTATAAATCCCATTATGGGTGTAAAAAAAGAATACAATTAATAATACAATACATTTTAGGCAATAGGGATATCAAGTGAACATAAGAGAAACATGGACATAGAGGCATGATATAACATAATTATTGAAACATGGAAATGTGGAAACAACATAAAACATTTCATCATTAACATAAATGAATTAGGTAAACCCCTATCCCAAAACGGTGGATGCATTTACTAAGATAAATCATGTAAAAACATATCCAATATGAAGTATCATGATAATAAACATTACCAAATTCATAGTGGCGCTATCAGGGAGAACCCTTCATGAACATTTTAATCTCATACTTAAGTGTGCCACATAGATCACATAACCCAGATTCATTCAATATCATCATTTATTCCACAATAAAAGAATTATTAATAAATACATGAAGTTATAAAATCAATAATTAAATGTGCATAAATCTGAATACCCTTGATTGTGAAATGGGCATTGTATTCACTACACGATGATTTTGGAATGGAAAATCACTATGCAATTTCAGTAGCTTAACGACGTCACATAAAATTCAAAAAAATGGATGATGAGAGGGAAATTTTTATCTCATCTTGTACTCATGAAATGGATAGTAAGGTGGTCATATATATATGCATTTCCCAACACTTGGAATTTGGATATAGAATGTGCATCATAATAAAGAAATATGAAGAAAGAGGAGAAATATAATAACTCTTATGAACATTTGGCACAGTAACAGGTGTACATGAAATAAATTAATGATAGAGAAATAAGTATTCCATTATAAAAACATAATAAGGTAATTATGGGGGAGGTGTGAAATAATACCAAATTATTTTTAACATAAAATAAAATATTGTAAAATTATATGGAAACATGGATAAAAATGAGAAAAGAATTAAATTGGGGATCTATTACATGAGTGTGTGACATTAAAAGATTTAATATTGGTTTCATGAGAGAATCGGGTTCCTTGGGGTGATTCTATAAAGGGTATTAAATAGTAGGGACGTTCTCTGAGGATTTTTAGTGAAGAAAAGTGGGAGATGGGGTGGGTTTATATAAGAAATTAGAGGGTAATTCTTTAATATTTCAAAAAAATTGGTTTTGGAATCAATATAATTAAATATACAATCCTTTAAAATTTCCCATGGTTTTCGACAAATAGGATTGCAGAAATTTATTTTATAAGGAGAATGCTCAAAAATATTAAAGTAATATCCCTGCTTACATGGTGGTGAGTCAGATTTTTATAGAAATGAATTTAAAATCATAAAATATATTATACCTTTTGGAGGATTAACTATGTATTTAAAAAATATGTAAAAAAAATCTAAAATCACATTATATTAATGGTAAAATATATATTAGGAATATAATAAACATTATTGTTTTTATTACATCATTTTGGGGGCATTATGATATCATAAAGCACATATTTTATTTATATAGTATTTAAGTTTTTACCCATGAATACGGCTATCTCAAAAAATTATTAAAATTTAACTATTAAAATATTTTTAAATCATAATTACAAAAAATAATATTCATTTTATCCAAATAGTTTTCTAAATATGTAAATTGCAACTTTTAAATGAAAACCAACATTTAATAAAAATTTAAAAGTATAGATATTTTTTTTCAAACAATAAAAAAAATTGCATTTGACATCATAAAAATTATATAATAATTAGTTATAAAAAATTAATTTAATAACAATATATTTTTTAGTATTATTTCATTAAATCTTTAAAATACAATCATTACAAATACACTTTCTATTTAATCATATAAAAAATGTATCTCTTATCAATATGATTACATAATCATTTACATATAACGAACTAATATAATCATAATTTAAATAAATTTTTTTCATAATATTTTTTAATAAAACCTATATTTAATATAATAATTGATATATTTCTCAAAATAATCATTTTTACAAAAAAAATCAAATGATAAAATTCATCATTTTTTAAGTATGACTATTCTCGTAATCGAATTGATGTAATATGAATTTTATTTATAAAAATGGGATAAACATTAAGTAACTAATTACTTATTACATAACCCTTTATAACCCATTTATAGTACTTAAGGGAAAAGTGTTCAATGGTGATAGAGTCTCTCAGAGTCCTGGATAACATCTTTAGGGTGGTAATCTCTATTAACTTGAAATTTTATCATAGGAAATTACGATCAATATTAAGTTATTGAATCTAGGATTAGTATTGGTCCAGTGTGAAGCCCAGTGATGTTATCTACGTAACAAGATCTAAAAAATGAGTTTCATATGGCTCGAGTCCACCAGACAAGATCATAATCTCTTTTGTCTGTGTCGAAAAGATTTATTTTTTAAAAATACTTTTATTTATATTTGTCATGTGATAACAGCTAAAAAACTATATTATAAACAGTAATGATACTTAATGGTCATTTAAAACCGATAATAATAATAATAATAATAGTTCATGTGTTTTCTATATCACTAAGACATTAAAATAATGGGAATATTATTCATTTATGATCGCATCATTGGACCCTATATAGGAATAGAATATCGATATCCAATGGAGTGTTTTTTCACTAAAAACCCACTAAAATATATTATAATATAAACTTATCTCTACAACCTAGTTTTTGTCATCATCCAATGAAATTATTAATTACATCTCATTAGATAACATGTGATATTATTATATCACTCAAATTCACCATATAGTTAATTTATTTTTAGATGTAAGATTGACCTTGATTATGAAATGAATGATTATGATGATTAAAAAAATGGATTTTATTAGTTGTTTGAATTAAAGTAGACAAATCATGAAATTATCCAATCACAACAAAACTCATAATTTTCCAAGATTTCCATGAAAAAGTGAAGGGATGTCACCCAATGAATGGTAATTTTCAGACCAATGTATTAATTTCATATAACCTATGAATTTATATATTTCTCATCAATTAATATTTTCTCATTGGTGATCAAAGGTTAATTTATTTATATATTGATCACTCTTAAGTAGCTTTTGATTATTATATTCATGATATTGAAAAGCTATCAATCATAGGAAATTCCTCCCTTTTCCCTTTGTGGATCTACAATGTATTCACTCTTGGGATCACTAAGAAGTGGATTGGTATTTGTTTTGGGTCTGTGGTTTATATGAATAATGTTAGTTTGTTTCCTAAGGGTTTTTAATGTCTCTCATGGGTGTTTTCAGCGGGGAAAATCAAAATTTTCTCTTGGTTGATGCATAGTTGTCATGGAAATATTAGTTATGGTATGTTATTTCAAAATCATCTACTATGTCATGAAATTAATATTATATATATTCTTAATTTGATCTCATCCATTCAAGTTATTATATATCTTTTCTATATTGTTTAATATAGAACATGGCATTTTTGGGATTATTGGAAAGAGTAGAAAATATATGATACAAACTTAAAAGAGTAATTAAATAAATAAATACATTTAATTGTTAAAGATATTATTTGAAATATAAAATAATGTTCCATAAGATTTTAATTTTTAATTATCTTAGGTGTTTTCTAATTTCATTTCCTTATATATTCTACTACGATATTCTGTCTCCCATATAGTTGATGAACCTTGAAACATAAATTATTTGTTGATCACTGAAGAACATTAATATAATATATTTGTATGAAATGTAAAATTTTAATCTCATACAATTATTATGGAATTATTTGGTTTTATTTTTTTTGGTTATGGTTCCCCAATATTTTATAATTTTAAAATATGGTTAATTAGTTCAAGTTGGTAAGAAGAGCGAGGACGAGAATATGAATGATGTTAATAACGTTGATTGAAAAATAAGGAAATCTATAACAAATTAATTTCATAATGACAAGTTAAAATGAAATATAATTGAGGGAGTTGTTAAGTCAATATATGTGTGATTATACATTTGTTATAACGTGAAAATTTAATAAAAATATAAAATGACTTTGCGTAATATTAGAAAACATAGAAAAAATGAATATTGGTTTGCATTCAAAATATTTAAGGGGTAGAGATATGCTAATTTTTTTAATAAACTATTATTTATTTAAATATATAAACATGGTTGAAATTAATGGCATAAAATATAAATGAATTCTTTTTGTGGTTAGAGAGGTGGATATGTATTCATACTATTTTGGATATTTGGTGATGTAGTTTTGAATATGTGTTGATGTTGTTTTTTTATGTGGTTTTGTGGATTTTGTGGGTGGAATTGTTTATTTCGATAAAAAAATTATCATTTTTAGATTTTTTATTTTGGATAGTGTGAAATGGGATAAATTTTTTGATGAAATGTATTAGATAATAGTTTTATTCTTAGTTTCTTGATTATATTTAGATATTTAATATCATTCTATCTTGCTTCAAGTTCAAGGTGTTAAACCACTATTGATAGGTGAGATTTTTTAAAATATATAATCCAAAAATATGAATTTTTTAATATGGTTATCATGTTGATGATATTTCTCAATTTCAGTTATTAAATTGGATGAATTTTTGTATTTATATATAGTTCAGTGTATTGTATAGTAGTATAAAAAGGTGTAAAATGATATGGATTGTGTTATTTTATGATTATTTTGAATATTTATATACCATAACATATATTATTATAAATATGAATATTAATCTCATGATTGATATCAAAATTACCCAGTATTTGATTATTATTTCAAAAATATTTTGGTTTCATAGATTAATTATCATAGTATGTAATACCAAGTGGTCACCAAACAACATTTTATTATGTGCTTCTAGAATGGAACAATGAGGAATGGAGTTGTTCTTACGTTAGTCTAGATGGAGTTATTAGATTCTCTAGAGTTTATAAAACACTTTGAATTGATATCCTTGTACTTTTTGTATTAAAATATATATATATATATATATACTTCTAATTTATATAATATATTTACATAATGGGAACCCCATAGATTTTTATTTATTATTTTTTATTATTCATAGTTTTTTGGGTAATTCCACCAGAATACTTGTATTATAACATTAAAACAGTTATTAAATGAAAGAATAATTATAGGCACATGTCATCGGTTACTCTAAACAAGGTTGAAGGCCTAAGGGAAGTTCCTATTGGGGTGAGTCATAAAATATTTGTATCAAACCATTTTATAATGAATTTGGGTTGAGTTTTGAGATAGGAACCTATAACTATTTTATGTAATTGGTAGGTCTAGAGTGAAACTTGAGCCTAAAATTGATTAGATCCTAGATACTGGATAGAACATATATAGTTGTCTTTCTATGAGTTGATCACATGAAATTGAAAACAAATTTAAATTTTTAGTTTAATGTGTAACAGTTTTGTGGTATAAATCATAGTGTGGTATGTGAATAAATTAAATTAATTCAATATAAAATTTCATTATGGATCTTATAAGTATGTTTATGATTACATTTCTATTATTTAGTATTTGATTATATTTACTTCACATTATGAATTGATTATGTGACCATTAATGGAGGAGATAAATTATTATTTGCATGAATATGATTTTTAATTAGATCCATGATATAATAATGTAGTTTTTTCTTCACAAATTATATAAAAATATACCTATTCAAATTATTATCATTATCATTAATGAGTTGTTTATCATTTTTATATATTCAATTTTTTCATAAAACTATTTATAGGTTAGGATTAATGTGTTCTTATAATATGTAATTAATCACTTTTAAAGATGTTGTGAAATTATTTTCCATAATAAAATTCCTCTTTTTAAGGATAAAATAATTTATTTTAGAGCCATTCTATGATGTATTTTTTATACACAAGTGATTATACAATGTTTTATCTTATACTAATTAAATGTATATTAAATTTGTACGGAATATATTATATTGATGTATTTTATTCATTATTTTTTAGTTCTGGGAAGATGATAAGTATTCATAGGGTTAACCTAGTAATATTTGAGAATTTTTACATAAATAATCTTGTATCTATATTTGAACAATGGATAATGTTTTGTAATATTAAATTTTATTTGGGTTCACATCAAAACATGATATCGATACTATGTATATCTATTTACTGTTAGATGATAATGTGATAATTTAGTATATATATTTCCTATTTTAGTAATCATGTATAATGTTGAAATTGTTTGTGTGATTTTTCATGAAAAACATTACACATATTTCCCTAATAATATTTTTTATTGATCATGTTATATATATTTAGTAAAAATCATATTTATCATTAGGTAATATGAAACCATATTTCTATAGTCAAATAAATTCTTATATAATGGTTATTTTGAGTCTAGGAATCGTGATTATTGAATGTAAAAAATTTTATATTTCCATTGGAAATTTGAGTGAATCTTTATATTTTCATTATTAATTTGAAAGTTTATCATTTTTATGTTGTTATGGTTGAAATTATATTGATTATAACATAAACTTTGAATGTGTTTTTTATTCTGTATTGTTTGATTATTTATTTCCTCACTGTTCATAGGTGTTTTTATGAAAATTAATCTTCTAACTCATAACAGTTTACAAACTGATTGTCCTCTAAGAATATGTTATTCTATGTAAACCAATTATCATTATAAATTATACTTAATTTGGCTGAAATTGTTTTAAATTGAATATTTTGTATGATGTTAAATGTTTTTGTAATTTTAAACCATTACTATGATTGCATTTATGAGATCAACATATATAAAAGGCTATTCATTTAAAGCTCGTAACAAAATAAATTGATCATAAATATTATAATATTTTGGAATGTTTTGTTTCTATCCGCACATAGTTTGGAAAGAAAAGGTCAACGATGAGGATGATGAATGATTTTTCAACTATATAGTTTTGATTTTTATTTTCTTTAATTACCACAGTGTGATTTATGTTGATTTATAAAGGTTATTATGGCTAGTTTACATGTTGGGATGTGTTGGGTATTGGAGGAGAATGGTTTCCTTTATGTGTATGAGGATTTGTGATTTTTTAGGTTTCAATTATGGTATTCATGATTGTTTATAACTTAGTTGAATTGTTTTGTATTATATGGTGGTTTGTGAAGGTGGTTCGTATTGGTCATTGAGGTTGGATTATCATTGTTAGAATGATGAAATGGAGTTATTATTCTCCATTGATGTAAAAGAATCATAATAAAAAGAACTATGGAAAATATTTCATTATAATACATGATCATGATCATTTAGGTTTATAGTTTAAGAGAATTAGAAAAAATATATAAATAAACACAACCCTTTTCTTTTTCATCTAATGAACATTTTATCTAATATGATAAA
This sequence comes from Viscum album, assembly GCA_963277665.1. Taxonomy (NCBI): domain Eukaryota; kingdom Viridiplantae; phylum Streptophyta; class Magnoliopsida; order Santalales; family Viscaceae; genus Viscum; species Viscum album. The sequence goes on from OY728141.1 coordinate 212,572,333, forward strand.
CAAATGACCCTTAACATGTATTAAAAAAATCCAAAAAATTATCCACACATTATACTCTTTTAGACACATCATATGTATTACTTTTCATAATTATCTAGGGAAATGGAAACATATGAATGGGGTTATCTCAGATTATTAATGAGGGTAAAAATAAATTACATTATGTGAGAATAATATTAGAATAAGATTATCAGCATGAAATATTATAAATTTATACGCAATAAACCATAGTTATAAAATCTTATAATAAGTCATGATATTATATAAAATTGTATACTATATTATAATATAGGTTTAATCCTGGAATAAAACATATCCTCAAATGAAAAGAATCCGAGAATAGTTCCCTAATGATATACAAGGACAAAATATTACTAAACTCTTTATTCCCATTCCTATATTAAATAACTCATTTTTACATGCATAAAATTTTGATCAAACTATTTATGAAAATAAATTTGTGAAAAAACACATTATATACACGCGAACATGTCTCATGAGATTTCAATTGTAAACAATTTTTTTGAGGTTTCTAAGAGACACTACCCAATATCAACAACACATATATGTTCCATGTGAATTAAAAAATTCATTATATAATGAAGAACCCAGGAAAATAAAATCGGTATCAAACCATTCTTAAATGGTATTATCCAAGGAAATTTTTCATAATTCCATTAACAACCATAACATAATGTAACCATAGAATAGAAGTTGGTATCCAATGATATTCGGAAGTTTTATAAGTAAATAACCATCAATCAATATTATATAGAATATGATCAATTTACTATATTGTTAAATTTAACATAGTTATATAAAACTTTTCCAAAAAATATTGATATATAGAATCTAGTCAAATGACCGTCAATAAAATAAAAGAAAAAATAGGTACTCACTTAGGTAAGGAATTTGAAGGAATGTAATTTTTATTCACTTTGGATGATTTGGTATGACAAATGCATTCATGAATCACACTTATAATATAAAATATAATCTAATAAGACATCCTATGAAATAAGGTGCATGGTATCATTTGTATAATATCCTTGATCAATAATAAAATACATTAAAGGACATAGAGCACGATGAAAAATCAATTTTTTTGGATGATTAGGAAAATCTATTTAGAAATAAGAAAAATTAATAATCTATTTGAAATATTTTAATTAAAGTAGAAATAGTTTTTTTAAACCATAATTTTTTTTAAAAAATCGAATATTATATTGAACATTTAATAGAAATGGAATACAATATTAAAATATGTTTTCACATTGAATAAGAAAAAAAGATAGGTTTTCCATAGTTTGATGAGAATAGCCCATATAGAAAATGGTAAATATTTTATTTAATAGTTTTCAGCATAGTTATGTCTTATAAAATGAACATATGCAACTATTTAAGAATATATAATGAAATTCTTAATTGCAACCAATGAATATGGTCATCGACAGAGGACAATTACCATCTAAATAGAATCCATGGGTTTCCTTACCTTATAATTGATAAATTATGAACCAAGGGTGATAAAAAAATTATAATAAGACATGTGAATACCCCAAAATATTAATTTTTGGATTAAATTATGCGTGTATTTAGAAAAAATATAATACAAACTCCTTATATGGATTACCTTCAAAAAACAATACTGATTTGAAATTGAGACTAGAGTATAATCTATTATGTAAATAATAAAATTATAAGAAAAAGAACATAATAGGGTTAAAATGAAATTTATATTAAAATAACATAAAAATATTATATTCATTATAGTTGAATGAAATATTTTATTTAATATAATATATAAATTAAATGATGGTTTACAATATTAAACAAGTTTCATGGAATTAGAAATTGAGAAAAATAAACCCTTGCAACATTGGTATACTTTTAATCAAAAACCAATTGATATGAGAAAATAATATGGACATTAATAAACAATGAATTAATTTAATATGGTAAAATATAATCATTACATGTTATTGAAAACATATTAACAAAATAATGGTGAAGAATCAAAATTATGTCCCAAGAAAAGAAATTTGAGAACTAGATCCACATACATTAATTAAAAAACATCCACTATAGTTATGTTGTATATTATTTAAATAAATTAATATTATAATAACATAATTTGAAAATTTAATAAATATATAAGATTTATAAACATAATATATAATTATTCTCTACATGAATTTGGGTTATTTATTATATATTTTCAATATCAAGTGTGATAAATTTTCGCCGTTTGGAACATGTTTCATAATGTTGGTTTTTTTATATAGTATATACCAATGAAAATAATTTTACTATATAAATATGATAAATATTAAATGTTTCATTTCAATTTAAATATTTGCTATTTCAATTTATGTGATTTTCCTTAATGGTTCTTGTTGATGAAATGGGATACAAGAGAGTTTCTTTGATTTTCAATAAATGAATGTTGTTTTCTAAATAAATGAATTTAATAATATTGTAACCAATAATAAAATTATATAAATTAATTATTTGGTAATTTATATTATATATCAAGAGTACTTTAGTTCTTATATTTCTCTGTGGTATTATTTTTTACCATTATTTGTTTAGGTGCTTAGATTAACCCACACATGAACATATCATAATTATTGGATGAACATAGTCATGAGTGTGATTTCATTTTGAATAGTATAATTATTTAGAAATATTAATCATAATATTATGATACTATTAGTTATTTTAGTCATATTTCATGATATTTTATTACATAATAATGATATGTGATGAAAAATTAGTCATATTACATTATAGAGGTGGTTGTCTACACACACACCACTGAGGTTTTAATTTTTCTTAATAGAGAAGTGGAAAATATTTTATTACTCATCAACATATAATAATTTTATAATTTATAAAAATAATATCTTATTCTTATATATTTGAATTATAATATTTTATATTGGAATGTAAGATAGGAATGAAAAGAAGTTATGGAAAAAATGATATCACATCGAGGTCTTGGGATTTCCCTTAGAGAAATCATTGGAAATAAATGGATAAAGGTATAGTTTTGATAGGATAAGTTAAATTAATTTATATTTGATTATATTTTAAAGAATTAAGGTTACCATTTGAAAACAAAATAGAAATTTTGAGAGATCTTGAAGAGGTGATGTGATACCCCTTTAATATGTGAAGACAATAGATTTTTTAATCCACTAAAAATTAATATAAATGGAACATGTGTTTTAAATGTCTTGAGACCCCAAAATTTACATCAATAGATTATAAATATGTTTGGGACAATAAATCATCAACCCCTCAGTTATAAACATGTTTTTAGTATGTTAAGACTATTAATCCTTAGTTGTCCATTTTACCATTTTTTACCAAGCTAACTAGTTTTTTAAAAGTTAATTATATATTATGAATAATAATAATATGGAAAATATCACATAATTTGGACGTAAATATTAAAATATGAAATAAATTTTATAAGAAAAAAATTCGCAGTTTAATAAAGATAAATTTTTAAATAATATCTTGAAATACTCAAAATCTCTTTTTAGGGAAATATTATTCATAAGAAATTTTTTTTGTTGGTTAATAATTATCAATTATATAAAATTTGATCACCAAAATTGGTCGATTAAAAATATTTCTCTTAATAACTATCTACATTTGACTTGTTCAATTAAAACATTAAGTTAAAATAATTGTCTAAAAACAAGTTTTTTAATAGATTAAAATGTGACCTATGATTTCAAATATATATATATAAGTTATAAAATATAAAATAAAAAAATTAAAAAAATTATACTTATATGATCTATTAATTTTTTAATATATTTATATTTCTATCCTTTAATTTCATAAAATTCATAGATATGGTAAAAATTATATTTATTAAAATTGACCTACAAATTAACTAATTATGAATCGTGATAGAAAATAAAATAAATATTATTTTCAAAATATTAATTTAATATTTTTAATTTAATTTTAAAAATTATAATTATATAATTTATAGATTTTTGTTTTTTAACAAATTAAAAAAAATTAAGCAAAGTATGTTTATTGAAAATGTAACTATTTAATTTTTGAGTGCTCATACTAAATTTTTGAATGCATTTATAATTAAATATTGTAAATTTATTTGTCAGATTTTTTATTATTCATATACTTTATTAACAGTTTTTATCTAACATCTCCTAGCTCATTTTGGATTGTTGTTACACATAGGGAATAAAAATATTTATTTAAGGAAAATAAATAGTGAAATATCATATCATTACTGGGGTGATGTGTTAAAATGGTATTATGTAATGAAATATAGGGAGTAGTTAGGTTTTTGTATAAAATGATATGTGGGTGTGGGATATATTTTTGTGTTGATTTGGTTTTTTCCTAAAAACATTATTCTGTTATGTTATATTGTTTTCCTTCTCTTCTTTATGATGACGTTATTTATGAATGATTAATATATATTCAATCAACATTCTATCTAATGTAGATTCGGGAAATGGGTTGAGGAAGAATGGAAGAAAAACTTATATATGTTATAAGGGATTGGGTACCCAAGTTCATTAATAGATATGTCAAACATGATACCAACGATATGTTAGTTGAAGTTTAGATTGAATTTTTTTAGGTGTGAATTTGGGATGAGCATTGAGTTATGTTTCAAGTTTTCCTTTTATGAAAGGATGATCAGTTATTTTGAGAGTTGAAAAAAATCCACTCATAAGTGATATAACAGGGGGTGTAAATTTGGATCTTCGTATCATTTATTTTTTCCCTAGTGATAATGTGTGATCATATGAATTATAATTAAGAGAATATAGGATAATATAAGTGTGCTCATAGATTTGGAAATTATTTTTACGAATATAATTAGTTTTTTTCTACATTTTATTCATAATGATAGGGAGTATGTTGAGAATTATAGATCTTCCTTGAGGTTCGGATTTAATGATTTATTGTTCCCCCATAATATATGTCTTTGGATGAATTAAGATATCGAGTAGAGGTCATGGAATGAGATTATATTTTACATAGGATTCTTGTGATGACCCTTGAGTATATGGGAAAGGTAAAATCATTCCGTTGATTTGTAGGTCATTGAATTCATATATTAAGAGTTTGTGTTTCTATTTTGGGTCTAAATGGTCATTGAGACCACTTGGGATGATTAGATCGAGGTGTCTTCTGTTCGATGAGATGATCTATTTTTGATGTAATGTTATGTAACACTAGTATTACTTCTACCCAAATATTTAGTATTTTTATCATTAATTTATATATAATTAATTGTGGGGATGTTTTGTGTAGATCTATTCCTTATACTAAATCTATGTAGTGTATTTTGTAACTATTTTGTTTTGTTTATTGATTGAAATAAAAATCTTAAAATTATTTTCATTATTTTAAATACATATAAATTTTTTCATTTAATTTTTTTTGAATATGTATAGGAACTAGGTTTTATGTGTGTGTATTTTAAACAATAAAAAAGTCAAATAGGGTGCATGATGAGGATTATATTGTGTGTAGAGGTAGGTTTTTCTAAATCATGAATCATAATATAGTGGTGTTCTATTTTTCAATGTATTTACTAATATTATAATGTCATTAATAGCGATTTTATTTATTATACAGATTTTGGATTTTTTATTTATGAGGGTGTTAGTGGTAAATTTACTTCATGTTAGTGGTGTCTCTATGGGGTGAATATTAGGGTTTCTGGTTGATGTTATCTTCAATGATTCTTTTGATTATCGACGATAATAATTTTATGAGAGGTATTAAATTTATGGTTAAAACCTCATAGATCTAATACATTTTGATGTCTAATAGTCAGAGGTGTTGAGATAACTTTACTTTATTAATAGGTGAATTATAGATGAAATGTTGGTTTGAATATACAATCCATTGTATGGTCATTACAATCGTAGTGAGAAGGTTCTATAGTAAATAATTGATGTTTTGAATCCCTCAATCATTGTGTATTGGGATCATTTATGGTGTGATCTATTATGGGTAGTGGTAGAGGTTTTATATTAATATATGTCATGAGGTGATAATGGATTTCATGAGTTTGGATATTTGGGGTCCAATCTTATCAAATTTTAGATAATGTATTTCATTATATGACTAGACCTATTAGGGTGTTGAGAATTTGTGACTTGTTCTATGAGATTTTTATTAGATGATATATTTAACAAGGCTAACCCCTTTAGGTATGAGTCAGTGGTTATTAGTTTACAATTTAATATATACACGAGGTCACATCACCAAGTATCAATAATTTTAGTATTTTTTAATAAATGTAGGCATACATGGTTCCCTCATTACATTTGTAATTAAAAATTGAATATAGAAAATAAATATAAACTTCTTGAATCTTATTCAATTATGTCATAGACATAACCTTGGAAAATAGGAAAAATAAAATGGTGTGATCAGAGGCTCCGTAATGGTAATATACCAAAGAAATATGAATCAATATAAAGTGGATCATAATTAAAAGGTAATAATTAGTATGGAATGGTAAATAACTGAAAACATGTTCTATTTAATCAATACCAATAGAATTTCATTCATCTATAGATATTTTCATAGTGAAAATACCATGGATACAAATACAATAATATTGAATGGGGAAAAATATTAAATAATATTTGTCATGAATCTGGCATTTGGACCACTACCATCATTATCTTTTAAAATATTGTTTTATTATATATATATATAAACCCATCTATTTGTTCTTGACAAAAATGGGACTGGTTTATCTCTAACTATGTTTTCTCATTAGACATGTTGATGAATCAACGACCTATATAATTTCAGAGCTCACCCATCACTAATTATCCAAATCATTATCTATATATATATATATATCAAATTATTTAGAAATATTCCTTATCAAAATATTCATTTGAGTAGAGGATATAGATTAATCAATATTTCCCAGGTTAATATAACATGTATAACATACATTTTAAGAATAATTGAATAGGACATAGAAAATAATCATATCTGTTAAATAATAAATATGGAGATTTATTTTAATATTTACTAACTATTAATCATAAATAACAGAGAATATACCAAAAAGGTAATTGTGATGAATATGGAAAAGGTTCCACCGAAATGAAAGTGAGACAAAAACACTAACCTATTATAATCAATCGAATCATATGCCCCATAAAATTATTATTCATCATATGAAACATAAAATATCATGAAGATAAATTTATTCATGATATAATATCTTAATGGGAATATGAATACACTACACATAAGAAATAAATACTGAATAAGGCATATCCCGTAGAAATAAATGTGCAATGAGAAACCCCTTAACTTCTATCTAAATGCATTCGGAAGGTCTACAAAATATCCTAGATAATCAAATTAGATTAATTAATTACATAACTGATAACAACCTCAACAAATAATATATTTCATATAATATTATTCAGATCATTTATGGGCATTTTAAGGAGTTATAATTATTAACATAATTGTTCTTAGAGCATTCATTTTCTGGTTTCAGGGTCTCTTCTCATGCGTATAATTACAAGACATCATGTACAATTGAAGAAAAATTCTACATATAGAACGAAATAATATTTATGTAATTAAAAGATTTTAAATGGTACCATATATCATTTTTTGATATGATTATCTTTCAATATATATAACATTAATGATAAATGTTTGGTATATTTTTTACTCTTTTTTTGACGATCATACTTTTTTGTTTGATTACGTAATATTAGGTACATATATCATTTAAAAATCATAAAAAATGTTTTAATTTGAATATTATTTTTTTATTAATAATTATACATTATTTAAAATCCTCAATGTTTGTAAATGAAAACCAGAAATTGTCATTCATGAATGTGGTGATTTGGCACACCACAAATGGTGTTTTTAATTTTCTAACAAATGAAGAATGGAAAATATTAGATTATGAAAATTATATTAGAACTTTAAAATTAATGTATATATATACAATATTTGAGTTACCATCACATGTTCAATATGAGGTGAGGTGATGTCAAGAATAGAAAAGAAATAAAATGATAATGAATGCATATTTTACATCAGCAATATAGTCTCATTGGGAACCTCCTTAATACAATTGTATTTCATATTTTGGTAAGATGATGAGGTTATAAGCATGGGAAATAAGTTTGTTAGTGTAAATGGGTGTAATTTGGAGAATCTTAAACGATTAAAATTTGCGAGGATGATGGGTGGTGACGGGTGGTATTTACAGAGGGGATGAGGGTGTTTGATGATTATTTTGTTCATTAGTTAATTATTTTACACATGTATATCTAAAATGTTTATTAGTGTGAAAATGTATAGTAAATAGTGTTTGACAATTCAAACTATAGGGTGAATACCTCATACATACATCATCCAATAATCAATTATGTTTATTTACTTATATCATTTAATACTATAACTTATTGTATTTTAGTACTCACTAAAAAATTTTTATTGTAAAAAACTAGATAAATAACCCTAACCATTTTTCAACCTACAGTTTTCATAAATTGACTCCATTTAGGATTTTTTATATATGATAAATTAAATTTTTAATTAAAATCATCATTTATTTGAAAAATACTGATTTTAATATTATAAAAAATATTAATAATCTTTGTAAAATTAATTATGGTTTGATAAAATTGTCATATGATTATAATAAAACAAAAAATATTTTGAATCTATTCATTTAAATTATAAATTATTAATTTTTTTTATTAATTATAAAAATCTAAATAAACTATTTTGTGTCAAAAAATACTGACTTATAATTTATCATTTAGAAATTATTCATTATCTTTTTTGATGATATAAATAAATAATATTTTAACTTATATGATAAATAAATTTGATTTATACCTTCACAAGTGAGGTAATTATTTTAATTGACATATTATTATTCCAAACGGTCACATTACTTTCCCAATTTTCATGGTAATATTTAATATTATCAAAATTTATTTATGCTCGGTTTTTCTTACAACATATGATATCAATCAAATTGATATTATTTTAGAAGATACATACTTTAAAATTATATAATGTTAAAGTCTTTCATCCATCAATAAAATTTATCATTGCAATTAAAAATTTCCATTCAAAAATAAAATTTTGATACCTTAATAATCCATTTGGAGAAAATCATATCATAAATAGGGTTAATGAAACTACTTCTTAATAAGAGGGAATGAGATATGTGAAGGTAGTCAAAATGTATGATATCAAATAGGATTACATTTGTGGGATGTGAAAATTTAAACAAGGAATAAAAACAAAACTATGATTTTTTGATGGAGATTGATAGAGAATACAGTCATTATAAAGTTAACCATCCTAAAATATAAAATCTATAATTACATAAAAGGCCATTGGAATAAAAAAACAAAATGTAAACAAATAACATATTTTTACAAAAAAAAATTACCCTAGAGTTAACATATTGTTTTACTAGATAGATAATAAATTACTTGATTTCTACTCATTTCATAAGAATAATCTCATTATTTTTTATGCTTCAAACATTTTTTACATTGTCCCCTACACTAGGAAATGAAGGCTCGTAATGATTTATTTTATTCCTAAATCACTTTAATAAACTATATTATCCAAAAGTTATTCCTTTCTCATTTTAATGTTTACTAAAAACATAATTGTTATTACTTTATGACCAATATAATTAATCATACATTATACAGAAACAGTAATATCCATTGTTAAGCATAATTCATTTTCAAAAGTTGTTGATTTTTCGAATCATCTAAGATATGTCTATCAAAATTCACAACACAAAAATTTATAATGAAGGTCACTACATTCCCAATATAATATTAAAATTACATTCTCCAACTAATATATTTTATCTCTTATTTTAACATATAAAATATGTGAAAACCATTACCCCCATAAAACCAAAATGATAAAATAATACTCCAAAAAATAATATGTCAGGTTATTAAATACATTCCTTAAATAGAAACACATATAAAAAAACTAACTATAAAGTCACTAAAGAATACAATCCCATAAACATATATTTATCATTACTTAAATATTAAGGGTTATCTAATCATGTGTTTTCCAAACTATTATCATGCCCATGAATCACTTTCACTGTCCTCAATTTCATTCAACATATTGTCTCAAATTTTTAATGAAAATGTACGTAAATTAATCTTTATATATATCATGATTCATATAACTTGGGAATTATTGATAAAATACACAAATAACACATTTTACTAGTTCAAAAAAAATTATATGAATCAACCCTCTTTTCGTGTGGTGGTAACATAAGTTTAACAATGATCCATTTTCCTTTTTGGGGTTATATTCCTTTGATTAATAAGATATTGATTTGAATAGTACCCTGTCTACTTAAAGATGAATAATTGAAATTTTTTAAAATTATCATACCCTAAAAATCATAAGCATTATGGCCTATCGTGGCACATTTGTAGAAACCAATTATTCCTTTTAAGAAACTAATAGGGTGTTTCATTCAACAATTATCTCATGTTGGATTATAATTTTTTATCTAACTCTCTTTTTCTATTTTTAATATTTTTACTCATGTTCTAATGCATTAATACCTTTATATAATATATAAATAATTATTTATTTATCTCATTACCCATGATACTATGCCCACATATGATGAGATTGTTTGGGAGACAAGATCTCTTTGAATGATTGGATTATGACTATAAAAGATAGTATCTTTTTTACTTCTTAGATCATGTGAATTGGTGTGGAAACAATTAATTATGAAAAGTTCCAGTTATATAGGATAATGTACAGTTTATTATGTCATATCTTTTTTGGAATGTAATTTAAAATCTCAAAAATTGTCAACTAATTTAAAATAAATTAAAAAAACTATGTTTATATAATACCATAATCCTAAATATTATTTCATTGTAGTATTTCTAAATTATTTAATTAGTTTTTATTATCTAATACTTGTTTTACTAAATATAGTTCTAGATGTTTATACTAACAACTCTCTGATACAAACTATAACAACCTTAACTACAATATCCTATAGTCAGGCGTTCATTTCTTGTAATGGAATAAATATAATAAATAACATCCCCATGGATTGATCTATTTAATATTATTTAAGAAAAATATACATACCTGGTTCCATCATTACATTGGAAATTAAATATATAATATAATAGAGGAAAATAATTTTTTTTCTTGACACTTATCCGGTGATTTAATCTTTATAAGCTAGGAAAGGAAACAAATAAAAGGGAGATCTCAAATACTCAATAAGGGTTACATACATAAGAAATATGAATCAATAATAAGTTATGCATAACCAATAATGAAAAAAAAGGTTTGAAATGGAGAATAATTGAATATATATTCCATTTAATCAATAACTAGAGAATGTTTGGAATCCATACATATTGTTATGGTGAAAATATAATGGATTGTACTGAAGGAATATTTATTGAAGGAAATTAATAATAATTTTATTTCATGTTTCTTTCACATAAACCACTACCGTTATGAATACTCATCAGGCAGATTAATTCTATGGGAAGAAACTCATGTGATTATTATTGGAAACAATCACAAAGTTTGAATCAAATTTTTTTTATTTCCGGAGACATATCGATGCATTGAGCGGATATATAATGATGGGATCCACCATTCACTTAAAGAATAACTAATTCATCATACATAGATTTAATAAATAAACAATTTTCCTTAAACATATACTATTATAGTGTAGAGGACAAAAATTTATCAGTTTTTTCCAATTAAAATAATATTCAATGAAATCACCACTCTTAAAAATGGTATAAGGCTTAAATAATGATCATATCCGTGGTACAATAAATATGTTCATTTAATGAAATAAAAAATTATATGTGATCATAAATAATTGGAAATTCACAAATAGAAATAAGTTATTAATATGGAATATATCCAACAGAAGTTGAAGTCAGATAAAATAAACATGCCACTTGTAATCAATCAAATTGTATGCACTATAAAATTAATAAGTATAAATTGAAACATTGAATTACATACATATAAACATTTTAATTACATTATATATCAACGGGAGGTATAAATACGCTACAAAAAATAATTAGTTCATGAATAAGTCTTATTTCATAGAAATAAATGTTATATGGGGAACCCCTTACCATATGTTTAAAAGATTTATGCACTTGTACATAATGTTCCGAATAATCAAATTAAATTCCTTAATTACATAATTTTAAACCAATTAAGAATATATTTTATTTAATATAGTTTTACTAATTTCATTTATTTTAATTCAGAAGATTTATAATGATTATTTTGTTTGTTCTAGGTCTATTAATTTCTTTATTTTATAGTCAGTACCATTTTGTATAACTATGAGAGTTACAATCAAATGAACTAAAAAACTACAAGTGGACTTAAATAATATTAATACACACAATCTTTATTAAATAATTCAATATATATTAAATTTTTTAAGAGTATATGTAATGACCTGGAAATTTCAAGGAATTTTTTTGAAAACACACACACAATCAGTGTTTTCGTGCACTGAGTCAGAAATCAGAAGTCAACGTCCTGGTGTACGGATGTGTCAGCCGCCCACACCAACACTGGACTCCCTGAAATGAATACCACACTCAGTACCCTTAACAATATTTCTTCATAGAAATGAAATTTCAGAGTCTTAAGTTCTGTGGTAGAACTGACTCCTATGATACCAATTTGTGACGACCCGTCCTTGGGGCCCGTGCCGTGACTACCCCAAGCCTTCCTTCCATAGGCCATGGGATAGCGACATTCACCGAAGGTATAATCCCAATAAAAAGGGAAGAAATTGCCTTTATGAAATGTAAACACACACAACCAGAGTACAAGAGAAAGAAAACAATATGTAAAGCAGTATAACAAAAGTGTTGAAAGTACAAAGGGGCTAGAAATACAAGCCCAATACAGAGGTAAAAATACAACTGAAATAAAAGTACAACTGAAAAGAAATTGACTGAATTGTGAAGTAGCTCCCGGATCGTCCTCTGAGTTCCTACATAAGGGTAGGTACATATGTCATCCTCTGTACTTCGTGTCTATCAGTCTGCTCCGTGTGCCGTCACGCTGAGTGTCTACCTCCAGGTATCGTCCAGTCCTCATACACTCTACCTCCGTCAGCACTGTCCATCGTCTGCATCCAACACAACGAGGTGCGGGCATAGCCCGTGTAGGGGTGAGTATAACGATACTCAATAGGGACCCCGATACCCTCAAGGTATAACTAAATCCAACAAGGATAAACCATAAAGAAAGATCTCAACAGATAACATTTACGTAGTTATATGCACATGCATATTCTTAAGTTATCAAGTAACCCATCTCAATCATGAGGAAAACACAATGGTCAAAGACTCAACTCAAAACATGATTTTATTCATGATGTCAAAAATACTTTTGCTGGACAAATCCTCCTCTTTTGATCATAGTAATCTTGTCACGAATCTGGGGTACTACTCACTATCCTTATAATGGTGAGGTACTCCTCATCTGTTATGTAGTGCGAGTCTATCACCCCACCATAGTAGTGATTCCCCACCATGGGTCTGCCACTAAAACCATGTGCTCCCTGTCATAGTCTACATAGGTACTGCTTTTGTCGAGTACTGTAGGTATGCTGCCCCAAAATAGTAGTGCTCCTCCTCCATGGGTCTGCCACCCCAAAACAGTAGTGCTCCCCAATGGGCTAGTTAATTTACTTTGAATCAAATCAGACAAGCAGTCATCAAGACTTGGCCAGCTATAAGGTCTCTATACTCTGTATGCTTGTCTCCAGGAGGATCTTCTCCTCGAGCTACTGGTCGATACTTCCATGTTTCACATAATCTCTCGTGGAAGTATCTCATGGTACCGCCTCGTCATAGGGGTCTCAACGCAACAGAAATAACGTCAATCGGACGCCAGGTCTGTGAGTTATTAGCATTTCCGTTCTAAGGGCCCGTTTGGATTTTGGGTAAAATAAAACCCAAAATACTCCTAAAGTGGCCAATCTTTCAGTAGAGTATGAAAAAATAACCATCTCATCAAATGCAATATAGCGTAGTTGATGGAACGTCAATCAAACATCTTATCCTTAAGTTATAAGCATTTCCTCTCTGAGGGCCCGGTTGGTTTCGGGTTCGAACCAACTTGGCTATACACAAACTTCGCCAAACCCTTGAGTGTAATATACCAAAATGATCATCCCAATACATGTAATCATACACAACTAATGATGTCACGATAAGAGGTTCGTAGATCATGTTATGAGTGTTTAAATGAATTTGGTCCGACGGGGGGGGGGGGGGGGGGGGGTCTGGGCCTGGTCTGACCTGGCCCAACACGCCCTAGATCGGCCCAAACTGGGTCGACCTGACTTGGATCCGGGTCCAGCCTAGTTGGGCGCGGCCTAGCCCTGCCAGCGCGGCCCGACCGGTGGATGTTGGCTTGGCCAGATGGCCGAGCATGGGGTGGTGCGGCCTCCCCCAACTGGCGCAACTTAATGCCACGCTGAGTGATTTCCAGGAACAGCTTTTCCTTTCCAGTTTAAACCACCACTGCGGACCACCAGACATGATTTGGTGGTCCGATTCTCCCACTGCTTGCGCCGGTGGATCTCCTGGGACCCGTTCATCACTCTAACGGCTTCCAAATACCTTTGTGGTCCCATTTGATCATCGCCCGTCAATCCGTGCACAAACAAATAATATGAAGAGGGTCGTCGGGCCCTGTTTGTTCGGCCCGCACCCTCCGCGTTAGTTGTTAACAATTTTCCAAGGATAAACAAGGTTTCACGTTGTACGAAGAATAATTTTATTAGAATAAAATTGAAAAAAATCACCCTACAATTTCCCTGCAAACAACTACTCCAACCCACAAAGGAAAACATCCACGGATCATCTTGATAATGTGTTGATCCACATTGTTTGTTTTAGAATAGAAGAACATGGGAATATAAACATTCTCAAATTAAACCCCTACCTCAAAAAATATTCACGGTAGCCGAGAGTCGCGGAAGACAGTGTCGTGGAAAGTGGATTCGTTGACGACGTTGAAATACATCCAAGGAGGAAAGGGCATCTCCTCACTTTTTGCAGAGATGAAGAATTAAGGCTCGTCTTTATTAGCATTCCTTGTGAGTGGATTCTTATCCATTATCTAGGCCAAAGTTCTAAGGAGAAGATGACGTTCCTCGGCGGTTCTTCGTTTAGAAGAATGGTGTTATTTCTTTGAGAGAACAACACCCTTCTCTAAATATCAAGAGCTCTCTAATGTTCCAACACAACAAAAGCCAAAATAAAATAATATATAAGCTATTATTTTATTCACACAATCCATTCAAAATTCAAACAACTTAAATTAATTAATTAAGGAGGTTCAATTCATTAATTAAATGTTTTGGAAAAGAAATAAAAAGGGAGAGTATGTTGCAAAAAAATAAAGAGGGGGGGTGCTAAGGAATTAAATAAAGGGGGTTTGAGGAGTTTAGGGGATAGTGAAAGGTTGGGGCTCCTCTGGGCCCCACCTTTCAAATATCCACACCTGGGATGTTGGATGGTTATGGGCCCCACTAACAACTTCCCATGGAAGGGATTAACTACCAAAGTTATAAAATAAAATTGTTCTAACAATTTTATTTATTTTAAACTAATTTTCCAATTATTAATTCTCAACTCGCTTAAAATGAAACTGTGGTAAAGGTCCCCTTAAGCAATTACTGGTGCAGTGACTTCATCAATGCCCTCAGATTTCAATTATGAGCACTAGTTCAAAGATAGAAAAACCCGCTAGTTCATTTACTAATCGTTCTCGAGATAATCTTAGTAAATAGATTTCATGCACACCGGGCCTCAGAATAAAGTTTCATCAGAATCCATAGTCTTGTAAAATTCTAAGCTATTGAAGAAAAAACTATCATTGAAATTTCCAGGTCTTTACATTAAAAGATGTAGGGCCGACAATGAGAATGTTGTGCTCTAAAGAGGGGGCGACTGTAACACCCCTGAATGATAAAGGGTTAAATTAATTAATGATAGGACTGATGTCAAAATTGTGCACCTTTCTTTTCAGGAGCCTATCTGATTAGAACTCCACAGTTAAGCATGTTTGGCCTGGAGTAGTGATCAGGATGGGTGACCTTCTAAGATGTTTCCCAGGGTGTGTGTGAGTGAAGACAAAGCACACTGGAATGGACATGTGTTGGACTGTGGGGAATCCCATTAGTCAGATGACTCGTTCAGGAATGTGGGAGGAGCTAGGGTGGGCCCCACTTGTCTGCAGGGGCAAATGGTGGTACCTGGCAAGCTAGGACCTGATAGAATTGTAATGGCAGGTTGTTTGTGCTGCCACCAGGACCAGGTTTTCACATTTGGTATCAAAGGGAGGTTCCCCATCCTTAAGTGTGGTGCACTAACATGGTTGAGATGTAGGGCCCACAATGAGGATGTTGTGCTCTAAAGATGGGGTGATTGTAATACCCGTGATTGATAAAGGGTTAAATGACTAAATGATCTGACCCATGTCAACAAGGTGCACCTTCCTTTTCGGGAGCCTGTCTGATTAGAACTCCACAGTTAAGCATGATTGACCTGGAAGGATGGGTGACCTTCTGGGATGTTTCTCAGGGTGTGTGTGGGTGAGGACAAAGCATACTGTAAAGGACATGTGTTGGACTATAGGGACTTCTATTAGTCAGATGACCCATTCAGACATGTGGGTGGAGCCTAGGGTGAGCCCCACGTGTCTGCAGGGGAAACTGGTGGTACCTGGTGGGCTAAGACCTGACGACCTTGTTAAGCTAGGTTGTCTATGTTGTCACTAGGACCCGGTTGTCACATTTGGTATCAATGGGAGGTTCCCAGCCTTAAGTGTGGTGCACTATCTAGGTTGAGATGTGGGGCCCACAACGAGGACGTTGTGCTCTAAAGATGGGCTGATTATAATACCCCTAATGATATCCTAGTCCTGGTGATAGCACAGACAACCTGTCTTAACATGTCCATCGGGTCTTAGCTCGCCAGGTACCACCAGTTCCCCCTGCAGACAGGTGGGGTCCACCCTAGTCTCCACCCACATCTTTGAACGAGTCATCAGACTAATGGAAGTACCCACAGTTGAACACATGTCCTTTCCAGTGTGCTTTGTCCTCACTCACACACATCTTGAGAAACTTCCCAGAAGGTCACCCATCCTAATCACTACTCTATGCCAATCAAAGGGAGGTTCCCAGCCTTAAGTGTGGTGCACTGCCTGGGTTGAGATGTAGGGCCCACGACGAGGATGTTGTGCTCTGAAGAGGGGGTGATTATAATACCCCTGAATGATAAAGGGTTAAATGACTAAATGATATGACTCATGTCAACAAGGTGCACCTTCCTTTTCAAGAGCCTGATTGATTAGAACTCCACAATTAAGTGTGCATGGCATGGAGTAGTGATCAGGATGGGTGAACTTATGGTACGATTCCCATGGTGTGTGTGAGTGAGGGAAAAGAACACTAGATAGGACATGTGTTGGACTACGTGGACTACAATTAGTCAGATGAACCATTCAGGCATGTGGGTGGAGCTCGGGGTGGGCCCTACGTGTCTGTGGGGGCAACTAGTGGTACCTGGAAAGATAGGACCCAACGTCCTTGTTAAGGAGGGTTGTCTGTGCTATCACCAGGGTGACTTTCATGGGGTTCCAATAGAGGATGAGGATCGACAGGAGCAGATCCTATGGGGACGGCCGATTCCTCTTCTGTGCTTTTGCTGAAAGCACCAGAACCTCCAAGAGAGCACTTGGAAGTAGGAGGCTGAGTTGTGTGCTCGGTACCACTTTTTTTTTCCTGGTGTGTGTTGATTATTTACAGGGATGTAATGCCATGGGGTGGGAGTAATGTAAATACCTGGAAATTTTAAAGAATTTTTTTTCTTAAATACCTTGAAATTTTATGAAGCTATGGATTTTGAATGCACTTGATACCGAGGCCCGGTGTTCCCGGAATCAATTTCCAATGTTTAGCTCATGTATGTTTTGTAAACAAACCAGTGGGTTTGCGTGCTCGGTACCACTTTTGTTTTCCCTATTGTGTGTTGATGCTTTATAGTGACGTAATGCGCTGGGGTGAGAGTAATGTAACTACTAGGAAATTTTAAGGAATTTTTTTCTTAAATACCTTGAAATTTTATGAAGCTATGGCTTTTGAAGGCACTTGATACCGAGGCCCGGTGTGTCTGGAATCAATTTCCAAAGTTTAGATCATGTATGTTTTGTAAACGAATGAGTGGGTTTTTCTATCATTTGAACCGGTGCTCAGAATTGAAATATGAGGGAACTGATGAAGTTGTAGTGCTAGTAAATTATTAAGGGGACCTTTACCGTAGTGTCATTTTAAGAATGTTGAGAATTAAAAATTCTGAAAATAGTTTAAAATAAATAAAATTGTTAGAACAATTTTATTTTATAACTTTGGAAGTTAATCCCTCCAATGGGAAGTTGTTGGTGGGGCCCACAACCATCCAACTTTTCATGTGTGGATATTTGAAAGGTGGGTCCCACACTATCCCCAACCTTTAACCTTCCCCTAAACTACTTAAACCCCATTTATTTAATTCCTTGGCAACCCCCCCCCCTCATTATTCTTTTTCCAACACACACTCCCACTTTATTGTTTTTCCAACACACTCTCCCCCTTTATTGCTTTGCCAACACACTTTAATTAATGAATTGAAACTCCTTAATTAATTAATTTAATTTGTTTAAATTTTGAATGGCTTGTGTGAATAAAATAATAGCTTAGCTATTATTTTATTTTGGCTTTTTTTGTGTTGGAAATTTGGGGATCTCTTGAAATTAGAGAAGGGTGTTCTTCTCTCAAAGAAAGAACACCATTCTCCCAAACGAATAACCACCAAGGAAAGTTATCTTCACCTTTGATTTTCGGGCTAGACCAAGGATAAGAATCCACTCGCATGGAACTCCAATGATGATGTGCCTTCCTTCTTCATCTTCGCAACAAGTGAGGAGACACCACTTCCTCTTCGGACGCACTCCAATGTCGTCAATGAATCCACTTTCTGCGACACCATCTTCTGCGACGTTCGGCTACCACAAACCTTTTTTTAAGGTAGGGGTTTAATTTGAGAATGTTTATATTCCCATGCTCTTCCCTTCTAAAACAATGAATGTGGATCAATACATTATCATGTTGATCTTCAGATGCTTTCTTCTGTGGGTTGGGAATAGTTGTTTGCGGGAAAATTGTAGGGTGAATTGTTTCAATTTTATTCAAATTTTTTTTTCTTTGTACAACATGAAACCATGTTTATCTTTTGAAAATTTTTAATGCCTAATGTAGAGGGAATTGGCCGAACAAACATGGCCCAAGGACCCTACACAGATTGTCTGATTGTGCATGGATTGAAGAGCGATGAAGAAATGGGACCGCAACGGCGTTTGTAAGATGTCGCATGAAGAACGGGTCCCGAGAAAGCCGCAGGTGCAAGCAGTGGGTGAATCGAACCACCGGAGCACGTCCGGTGGTCTGCAGAAGGCACTACCAGCATGCCACGCTAATACGGAGGCGTGCCACTGGAGAAGACCACCACGGCTAAGCCGCGGCTGTGGTTGGAACCGGAACGGCAAAGCCATTCCAGGTAATCAGGCAGCGTGACATTAAGATGCGCCAGTTGGGGGAGGTCGGGCCTCCCCATGCTAGGCCAACTGGCCGAGGCAGCTTCCCCCAAATGGGTTGGGCTGTGATAGTAGGGCCGGACCTAGACCCGAGTTGGGTCGACCCGGTTCGGGCCAACCGAGGGCGGGTTGGTCCGGGTCCGACTGGGCCCAGACCCCCTTTTTTGGACCATATTCATTTAAATTCTCATAACATGTGCTACGGACCTCTGATCTATGCAACGTCAGTTGAGTAGGATTCTCTGGATCAAGATGGTAATTTCGATATATGGCATTGAAGGTTTTGGTGAAGTATTGGTATGACCGGGTTGGTTCGAACCCGAAACCAGCCGGGCCCTCGGAGTAGAAGGACCGGACATCCGATTAACATACCATAAACTACGTCAGATTTATTTTGATGAGAAGGTTATTTTGGAATACTCCACTTCAGGCTTGGACATAGATGGGGTATGGCTGGGTTGGATTGTACTCAAAATTTAATTGATCCCCTAGAACGGAAAAGCCAATAAGTCTCAGACCAGACGTCCATTTGAAGAATCATCAGCGGCATTTGTAAATTCATTAAAAAATGGTTCTATTGAGTATACCCCATGGGAGTTCAGTCTATAGTTGAGATACATTTGGGTTGGTTCGTACACGAAACCAACCGGGCCCCTGTAATAGAAATGCTAATAACTCATAGACTGAGCATCCGATTGACGCACCGTCTGTTGCAGTGAGGACCCTATGAGGAGGTGGTCCAATGACATACTTCCACGTGAGATTATGTGACACATGGAAGCATTGACCAGTAGCTCATGGAGTGGATCCTCCCGGAGATGAACATATGGAGTACGAAATCCTTGTAGCTGGCTGAGACCTGATGACTGCTTGTCTGATTCGATACATAGTTAATTGACTAGCCCTGTCGGGAGAACTACTGTGTTGGGGTGGCAGAACCATGGTGGAAAAGCACTACTGTGTTGGGGCGGCAGACCCATGGTACTCAACAGAAGGAGTACCTCTGTAGGCTATGAGGGGGTGCGCTTGGTTGTAGCGTTAGACCCATGGCGGGGAATCACTACTGTGTTGGGGTGATAGATCTGCGGTACTCGACAGTGGAAGAGTACCGTAGCAGTCTATGGTTAGTGAGTAGCACCCCATAGTCGTGACAAGACTTCTATGCTCGACAGAGGAATATTTCTCCAGCAGCCGTATTTTCGACATCATGAATAAAATACTGGTTTAGCTAAATCTTAGACCATTGTGTTTTCATCATGATTGAGAAGGGTTACGTGATACCTTAGGTATATGTATGGGCATATAACTAAGTAAGGTTATCTTTTGAGATATTCATTTTTGGTTGATCCTCGTTGGATTTATTGAGACCTTGAGGGTCTCTGGGTTCCTACTGAGTATCATTATACTTACCACGACACTGGCTATGCCCGCAACTCACAGTGTTTGATGCAGACGACAGACAGAGCTGACCGAGGGAGAGTTTATGAGGACTGGACGGTACCCGGAGGTTGGCACTCGGCATGATGGAACATAGAGCAGACTGATAGATTCGGATTGCTGAGGAGGACATTTTTCCCAACCCTTTAGGTAGGAACCCAGAGGCCGATCCAGGATCTGCTTAAGCTTTCAGCTTTTGTGTTTTAAATTGTACTTTTCTTTAAATTGTGGTTGTAACTTTCTGTTGGACTTGTATTTCTATCCCCTTTGTACTTTCAGTACAATTTTATACTTCTTTACTTTTTGTTTCTTTCCGCTTGTACTCTGGTTGTGTGTGTTTACATTTCATAAAGGAAATGCCTTCCATTTTTATCGGGAATTACACCTATGGTGCTAGTCACCAACCCATGGCCTATGGATGGCAGGCTTGGGGTAGTCATGTCACGGGCCCCGAGGACAGGACGTGACAATATAATTCATTAGATAAAACATAAATGGTTAATGATTGATTTCTTATTTACAGTTTATAGGATCATAATGTAGTTTCTTTGTTTTCTATTTTAACAGTATGTTTATACATGACGTCTAAAAAATATAAGTTGTTCTAATTTAAATATTATATTCTTTTTTAATAATAATATTTGTTTTATGAATATCTTTGAAGGCGAAAATGGAAGACAAAACTCATCATTCATGAAGGTGGTTAATCGATACAGCAAGGACAATGTTATAATTTTTAAAATAAAAAGAGAAGGGAAAATAATTGATGAAGAATATTCCCTAACCACATACAAATTAAATGTATAAATTATAATAGAGTTACCATGGCACATCTTATATGGTATATGATTATAGGATTAGAAAAGAAAATAATTCAATAGAGAAATATGTTTTATTTTACCACATGAATATATTGTCCCGAAGAATATCCTTAAGACATTTTTTTGGTATTTTTTAATACAATTAGGTATTGAACTTGGGAATGAATATTCTGAAGTGAATTTATATTAATTTGGAAAACATTAATTTATTAAAAAGTGTTAGGATAAGGGGTGCATGGTGGATTGTATTTATAGGGGATGAGAGAGGGTTTTTTGAATATTTTTTCATTACTTTAAAATTTTGTCTCATGGTTATTAATTGTGTCGATTCTTTTGACAATTTATAGAACCTAGTGCATTTGAGTTCAAAATATTGGCCTCTAACATTGGAAATACATAAATCAAGACTCATAAATTCATTAATTTATGTATAATGTTAAATTACCTTAACTACCATAATTCACTACTCCCAAAAAATTATACTATTTCAAAATATCCAAAGAATTCCCTAACCAATTTTTGAAATGTTGATTTTAGAAATTGAGACAAGTTTATAAATGAATTTTTTCTCAATATGAGAAATTTACTTTTTATTTAAATTCACGATTTATCCAAAATATGTTGATATTAATATTATAACCTATTTTACGAAACACTAAAATATTAATTATTATCTAAGAAAACTATAATATAATTACAATATAAAAATATTTATTTATGAATCTATTTCCTAGAAATAAATTTTCATTTAAATATGTATATTAATACTAAAATTATAAATAATCATTTGTGTTTCACAATATTATGAACACATAATTTATCATTTTTAAAACATCTATTTAATTATTTGATGATTTAAATATATCATTTTTCATTTATGATTAACTATATTTTACATATAATTTTATAGGTTAGGTTATTATTATAATTTATAAATTCCAATCCTAGATTTCACAGTAATATTTCAACAGTCCTGTTAAAATATAATAGTACATAAAATTTCATTTGATCTTGTTGTTTCATGAAAAAGAAGATATCCAAAAAATTGAGTTAATTTTTAATGGTACATAATCTAAAATATTAAGTTGATATAATATCATGGTTTTTTGACATGGATAATGAGGTAAACCATTCTGAGTGAATCATATTTATATTATTTACTATGTTTATTAAAGGGATTATTGATAGGATTGAAATCATATACATTAGAAACATTATGAATCAATGAGGGTGCGTTATTAGGGGATAATTTTTCACAAATAATATGTATGTTCATATATATTCATGTAATGATGGCGGCATGTCTCATTATGATTAGGTTCATTCTATCCAAGGTAAAATAATTTCAATTCACCATTGAATTCTATTATATCTATTTTATTCTGTTTTGACCACTAATAATGAGAGCATATCTTTGGGTGTTACATAATCCCCCTTCAAAATGTTTTTGATCCATAGAATAAATTCATCCATAAATCCTTCACCTAAAGTTATTTTTACCATTTTCATGTCTTATTTCACTTCAATCTGCCATCTTAGAGACTGAAGGATGTAGTTTTGTATGGTTTTTTACTCTAGGTTGGTAGTTTTTTGGGTTTTGGATGCGCAATATACTGTTGATAGCTGTTCACTGGTGTTCATAGTAAAATGAGAATTAATTTCTATTAACTATTGTATAGTAGTATTGGAGGAAAATGTAACGGTATGGTTATTTATAAACTCATATTCTACCATCCAAATGTAATATACCTAATTTTATTATTTTTATCTATTACAAATATGTAAGTGTATTCCTTTTAATTTATTTTATTTCTACCTTTGGAGTTTATAGTTTATGGGGAGAGGTAATAACGTAGGGAAATATCCCTTTACATAGTAATTAACTCAATGAAAATAATGAGTTTCAACTTTTATTAATTGGAAATTGAAATGAATTTTCATGTTCTTTATAAATATCATATTTTTTATTATATGTTAGTTTCATTGGTTGAGTCCTGATGATTTAATCTTTTATTTCCATAGTTTTTTATGAACCCTAACACCTCCATAATTTGTGTTTTCCGGAAAATTGTAATGTAAATAAGGATATTTTAATTATAGAATGTGTTAATATTATTATTGATTAATTATGATAGATGTGATGTGAATTTTGTGTCATTATTTTTTTTAATTGATAACTTGATTTTTTATTTAAGGAAGAAAATGAATAAAAAAAATAAAATATGAAAAAACCATTCGATAGTGTGCAAGAAATTTCGAAATATGTTTTGAATAAATTGTATAATTTCATTTGAAAATAATCACTTAATGTGTGAATATATTAGTTAAAATAAATATAATGATAATTTTTTTATTAATATTATATTGATGGAATAAAATAATCAATGAAATATATTATTTTTTTTGCGAATGGAATGAATGAAAGTAGGTTAGAATGATGAATATGATAAGGAGTTTTGGGATTTTGATAAATTATTAATATACCTTTTATGATTTTGAAATAAATAAGTTACTATAATGAATTTTTCATCTGATGAATAAATTCCACGTTTACGGGAGTGTTTATTTTAATTTTTGGAAATGGTTGAATGAATAGAAAAGTATTTTTAATAAGGATGGTAAATGGTAATTAATGAGAATGAGGATGATGTGAACAAAATAAGTTGTATATTTGTGGGTTATTTGTATGTGACATGGTTCAATTATTTATACTGATGTTTTGGTAATGAAAATGTGTTTCTTTGTTGTGTTGTTTCAATGTTTTCCTTTTGAAATTGTAAATGTAGTTTTGGGAAGCAATAGAAAATTAGGAATAATGTTGTTGAGAAAAATGGGATATAATAATTCTCACTATGAATATCCATACATTAAATAATGGATAAATATATATTATGTCTTTTTCTAAAGAAACCATGATCTATAGATATGGTGTAATACTCTAGGGCCTAGATGGTAGATGGAGGATACGTGATTTATATATGTCTTGTTCAATATTCTCTAGTAATATCAATATTTTATGTGGATGATATTGAAATATTGATGGGTTTTAGAAAAAGGATATTTCCATTAATGTTTATATTAACCTAGTAATAGGTTGGTTTCTAGAAAAACACATTGTGATGCAGTGGTGGATATCCTGATACATGGTTATAGATATGTAGTGGATTTGTGGTGGGTATGTGGAAATGTATTATAATAATATGATATATTGATGTGACAAGGTTGATAGTACAAAATTGGGTATAATGGTTGATGTTATGTTGATGATGATGATCTTATTTAGTCATTCTTGATTAAATTTATTGAAGGGTTTTCCATTAATCATTCTAGTGGTATAATATTTAATGACACTTCCAATAGGTGGGAGAGATTGGAATATATAGGACCAAAATACAAGGTGTTTGTAGATGGTAATCAATTTGATGAATTTTTTTTAATGAAGTTATGAAATTTGTTTATATTGTTTGTTGTTTAAATAGACATTGATGTTGACGATTTCGAGGAAATAGTGAAAAGACATGTGTAATGTGGAATTTGATGATAAATCATATTATACATACTAATGTATACATATATCTCTGAATATGATTTTATAAGTCAATTTAAATCATTCTCACATAAGAATATTTATTGAAAAGAAATTTAGGTTTTTTAAATAATGATCATCTAAGTGAGTAATCCCATTGTAAGAAATAAGGTTTTTAGAACAGGTCAAACCTGACCCTATTTGAATTTTTCCTTGTTTCTGGGGAAAAACTTTCAAAAGTTTGGTAGGTAGTGCAGGTGTGCATGGTTGGGGAAAGGTCTGAACAAACTGTGCGAACAAGCCTTGAAAAGTCTCTAGATGAGGCAGTGGGATCTGCATGAGTGGTGCACGGTTTGTCAAACTGTGTAGGGTGGCTATGCGATGTTCCTGGGTGAGGCAGTGGCAACTGCACGATTGGCGAACGGTTTTCCAAACTGTGCGGGTTAACCATGCGGCCACTAAAAATTGTGTTTTTATGTTTCGGGCCACCCCGAAATTCCCATTATCCTCTTTTTGCTTCCTTCCACTTAGGGCTTACATGGGGAGTGTCAGCCGGACCTTCAAATTCCTCCTAAATCTTCGTCTGAACTCTATTTCGAGCACCATTTGATTTTTTGGAGCTCCCTTAGTATGGCATTGATTCCTCTTGAGCTGTTTTTCATGATTTCTGTTCTAGAATGAGTTTTTGTGGATTGACCAGTTTTGATTCTTTTGTAGATCTACCACGTTTTAGACATAATTGGAGGATGACAACGAAGGTTTATCATCGTACTAGTATGAGGTAGGTGGTGCTTACATTCTTTCGTGTTTTTTTTGAACATTTGTGTGGCGCCACCTATGGCGCATTTTAGGGTATTTTGATAGAAACCCAAATTTATCTACTATTACATATTATGATGTTCATTACACCTATATGACACCTTTGGGTATGACGTTTATCTTTTCTTGATTGAGTAGGGCTGGGAGAGAGGTCGTTGCTCACCTGGGGCATTTTGGCCAAGGGTTCCAAAATGATTATACTTGAAATGTTTTGGTTAAAACTATTAGTTTCAGTTATTTAAACCATTATATGAATTTTTGGAGACCTTAGAAACTACTATGCTAGTATGGGGCGTCACTTGCTTAGTGAAATTAATCTTTTTAAATGGTTTTTCCTGTAGTGTGTTCTGTTAAAATGCGATTATATATGTGATGTGTGATTTTTCATATGTTGGAACCTTCAGGTTGTGATGGGCATGGCCCAAGATACATTGGAGGTTTTGACCACGGGATAGGGCATCATGGATGTCGGCTTGAGGCAGCATGACTGTCAGGTTGGGATTGGTCCAAGGTTACTTTGGGTGGTTTTCACCACGGGATTGGGCATCATGGATGTTGTCATGAGGTAGGATGACTGTCAGGTTGGGCATGGCCCGAGTTACTTGGATGGAGAGGCCATTAGACTTGAGTGGAATGGACACAGTGACATGAGGTGTCAGATGTGTGGTGGCTTAGATACTATTTTGGTGATTACCGCTCACCCGGAACATTGAGTAGTGTTCACACATAGATACTCTGTGATGAGGTGGTTTTGACCACTAGTGTGGGTAGAGGCCCCCGTAGATGCGAATTAGGTACTTTGGATGGAAGTGATTGCTGTTGGAAGCTGCGTGGTAGGTGAGGAGCCACCAGGGGATAGATTTGAGGCTATCAGGTTGGGGGCTGAGGCTCACCATGATTTGAGGGCCAATATTGCCGTCCATCCAGTTACTTGATTTGAGGGGAGATATTTTTGTCCCTCCGGTTATTTATTTGAGGATAGGTATTGCTGTTATTTTGGATTACTTCTTGGGTGTTCCTTCAGGACCTCGGTACTAGAGACACGTGGTGTTAGGTGGCACATGGTGTCGGGTTACACGATAGAGATTCTGGCATTGGACGAAGCAGGTGACACTCCATGGTGGTTGTAGAGCACCAGTGGATTTTGTGTTTATTTGTGTATTGTTCTATTATAGATTTTTTTATAAATGCATGCCTTCTTAAAAAATTATACTAGGTATGCACCATTGGGTGGTATCCTACTAAGATTTGTCTCACACCTTGCATGGCCCTTTGGGACGCGTGATGACTTTAAGGATTTACATGCAGGAAAAAGGCTAGCTTAAGGAGATGGGTTGTATTAGCTATGCAGAGATATGGTGTGGATCTTGAAGTCTTTCCTAGATGGAGTTTACTTTGTTCTATTTTCATTCGTGTATCAGTATGCTTTTTAAGTAGCTATTGTTGGTTATCCATTAGCGCCCCTTTTTATATTGACCTGCTTCGGACACCTGTTTTGTTGTTAAGTAGTAGTTACATGTGATCAGAAAGCTGTTGGGTTTATTTACACTGTTGTTGTTTGTATTTATTGCTTAGTCTATTTATCGATATTTAATTTGCTTCCGCTATGCGGGTCTGGTTCGAGTCTGCTGAGTCATTTTTTCCACTGCATCATTATTATTATACTCAGACCAATACCATTATTTTCCTCCGAGAGGGTGTAGCCTCCCCACTATACCTATAAGACCCTAGCTGCTAGTTAGTAGCCTTTGGAATTTGGGGAGGTTCCCCATACGTAGTAACACCCAACCCATTTGGCACTGTTCGGGAGGCCATGAGGTCAGAATGCCGTGGGGCATGGGTTGCACTGGGGGAGAGTAAGGGTGGTAGTTATGCACTGCCTTCTACTGATTTCTTATATGCATTGAATATATATTGATATATATATATATATGTGTGTCCTCTGAAAATATATGGTATGCAGAGGGTTCATCTTACACATCTTGATGGAGAGTCAGGAAAGTGAGGTTACAGTGCCACTGGTGTAGGATTAGGTTCAGGATTCAGCATAGGAAGAGCACAAGCCAAAGGTACATGCTCAGGGATAGGATCCAGATTAGGATCCTGCATAGGCAAGAAAGTAGCAGGGTTTGGAAGTGTTCGGGCCATGGCTCGATGAGCATCTTTGAGCTAGCCTAGCATGTGTCTTGTAGGGGATCGATAGAGGCACGCATGGTATAGAGCCATCTATGTCTTATCTGACACGAGAGTTCCAGTCACAGCACCTGCCTCTTTTTAAGGGTGAGGGTGGTCTACAAGCAGCTGAGAACTGGATACAGAGTATGCAGATGATCTTCGAGCAGCTTGAGATACCTCTAAGGGGGAGGGTCAAGCTTGCGACATACATGCTGTGAGGACCGGAAAAGCACTGGTGGGATGTGTAGGATCAGGCTTGTAGGCATAAGGGACTGGAATGGAAGGACATCGAGGATAGGATCTTCGAGAACTTTTTACCAGAGAAACCGATGTTATAAATATCTCGGGAGTTCTTGATTCTTCAACAGGGAGACATGTCCATCATGGACTATGGAGCTACTTTTATTGATCTAACTTACTTTTCACCTGGTATGGTAAGTGATGACGTAGCTAGTGTGAGATGATTAGAATATGGCTTATGAAATACCATTCAGGTCAGGGTCAATATTTTTAGGTTGGGTTCCTTTTCGGAGGTAGTGAATCAGTCGCTCATAGAGGAGGGAAACCAGAGGGATAAGCCCTAGGTTTGCCGGACGACAGCTTTCGGTGAGGGTTCGGAACGTAGGAAGCGAGGATGGGATGAGTTCCTGCTGGGAATTCTGGTCATGGACTCAGCTAGACCACCTCGTATTAGTTCTACTATGATTTTCATTTATTGTGGGAAGCCAGGTCCTGTTCGGACTCAGTACGGTAGGACTCAACGGAGTTCCTGGCATGTGGACAGGTTAGGCATCTGGTGAGGGTTTTCAGGTAGCCTTTCTAGACAATTAGCAGATAGGGACCATGACAGATGGTGGAATCTGGAATTGGTTCAGGTTCAATACTAGGAGAGGGTAGCTGTGGTTTGACTGCACATAGCGGATGTGACAGACACAGTAGGATCCAGCAGAGGGGTCAGTGGTCGGTGGCTTGAGCAGCACCATAGTGAGGTCAGGCATCAGACAGTTGTACATCCAGCCAGGTGCACGTTGTTGAGATACCAAAGGCTGAGCAGGCTGGTGAGCTGACAATAGTCATATTTACACCATGGGTGTGGCAATGTTTTCCTTATTCTCTTTTGTCATGAACTGTAGAGTCATGTCTGTTTTGAGTGCACTAGGTGAGTGATATATTTATATATATATGTATGAGATGTGTAGAAAAAAGGGCATCAAAGATGCCGGTTACTTGTGGTACCATGAGAATCAAGGAATCAAGGATGTAGGTTACTTGAGATGCCTTGGGCATTGGGGAATTGAGGATGTGGGTTACTTGAGGTGCCTTGGGCATCATGGCATCGAGGATTCATGTTACTTGAGGTGCTTGGCACCAGGTTCGTTTTGAGCATCCATGGGATGCATTGCCTCGTGGAGGCGGACACTGATGTGGTGCGGGATATGTTAGATGTCAGAAGTGGCACGGGGGCGCCAATGAGGTGTTGGGGTGATGATGCATCACGAGAGGACCTTGAGTCTGGAAACAGGTTAGTGAACCATTTCTCCTTCTGAGTTTTTTCGGGTTGAGATTGAGTTAGGTGATTCCTATGGTGGGGATCCCCTAGAAGAATTTATCCAGAACCATGGGACTGGGGAAGTCTGGGTTGTTTTGATCGAGGTGGTAAGTTCGGTGCCACCTCTGGGTTTCGTTTGATAGCTCAGCGACGAGCTATGTTAAGGCAGGGAGATTTTAAGAACATGAGTTTTTTGAACGGGTCAAATCCCAACCCTGTTTATATTTTGACTTATTTCTTGGGAAATATTTTAAAAGTTGGGGAGGTAGTGCAGGTGTGCACAGTTGGCGCACGGTCCATGAAAACCCTACGAACAAGCCATGTGATGTCTTTGGATGAGGTAGCGGGCTCCGTACGGGCGGAACATGGGTTTTCAAACTATGTGGGGTGGTCATGCGATGTTCCTGGGTGAGGCAGTGGAAACTGCACGATTGGTGCACACATTACCAAACCATTCTGGTTGACCTTAAGACCACTTAAAATTAGGGTTTTTAAGTTCTAGGCCACCCGGTAATTCCCATTATCCACTTTTTTATTCCTTCCACTTAGGGCTTACATGGGGAGAGTCGACCGAACCTTCAATTCCCTCCCAGATGTTCCTCCAAAATCCATTTTGAGCGCCATTTGATCCATTAGAACCCCCTCAGAAAGGCCCCGATTCCTCTTGAGCTGTTTTTCTTGATTTCTGTTCTAGAATGAGCTTTTGGGGTTTGATTGGTTTTGATTCTTTTGTAGATGAACTGAATTTTAGACCTAATTGTAGGATGATATCGAATGAGTATTATTATACTAGCATGAGGTAGGTGGTGCATAACTTTTTTCGTGTTTTCCTGGAAATTTGTGTGGCGCATCCTATGGAACATTTTTGGGTATTTTGAGAGAGACCTTAATTTACTTGGTATTGCATTATAAGTTGTTTATTACACCTATGGGACACCTTTGGATAAGCCATTTTTCCTGTCTTGATTGAGTTGGGCTGGGTGAGAGGTCGTTGCTCACATGGGGCATTTTGGCCAGGGGTTCCAAAATGATTATACTTGAAATGTCTTGGTTAAACTGTTAGGATTAGTTATTTAAACCTTGAAATGAATTGTTGGAGACCTTAGACACTGAGGTGCTAGTATAGGGCATCACATTCTTAGTGAAATTCATCTATTTATATGCTTTTTCTATTATGTGTTCTGTTAAAATGTGATTATATAAGTGATGTATGTTTTTTCATATGTTGGAACCTTCAGGTTTTGATGGGAATGGACTGAGTTACTTGGGTGGTTTTGACCATGGGATTGGGTTTCATGGAGGTCGGCTTGAGGCAATATGACTGCCAGGTTTGGCTTGGCCCGAGGTTACATTGGGTTGTTTTAACCACAGGATTGGGCATCATGGACGTTGGCTTGTGGAAGGATGACTGTCAGGTTGGTCATGGCCTAGGATACATGGATGGCAAGGCCATTAGACTTGAGCGGCATGGTCTCAGGGACACGAGGTGTTAGATGTTTGGTGGATTACATTCTATTTTTTTGATTACCGCTCACCTGGAACTTTGATTAGAGTGCACACATAGATACCCTATGATGAGGTGGTTTTGAGTAATCATGTGGGTAGAGTCCCTCGTAGATGCGTTTTATGTACTTTTCATGGGGGTGCTTGACATAGGAAGCCACATGAGAGGTGAGGAGCCTCCAAGGGATAGCTTTGAGGCTATCTTGTTGGGGGGATTAGGATCACAATGATTTGAGGAAGGATATTGTCGTCCCTCCGGTTACTTTATTTGAGGGCAGGTATCGTTGTCCCTTTGCTTATTTATTTGTGGAAAGACATCATTGTTCCTCTAGTTTACTTATTCGGAGTGCCTTTAGGTTTTCAGTACATGATACATGCAGTGTCAGGTGGCACATGGTTCCCAGTTAAATGATAAAGATTCCAGTGTTGGCCGAAGTAGGTGACACTCCATGGTGGTTTCTGAGCACCAGTAGAGTTTGTGTTTATTTTTGCATTGTTCTATTACTGTGTTTCTTATAAATTCATGCCCTCTTAAAAACTTATATTAGGTACACACCATTTGGTGGAATTCTACTAATATTTTCTCACACCCTCCACGGGCCCTTTGGGAAGCATGTAGACTTTAAGGATTTATGTGAAAGAAAGAGGCCTGCTTCAGGATCTGGGTTATATTAGCTATTCATGGAGATGGTATGGACCTTGAGGTATTACCTAGATGGAATTTACATTGTTCTGTTTTCATTTCTATATCAACATGCTTGTTAGGTAGCTACATTTGGTTATCCATTGGAGCCCCTTTTGTATATTGACCTGCTTTGGTCGCATGTTTCGTTGTTCAATAGTTGTTACATGTGATCAGCATGTTATTGTGTTTATTTCTGCTACTGTGGTTTAAATTTATTGCTTCTGTTGTTTATTAATATTGAATGTGCATCTGCTCTGTATGTCTGGTTTGAGTCTGCTAAGTCATTTGTTCTACTACATCGTTATTATTATACTCGTACCAGTACCATTATTATCCTCCGAGAGGGTATAGCCTCCCCACTATACCTATAAGACCCTCGCTACTAGTCATAAGCATTTGGCATTCAGGGAGGTGTGCATATGGTAGTTACACTCAAACCGTTTGGTACTATTTGGGTGGCTTCTCAGGTCCGGGTCATTACACCCATCATCCAACTCAAGCTTTTATCATTAATATATTATAGGATATACTAATCGGGATAAGAGATATTATTAAGGTAGCCTAGATGGTTTGAGAAAATGATATGGTTCTTTGATCTCGGCATGAAAGAATTATATTTATTATTTTATAATGGAGGATAAATATCATTTTGGATTTTGTAATTTATTTAGGGATGGGGATTCCATTATTTTTGATTTATTGTCGTAATATTATTATTGAAAATATATCTGGGTTATGCATGTGATATTTTTCTTTTATATCATTTAGGATATAGTCAAACGGGGTTCATATTTTATGTATGGTTCAAGGGACATAAACAACTTGGATATAAAACTTATAATGGTTTCATTTGTTAGAGGACCATTGAATCAGGACTCATGGAGTTGTTTTTATGATTGGGATCTTTAATCATGAATTTTTTAACAAGGGGTGGATATAAAATAAGGTTTTCTTTTTTCCAAGTGGATTATATAATATATTTTTTAATCAAATGATTATCTTGACAATAGATTTTTTTATTAAAGATAACTATATCCACTCAAGGGTTTTCCTATATATAATAGTATATCAAATAAAGGATTCTATACATAA
This sequence comes from Viscum album, assembly GCA_963277665.1. Classification (NCBI taxonomy): domain Eukaryota; kingdom Viridiplantae; phylum Streptophyta; class Magnoliopsida; order Santalales; family Viscaceae; genus Viscum; species Viscum album. Next base: position 212,605,695 of record OY728141.1, read on the forward strand.
AATAATTGATCTTTAATCAATGATTATATATATAAATGTATCTTATCTGGACAAGGATTTTTTAACTAAGAAGTGGATCTTTAATAAATGTTGTTTTACCAAGATGAAGAACCTTACATATGGATTCAATTACCATGTGTAACAACATGACTCATGTAATGTGTTACATGAATGGGGGTTTGGACTCAATGGTTTTTTTGGGAGAGTTACATATAAATATAAATGTGTTGAACAATATTATATACTATCATATAGGGGTGGGTGTGGTAGTGTGACATAATAAAATTTAATTAGTTATGGGAATAATGAATTAGTATATGACAAAAAATATATTTTGTATTCTAGAATAATCAGTCTATTTAAATGGTAGATCCTCTCTTCAGAATTCATGGTTTAAAATAATTAATGATGAAATGTGGGAATAAATTAACAATTGGTAATTGAAATAAAACCAGCACAACATTATAATAAAACAGTTGGATTTATGGAGGATATTGTGAAAATAATTTTTTAGTGGATTAATAGTGCCCATGAATATATTATTCTCTTCACAATACCAAAGTGGGTAATATTTATATTTGATGATAAACCCATTATAATTTTTTATGTGTGGATTTGTTTGATGATGTCCCCTGATGGAAATGGTAATTACTAAATTGTTCCTTCAAGATTATGGGAATAAATTGTGTGGAAACATAGTTGTGTAAAATAAGTTATATCATTATGAAGCTTGAGGGGGTCCATTCACATTGGTTAGTGACTAGGTTACCAATTTCCATGAATTTTTTTATTGAATATGACTTAAAAATCAATATAATAGTGACGATTGATGAATATTTGGACGTTCAAGATGGGTTAAAGTACCATAATGGCTACAAAACCATTCATTGATAATCCATCCATTAAAAAATAATAAGATAAGTAAATAATTGGGTATATGTTCTCTAACTCCAAATCTATATTTTTTTATTGTCAAATAGAAATTTTGAGGATAAATGGTAACCGTTGATTTCCAAAGACAAAACCAAACAAAAACATGACAATAAACCAAATTCACAATTCAAAACCAAGGACATCAAACTACCATATTCAAATTTAGAAAAAACTTCATGATCCCTACACCACCTAAACAACCTCGGGTAGTGAGAGCGTTGATCCACTATCCCTGACACGAATCATCATCACTAAGAAAACCCCATCATAGAAAAATATTACCACCAGCTTCTATCAACACCTAAAATCCAGTGGATCTAGAGATGCTGGTGACAGCCACAATTTATCGACCTACTGAAGCTCCAAACCATGATCATCGAAAACACCATCAAACATGGCTTTTTCTTATCACCTTTGAATCGGTCCAGAATCCATACCAATATATGGACTTCAGAGTAACGAGGCCCACCGTCATCACATCCCACACCAGTCACCGGAGAACCTCACCACTGGAAAAACAACCTTTCAACCTTTATAAATCCACAACGAGTCAAACCAGTTGAAAGACAGCACCCGAAAATAAGGAAAAAAAATGAAAAACTCTTTGCTAGATCGGATCCTGAAATGACGTCGACCACTCGAACAACACCACCAAATGATATATAAGAACCAGTGCACCAAGACAACTTGGATAAGATCATTAGATTATGGATCTAGAGAAGATATGAGTAGAAGATTAGTAGAATAGATATCCACATTTTGCAAGGAGACCAAACCGAAAAATATAACATCTGAGATGAAAAGAACCACCAAGAATAAAATCCAATGTGTAGTAAAAAAAACACCATAATCAGTTGAATCTGTCGATATCAGGGATGAAAAACAAAACAAATACCAGAAGTGAGCAGATGAGAAAAATAATTGGCCAAACCTCAACAGTGAACCATGATGGTGAACCCCAAACATCCCAAACCACCAATAAGAACACTGAGAAAGACCAAAAATGGAGTCTAGTTCGATGGGTCTGGCTGGTAGAGCAGCTGAGATTCATAGTCGAGGAAGCGCGTTATAAATCCAGATCATTGAAGAGGATAGAAAAACCCTAAATGAAGAGCATGAGGATGAATAGAAAGGGAGAAGAAGAATCAGAAAGGTAGAAGGAAATGGAGGTCGAGAATTTCTCTGTTGCGAGAGGAGAAGAAAACCTAGGGTAGGGAGAGAAGTTCTCAAGGGAGCTCTCCAGGAAAGAATGGACACATCTAGAAAATGGGTGCATTGTATATATGTTCTCATGAACTAAATGCACTCAAAATGTTAATACACAAAAATAAATCTATATGGTAATATATATGTTAAAATTTATGGTGTCATAAATTTATTATACCATTATATTTTTTCCATTATTATATTGTGTGCCCCCCATTAATACTTTTGAACATTATGATGATAGTAAATTTTTAATTACCCTCACATGCATTGAATAATGAGTCCGTTATTTTCCCATTTCCATGAATAGAGTGTCTAGTAAGTATATCTTGAATTAATGTTTGAATAAATGTGGGGATTATAAGATCAAGTTATTTTATTTATGCTAAAACATGTTTATTTGTTATTAAGTCACAAATATCATATAAAACAAGAATTTATTATTAGTCAAATCACGAACATTGTTTTCGTGTGAGAATGTTTTTTTATTTTTATTTCTAGAATTAGATCATGAAATTTGGAAAAATGTAAATTGTATGATATTTTTTCCATAAAAATTAAATAATGGATGAATATTTATTATTTTCATATAAAAATTTCAATAATGGATGACACTTTGTGTATAGTCCTAGAGCTTCAAACACTATCATGTAGGTTATAACTATAAGACACACACACACACACACACACACATATATATATAGTATAGTTTCATTCATTGAATAAAAATGAAAAACTCATATTATGAATGAGGTGTTAATCAAAAGACATAGAATGAATTAACTAAAGTAATATTAACCATGATTGGTGCTAAATTTCAGACATATGTATACCTAAATGAAATAAATATTCCCTTATATATGGAAACATATTAATCCAAATAGGCCGTGGGAATCATTTTTTTATATTCATTTCAAAATATTTTATATTCCACGAATCTTTTATACAGAGAAATAATATAAATGAATTTTACAATGCAATTTATTTTTATCATCTAAATAATAACTTTTTTCACATTATTTTATTTTTATTTATGTGTCTTATGAATATGACATTGATAAAAAATTTGAATTTTATGTTTAGAACTCAATGACTAAGAAGGGGTTATTTTTAAAGTCATATTGGTTTGATCATAAATGAGGTATCATGTTTAAATTCGAGGGAAAATACTACTCGATTTAATAATATGGGAAATATTAATGAAATAATTCACATGTGATAAAACATACATACTATTAAGGGTCATAGACATAAGAAAAAACTAAATTATACTATTTTAGTTTAATAACCATTATTAAATAAGTTATTGGGGTTTAATTTCATAAAATATTCAAAAAATTCCTAGATTTAGGTCATAAATATATTAGTGAACAAGAATTTATTATTAATTTTAAAATTATTATTAACAAAACAAGTGAATTTTGTTCTCTAGAATGATAAAATGAATTCCCAAAAAGAATGATTGAACAATTACATGAAAATTACACCTCATCGAGAGAATTTGAAACTAGATTCTAATAATATTAATGGACTATATTTTGTGTTATTTTCCATCAGATGTAAAGAGTTTACTAAAATGGTGCTTCTTTGATAGAGTTTAGTAATCATGGATCACTATAGGATTTTATACAATATATAATAGTAAATAAACTATTTAATATTAGTGAACCATACTTCAATGAAATTTAACTTGGTTTTAACATAATGATACAATTAATTATCTTGGTTGTTATACGTTACTAATTAAAAAACTCTATAACATGAGTTATTAAATTAATGTATTTTTCTTTTAAAATCCTAAAATTAATAATATGAGCATAAAAAAGAGTAGTTTGAAAAGAAAACATAATAAAAAATCAGAAAATTGGTTATGAAAATAACCATAATTCAATGAATTGAAATATTTACTATTAATATGAAAACAAATCCATAGATATTTTTGGTAATTATTTACATCATGATGCAAGGATGATGAATAATAATAGATGTTAATTAGTGATCTGATACACTATAAAGGAATGCAGTGGGGTTTTCTAATTCTAACATTGATTGAAAATATGGAAATTACTATACATAATGTGGTTATATAGTCAAATTATTCAGTTTACATTAATGTGGATACTAATTTGAGAAACATTACATTATTTTTTAGAAATAATTATCATTTAAATAAAATGATGGTAAATAATGTATGAAATTAGATAAAAAATAATTGATTTGGATATTATTTAATGAATATATACACAATGGTCTCAATAATTATTATTTTTATTTTAGAAAATTTATATTCAGTCTATAATTTGGATATTATTAAACACAAGATACGGAAAATATTACCAAATTGATATAATATATTATGAATAGGGTCCCTTAAAAATATTTAGAACTTTTTTTAAATAAAATAAAAATGTTAATATCTTAAAAATATTGCACATTATCTAATTTATGGTAAAATGAGATAGAGTATATATCATGAAGTCTATGGTCATGTCATGCGACATGTTCAATTTATAGTTTGTGGTAAAGTGGTAAGGACCACTAGTTATTAAGTTTAGTAAATTGATATAATATTATTGCATTATGTGATTAAAAATCATATTATAAGGAATTCACAACATAATGGTTATATAAATATTTCAATCAAATCAATATCTATGAAAATAAAATAAGTGTTATTGTATTATAAATTAGTTATACAGAATGAACACATATCAGGTGCTTCATGTGCTTACTAAAACATGTCAAGACATTATCTTTATTCTTATAATATAAATATTTTATTTCAATATTTTCATACATAATATGTTTGAAAAAATAGTTTGTAGAGAAATAATTTAGATAATCGTTTAAAAATTCCACCTTAAAATTCATGATCTCAATAATCACAAAGAAGATGTACATTATTAAAAACTTCATCTACATAATTATTCAGTCCTATCATGATTATCATATTTTTTATATCTTTTTGACATTTTTATGTTATAATAAATTGTAAACATTTGCTTTTTTTATTGAATTTTCATGTAGGTGAACCTGTAGTGTTGGTATCCCCAACTACATTTTCTATTTATATAATTATATATAAAGAATATTGTTAAATATGGCAGACTCATAGATTATATATCCAAAAATTATAATATTGTAATTCATTAAAATATTCCCTTATATTCACCTCCTAATGTAACGTAGTCCATGGATGAATAATATAAATATTCTTTAAAGAAAGAATGAAGTAAATAATAATGTTATCTAGATTAAATTAGTATAATTTATTTTGTATATCAATAATTATTTTGAATAATTTTTTACCATATATTTCCTTTATTATCTTTCCATTCATCAAATATGTAATATTCTATGATTTTTATAATTGTGTTTCAAAAGAGACCAATTTATTTTCAAATGTTGAAGCATTATAGGAATGTAACATTGATGGGGTTTAACCTAACTTAGAGAGTAATGATTTTATTGGGGGATTCATAGTGATCAATAATGTTTTGTAGTATTTTTAAAGAAAATTATTATTTTTTAATGATATTAAACTTTCCTCACACATGGGTGAAATTGTAAATAATGGAAATGAGGAACTTATATTATAAAATTGTGGATTCTCACCATTGGGAAGACTTCCTTTATGAAATATTATTGTCGTGGTGAATTATATTGTATTGTATTTTACATGTCTATCCATTTTTATTAAATATATAATAATTATATTTTTATATCATACAATGATTCCTTAGAATGTAATTGAGAAGCATCACAACCAAAATCATCAAATAATGAATTTATTTTTTGAAGAATCATTGTGTTTATTTACATGATATTTTCATTGTGTTTCTTAAATAACTAATTTGATTATTAATAGATATTAAGTGAGTAATTTATGTATATTGGAGAATATAATAATTTAAATTTCCCTTTTATTTCCAAATGTTTTTCGGCATTTGTTAATGGATGTTAATTTAGGGACCCAGTTAATAGATACTACTTTTAATGTTGTGAAAAAAATCCATACTAACTGAATCTAGTTTTGGTTGTATTTGTTTAGGTGAATAATTCTTAATAATTTAATTTTTAATAAAAAAATTATATTACATCATTGTTTTTGATATTCAGGATGCTAACTAGTAAAAATATAATATAGACAACATAATAAATTTCACTTATAAAATATAAATGTTCTTTGTTATTAGAGTATCCAAATAGGTTATACTCATAATAAATATATCCTATTAACATATCTATGATACTCATATTACCTCATCACTTGGAAAATATAACCACAATATCATAGAATAATTATAAATAATCTTTGAGTGTATCGATATAACAAACAATTCTAGGGAGTTCTAGTGTATTTCTACCCAAAAAGAACCCGTTTAAGGGTTTCTAAAAGTATCTATATTTAGAGAGTACATTATGATTTAAAAAATTTATTTTGATAATTATGATGTAATATTGAATGGGGTTACAGAATGTGTTATGATCATGAAATTTGGATGTAGCTATTCTTATATCATTACATACAAAACGTTACTATTTATAATCTCAGAAATATTTCATTAATAATTGCATTCAAAATTGGTACCCCTATTATTTTTAAATATACGTATTTAAGTTATTAGAAATGTATGTCACATATTCCTTCAATTTTTCTAATTTTATTTTATCATCAGATGCATTTTTGGAAGCATGTATCAAGACACATTTTAGTCATGAATTTTTTTTGCCCCGCATTGAATTATTCATGAAATAATTAAAGTGATCCTTCATCCAAACCTTTTTTGGATTCTAGATTTGTTATATTGAAAATTTGTTACCATGGGACAAAAATATTCCAAAAATTTTTAGTTTTTGTTCCTAAATTCGATGAAAATATACTTTAATCCATTTTTAAATATTTTTAGTATGTATTAGAGGATATGAATTTTTCAATTTTTTTAATAGTAGGAGGTGGATACTTAATAATAACGTTCATTGATATATTTTGATATATTACTTTTATAATGATAGTAAATGTAGAGTATTCTTCATTTCTATGATCCTTTGATAATTATGATAGATCATAACTAGAATATTTCAATGTTTCATGAACTACATCCTCTAGTCATTAGTTTATTGCAGTAGAATATTGATAAAAATAGGGAGAATTTTTTTTATAAAAATAATTTTTATTTATTCATATAAATGTTATATATGTATTTTAAATATTTTCCTCTTCAATATTTTTTTATCTAAGGAACATATTTGGCCCATCATTTTATAAAATAAGTTAACGAATCTCATTCATTCATTTCACTAAATCCTAGATGATTTACATACATATATTCATTAGTGTTTAACTAAATTTGAAGGTGAATTTAAAATAGAGATCATTCTTATATGAAATAAAAAAATTTCAAAATTGTGGCACTAATAAAAAAATATAAACTTATAGAGTCTTCATAAAAAATAATATATTATAAACCTCATGTTATTCATTAGTTTATAACTCTAGCGCCACACGTGGATGAAAAATGGGTATTAAATTATTCAAAATATCATATTAATTTTAATGCTGTGAATTTTGGATTTATATTATTTCAAGGAATGGGATTCAATCCCAGGCACTAAATATATATATTTCTTTCAGCTTTTAATAATTTACAAGAAGGCCCGAATAGTGTTAAATAATGTAGTAATGGAATGAATTATTTTATATTTTAATGATAATAAATTTATTTGGGTTTTTGTAGATAAAATTAATTATCTTATGATTGATGTTAATATAAATGATGAAATATATTGTATTTAGTTTTTATTGAAATCAATTAAATGGTTAATGTAGTATTAGTTCTCATTTATTTATTATCTAATAATCTATTTTCTTAGTAGTATCATCCTATCAAAGTATTTTAACTGACGAATATGTGGTCTATGGCTAAAATTTTATCATAGAAAGAATGTTTCCACTATTTAAATTGTAATTTATAATTAATAAATTTATATTATTGTGTTATCCTAATATTGTTTTCACAGTAATTTTCAATTCAAAATTATTGGGTGTTAGTTGGGATATGTTTGTACCTCGAAGTTTTTCATTATAATTTGTATTATCTAATAGTGTGTTTTTATTGGCATTCAAGGAGAGGAAAAAAAATATTGGTCTTTATATTGAAAATATTAATGTACTTTTTCATAGAACTCTATTATAGAAATCATATCTATAAATTCCATAACATTACCATAGTATTTGTTAGTATCATTTTTTGTTACATGTAAAGAGAAAAGTAAAAATGTTAATTGATGAGAATACCATAGTAATAAATGGATATTCATCTATAAATGAGAAACATGGGACTTCCTTTTCTCTCCTGTAGATGATAACTAATTGATTATAATAGTCAAACTCTACAGAATTAATGGTTGAAGAAAAATTATTATAACCCTCTGAAATATTTTATATGACATGTCTTTTACTTGTTGCATTGTAAAAATATGTTTATACTCTTAAATATATTTGTTTCTTATTAAACAAACTTGATTGTTATTGATAGAAATCATAGAGGAATGATTGGATAATGAGACAATATTGGGTTTCTAACAAATCATAAAAAATTAACAAAGGTGAGTTTTTATCATTATTGACAGGTGTATCACTCTGAAAATAAATGATATTTCCGGTTGTATATGGATAAAAACTAACCCCACAACTATAGTATTAGGTTTCCTCTTTGATATTAATATTAAGTATATTGGTATTCTAACCTCTCAAGATAATAGCCTATTGAGTAGACGATTTGGTGTATGTTTTTTAGTTATTAATAGGTGGTTTTTGTTTCTGTATATACCATATTCATTATCTATTTTTATTTTATTAAGTTTTATTTATATATAAATTTTTTATAATCAATCTGTTGTACTATGTTATCTAATGATTATTATAGATTGTGAATCACATGTTCATTTAAAATATAATGATTTTATTGAAAATGATATGATGTTTGAAAAAATTAAATTTTCATATTTTATATGAATTGATATCCAAAAAACATTCCTTGAATGGTTTTCCAATTGATAAATGAATGGGGAGGAAAAAGAACCCTTAATTATTGTAGCCCTTTAATATTTATATAATAGAGAAACCTCAATGATGTAATGGACAAGGGTATTTGGTTATTTTTTGAAAATAAGATTAGAGATAGTAATTTTTATGGGATTTGGGATCTGTATTATATAGATGGTATTGAGAAAAAATGATGTCATTTATCATTCAGTGCCTTTATTTCACCATTGTTTCATTCAAAATGAAGGTTCTATTAATGAAAGGTAGAATAAGATATTATATGATTGGTATATTTTTACAATATCTTTTAAATTATATCATAATGGAAACTTCAATATTATTTATAAATTCCTAAAAATATTATTATTGAAATATGTGTAACATTTCACTTGTTTTATGAAATAGTTTAGAGGTACAATAAGTATATTTTACTCTTTTAATATTAATAATGTTAATTTGAGGAATACGAAATGTTAATTATCCAATAATTTTCATCAATTAGTGATTCCTATGAATGATATATTTATAACTATTTAATTGTCTACACTAAATACAAATTATCTCATTTTAGAAATTGTACCATCACATTAATAATAGTTAATCAAAGTAGCCACTTGAAGAAAACACATGATAGTTTATTCGCCATGAATTATTTACCATTATGGATCTAAAAATAATTATTTTATTATATCTATGAAAAAAAATTAATGGCATGATAAATATGTAATAATATATCAATGATACTATTATATGATGATATCATATAAATTAAATGTATTTTTACCCACTCTTATGTCTCCCAATGTAGTGAACCTTCCATATCCCCTTAATATTATTGAAACATATCTTCCAAAAAATGATGATACTTCCCAAATAATTCTTATCCAATTTATTCATGTTTAAACAACACATTATTTAATCATACCAAATTTCATTTCACTCACAAACCCATTTTGTTATTTAAAATTGTTTCCCAAAAATTATATCGACAAAAATTGTATTAAATTAAAAAAAATTAATACATATTTATAAAATGTTTTAAAAATTATAGTTTTTAAAAACAATAAGATGGTTTTCACTCAAATAATGAATAATGAGTCATAAAATTAAAAAAACCATAAATTATTTATTGATTTAGTTTTATATAAATTTAAATAAAAAACAAATACTGGTGGTGAATTGATAATAAAAATAACAATGTGATAAAGAATCATAACACACATAGGAATTAGTTAGATCCAACTATGATAGATATTGATAATAATAATAATCATGTTTCAGTATATCTAGTATAAATATCCATGATATGAATGATTAAAATTATTAAAACTATGATATTTCATCTATCATAATTTATATAATATATTATGATAAATTTATCTATATCTAAAAAACATGATTGATCTATTTAATGAGACATGAAGAATATATGGAAATATATATAATCTATTAATATCACATATACCTAACATTCAATCTAGTTAATATCAATTTATTATAAGAAATAATCATCTAATTAAATTGTCTATAGAACCCACCATTACTCACATGAAATTTAATGTTTTTAAATGATTTTAATTTCTCATGAAGGTATTATAAGTGTTTATTTGGGATTAAAAATGAAATATCACAAAACATGAACCTAATAGCATGGTGAGTTAATGTTGTATAGGGGAACATGAACATGGACATGTAGTCCTTGATTACAAAAACTCCAAATAATTATAGTTCATATACCCACAAAAAAACCATTCAATTGAACTCTATTCACACATATATTATTTTTAAGGAAATTTTTTTTATATATGATGAAAATTTCTATGATTTTTATATTTCTTTAAAAATGTAATGATATTTATTATTTATTAAAATATGATAAATATATTATCTAAAAGAATCTTATGTTTGAAAAAAATGCATCTATAGTTATTTCAATCACATTCTTACATATACTCTCATGTTTTGAGTAATTATTCTAGTGACCTAATAAAATTTAGATCAATATTTAGAAACTATAATTCATTTATTCTATAATACTTAATCCCTCTAAAAATATCTTCATTCCATATTAAACATCCACAAAAATGTTTTGAACCCTTTTAAAATTCATATTTGTTCTTAAATAACATCTAATAAACTATTATTCATTCTATATCACTAGATTACACAATTTGAATCTACTTTTTTGTTTCTTCAACCTCGTATAGAGATATGTAAATGTTATATATAATTTTTAAAATATATTTCAGTATTAACTTGTATCTCATTCTTATGATAAAATTAACTTTTATCTCATTCTTATGTATCAAATTATTTATATTTTCTTATTTACTTAACAAATGATAAACTTCATTAATGTTATATTTTTCAATGCAGAACACATTATAGACTTCTATAACATTCCCTTTATATCTACAAAAAAACTATATTGAAAAGATTTACACTAATGACATATTTTATCATAATGGATAACAATACTGAAAACACATATCTGGAGTTGTTTTATAATCATTACTAATGAATTCTCAACAATTTACTCCAATAAAAATTAAATAATTTGGATCAAAACAATGAACAAGATATTTTCTCAGTTAATAAACATAGATAGAAAATTAATCTGGTTAAACAGTTTAGAAAGGATAATCAAACTTTTATTAAATTTCATGGTGAAATATACAATATTTATTTATAAATATATTATGATAATACATTTTTTTATTGAAATTATACTCACTTATATAAATATATATGATTGTTCATATATATGTGTAGTATTCTAAAATTTTGGTGTAATACATTTCATGAAAATAATGGAAGATAACCATTAAAATGAAGTTTTCAAATGAAATTTTACTAATAATTCCTTAATCAAAAACACTTATATTATTTATTATTATTTAATGCTACATTTGTTTACATCATAATGTGTTCAGTATTTATTAAGTCAATTATTCCACATAGGCATAAAGTATGTTAATAGTAATTATTTCTATTTTCTCTTTATATTGTCAATTTTTTGAAATAAAAAATATTATAAATTATTTTATTCAATTTATTATTAAATAATGAATGTTTAATAATTAATTTCATTTCTTGCTATATAATTTTAACTTTTAATTATGATACAAATTATGAAAAAATTTATTTTATGCAAAATCCAAAAATTTAAAACATTAAGTGTTGTAATCGTTATATTACATGGAAATATTACATGATCAATATGTTAAAATCACCAAAATACGATAAAATGAAATCATATAAATTTTTTAACAAGAAATATGTGTAAAATAATCTTTATTTAATTTTTTTTGGTAATGATATAAACCATGAATAAATATTATTCCTTATTCTATAAGAATTAATATTGGCATTCATTAAATGTATATTTGAGGACATCATAATATTTTTTGGTCCAATATATCCATATAGTGTTAAATAACACCTTAAATGGTATTTTTAAAAAAAAAATAAAAATTATCATCCGGTACATTATGAAATATTTGGAATATATACAAAATAAATTTATATATGTACTAGTATAAAAAATTAGAAACCAATTTTAAATTGTATTATGAATTTTTATGTCAAATATAATTATAGCATCATAATAAATTTTTAAAAAATTTATTAATTTTTTTAAACATTACAAAAACATCTCTTGGTTTATTTTTAAAATATTTAAATGTATATTTTATTACTAAAAGTTTATTTTATATTTAGTCCAATAATTAAAAAACATTGAAAAGAATAGATGGTTTTCTTGACATATAAATAAATTAAAATAGGTGTAAAGAAACAATTACTAATAGTGTTACATATTAAATGTGTGTGGGTGGTATCAAGACATAAAACACATCCAATTATTCTTGTATAATATAAAATATATTACAGTTTAAATGAATAATGTTCCTCAGATTCAAAAATGGAAACTTATATTGATATGTGAAATATATCAACAAAAACTAAAAAATAAATAGGAGTATTTTTAGGGTTTACAATTGGAATAAAGGGTAGACCATTGATACTGAATCTCAATGGTTTATAGTCAAAAAACTATAACTAATTAAAATTTATATTTTCTAAAAGGCAATTCATTCTTAAAAAAATATATATTATAACTAAAATTGTTTTATTCCTTAAAAGTTTACAATTTTAAATTTAAATCTCCATTGCATTTGTGATCATGATGGCTCATATCCCATCTCTCATTCTCATTTTTCTAATAACCCACTTTCTTCCATTTTTTATAATTAGATTATATAAAATTTCTATGAATGTATTAAATATAATTGAATTTATATTTTTCACTTCTATTATTATGACATGTTATATCTTCTTCATAATATTAACATACTATTATATAGGGGAGATAAACACATGGTTCCTTAAAATAATGATATTTAAAATCACTAATTTTCTTCTTATAATAATGGATGTTCATTCAAGAGTTTAATTTTTTTTATAAAAATATATATAACCCTTAATACATGTGTGTTGCACAGATCCACAAATTACTCACTATGTTTGTTTATATAATAAACTATATTACTAGATTCTATATGCCATGAACCAAATTTATAACTCATTTTAAGAATGAAACTATATATCTATCAAAATTAAATGTAGATATAGAATTTATTCAAATCTTGTAATATAATCTTCCTTGAAATCATACCCAACACAATACTATATTAATAATGGTATATTCTCTTATTAGAATTCTATAAAAAATTATATTCCCATAACACCATTAGTGCTTGTGTTAATCTCAATGGTATGTGGTAATTAAACATACATGACACCATTGAAAAAAATACAACCAATTCAAATCAATATTCCAAAATCCATAAATGTAAAATCTCTCGTGGTTTTTAATTTATTCAAATATCAGTCCATTATATGATGCAGTCAATATCATAAAAAATTAATCCATGAGTTATATTTATAATTACGTCATGTCACTAATTTTGAATAATTTCTACCCATTCTTTTTGGATGTACTAAACTGAATTAACAACATGTATTATTTTTCTATAACTGATAATATCATTTCATGGTGTGAATTCCTATCAAAACCTATGATTTTCTCATTTCACTACTTGTGATATATATCTCTTTACTTGATAAGGGCATATAACAAAATTTAACATATCATTCAAAAAGTTTATATGTCATAAACCATGTATAAATCTTTACCATAGGGTCATGCATCATATACATACATTAAAATAATCCCAAAATACAAGTACATTAAAAAAATAGGGAATATATATGGAATATATTCCTTTATGATATATATTTAGATGTTAATTTTTTATAATTTATACACCAATTTTTTTTTAAAAAATATATATCCAATCAAAAATATCCTCTTACTATAACATACAATTATTAATCTAAATAAAAAATTAAAGAAAACATATTTATCTTTAATATAATTGTCTAGTGAATCTATAACACTTTTTTTTGAAAATCATTTATAATAATCCATTGAATAAAAAAACATATATTACATTAATTTACTAACTAAATGAAAAATAATATTACATATGAATCTTTAATACTCAATATTTCTCTGATTTCTGTAATGACCCTCTAATTCTCTTTGGATTTAGAGTATAAAGAGCCATTAGTAGCCCTTAAGAGTCATATCCTAGATGCAAAAGGCTAGAAATAAATTCTAATGAATTTCAAAGAAAGTGGGGGATAATTTACACTTTAATGACTAAAACCAATAACACAAAAAAACCAACAACAAAAAAGTAACTATATAACACATGAAATAAACTGATCCATTTAAATCATTCTCTTTATAAAAACTAACCGAATTATTCTAAAACAGAAGATATAACAATATCAAAGTAAATAGTGGAAAAAGGAATATATACTCTAGGAAAACACCCAAACTCCATGCTTCCCAAGCTCCATGATCCAACATCACCAATTTTTCAAAAGTATCATGATGTGTTGCTAGAAAAGGCTAATAATTTACCTTTTCCCAAGTCCAGGAAGGTAGCTTCTGTAAAATCACCAATGTTCCAAAGCATGGGTTCGTATATAACTCATTATGTTCTCTAAAATTACTTCCCTTCTCATGCCACTAAGATTAAATTGTTAGAAACATTTATAAGAAATCATCTATATAAATGGATTTTTCAAAAAAGTTTATAATTAAATATTAACATGTTCCAAGAACCATTTAAAAAAAAGGGAAAACAAAACTAAATGAAACCAATTTCCAGAATGGTATTTTATTAGAAAATAACTAATCAAGCCTTAAAAACCAATTCCTAGTATCATTTTTTCATACCCATTCCATTGTTCACAACACAACCACACATGAATGCTTCGATTAAGAGTTCGATACGAATGAACGGTCACTTATCTAATTATCGCCTGTCCCAATGACACACACCCCTGATCCAGGGTCATGTACCTTATACCCCATGGTAAAAATCCATTATTCAGGGGCACATCAAACATGAACATACATAACCCCATGAATTCCAAACCATTTTAAATCACCAAGAAAAACCATTTCAATAAAACAATATTTTTATTATAAACCAAAGAACACACCAATTACAAAGATTCCATTTCATATCAATAAAAAATTCACTTTTATTGAAAAAATATAATTAAAAAATTGGGATACAATTCTATAAAATCCCATATTTTAAAACCTCTATATTAAAATTAAGAACATAAGAACTTTATTGAAATACCCAATTCTCCAGATTTGCCCAATTTTCCAAACTGTCACAAACAAGTTTTTACAATGATTGGTAAACATCCGAAGAACAAAAAATTCAAAACATTATATTCAATTTAAAAGCATGACCATCAGTTCTACATAGTGGTGTCGAGATAGAATCCTCCAACAACAATGTTTTTTTACGAGACCTGATATAGTTGAAGAATATATTAGAAGACTCGGTTGATTCTTCACATTACTTCCATAGATCTCTTCTACTAGAAATATCAAGACCAAATATCAACTTCTTTGGAATCCAATATCATATATCTACCCATAATGGGTGTAGATATAAGAAACCAGGAAGAGAGGATAAGTAGATCTAATTAGATTGAAGAAACTGATCAAGCATGATGAAGTAATATCACATACAACAAGAATCTTGGTTTGAAACACCAAGGTAAGCCTTATGATTGGCTCTAAATCTATTGGTATCGGTTCTTATACCATCAAGGAAGAGAAATCCCATGTAAGGGACAATTAGGGAAAAAATCATCTTAGAGGAAAAAATGTGTGGGATACACTTTTTAGGATCTCATTTACGACATGAACGATTTGATCGTCTGGTTAGAAAATCTGTGCACTAACAATGCATTAGAAACTAATTAGGAATACCCTCTCACAAACTCCTCACAATGTATCCAAATTTGTACACACACCATTCCAAATATCTAAACCTGAAATCATCTCTTGCGCACGATTTCTAATAGGATTTCAGCACGGTATGGATAAATTGTGTGCATCTTGTGCACTACTCCTTTTGTCCTAAAAACATACTGAAAGATTACCAAACACTCCCAAAATTCCCTCTTATAAATTATATAAATATAAACACAAGTAAATGGTTACATTCCATAATCTTTCGGTACTAAATTCTCCCCACCATCAGTCATGTAGCCCCCAAAAATTAGAAAACATTGCTGCTCTGAAATAGTTCTATCCATTGTTCTTTCATTTACATATCATGTTGCTAATTCATTTCATGAATATAACCATTCATCCATAAAACCAGAAACATTCAGATGATTTTTCTATTCAAGTCTTTATCTTTCCAACCCAAAATCTCTACTAGTATATGTATCAACGAAGAAACCTTCTCTAGTTCTATGTGATCCCTTTTGATCACATGGTTTGGATCAGGATAATAATTTTTCAACTGAGATATGGGGAACACATTATGCACCAAACTGAATCATGGAGGTAATACCAAACGATATTCCACCTCTTTGAATGGTGGTAATCAAGAATGACTTGTTCCTGAAAACCCATAGGTACAACAATCTAATCTCTAAAACACAATAATGAATTCCCATAAAGATTCCACCACTCAATGGTTTCCCCAATATTAATTTTTCAACACATAACCAGATGTTATACATCAGATATTTGATCCTCTTGGACTATATTTACCAAATCATGAATAAGAATACCAAAAAAACTATTACATTACCTCAGTGTTCCCCTTCAACATGCATGTTGGCTAGGACTGACATTAATTGCCATTCATTTGAAGCTTCTTCTGCCAACTGATCATATAAATTTCTACTCAATTCTTTCACAAAACAATTACCTTTCCCTAGCATATACATAAAGTAAAAGTTAAACATCTAGAGATACTCCATCCATCTCCTTTTCCATGTATTCAAATATCTCTTTAAGAAAATATGTTTCTTGATTTTATGATCCATAATCACAGTGAATTTCTTAGTAAAGAGATAATGTCTCTATGTTTTTAAAGCATCCACAACTACAACTAAATCTAATTAATGTGGTCTATAATTCTTATCATGGAACCTCAACTACCATGAACCATAAGCAAGGATGTGGTCTCCTTTCATGAGAAAACAACCCAACCCTGATCACAAAGTGTAACTATACACCACATAACCTTATCTCAATTATGGAAAAATATATATACGTTCATATGTAAGATAAAATATCAATTCTTTGAAAGTCATTTAGACTTCCACTGTCCATTATAGTGGATAATTAATCTATATTAGAGCTATAATTGATGAATCTAGTCATGAAAAATCATGCACAAAGCGTTAGTAGTAATAAGAAATTCCCAGAAAACAGTGTTTCTCAAAGACATTATTTGGTGGTTTCCATGTGATAACATCTTATATCTTTTCTAGATTAATATAAATTCCTTTCTCAGAAATGAAATGGCCATGAAAACATAATTCCTATATCCAAAAATCTCACTTTGATAATTTTTCATACAAATGGTGACCTCGCTAAATATTTTACACTGTTTGTAGGTGTTCCTAGTGGTTAGCCATTATTGTTGAATACACCAAGATATCATTGAGAAATAACACAACTAAGAATATAGATATCACTAAAAATCTGATTCATCGAATCCATGATGACTGCTGGTGAAATTTTCAGACTGAAAGGAATGACTATATATTTGTAATGGATATATTTTCTTCTAAAAGATGTCTCTGAAATATCATCCTTGAGAACTCACTATTAGTGATATCCTAATCACAAGTCAATCTTGGAGAACCACTGCCTCCACTAAATTGACCAAACAGGTCATCAATGCATTGATGTGGGTACATATTCTTTATCTTAACATAGTTATGGTTATGATGTTCAACACACATCCAAAGAGTTCCATGAGCTTTCATCATGAACAACTCCAGTTCTTCCCACAGAGACGTACTTGGATGAATGAAACCATTTCATTCCATCTCCTCCAACTACACATTCAGTTCCTGTAACTCTATTGGTTCACTCCTATAAGACAGAAGGGAAATAAAAGAGGTCCCCAAAAGAAGATAAATCGTAAATGTACCTTTTCATAGCGGAGATAACACTGATTTTTTTTTTGTGAAATACTTCTAGAAATTGATCCACAACTTCTATAAAACTATTTTTCCTTAATATATTCCATTGATGTCAAATTCAACACTACCAACTGATAATATATTGTTCCCACCATTGGTTCCATCAAGATCTTTTCACTCTTCTTTACCATATTCTCCCTTCTAAAGAGATATTCGTTGTCGTCCTTAGCCATGACACTAACTATTCTATTATGACAATCACTGTGATTCTTGGACGTTTTCAACCAATCCAAACACAGTATTTCGTCATAGGCATCCATTTACAATGTTGAGATGTCCTGTTTCAGCTCGGCTCCATCAACAGTTATAGCACATACTCTACAAAAAGAGGCTTGACATTCTCTTTCCCCAACATGAGTTTTCAGTTTTAAACAGAAGGAATTATTTCCAAATTTAAACATAGAAAATAAAAAACACATTAAAAATTGAAGGAATGTGATGCACTAGAATCAAATATCACCTGTACTAGGGTAGAATTCAAAATAATCGTCCCTCTCACCATAGATGGTCCAACTTGATCATCGAAATCCATCAGCTTAACTCCATACAATTGCTTTGTTGCTTAATTGATGACCTTTTTGCCTTGATGAGATTTCCCTAGTTGTGGATTAATGGTATTTATACAATAACCATTCATATATCTTCTTTGTGGATGAGGCTGATTCTACTGTCCTTTCCCAGTGGATGTATATGATGCTTTCGACATTTGAGAACTGTCTCGATCACTTGACCTTGGAGCATTGTGAATATAGTGCCAAAGATAACACAATTAATTGAAACTATGAATTTATATAGGTTTTGTTGTACACTCTCTCATTATGTTGTTAAATGATCAATATTGAAAACAACCAGTTTTTCTCTTGCGTTGTGGAAGAAGGATCACTAATTTAGTTGTCTGATTTTGATTTCAACTTCTACATCGGAAATAGGTGTTCCTTTTCCATTTTCTATAGGCTTTTGATTCCCTAAAATTCCTTGTAGGTATCACTTACAACTCCAACCATAGATCCTGAGATATCACATTCATTCACAGTTACACTGTTCACCATTTCTATATAATCCATAATATAGAGCACCATAATGTTCAATAAAATCTCATTCCTTAGCCCAAAATTAAAAATCCATTCCTTCAAGGATGCACTTGCCACAAAATATGGTTCAAATTGCACTAAATTCATGAAATTATCCTCATATTCCATGATAGATAAGTTATTCTACTTCAGGATAAATAAGTATGTCATTTTATGGACTTTGAGTGTATGAGGATAGAATTGTTTGTTGAACTATTCCTCAAAATCCTCCCAAGTATTTCCTTCATCTAATTTATTCTACACTACTAGATCCCACCACTACCTTGCATAATCCTCAATCATATATGTCAATAGCTTGATTTTGAGCTCTAATGGTGTTCCAATGAAATCGATGATGTGATTCATCCTACTCAACCACACCTCAACTTTTTCATGTTCATAATCACCCCTAAAAATGGTGAGATATTGCTTCAAGATGTATATTGAGGGATCTATGTGCCTTGGCTCATCCAACTAGTTCCTAGTGTCCATAAAATGGATTTCATGGATAATTATCAAGATTAGACCTAGGTTCACAAGTGTATTAGGTGTAACAACATTATTCAGAGCTTTTTCAGGTTTCTTTTGATGATGCCTTCTCGATGCCATTTTCTAAACCAAAAAAATTCTCAATCAATCTCACTATCTATAAAATTATGACTTAGCATTTCGAATTATATCACATAAATTATAACAAAATTTCAAAAAACAACCTTTTTCCATGTTCATATTTTTTTGAAACATTCAAAATTCTGTTTTAAAATTAATCCATTTTTAAAATACCATAAGCATTTCATTTTTCAAAATCACCAATTTGAATTTTTTTCATACTTTCTAAAAAATAACCTAACTTTCGCAACATGAATCATTCCTAGAAATGATATAGGAAATTATAGTGGGATGTAATTTCTCTACAATGAATTTCACGATCATCTTATTGGCTAAACCAATGACAATAAGGATTCAAAATACTCAATGATTATCCAAACACTAATGTACACCACTCCCAAGAGACATGAAGTTCAACATAGAAGGGTTAGATATGTCATTATTTTCTATACATTTCTAGTCCCGATAATCCTACTCCATTATTGGAGTCTATACCATGGAATAGACAAGAATTAATTTTAAAACTATGATCATGAAAATTGATGAATGCATATTTGGAATATACTGAATAAGACGATTCCATTTGTAATGAACCGCATATTCCCATTGGCATGACAGTACGACAAGTCGATATAAGAACAATAAAGTCATCCCCAAGATGCCAAAGGTTGTAAATAAATGCTGAAGGGTTTCAAAGAATATGGGGGATTTATTAAAATTTAATGAATAAACCAATAACCCAAAAAACAAACAACAAACAACTCACAATATAACGGATGAAATAAATAAAGTCATTTAAATCATTATCATTATGAAAAACAACCAATTTATGTTACAATATAAGACTACCCAATATCAAAGTAAACAACTGAAAAATAAAAAATAAACTCCAAGAAGACACCCAAAATCTAAGCTCCACAAGCTTTGTGATCAATAATCACAAAGTAGTCTAAAGTATCACAATATGTGCTAACAAAGTGTGATACCTTACAATTTACCACGTCCTAGAAAGTAAAATCTTTAAAAAACTAAACTACCAAAGTAGTGGTAGGTATATAACTTAGTAGGTTTTCCCTAATGACATCCCATCCCATGCCACTATGATAGAAGGATAGAAATGTTTATATAAAACCATTTATATAAATTAATTATAGAAAACAGTTTATAACAAAATATAAACATGTTAAAAAAATATTTACAACCATGTAAAAAAAATAAATGAAACCAGTTTATAGAATGTTATTTTTTCATAAAAAAATCTAATCACGTATTAAAACCCAATTCCTATTTTCATTTTGGAATACCCATTCTGTAGTTCACCACACACCCACACATGCATGCTTCCTTTGAAAGTTATATACTCATGAGCACTCTTCTGTACAATTACATTGTGTGCCAATGACACATACCCCTGATCCAAGGTTACACACCTAGTACCCCAATGGTACATGACCATTATTCAGGGCCACTTCTATCATGAACTCACCTAACCCCATGTATGACAAACCATTTCCAACCATAAAACAAAACTATTTAAATAAATTGTCATTTTTATTGAAAACCAATGAAAAAACCAATTTCAATGCATCCATTTCATTTCAATAATATATTCCCAATTATTGAAAACATCTAATCCAAGCCATGTTCCACAATTCCATAAAATCCAAATTTTAAGATCTTTATTTCAAAATTAATAACAAAATCACTTTATTCAAATACCCCATTTTTTGGAGTTCCCCAATTTTCCAAACCATCAAAAATAAGGGTTTACAAAAATTGCTAAATAAAAATATCACAACCTATTAAAAACTATATATTCAATTAGAACACATGCTCATATGTTCCACTAAGAGGAGTTGAGAGATATTCCACCTCCATTGATGGTTTTGACGAGACATGACACAGATGATGAATGCTTTAGAAAACCACGTCTATTATTCATGGAACCTACTTAGATCTCTTCTATTTGGAAGATCAAGAACGAACATCAACATATTTGGAATCTATAATCATAGATAAACCTATAACAGGTTTATATAATAGAAACCAATAAGAGTGCATAAGAAGATATAAGTAGAACTAAGAAACGGATCATGAAGAATGAAGAATAATCACATACCTCAAGAACATAGGTTTGAAACACAATGGTAAGCATTTATGTTGACTCTAAATTTCTTGGGAGAGGATCTTCTACCTTCAAGGAAGATAAATCTTGAGTTTTGGCTGTATATCATAAAAAAATGAGCATCTTATAGGAAACAACACGTGAGATCCACTTTTTTGTGTCATTTAGACAATGATCATTATTAGTTTGCATGGATAGACAAATTGTGCATTAGACACTACCTAGGAAGACCCTTGTAAAACCTCTTAGAATGGTCTTCCTAATCACGCGCACACCGTTCCAAAGCACTCTACCACAAATCAGCTATAGTTCATGGTTTCTACTAGGATTTCCATACAGTTTGGGTAAAAAGTGTGCAGCCCGTGTGCCTCTCCTTTTGTGCTGAAAACATATTTAAAGATCAACAAACTTTCCCAGGTTTCACTATGATAATTGTTATCCTTATAAATACTAGGTAAGGGTTATGTACCCGAAACCGGGGGTACTATAATTTCCCACGTAACATTATTAACTATCTGCAAAAAAAATAGTACATATTCTTTACTTATTTCAATAAATAGAACATATTAACATTAAGAATAATATATATTTGAAATATAGTCTTTGTTGTTTTCAATAATTATAATTCCATAATCTTGTATAAATTTACATTAAACCCCTCTCAACATTTTCTTTAAACATAATCCTACTATATCACATTTCATATACATTAATTCTCAACCTCTAAGTACAATTAAAAATAGAACCCCTTAATATAATTAACATCTTATTCATTAAAATTTGTATAAATTAATTTATCTGTACATGATAAATAGTCATCATTGAAAGTAATATATTGGATAAATTTCTTATATTATAAGTGATCCTCAGTAAATAGTCTATTATCATAATTTTGTGGATAAAACAATATATAATAAAAAGAATTATGATAAAATGTAATTCAAATACACGGGGGAGGATATAATTTCAAAACTAAATTTTTTATGAAAATTATATTTAATACCCTAATTCAACTATTTATTAATATGATATATATTTTGAAGATATTTTTTTTATGTTGGTAACCTAATTATCATTTGAAACATCAACCAATTTCAAAACATTTCCTTTGAAATTGTTATTAATGAAGTGATAAATCTTTTTTATATATTTAAAAAAAATTACATTGTGATTATTAATTAGATTACTAAAATTTCTTTTCATATAAACATGATACTGAAAAAACATTTCCCACACCCTTTGGTCAGTTAATGATTCGTTTAAATATATTTATATATGCTATAATGTGCCAGAATAAAATTTTATGAATAAGTTTACTAAATTTTAAAATATCTGATTCCGAACATAATTAGGAGAAAAAATTATATCCAAAATAAAATTATCCTCATGAATTGAATTTTTATTCATTAATTTATCCAAAATCGTTAATATCTTATGAAATGAGGGAGATATTTATTTTAAACTTTATCATTAAAATCCATAGACTTATATGCTTATATTATATATTAAATCCCATGTTATGGAAACTAGGTGGATTAATTGTGTTTAAAATTATTATCTAATATAACTGATCATTAAAAAAATATTTGAAATTTATAATTCCATGTAAAATAGGATATACAAGATAAATATTCTTTTAAAAAAACTTTTTTTCCACTACCATATTAAACCATTTTTTCAATGCAATAAATTTTGTGATCACTAGTTTGTAGTATTATATGTATAAAATCTTGGGTTTATACATGAAATGCATATGTTTTGAAACACATGTTCCTATTATTTGATAAAAATCATCATTATGTGATATTTTTTCATCCAAAGGTTAATTGTTTTCTATAATTATTTTCATTATGGAAGTATTAAAATGATTATTTTTTTGGGAATAAAATTGGAATATAAACTTGTTATGAATTAATTTTAATTAATTAAATTAACAATTATAATATGGATAAGTTTTCAGATGATTTTATAATGTTATGATGTATTTGGATGAAATGGAGTATTTTGTGGATGTAATAATTAGGGAATGATTGAGTTTCATTTGATTATATTAAAAAAACAGTTATGAAATCTGTTAGGGAAAAAAATAAGCTACACTAGTAAAATTAACTACATATCTTTTAATTAATATAGAAAGATCAATTCATTATAAATGTTTTCAGGTAACCCAGATTCTATTGTCAATAATTGATATTATTAAAAAGAAAACAAACACTCCCATTCTGGTCTTGAGAATACATTAATGAAAATAGATCCCTTTAAAAATTCATCAGAGTATACTAGAAGTGAAATAGTATCCATGTTATATATTACATCATGTAGTGTTTAAAAAATAAAATTTATGACCCATTAAATATTTTACATGGTCATTTTCACCAATGCATATTAAAAACTCAAGGAAAGTCAAAACATACTAAAATAATTAGCTTGGTTGGAATGAAAAATATCATAAGATAATGTTAATGTAACTTTATTAATGAAGCTTGTGTCACATGAAAATAATTATTCTCCATGTCTGTGACTTGTGTCATGCCCTATGTATGTATAGGTGTTATAATGTAATATAGAGAAAAAACAAAAGATAAATTATGATTTTAATATAACCCATAGGACACTTGTATAAAATTAAATTTCTATAAAAACATTATATAAGGATCAAAATCAATATATGATATATTAAATAGGTGTATATGTCATTTAATTGAATTTATAGTTAATTTTATCTCGAGTAATGATAAAATTGAATTTTTATGTGTCTTTGTGACAATAAAAATGTACAGTTTTTTTAACCTTACTTCCATGAAGCCACAGTTTGAAGAATATACACTAGTTGAGGTGGCAGTCGTGAAGAGAAATTATTAAGAGTTTATCAAATCAGCTTCAAATCCCTATTATTCTATCATTGATCTTTCTCCTCCTTGAAGAATCATCCACAAGGGAAAGATTGCTCATGTATCTGTGAAATAGGAGGAAATTAAGGATATGGTTCATTTGTGTAGAAATTCTATAGTAACAAGTTTTCTATTGTAGAAATGTGATTGGCCCTAGAAATTCCGAGACCTCAGAATAATATTTTCTGCTCTATGGGGTTTCATTTATTGGTATATGAATGATATGGGAATAGGGTATTATCATATTTCTTTCCCTTCATATGATCATAAATGAAGTTCTTGGAGGGTTGTGTCTCTTTCCTTGCAGCATGGCTTCCTTAGAATCTGTGAGTGGGATAATAAATTTGATCTAGATACATTTAAGAATACAATTCCATAGGTTTGAATTAGTATTTGAAAATTAAAGTTATTTTATTAGCATCCATGTATATTTTTGGATATTTATTCGGCTGTGGGAAATTCTATTCTGATAGGCTGATAAATAAAAAATCCATAGTTTGGAAAATATTCTTGAATTCTTATAGATGTGGATATATCTATCATGCTTGTGGAAGATGTAGTTATAACTAAAAGGGATGACAGAATCAGGTTGTTGAATCCTTATGAGAGGAAACAAAAATTCTTCATAAATTTTATGTATTTTGGTCACCACTCTCAGGAATTAAATATGGATTAGGAGTGTAAATTCTACAACAGGAAAGGGCATGGAATCTCCAATATTTAATGGATAAAAAGAAAGAGTACATTTCTTGACATGAAGATCAAGGATCCTTCTAGTTTTTTTGTCAATGACAGAGAGATTGTAGTTGATAAGGAAGGTATCCTTCTCCCATTCATGTTACATTTACCATATAAGGATTCTCTCCACGAAATAACATGATTTAAAATCATCATGTTGATGTGTGTACTATGTGGTTACCCACCTGGAGGTGCAAGGTTCCCATGGGGAAACTGGAATTAATGTGGTGTTCCTTAAGAGTGATAAGTCCCTACTGAATTGTTGGATGGTGCAAGCGACATTTTCCCAGCTGGAAAAAATAGATAATATCCAGCTGAGACTCCCTAGGCAGTATCAGGTCTTCTATGGGATATTGTCTCCTTATTAGTTTTAGATCAAAGTGCTACTTTACCGTACCCAATCACTTCCCCTCTAAAGGAGGTTCATCTTTTGAGGCACTAGCCTCACACCGCAACCCAGGAGGTGCTAGTTTTTAAGGAACCTTTGCTATTGCCCTCCCATTAGGATTTGGTGGTGCCACGCATGTATAAATCCTCTTATCCAGGGCATGGTTCCACGGGGAAGGTGAATGTTACAATGGAAACCTCACAAAGTTAAATGTAAATGGGTACAAGTGATGTTCAACAAAAATTCATGATATAGTATGACACATCTTTTACACATAACAATCTAGATGTGGAATTTTCATAGGTTCTTGCACCCATAATTTATCGAAACAAGGTCTCTTCGAATTATCAATATTAGCCTATGAACATTGTTGAAATGTTTACACCCTTTAGTGGTGTATTCTGGTTTGATCATTCAAAGGATTGTAGGAAAGATCCCACATCTATCTCAGTGAATGAGAAGATTTCTCTAGCATAGAAATATAAGCAAGTGATAGACCTAGTTATTTCCCCCAATGGAAATAATAATAATTGTGTAAAAGGGAAGGGTGAAGTTACCATGGGAAATCAAGGTGGACCTAAAACTATAGTTATGTATCATCATCAATAAAGATATATTTTTTGAATTATCATGGGCAAATGAATTCATTAATGGTCAAAACCCTTTATCATTTTTTCTTGGCCTAGAAACCTATTCTTACTAGCATCACTGAACCGAAGCTCCCTTTTTATAACTAGACATAATTTTGATAGGATTCACTAGGTTATAAATTTGTATATGAATTCTCCCATGATATCAATATAAATCACATGTGGGTCCTTTGGAATGACATGATTCATGTCTTATCTTTCAACAAGAAACCTTAGAGTGTTATAATGTCTTTCAATGTCTCTACATATGAAATATCAATCACATTTTTATATTCCTCCAGAACCTATATGTGGAGGAGGGAGTAATGGGGTGAGATCAAATTTATTTTTTAAGGAATGAATCAACTTGTGTTGTTCTAGGAAACTTTAATACTATGATAAGGTCAAATTAAAAAATTAGGGAGAACATAAATCACACTAATTCATTGGATTTATCCTCATGTATTAATCATTGTATCTCTATTGATGTCTCAATAGTAGTTGATGATTTTAAAATGAGTTGAAACATTATGAATGGTAGGAATGAATATAATATGGATAAGTTCATTTTCTGGTTTATTATCAAAGATCATCTCATGGATTTTCAATATTTATTATCTGAACCAACATTCTAACCACAATATAATTGTTGTGGATGAAAATATGCACATGTAAAAGTCATATCCTCTTCTATTTCAATTTAATGATGGGTGGCTTGTTATGAAGGTTTGTAGGGAACTCATTCGTGATGAAAATAAAATGAATTTGTTGGAATCCTTCTTTATAAGATTGTTGGGTTATTGAAACACACCAAATGGATGCTTAAAATAAGGAGTAGAAACTTGTCCTCTAGGCTAGATTTGGACATTTTAAATGAGGGGGACCAACATGAATATATTAAGCTCATAAAACAATTTCTAAATTACCTTTCCTAGGAGGATATTGAGGCACATAACAAGCTAAACTATCTTTTAAAGAAAAAGGGAAAACATGACAAAAATCAACTGAATGTCATGTGGATGATTGACAGTGATTTAAAAACAATATTTCTTATAGATTACATTAGGAGATGAGGGAAAGAGATGGGCTTAATGGAATCAAGATAATTTTCTAGCTCCACACTTCTGATAATGTGATTCCTCAACTAGCTAAAGAGTACATGATGAGACTATACTCTGATGATGGGATGAAATAGATGTATAAAATGGTGGGGAATATAAATCCATGCATCGGTGAACCAAAAAAATAGTCTCTCACAGGAACTCCACTAAAAGTAGAAGTCAAGGAGAATTTATCTCTCTTAACAGGTAGAGTTCACCTGGACCTGATGAAATTAATAAGAAATTCTTTTTCTTTTATTGGGATATCAGGATGGATGACATTACTCATGAATTCAAGGATTTCATTGATCATACCTTCATGCCACATGGGATGAATTCTTGATTCATTGACCTGATACCTATAAAAAAAATTCACTTGATATCAAATACTTCAGGATTGTGGATCTTGGTAACACAATCCACAAGAGAATAATTAATATTATTATGAACATGATGGGGAGAACTTTTAGAGATTCATTGTAACAACCCGATATTTTATGATAAGTATTGTTTTTAATTTATTTAATGTCATGTGTTTTATGCCACAACAAGATTATCTTGTGCTATATGCAACACCGTATTAGCTTGTAGTATATGCAACACTATTCTTAGATTGTGTTACACAAAATTTCAAGTTCGTTTGATAATATTCATTCTACGCAACATAGAGTATATATATATATTCAATGTATAAATGAAAAATGGTTGGATTTTGTTATAACTAAACAAAAAAGGAGTCTTTCACAACACGCCACCCTGAATTGGCTTACATTACACACAATCGAGACCTTCCTTGATAGCGTGTGTTGTACACAATGCCAGGTTTTTCTAAACAAAGATATATTATTAAAATATTATTAGAACTAGCCGTTATGAATAGTAATACCCACTTTTTGAAATTTTATTAATTATATCATTCAAAATGGACTTCATTTTTGAATTCAGAATATCAAAATTAGCAAAGGGTGAAATTTTTGTATTTTTCTGAAAACATTCAATTTTTGATGAATAGTGAAAACACTGGGATACTATTTAAAACCCGACTTTTTATTTAAATTATTATTTATTTTATTTAATTTCATTTTAATTAAAAATTGATACATAATACCGATATAAGTTCAAAGTAATTCATTGGAGTCATTTGATAATAATTTTAGATATATAAAAGGTTTATTGAACTTTTCACTGTCTTTTACCCACCTCTTAGAAGAATTTGCAAATTTACATAAAATATAATTTTACCGCTTTTGTGATTGGAATTACAAAAATCCAAGAGACACGGTTGATGTTAGTAAGTAAAATTTGGTTCAATGAGATGAAAATATTTTTTGGTGAATAGTAACATTTTACTTTTATTTACCACGGTTAAAATTTAATAGGGTAATTAAGGGTAAAAATGATATTATTATTTCCCTAAAACAAGTCCTAATTCTATTTGATAAGTGTAATTCGACCAAAAACAACATTAGTAATATAATATGACCATTTAGGCCCACTTAGAATAGATTAGGACATTTATTATTATTTTATTTAAAGAATAGTTAAAATAGTTAAAATCAATGTTTAATAACTACAACATTTTTTATATATGGTTATACATACGATAATTTTGACTATATATATTCATTAGAAAGCTAAAAAAGATTTTCGGAATAATGATATTTTATTTATAATTTTTATACATTAAATAATTTAATTTATTTATGACATAATGATGATGCAGTAATTATGTTATTAATGAAATATTTAAATGATTGATGTTATAAATAACCAAATAAATGTAATTTGAGACTTTTTATGAATTACAATAGTCTTATAGGTTAATCTGAAATTTTATTATTTATTTAATTAACTTTTTTCGAACTAATCATTATTTTATGAGTTTCACAAATGTTAATTACCAAATAGTGTCAAAATTGACATAAAATAGTATTTAAAACAAATATTATATTATTAATTGTTATTTTATTCTTAAAAATATAAGGTTCGGCCAAATGACTTAGATAAAGTTATATATATTATTAATAAACAACTTGGGGTTCTTTTGTCTTGTTATAGTACGTTTCTTAACCTTATAGTGTAAGAAAACAAGAAGACATGGTAAAAGTGAAATTATTTGACATAAAGTTTAATCTAAATAATAAGGTTAAAATAATTACCTAATCTTGTACAAATTATATTGGATGATATTATTTCGACCCTTCCCCACCTTCGCTTCTAAATAAATCAATTTGGAGCTATTAAAATCTGAATATGACTTTATAATAATATAATATTTGGAGTTTTTTCAAAGGTGCCCCTCTCCTCCCTTTTAAAAGGGCACCTCCTCCCTCTTTTCCTCACACCACTTTGAGCATTCATGCTCAGCCAACCCATAAAAAATTCTCTTATCCACTTCCCTATAAACATCCTAGACGTCCTGGTCTTCTTTAATGACCAATTTTAATGCCCTAAGACGAGGTCTCAAAGAGGCGCTTCAAAGAAGAGGTAATGCCCATTACCGATTCATTCAACTTTATTTCTTCTTCCACTTCTTCTTCTTTAGTTTTTTCATTATAAAGTAATAAAATCAGTATCACTCATATACTGATATTTTATTATAAGTATTAAACAACCCCATTTCACATCTTATCCATCCTACGGAAAATGAAATCACCGCGCGTGCGTACGTACGGAATACCATCTCCACACTGTGGTGTAATCTGTTTTTCCAACACAACCTTACTTGGATGGGTATAATGGTCTAAAGAATAACTATACATAGTTATTATAACATCATACTGATTTTGATATATTGTATCATCAACTCCAATTCAATTCAATAATTATGGAAACGATATCATCGCTCGTGCGTACGTACGAACTACCATCTCCACGACGCGATGAGATTCATTCTCCATGTTAACCATTAAAGAACGATTATAAAGTATATATAAGAAATAATAATGAAATATATGAAATTATAAAGCTACTGGATTTATGTATATATATATGTATTTCATCTACTTAATTCCATTCAACTCTAAGGAAACGAAAACAACGTTCATGTGTACGTACGACCTACCGTCTCCATGAACAGTGTATTTCTTTCCATTTATTGATCAATTATATATATGTATATTCTCAATATATATTATATATAAATCATGTTTTATATTCTGGAAGTAAGTAATCATGATCTAGTTAATCATATGAATAATTACAAGTCAAATCACTGACCATAAATGAAACTATTTTACCCAAAATTCTACATTAACATGAATTTACAAAATAACAGGTAATATAAAGTCATAAATGAACCATATATGATATCATAACAATGAATATTATTATTTAATAAGTCAATGACATTATTTAAATCATTATACATGAGTTTCAGATCCATACGTAGCATATCGTACCTAAGGTAAGGGATAATTTATCAATCTCATTTTTATCTGAGGTTGATTATTCGTAAGTATTTACAAGGGTTATCTTTATCATCCAAGCCCATGTTTTCTAAAAATGTTTTCATATTTGTTTAAAGTTATTTTTAACCATTTTTGAAATTTACTACATGGTATGTAAAGAATCTTTCTTTTACAAGGTACTTTTTGACTTTTCCGGCAAAAGTACGAGAAGAATGTTTTTTAACTTATTCGGCATGAAATGATTTTTTTACGGTTTTATAAAGACTTATTTTCATGAAGATTACTCCAAAATATTTCATGACTATTTTTAAAAAAATCCATTTCATTTAAAATTGCATGACGTTTTGTGAAAAGAAAATGATTTTAAAGAAGAAAGGATATTTGCCTCAAGAATTCATTTCAAGTGTTATATCAAAACCATTTTTCATCTAAGATGTCATTATTTCATATGTGTATGTTTCATGTATCATGTCTCTATGATTTACATGGTTTCACTATTCTTATGATGAAATGATATCCATTTATTTTATATGTATTATGTGATAATGGGATGATGTTTATGAAACCCATTTTATTTATTGGGTTATTATGAATGATGTATGTTTATTTTGTGGCACAAGTAAGAATGATTTCCTTATGAGATGGGTGGGACCTATATATCACTCTAATGAATTGGTTAAAGAATTATATCTAATGATATAGACACGACTGGAATGGTAATTTAATCTGGTTCAGTGTTATAGGACTGAAACGAGGAGTGAAATCGATTCAGAAAGGGACTTTGTCCACTAAGATGGTCTTGGCAGCAATGCCTTGGCTACTATGTAAATCATAACATGTGATGAATGGTGGACACAATTACATGTTTTATTCCCATTATATTTTATCATGGTTGATGTACCATTATGATATATGCCTTACGTACTTCCACGATTTATGTCTTTGCTCAAGATTTTGATGTTTAAACTTCATGTTCAAGTTTTTGCTTCCAAATGTCTATGTATTGTTTTATATTTTCTATGTGTTCCCTTACTGAGCATTTGAGCTCACCCTTTTTATTTTTTTTCCCCATGATACAAAGAACGGTTTTAGGTAAGAAAAAAAATGGGAAGATCTTTAGGGGAGATGTTGAAGATCTTCCACAACGATTAGAAATTTTTTTTCCGAGTTTCCAAAGACACTAATCTATTATGGTCCTTGTGTGTCTGTTTTTGTTATGTATTAAGTATTCCGCAAAAGTAATGTAATATCCATGTACGTCATGATTCGGGTCCTTACATTTGGTATCAGAGGAAATGTTTAGTCAACCTTTGGAAACTAGGATGCGAAAACATTTGTGAGATCCCTAGAGATATTTGTAAGGTATGTCTAGGGATGTCCCTAAGGATAAGTATATGTATAGGATATTGTCCTAGAACTACGATAATGATCTTTGAATTTAACATAAGATGTTAGATATTAAGGGTACCCCCCTTTACTATGTTGTTTTCCCTAGCATGATTTTTTCCTCTCACACTATTCTTGTTGGGTTTTTCAAAATGGCTGGAAACAGGAAGATTCACGATAATGGAGGATATGACGGACAATGGAATGATATTCTTTTTGAGAAACCAAATGAAACGAGATCTGGAAGTCCAAACATCATTTTTATGCCTAATTAGTAATCTCATAATATGATCAATAATCTCATCTTTGGTAAGTTTCATGACTCAGATAATAATAGAAAGATGGAGTTTCATGATGATCATAGAGGAAAGAAAGTTCAATTTCCCTCATGTAAATCATGTGGCAAGAGGCATCAGGGAGATTGTTTTGAAGGACCTGGAAGATGCTTTGGGTGTGGAAAGGAGGGACACAAAGCCGGTAAGTTCAAAGGAAAAGGTTCAGTTAACACCATGGACAAGGATAATGGTATTGCTATAATATCAACAATGATTAGTTGTTTTAAATGTGGAATGTATGGGGATTATGCAAACCAATGCCCTAAGGGAAAATATCATGAAGAGAATCAGCATGGTCATATGAGTAGTAT
This sequence comes from Viscum album, assembly GCA_963277665.1. Classification (NCBI taxonomy): domain Eukaryota; kingdom Viridiplantae; phylum Streptophyta; class Magnoliopsida; order Santalales; family Viscaceae; genus Viscum; species Viscum album. Next base: position 212,639,486 of record OY728141.1, read on the forward strand.
TTATGTGGATGATGATGAAGAGACTACAAATGAAATATGAGATGAAAGAAATGATAAAGTTCAGTCAGTGGTTTAAGAAGTTAGTGGAATAATCGTACGTTAACAAAGAATAATCTATGGTACTACGGAATAAAGAATCGTCGTCTAAGTACTGTTACACTATTGTTTTTCCTAATGTATTTTACAGTGTATGTTGAATGGTACCGATAACAATGAAAAGTGATTCAAATATTTTGGAAAGAAGATGATATGCGCATAATGAAGGGATAAGAAGATAATGAGATGTCTGATTGTATTCATGAGCTCATGATTGATATAAGGACTACGTTATATCATGGTTTGAGTATATAGAATTTTGATGATTTTGATATGTGGAAAGTGTTAACTTTTTAACTGCATTCATGTTTTCACTAAGATTCAATGGGTATTCATTCTTCAAGAGAATACATGATTAAGGTATTCACATGTTTGTAATTTGACCAACAAGTTATATCTTATGATATATGGGGGATAAATGATGACATTCACATTATTGTTATGTGACATTTCAAGTAATCATTTTAATTATACTATGAGCCTGGAATGAAGTATTCTTGAAAATCCAAAAGATTGGAATAGATTATGTTGGACATAAGTTAGTACTATTTAAGGATAAAACTTTTTTTGATATTATTGATGGGATGTTATAGTAATTTAGTTTTAGAAAAAGGACAACCAACAGGATGGGCAATAGCCCTTCAAGTCGGACAAGGCTGTGGGAATCAAACCCACAACTGAAGTGTGACTGGCCTTTATCGCCTACCACTGGCCTACAAGAAGTCCCTGGTTAGTATAATCTAGTTTTATTTTATTAAGTGGTATTATAGATGAAGTATAATTCCATTTTTGGAATGATATACAATTAATGGACTTGTGTATATAACTATTGCTAACGTTTTGATTAAGACAGATGGAATGACCCATCATTCTATCACATGATCTGCTAACACTTCACGAATGACAAATTCAACTTCATTTCTTTAAGTGATGATGTGTAAATTGTTCAAGGCACGAACAACGGTGAGATTATATTGAAATAAAGTAATTATTTCTTCTAATTAAAATTATTCATCTTTAGAGAAATGATCTTGAAAACCAAAAATGTTGTCCTAGTGCTGTTATATCTGATGAATCAGATGCTACCTTCGATCATCGCAAATTTATGGCTTTGTGATTGTTGGTGTTTTCATATCCATGTTCTCTACCACTCTCCATCAGAACTTGATGGTTAGATTTCTCTTCCATATCCATATTTTCACTTATGTTATCCTATGTGGAAAACTAGTGATGAGTTAATTTGGGTAACTGTTACGTTTCATTATTTAGTTTTTAAAGTTATGTTTTGGTATTTCATTTTATGATGTGTGTTTCAATTAAATATACTTTCAAGTAGAAAACCATGTATAACCCCGACGAATTTCGAGGGCGAAATTCATTTTAAGGGGGGTAGAATGTAACAACCCCATATTTTATGATAAGTATTCTTTTTAATTTATTTTATGTCATGTTTTTTATGCTACAACAATATTATCTTGTGCTATACGCAACACCGTATTAGCATGCTATATACGCAACACTATTGTTAGATTATATTACACACAATTTCAAGTTCATTTGATAATAGTTATTCTACGCAACATTGAGCATATATATATATATATATATATATATATTCAATGTATAAATGAAAAATGGTTGGAATCTATTATAACGAAACAAAAAAGGAGTCTTGAACAACACGCAATGCTGACTTGGCTTTCATTACATGCAATTGTGACCTTCCTCGATAGTGTGTTTTGTACGAAATATCGGGTTTTATTAAACAATGATATATTATTAAAATATTATTATAACTAGCTGTTATGAATCGTAATACCAACTTTTTGAAATTTTATAAATTTTATCTTTCAAAATGGACTTCATTTTTGGATTCGGAATATCAAAATTAGCCTAGGGTAAAATTAAGGTATTTTTCTGAAAACATTCAATTTTTGATGAATAGTGAAAACACTACGTTACAACTTAAAAACCGACTTCTTATTTAAATAATTATTTATTTTATTTTATTTCATTTTAATTCAAAATTGATACATAATACCTATATAATTTCAAAGTAATTCATTGAAGACATTTTATAATAATTTTAGATATATAAATATTTTATTGAACTTTTCACCGTCTTTTACCCACCTCCTAAAAAAATTTGAAAATTTACATAAAACATAATTTTACCACTTCTTATGAATGGAATTTCAAAAATCCAAGAGACATGGTTCATTTTAGTAAGTAAAATGTGGTTCAATGAGATGAAAATAATTTTTGGTGAATAGTAAATTTTTTCTTTTTTTACCATGGTTAAAAGTAAATAGGGCAATTAACGGTAAAATGATATTATTATTACCGTAAAATATGTCCTAATTCTATTGGATAAGTGTAATTCGACCAAAAACAACCCTATAAATAAAATATGACCATTTAGGCACACTTGGGTTAGATTAGGACATTTATTATTATTTTATTTAAAGAATAGTTAAAATAGTTAAAATCAATTTTTAATAACTAAAACATTTTTTATATAGGGTTATACAAAAGATAATTTCGACTATAAATATTCATTAGAAATATAAAAATATTTTCTAAATAATGGTATTTTATTTATAATTTCTAGACATTATATAATTAATTTATTTATGGCACAATGATGATGCAAAAATTATCTAATTAATGAAATATTGACATAATTGATGTTATAAATACCCAAATAAATGTAATTTGACACTTTTTTATGAATTAAACTAATTTTATAGGTTAATATGACATGTTATTATTGATTTAATTAACGTTTTAAAATAATAAATCTGTTATGATTTTCACAAAAATCAATTACCAAATAGTGTCAAAATTGACATAAAATAGTTTTTTAAAAATTATTATATTATTAATTGTTCATTTATTCCTAAAAATATATGGTTCGGCCAAATGGCTTAGATAAGGTTATATATATTAATAATAAACAACTTGGGGTTCGTTTGGCTTTTTATAGTACGTTTCATAACCTTATAGTGTAAGAAAACAAGAAGACACGGTAAAAGTGAAATTATTTAACTTAAAGTTAAATCTAAAAAATAAGGTTAAAATACTTACTTAAGATTGTCCAAACTATATTGTATGAGATTATTTATACATATACTCACCTTATCTTTGAAATAAATTAATTTTGAGCTATTAAAAACCGAATATGAATTTATAATAAAATAATATTTTGAGTTTTTCCAAAGGTGCCCCTCTCCTCCCTTATAAAAGGGAACCTCCTCCCTCTCTTCCTCACACCACTATGAGACTTCAAGTTCCGAAAAACCCTTCCAAATTCTCTTATAAAATTACCTAGAAACATCCTAGTGGTCTTGGTGTTCTTCAAAGAACAATTTTAATGCCCTAAGAGGAGGTCTCAAAGAGGCGCTTCAAAGAAGAGGTAAAGTCTGTTACCGATTATTTCAACTTTATTTCTTCTTCCAATTCATCTTAATTAGTTGTTTCATTATGGAGTAATAAAATCCATATCACTAATATACTGATATATTATTATAAGTATGAAATAACCCCATTTCACCTTCTATCCATCCTACGGAAAACGAAATCACCGCGCATTCATACGTACAGAATACCCTCACTACGACGTGGTGTAATCTGTTTTTCTAACACCACCTTACTTGGATGGGTATAATGGTGTAAAGAATAACTATAAATAGTTATTATAACATCATAATGATTCGGATATATTGTATCATCCACTCCAATTCAATTCAATAATTATGGAAATGATATCATCGCTCATGCGTACGTACGGACTACCATCTCCATGAAGCGATGAGATTCATTCTCCATGTTAACCATTAAAGAATGATTATAAAGTATATATAAGCAATAATAATGAAATATATGAAATTATAAAGCTACTGGATTAATTTATATATATATGTATGTCATCTAATTAATTCCATTCAACTTAATAAAGAAACGAAAACAACGTTCATGTGTATGTACGACCTACCGTCTCCATGAACAGTGTATTTCTTTCCATTTATCGATCTATTATATATATGTATATTCCAAATATATATTATATATAAATCATGTTTTATATTCTTGAAGTAATTAGTCATGATTTAAGTAATCATATGAATAATTCCAAGTCAAATCACGGACCATAAATGAAACGATTTTACCCAAAACACTACATTAACATGAATTTACAAATGAAGGAATAATATAAAGTCATAAATGAACCATATATGATATCATAACAGTGAATATGATTATGTAATATGTCAATGACATTATTTAAATCATTATATATGAGGTTCGAATCCATATGAAGCATATCGTACCTATGGTAAGGGGTAATTTATCAATCTCATTTTTATCCGAGGTTGTTTATTCGTAAGTATTTACTGTGGTTATCTTTATCATTCAAGCCCATATTTTCTAAAACTGTTTTCATGTATGTTTAATGTTCTTTTTACCCATTTTTTACTTTTCCTACATGGTATGTAAATAATATTTCTTTTACGAGGTAATTTGTGACTTTTCTGGAAAAAGTACGAGAAGAATGTTTTGTTAACTTATACGGCATGAAAGGATTTTTTTACGGTTTTATAAAACATTATTATCATGAAGATTAATCCAAAATATTTCATGACTATTTTCAAAAAAATAATTTTCTTTTAAAATTTCATGACGTTTTGTGGAAAGAAAATTATTTTGAAGAAGAAAATATATTTTCCTCAAGAATTCATTTCAAGTGTTTTATCAAAACCATTTTTCGTCTAAGATGACATTATTTCATATGTGTATGTTTCAAGTATCATGTCTCTATGATTTACATGGTTTCACTTTTCTTATGATGAAATGATATCCACTTATTTTATATGGATTACGTGATAATGGGATGATGTTTATGAAACCCATTTTATTTATTAGGTTATTATGAATGATGTATGTTTATTTTGTAGCACATGTAAGAATGATTTCATTATGAGATGAGTGGGACCTAAATCTCCCTCCAATGCATTAGGTAAAGATTTATATCTCATGAGATAGAAACATCTAGAATGGTAAGTTAATCTAGTTCAGTGTTACAGGACTGAAACGAGGCGTGAAATCGATTCAGAAAGGGACTTTGTCCATTAAGATGTTCTTGGCAGCAATGCCTTGGCTACTATGGAAATCATAACATGTGCTGAATGGTTTCCACAATTTCATGTTTTATTTACATTATATTTTATCATGATTGTTGTTCCATGATTATATATGCCTTATGTACTTCCACGAGTTATGTCTTTGGTCAAGATTTTGATGTTTAAACTTCATGTTCAAGTTTTTTCTTCCAAATGTTTATGGATTGATTTATGTTATCTATATTTGACCTTACTAAGAATTTGAGCTCACCCTTTTTATGTTTTATTTTCCCCAGGATATAATGAAAGGTTTTAGGTAAGAAAACAAAAGGGTAATATCTTTATGGGAGATGTTAATGATCTTCCACAATGATTAGAATATTTTGTTCCGAGTTTCCAAAGAAATCTCAGAAAGAGGCACAGTAAGAAGATGTAGAATTACAAAAGAAGGTGAGAAATGTTTCTGAATTGAAACTTGATTGCGATGGGATAATAAAGTTCCGGAATCAGGTTTTTGTTCCCCCCATCCATGAATTAAAGAAGGATCTGCTGGATGAGGCTCATAGTTCTTCATTCTCTATTCATCCTGGAAGCACGAAGATGTATACAGACCTGAAAGAGTACTTCTGGTGGGATGGCATGAGAAGGGATGCTGCTGAATATGTCTCTCGATGCTTGGTTTGTCAGCAAGTTAAATGTGAGAGATAGAAGACTAAGGATATGTTACAACCATTACCCATACTTGATTGGAAATGGTAAAACATCACTATGGACTTTGTCCCTGGACTTCCTAAAACATCCAAAGGAAATACTGTTATCTGGGTCATAGATGATCGTCTTACAATGTCTACACACTTTATTTCTATTAGAGAGGATTAATCTCTAGATCATATTTCTAGGATATATATAATGGAAGTGGTAAGATTTCTTGGAGTACCACTTTCTATTATATCTGATCGGGATCCAAGGTTTACCTCAAAGTTCTGGCGAAGTCTTCAGCATACTCTGGATACATAGTTGAGTTTCAGCACAAATTATCATCCTCAGATGGATGGTTAGTCTGAGAGGAAAATTCAAACTCTAGAAGTTATGTTGAGAGCATTCTCTATGTATTTCAAAGGTGGTTGGGATCAACACCTACCTTTGGTGGAATTTTCTTATAATAATAGCTTTCACTCCAATATTCAGATGGATCTATATTAAGATCTCTATGGAACAAAATGTAGGACTCCAACTTGCTGGGATGAAGTTTGGGAAAGAAAGCTATTAGGACTTGATCTTGTTGATGAGTTGGAAGAAAATATCTGATCTATTCAATAACACATAAGAGCAGCTCAAGGTCGACAAGAAATTTATGCCGACAACCGAAGAAGATACCTACAGTTTGAAGTGGGTGATAAAGTGTTCTTGCGAATATCTCCTTGGATGAGAGTAATGATATCTGGAATGAAGGGAAAGTTGAGCCCTAGGTATATCGGTCCTTCTGAAATACTGGATCGTGTTGGGATGGTGGCTTACCGATTGGCACTTCCACCTAATATCTCTCATGTTCACGATGTGTTCCGTGTATCTCTCCTATGAAATTACATACCTGATCCTTCACATGTACTCAGCTCAGAAGTTGTACCGCTGGAGCAAGATCTTTCTTATGAAGAACAGCCGATAGAGATTCTGGATCAGAGCGAAAAAGTCCTACGGAACAAGACCACTTTCTTGGTGAATGTTTTATGGAGGAACCACTAATTATAAGAAGCTACATGGGGGCTTGAGGATATGATGCGGGAGAGGTATCCTTATCTATTTGTAATGAAGTGATGAATTTCGAGGGAGAAATTCATTTTAAGGGGGGAAGATTGTAACACCTGAGACTTTTATGATAAATATTATGTTTTTATGTTATATAAATCATCAAAGGGATAATTCCCTACACACAACACTATCTTGGCTTGATTTACACGCAATTGCGGCCTTCCTCGATAGCTTGCATTGTACGCAATACTGAGTTTCACTAAACAACGATATGCTATTAAAATATTATCTAAACTAGCTGTTATGAATAGTAATAACCACTTTTTGAAATTTTATAAATTTAATTTTTCAGGATGGACTTCATTTTTGGATTCAGAATATCAAAATTAGCCAAGGGTGAAGTTTTGGTATTTTTCGGAAAACATTCAATTTTTGATGAATAGTGAAAACACTAGGTTACTATTTAAAAACCAACTTTTTATTTAAATAATTATTTATTTTATTTAAATTTATTTTAGGTCAAAATTGATACATAATACCTAAATATGTTTAATGCAATTCATTGGAGTCATTTTATAATAATTTTAGATATATAAATATTTTATTGAACTTTTCACCGTCTTTTACCCACCTCATAGGAGAATTCTGCAAATTTACATAAAACGTATTTTTACCGCTTTTGTGAATGAAATTTCAAAAATCCAAGAGACACGGTTTATTTCAATAAGTAAAATTTGGTTCAATGAGATGAAAATAATTTGTGTTGAATAGTAACTTTTTACTTTGATTTACCATGGTTAAAAGTAAATATGGTAATTAAGGGTGAAAATGATATTATTATTACCCTAACACAAGTCCTAATTCTATTGGATAAGTTTAATTCGACAAAAAACAACCTTAGGAATAAAATATGACCATTTAGTCCCACTTACATTAGATTAGGACATTTAATATTAATTTATTCAAAGAAAGATTAAAATAGTTAAAATAAACGTTTAATAACTAAATCATTTTTAATATAGGGTTATATATAAGATAAATTCGACTATAAATATTCATTATAAATATAAAAATATTTCCTACATAATGGTATTTTATTTTTAATTTTTAGACTTTAAATTAATTAATTTATTTATGACACAATGATGATGCAGTAATTATCTTATTAATGAAATAATGACATAATTGATGTTATAAATACCCAAATAAATAAAATTTGAGACTTTTTTGGAATTAAAATAATATTCTAGGTTAATATGACATGTTATTATTGATTTAAATTACTTTGTTTGAACAAATATTTCTATTATTATTTTCAAAAAAATCAATTACCAAATAGTGTCAAAATTAACATAAATAGTTTTTTAAAAAATATTATATTATTAATTGTTATTTTATTCCTAATAATATAAGTATCGGCCAAATGACTTAGATAAGGTTATATATATTAATAATAAACATCTTGGGATTCTTTTGGATTTTTATAGTAAGTTTATTAACCTAATAGTGTATGAAAACAAGAAGACAAAGAAAAAGTTAAATTATTTAACATAAAGTTAAATCTAAATGATAAGGTTAATATAGAATCCTAAACTTGTCTAAATTATATTGGATTAGTGTATTTCGACCCATCCCCACCTTAGCTTCTAAATAAATCATTTTGGATATATTAAAAAGTGAATATGACTTTATAATAAATTAATATTTTTAGTTTATCCAAAGGTGCCCCTCTCCTTCCTTAAAAAGGGAACCTCCTCCCTCTCTTCCTCACACCACATTAAGCCTTCAAGATAGGTCAACCCATGAAAAATTATCTTCTCCACTTCAATATAAATATCTTAGAGGTCCTGGTCTTCTTAAAAAACCAATTTTAGGGCCCTAACAGGAGGTCTCAAAGAGGCGCTTCAAAGAAGAGGTAATGTCTGTTACCGATTATTTCAACATTATTTCTTCTTCCACTTCTTCTTCTTTAGTAGTTTCATTATCAATAATAACATCAGTATCAGTCATATACTGATATGTTATTATAAGTATGAAACAAACCTATTTCACCATCTATCCATCCTATTGAAAACGAAATCACTGCGCGTGCGTACATTCGGAATACCGTTTCCATGTCGTGGTGTAATCTATTTTCCACCACCACCTTACTTGGATGGGTATAATGGCCGAAATTAATAACTATATATGATTATTGTATAGTGTTATTTATTCTGAAATAGTACACAAACACTCCAATACAATTCCACGGTCATGGGAATGATATCATCTCTCGTGCATACGTACGGAATACTGTCTCCATGATGTGATGCGACTCGTTCTACATGATATTCATTTAATAATGATTATATAAATGAATTGAATTAATAAATATGATATAAATTACACGAATACCATTATGTAAATGATGTATCTATAACCTAAAACTAATAGTGAGAATTTATTCGACAAAACATGCATTTGAACAAAATGTAACAAACACCCGATTAACAAGTAGCAATGAAATATTACTAATATGAAGCAAAGACTATGACCATATATGATATCATAACAGTGAGGATGATTATGGAATAAGTCAATAACATTATTTAAATCATTATACAGGGGTTTCAGTCACATATGAAGCAAATCTGACCTATGGTAAGGTAAAATCTCACAATCTCATTTTTATCCGAGATTGTTTCTACTTCAGAATTTACTGGGGAATATTTATCATCCAAATCCCTTTTTCCTAAAAATTTAATATTATTTCCATCCACCTACAATTTTTTAAATCCAAATTTACCCTTCGGAGAGTGTTTAGTAAAAGATATGAAAAGAATATTTTGTCATTTTTCATACGAGGTACTTTTTGACTTTTCCGTCGAAAGTACGGGAAGAATGTTTTTTAACTTATACGGTGTGAATGGATTTTTAGAACATTATTTCATTGAATATTCCTTTATAATATTTCATGTTTATTTTTAATCAACTTCTTTTGGTTCAAAATTATATTATTTTTTATGAAAGTAAAATGTTTTCAAAGTAGAAAGGATATTTTCCTCAAGAATGGAGTTCAAGTGTTTTATCAAAATTCTTTTCCATCAATGATAATATAGAGTTATGTTTCTATCCCTATTATTACATTGATTTGATAATGTTGTGATGGAATTATTTTTATGAATTACTTTATCTAATATGAATTGTTTTATGATGTCACGATGTTTAAGAATCCCATTTTTATTACATGGTTTATGTAATGATGTATGATTTTTTATTTTGTGGCACACATAAGAATGGTATAATTATGAGATGGGTGGGACCTATATCTCCCTCCAATGCATTGGGTAAATATTTATATCTCATGATATAGACATGGCTGGAACGTCAGGTTAAACCGATTCAGTGAAACAGGACTGAAACGAGGTGTGAATTCGGTTAAGAAATTTACTTTGTCTGCTAAGATAGTCTTGGATATGAGTCTTGACTATGATGAAATGATTCTATATGGTTATGTGTGTATGCCACAAAGTTTCATGTTCTATGTTATTATTATTGGGATTACATTTCACAACTATAATTTATCCCATGCTATGAAATTATGATCTCTTTTTTAGGTTATGATTTCCAAAATGATATGTTCTTATGAATATGATGTAATTGATATTTCTTTTGATTACCCTTACTGAGCATTTGAGCTCACCCTTTTCTATGTTTTCTTTTCCCCAGGTCATGAAGAAGGATATTAAGTATTATATGCCAAAATAGAATCTAGATATGATGAAATAAATGAGATACAATGTAGATGATTTATGAATCAGTTGTTTATGATTCCCCATGTACGTCAAGCTTCGGGTCTCTACATTCATTAATCCAAACCTGTTTGTATTTGTACCTAGAAGAAATATTTAGAGTTGTGTATTCATGGACTCAGAGGGTACAAATTTAATGAGGAAGAAGTTTAAGGATGGGAATTTTGTTCTCATGATTGACATTTATATGGCCCATGATACATTGATGTGGCACTTAATTCTGGAGGTCCTCAGGAAATATGTAATCTTAGTGAGATTTATTAATATTTTTGGAGAAATTATATGATCTTCAAGGATATATATTCTTATTAATGGGTCTCCAAGATTCATTTTTATTTTCTCAAGGTGTATGAGATAAGGTGATATTATCTTAAGAATCATGTTTTCTATTGCTAAATATTAGTTGAGTTTATGCATTATTGATCTTACTCAAATTGGTTTCTATAACCAGATTAATGTGGAGAAGGATGATTCTATTCCCTCACACTTTTTTTGTGTGGATGACATATTGTCATTTGGAAAAGCCTCTATAAATACCCCCTCCTCTATAAGGATATTTTTTAACATTATGAGGATGTTCCTAGGTAGGCGATTTATTGGGATAAATCACACATGGTCTTTGGGGATGGTATTATAGGGGGAGGGAGATATATAATAACACAATGACTTGGGGTTCAGAGGGGTTCTTTGTCGTTCACTTATCTTGGTGTTGCACGTTTTTGGGGATGGGTGAAGAAGAAATATTTGGAGCGATATATACTAGTATTTTCAATCATATGCCCAGGTGGAAGGGGAATGAAATATCCCAGGCTAGACGGGTTTGTATTTTCAATTCTGTCATCACATACAAGTTTCTCTATTATTGTTTACTTTATCAATGTCCTAGGGGTCCTATAAAGGAGCTAAATAACATGATTAGAAACTTCTTAGGGACTAGATCAGTTCATGAAAAGAGATTGATTATGGTATCATGGAAGAACGACATTAAATAGGAGGATTTTGAGGACCTTGAGATTATTGATTTATAGGTCTTTAATGATGGTATTATCCAGAAATTTACATGGAACATTATATTAAAGGATGCACATAGTGAATTTATTATTAGAAGATTCAATGGGATATTGATTGATGGATATCGATATTTTATCTCCTCATCTATATTTTCCTCTATCAAACTGTAATTTAGGAGATATATGAGTGACTCTAAATGGCTTGTGAGCTAGGAATATGATCTTAATTGTTGGAACATTTAATGGTTGGATTTCGTGATGTTGGATGAAATAAATCACTAAACTTCTACAAGACACATTTCCATCAATGATTTGTTCCTAAAGCAATCATTCTCTAACATCTTTCTCACATCACAAAACTATCATTTAATACACCAATACACCTTTTATGGACTGTGATTCTCTCATTTGGAAGTTGAACCATCTTGGTCACTCCAACACCAAGGATTTATATATAATGAAATGTGGGGCCCAATATACCACCATTATTGTCACATTGATTCCACACAAATTGGATTTCACCATCTCGGTATGTTATCATATGGAAAATTAGGAAAAATACAAATGTATAATAAATATTAACTCAGAAGAACTGGTCTATTTCCTTCTCTTACTTGATTATTATATCTTAAAGCTGAGGAAAATATTCAACACATTTTCCTCTAATGTAGATTTTCCAAGAGCTATTGGAGTACATTGGTTCCTTGTTTGGAATTCAATATGATGAAAGTGATCCACTAGATTTTTTATGAGTTCTTTGTACAGTGCCGATTATAGCATGCATGATCATAACCTACTATTAGCAACTGTCACATATGCTTTTTTCTACTATATAGAGAGCCTAGAACTTATTTTTATTTGATGAATAGGACACCACTATGTAGTAGAAAATTATTTTTATTCACCCGTAGGTTTACACTATTATTATTGTTCAAATGGTTCCCATGCATAACACCTTGTGGGACATAAAAATTCTTCACCTCTAGGGTGTGACAGGTTATCCAATAACACAAAAAATGGTTAAATACATCTGATGGATACCAAAATCAGCCCCTAGATCAATGTTTACATTGATGGGGCCGACTTTGGTAGACAAGGTCAATATAGCTGTAGAGGTGACATTCTAACAAAACATTTGTTTTTGAAGTGGTGTTTATACAATTTCATTAGTGTTGAGGTTGCTTATGAAGATGATCTATGAGAAACAATACTTATGGTTGGATATGATGTCTGTTATAGTTATAAAATTTTATGGATGGAATCTAACTCTGAAATATTAGTGCATGGTCTATGAACAAGAAGTCATAATGTTCCTTGGCACATGTTTCCTCACTGGATTGAATTCCCTAGTAAAGCATCCCAATTTAATTTGGAGGTCTGCCATTCATACAGGGAGGCTAATTTTGTGGATGATGTTTTGTTGAAGATATTTATTAGGGACCTAACTATGATGTGGACTTCCACTACCATAGTTTATTGCACCCCAATACTGGATGCTGACATGAGGGGAAAAATTCATTCATGTATTTATATTAACCCCATATAGTGCTTGAATATTGTCTATTTAAATATATATATTCTCCTTAGGACCAGTTTTTATTAGATCCTAGATGTCTTTTTATAATTTTTAATGGAATAAAGGAAAATATACCATCAAGTTCCATGAATTTTTTTAATATTTTAAAAATCAAATGAATATGTTTTTATAAAAATAATATCATATTAATATTTATAAAAAACTATTAAATGCATTTAAAATTTTGGATTTAGAAAATTGGAATGTGTGTTTGTATAATTTTTCTGTAGTGATTTTTATGATAATTTTTATCCATTTTATCTATTATGGCATGGATATTCATATAGGTTTTTTTGTTGAGTAAATATACAAAAGGTCTTTCCCTTTTCCCATTATGTGGTATGGATTATTAATAAAATGTCAATGACTTATATTGAGATGAAACTATTAAAGGCTTTATTTTGGAATCTCTATGAGATTATATTTTTAATTATTTTGTTATGGATAGGAGAAAATTATTATTATTAAAATTTCCATGGTGATTTTTTTCAGGAACTATGAGTGAATATTGAAACAAATAAATATTTTTAGCCTTCAGTGATCACTTATTTTGTTTTATTAGAAAGATTGAATCTGTATATTTTTTATGAAATTGTAAGTAGACTATCTTCAATATAAATATTTTTTAATTGATGTTATATTTGTGTTATAATTGGATATTTCCTCATGATATTGATAACATTTTTCTTAACTATAATTCCTTTAATTCTGGCTCAGTGATACTTATTCTTGGTATCCCAACGATATATTATTGTGAAATAAACAAGAATCCCATAGAAGTGAGGCATTAAATTTTGAAACTATTAGTCTGTATCCATGAAGTAAATTGGGATTTATAGACCCATACTGACATCTTTGATATTTTTACATCAATTGGTGTCCCAATTTGGATGGATAAAAATTAAATTCATAAATAATTTGTATTTATGATATAGTCTTAATATAATTTGATCTATGAAATTTACGATTGATAATTTGTCTCCTAAAAATTTTAAATATCAAATTTATCTTATATAAGAATATTAAAAGAAACATGAATTTATATTCATTAATTGGTATCTTAAATACTAATTACTATGGTAATTTTACTTGTTTTTAGTGTTCCTTTTTAGTATATGATGATAAATTAATAAAATTAAATTAAATACATTTATATTATTCTATTATAAGGTTCACACATTGTGTAATACTCCGTTATATTTTATTGATAATTTTGGAATACATGATGCCCCTATAAACCCTCTAATGAAAATAATTTTTGGGTATGTGGTATACAATAGGTTGTCATTATGATTGAATAGGAATACAAGTAAGAGGATTGTCGGGAGGAAAATGAGGAGCTATTTAGACAGATTACTAGAACAGGTGTAGTTAACCATACTAAATAACCCATAAAGAATTATTGTTGTTTGGTTTATTAGGTTAAAGAGTTAATCCACAGAGAGAAATAAATTGGAAATGAACTCAAAATGAGGTAAAAATTGGAATAACCCAATCCCAAAGATAGTTCAACAATGAAATGTTTCTTTATGTGATATTAGGTATTTCAACAAAAATATTTGAATTGATATGATTTAGTTTAATCTACTAATTATATTGGGGGAAAATTCACTAATCTAATATATTTTGTAACAATGAAGAGATTATAATATTATAATTATATTACAAAATGAAAATGGTAATTCTTTTAAAGTAATATTTCGAAACTATTCTTCCTCGAGAGACAATGAATCTTAAGAATAATTCAGGTCATTAGAGGACTATGGGCACAAGGTCTTATATTAGTTCCAAAAAAAAGAATATAATAGAAAAAAAAATTTATAAAGTAAATTTTAATGGATAATTCCATGAATTATAAAACCAATATAACTAAAACTCAGATTATAGATTGTAGTTACTTTAATGTTAGTGATTCTAATATGAATTTCAAATTTACCATTCATAGTTAAATGAATGAATTGGTTTTAAACTATTTAAAAGAGCTTCAAATAAATATTTTATATTTTAAAAACATAAATCTTTTAAAAGATTAAGTTAGAACCCCTAAAAATAAAAAACAATCATCAGAAAAATAGTTTCACATAGCTAATAATATAAACCTATTTTTGGAAAAAGGGGTAAGTAATTCATTCCAATGTCAATGGTATGATAAATGGGAGAAGATAGTTTTGTGGGGTTTAATGTGCCTTGATATTTTCAACATCTCTAGAAATAGAGTGTTGAAATAACCATGGAAAATGACATTAATTATAAAGAACACCACAATATCTCAACAATATTAGCAAATATAAAATTACCAATGATTTATAGAAAACTATATATACCCAAAATATTATTTTTGAAACTAAAAACAACAAAATTAAACCACTATATTCATGTGAGTTTACAAACTCAACCATATAAATAATTAGGCCACCTAGAGAAATATTTACTCCATCACAATCCATTTGCCCATTCCCATCACATTTTACCTACCCACTGAATATTTTTCATAATGGAAACTAAGATATCTTCTTCTAGACATCGTTAATAGGACCATTTGAGAAACATCTATTGATGTATAATGTAATTGAATAATCAACAAACTATATGTGGGAAAGATAGGTCTATTATATGTTATTAAATTGAAAAAAGAAAATAAATATAGGGAATGTAGTATAAGGTAAACATCACAATATTTACAATAGAAACTAAAAACCAAATAAAAGGAATAAAATCAAATCACGTACCAAAACCATAATTAATATACTAACCAACCCTAAAAAAGCATTTCAATTGTCAAAAGATAGTCCTTTTATAGTTGGGAATTCAAGTTGATATTGGTGGAATAGAAATTTATATAAATAATAGTTATCTATAATAAAAGATAGAAAAACAAGAATAAATATTTATGAAAATGAGAGATAACGCATAAAAAGCAACCCCCGATAAACCATCTCTAGAAAAATAAAACAACAAATATTCCTATAAACCTTATATATTATTAGTTTAATGATAATAGTAAACACAATTACAGATTTTTTAATTTAGGAGAAAAAAATCTCAACCTAATTCAATCACAAGAAAAAGCTACCATGAAACACTAATGTAGTTGACCGATGGTGTGTCAAATGTTTCATGATAGCTATCAGTGTAATTGTAAAAGGAAAATATATGGGGCATATATAATGATATAGAATCAAATAAAATAATTTCTAGAAATAAAATAAATTCATCTAATAATTAATGATACATGAATGTAGAAAACACCCATCGGGAAGAAGGACATGGAGAATATTGAAAAAACGAACAAGGGTGGATTAATAGAGAATCTTAATTGGGAGGGGATTTGTAATCCATCATTAATAAAAAATTATTTTATAAGGAAACAAAATATATCATGTGAATAATCATTATATAAAATAATAATACTAAAATACTACCTATTAATTTCAAATTTACCAGGGATATTTTATATGGGGTTAATATAAAGTCTGGTGGAGAGATTTAATTGGTTCTATCTACTATTGGACTAATTTTAATGATTCTTTAACCCTAGTAGCGGTCATGACTATTGATAGAATTCCATAGTAATTTTTTAATTGAATTATTTATACTTTTAACTATATTTATAAATATTTTATTAGTTCCATTTTACATTGTCATTTCTTACACATGTGAAATCATTTTATAATAAATGTCTTTGGTATTAATTCAATACATTTTTTGAATAAGTTTTCTGAAACAAATATATAGAATAGAAAGATTTTTGGAATTATATATAAGAAATATTATAATTTATCCTGGTGGGAAACAAATATTGATCTTCAATAAAAGACTATTTTTTTAAAATCATGTAATTATATCAATTATTTTTTATATTGAATGATCATGGACTATTAGAAGAAGTACAAATAGATGATCACATACTTAGAGATAATAATTCAATAAATTAGAGAGTCACCAATATATTTTAAAAAATATAGTTCCAACCATTAGTGGAATATTTCACTGTAACATCAATAGTAAATAAATAATATGAATTTCTCATATTTATTAATATTACTTTAAAATGGTTTCTATGTTCGATAGTGTACCCGATACAGAACAACGAGTTTCTTTGAAATATTACGTTGCACACTAAAAATATAATATTATTATTTAAAATGGTAGTTAACTCCGAGCCATTGTATTGGCAGGAATGAAAAAAAAAACTAAATACAATATTATTATACATGTTTGTTAAATTTATTTACATTTATCCAATAAAAGTTAGTGGCTTAAAATGTGAATGATTCTAATTTTATGCATAATTTACATTAAAAGGATGATTTATCACCTTTTAATAGAGAACACTTTTTAAATCTAGTTTTGGTCACATTTATAAATTCTATATGACCAATTATAATCCATATTTAGAATGGGGACATCAAAATTTACTTTGTGTAAATTTATGGAATTTTCCTGATAAAGTTCATTTTTAATGAGTAGTGAAAATTATTGTATTTTAATTCAAAAGTGCCTTTTAATCTAATTTATTTATATGGATAGATTAACTTTTTAATTGTTTTTAAAGTTAAATTAAAATATATTTTTACCATTTCATCCAATGTGGGTCATTTTAATTAATTTCATTTTGCAATTAGACATAAACAAGTATCAATCTTTTGATAGTTATTTTTTCTTAAAAATAGGATATTTGTTTTTATAATGGGAATTAATTTTAATGTTAATTAATGAAACTTACATTTTTTTACTTTGTAATAAAAGACATCATTTTTGAATTCAGGATATCAAATATTTCTTAGGATTAATTTTTGGTATTTTTCTGTAAAACACCAATTTTGATGAATAGTGAAACCACTTAGTAGTAGTTAACAAAACTGACATTTTCAATTAAATGAAATTTTACAACTTCTGTGAATTGAATTTTAAAATTATGATATATATTGTTGTCATAAAGATGTAAAATGTGGTTCATTAATATGAAAATAATATTTAGTGAATAGAAACAGTTGACTTTTATTCACCACGGTGGTAAATAGGGTAATTTATGTTTAAAAGAATATTATAATAATTCAGAATTACCTTAACAGTTGCCCAAAAATTATTTTTTGAGTCATTAACGACCATGGGTATTTTTTTGTTTATTTGGGGACCCCATGGAGCCACTTGATAGTGATAATGTCAATTTAGATTAATTAATATAATGTAAAGACAAAATTGACATTAACAAAAAACGTTTAACAATTAATTTTTATATGGTGTTATATAAGTATTCTTTTAGACTATTAATATTAATCGGA
This sequence comes from Viscum album, assembly GCA_963277665.1. Taxonomy (NCBI): domain Eukaryota; kingdom Viridiplantae; phylum Streptophyta; class Magnoliopsida; order Santalales; family Viscaceae; genus Viscum; species Viscum album. The sequence continues at coordinate 212,658,113 of OY728141.1, forward strand.
AAGATAAAATTATTTCATACATCATGGTTGTTGTTTTATAATTTTTAGACATCAAATAAATTAAATTATTAATGACACAATAATGTTACAATATTTACCTCATTAATAAATGATTTAAATAAATAAGATTATAATGATTAAAATATTATCCAAAACATGTCAAATTCTTATTGGATGACTTTATTTCGACCATGAGTCATTTTATCTGCATCTTTAATGATTTCTGGACCATTTGAAACCGAAATTAATTATATAATAATATAATATTTTCACACTTTCTTAGAGAGCCCCTCCTCTTCCTTATAAAAGAAGACCATTTCTATCCAATTCCTCAAACATCTAAAGCCATTTGGATCGTCCAAACTCTACCCAATTAATCTCCCTACATCCCTCTCCTCCCCTTATAATCTTTAACATAGGCATAAGGCACTTAAAAAAGACTTTTGGTCCATACCAAAGAGAGTTTCCAAAATTAAAGGTAACAGTTTCTCTTAAATTTTTTTCTTTATTTTTACTTCTCCAACCCATAAACTCTTTTTATTCATTTCTTTTGTAACAAAAACAGTATCCTCAATATACTATGATGTTTATATGAGAATTAATTGAATGAAACATACACACACCTTTATCTAATGCATTAAGAACGTAATGTTTCTGTGGGTGGAAAACTAATGCCTCACAAACCGATGATTGTTCAAATATCTCCAACTGCCTCTCATGGTGGCCATTATGATGGAACTGTATTTATATTTGATATATATTATGTTTATGTTTTATTTATTCTTCTGTATTTTCCATTTATATCATGAATATATGATTTCTATAGTGGGTAAATACGATAATCACATTTGGGGAAGCGCGGACTATCGCCCCCTCAAAGTGATGTGACTCGTTAGTGCCTTATGTGGGATGTATAAATGATAGAGTAAATGATATTATATATGATATTATACTGTAATTTTAATATACTCATATATAAATATGTTTTAATTAAATTAAAATAAAAAATAGAAATGAAAGTAGCGTTCATGCGTACGTACGACTTACCGTCTCCATGAACGGTGCATTTCATTTCTTACCTCAAAATGTTCATTACTATTATAAATACATTTATATACTGGATATATATAATATAAATGATATCTAAAACATTAATATCATTCTTGATATTATGAAACTTTGACCACATGAACAACATGTAATTATAAGAAGTCCATTTTTACTCAAGTATGAAATATCGATAAAACGAACATTTTTAACAAAAATGATTACATAATGTTTATAACATGGTAATAAGTGATATAAAATCAATAATAAACATGGAAAAAGTTCTTAATAATTGATAAATTTAATTTAGTTTATTATTCAGAAGATTAAAGAACAATCTAGTCAAGTCAGACACGAGGTATGGGATCTGACCTCTCTCAATCTTTTCAAGTACTCTCTTTAATGTCATTTCTTTAATGCTCCATGTTCTTATGATAGAGGACGTACTTTTATATTCACCATACTTTAATTTGTATTTTATATTATGAGAGACACCATCTTACTCTCTTCAATTAATTTTAATAATTTTTAAGTGGCGTCGTTAAGCTGTGGAATTTTTGTAATGGATTTCTTATCTCACTTTTAATTCCTTGAGATTTTTATTATTTACCACCAATTTATTGCATGTGGTGTATTGGTTAATTACATTTTCTATATACTATCATGATTATATTTATATTCTTGATATTCTATGATTATTTTGGTGGTTAATAACTTTTGGTCATACGACTCAATTGAATTACAACTTGGTAAGGGTTCTTCATCTCGCTTGTTTTTATTCCAGTGAGATTCATGCTATATTTTGCACTATCTCCATTTGTGTGGTGTATGTACTGCCCATGATTGCTCTATTTATGTAATATACTTTCATTTATGAGTATTTACATCATCGTTGGATGATCCTTCTTTCATGTGGCATATGTTTTGTTTGTTACCAAATCCCTAAGTGAACTCCTTAACCAAATTCCAATTCTTTGGGTTGATCTTCTCTTTTATATTTATGTCATCCTATGAATATGTGTAAATGACCTATGATTGTTTTACACTTAATATCCATTTGTGATGAGTGTATTTATATTTTTCACACATAATTATGAGATTGATGTATCCTTAATTTAAGGATACCATCTTTATAATGGATTTTATCTCAATTTACATTTCCATTGAGACTTCGTTGTTCTTATGCACCGATTCACTATTATTTGGTGTATATACTGTCATTTTACATATTATATCATTAATCCATTTATTCTCATGATATTATAATGTTCTTATTAAATGTTTTTTCTCAATTATTTGTATTCAAGCATCTCTCATTTTGGTAAAAACTCTTTAACTAAAATGTCATTTTAAATGATTTAAAGATTTATTCTTCTAAATATTTATCAATAAAGTCCATGTTTTCAAAATCTGTTTTTGGATTTATTTATATGGAAATTAATGTTTTACAATGATAATTCATTTAAAATCATAAAAGTGGTATGGGACACTTTTATTCAAAAATCTATTTCTAAATGGTTTATGAAAATGTTTTGTTAAATCATTATTTATTTAAATATCATGATTTGATATAGTAGAATGTGGAAATTTTATCTTTCCTTTATACTTGTGTTATGTGTTATTATTATGTTATGGTTATTGGGAATAGTTTATGTATATGGGTGGTTCCTTGATAAACCTAGGGCGGGTGAGACAGAGATAGATCTCCAATGCATTTGGTAACGTGGTGGAGGCAAACATGATGTTTATACTAAGAGATTTAGGGAATATACTGTGATGGGTATTCCAAGTGTAACTCCCTATGTAGCTATGATAGCTACAATGTATGTTAGATATGGATTCTATAAGTAACCTTTATGATCTATGATTTCTGTCTGTTATTCATAAATCTCATGATTTTATAAGGTATTCTATGATTGAAAAGTATGGTTTCATTGATTTGTATTTATTGAAGGGCAAATGTTTTCCTTCCTTATTTTATAACCCTTACTGATCTTTTTATTCTCATCCCAAGTTTTTGAAATGTTTTTCATAGGACTTAAAGATGAATAGGGTAAAGGATGGGATCAAGGAAAAGTCATGATATCCAAAACATGGAAATAGACATGTATATTTTTAAGAGTTTTTATTTTATGAAAAAATGGATACTGAGTAGTAGTGTCTTCTTGTAATATTCAAGTTGTAATGTAATAGTTATGTCCTAATTCTATGAAACTCTAAATCGAAAAAGATCCTCAATGTGAGTTATTCATTTAATTCAATATTATTTAATGTTTAAGGTCATGTCCTAATAGTTGGTATCAGAGGTCGGTTTATATAACTATAGAGGTTAGGGTACAATTTTAGAATAAGTGACATTACCATAATGGTTAGGATTTTAGAAAGAGTCATAGTATATTTATAAAGTGAATGAGTTTAAGATAACATGAATAAGTATATCTTTGTGTTTACCCTCCTTATAAGGTATTATATGATGATTCTACTGATATACTCACACTAACCTTTCTGGTTATAGTAAATGGATGGATCAAGTAGGAACTAAAGTAATAGTGGATGTGAAGAAAACTATGACAGTTTTCTGAATGATCAGCTGAAAGATATGGGAGCTACAATGAGAACTCTTGTGGTTATTATCAACCAACTATCTAGAGTCATAATTGACCACTTGAACCTTAGTGACTTTTATAAGACATCATATATGTGAGAAACAAATCCCTATGGATGTTCATGTAATAATCATAAAGGTAAGTATGTTCCAAATCCTATGTGTCAAAGATGTGGAATGAGACATATAGGAAAATGTTTCAAAGGGACAGAAAGATGCTTTAGATGTGGAAATGAATGTCATAAAGAAAGAACCTACCATGGAAAAAGGAAGCATCTAGTTGACTCTACAGAAGGAAAATAAGTTCTCTCTGAAGGATCAATTGAATGTTTTAAATGTGGTGAGAAAGTTAATTATGGAAACACATGTCCTATGAATAAGTTTCGGGAATGGGATCACCATGATCATACAAATATTCGTTTACCAATACCTAATTCCATTCCGATTGAGGATAAAGAAACTAACAATGACCAATGGAAGGTATGGATTAATTATTTACATATGTTTTCCTATTATTGAAATCTTAGGATATGATTCATGATTTTGTTTGTAGGAAAGAAGTATATCATAATAAGTTGGTAAATAATGGTTAATGGATCATGAATAATTTTGAATGAGTGAGAGTTCAACATATAAGGGATTCAAGAGTTATGGTAGATTTTAGGATGGTGAAATGCGTAAAAGTATTAAGGATCTTTTGAGGATGGGATTAAATTAGAAGACTCTTTATAGTATGTGAAACCCAGAATTTTTATATATGAAAATTATATTAAATGAATAATTATATTTTCTTTTGCGTTTGTAGTTATAAATAATCATTTGGGTTTATATGATCATTGAATTTGAGGCAATTATCGGTTAATACATTTTGGGATACAAAAAGAATGTTATTAGATAACCTTTGTTGTTAAAATATGTTATGGTTATTTTTTTATGAATTTATCACTTTTGGGAATGTTATAAAATTATTTAGTTTTTGAAAAGGGATAACACGCAAACCGTGTGACCACCCATCGCGTCGGATGAAGCTGTGGGAATCAAACCCACAACCAAATTGTGACTGGTATTTATCACCTACCACTAAACATTTTGAAGTCTCTGGTTAGTATGACTAATTATTTTTAGGTAGATGATCTAATGAATCCTGAATAAGTTGATTCTGGGTTATCTATACAAATGATTAAGCTATCATGGATGATATGTTATTAAGTTAATTACTTTTCATTAAGAGACTTTAAGAGTAACTAATGTTATTTGGAGATAAATGTTATGATTTACCTTGGAAAACTATGTGATTATATCTTTCAGAGATTTGGGTTTCAATCTTAGTTTGTGTTACTATGAAGAATTTTAAGGATACCTATTTTTTAATGGTTTTTCTTAAACATTGGGTTCTTTTTGTTGAATTTTGGAGATTAAGAGTAGAATTTATTTTTATAAAGGATTATAATTTTTGTTATTATCTAATCTTATACTAAATGTTTTGGTTTTAGTTAATATCTAAAGGCATGGGAAATATATAGATCATCTTTTGTGGATTATGTGATTCTCTCGAAGTTGATTATAGTGCTCTTAATGTAAAAAAATTCATCCTAAATATTCATCGATTGGAGAAAATATGAGTTTGTGTTAGAAATATAGTAAAAGATGAATGTCTACATGACAAGTAAGTATATTTCCTTATGTTTTTTGTTAAGCTCATAAATAAATTCCTAAACTAAAATTAATTTTAAACAAAAACCCTATCCGTTAACTTTTCCTACTGGGGAATCAAAGACTATATAACCCATCCCATGATTGTGATTTTCTTGTGGTTATCTTTCTCCTAAACATGTTTCCTATCACTCTCCATCAGAACATAAACCTTTTTTTTCTTTTCCATATCCATGTTTTCATGGAATTAAAGTATGGGATAACTTTGGTGACCATTTTACTTCTCTTTATATCTTTTAAAGTGATAGTTTTACTAACTCTTTTATTTCCGATATGGGACATTCAATAAAGTTTCCGAGCCTAAATTTTAAAATTTCAAGGATGCAATTCCCAAAAGGGGGGAAAGATGTAACGTCCCAGGTAAATAAAGAATATGAATTTTTCATATTTATTAATTTTTGAATTAAATATTAATTTTACTTTTAAAGGGTTTCTATGTTCGATAGCGTACCCGATACACAAAAACGGGTTTCTTTGAAATCTTGTGTTTCACACAAATAATATAATATTATTATTTTAAATGGTAGTCAACTCTGAGCTGTTGTATTGGTAAAAATGAAAAAAAACTAAATAAAATATGATTATACATGTTTTTTAAATGTATTTACATTTATCCAATAAAAGTTTGATGCTTAAAACATGAATGAATCTAATTGTAAGCATAATTTACATTAAAAGGCCGATTTATCTCCTTTGAATGGTGAAACCTTTTTAAATCTAGTTTTGGTCACATTAATAAATTTTATATGAACAAATAAAATCCTTCTTTAGAATGGGGACATCAAAATTTACTTTGTGTAAATTTTTGTAATTTTTCCGATAAAGTTTGTTTTTTAATGAATAGTGAAAAATATTGTATTTTAATTCAAAAGTGCATTTTAATATAATTAATTTATATGGTTAGATTATCTTTTTAATTGGTTTTAATGTGAAATTAAAATATATTTTTACCATTTAATCCAATGTGGGTCATTGGAATTAATTTCACTTTGAAATCGGACATAAAAAATTACTAATCTTTTGATATTTATTGTTCCTTAAAAACACACTATTTGTTTTGATAACATGAATTAATTTTAAATTTAATTAATTCCACATATATGTTTTGAATTTGGCATAATATACATCATTTATGAATTTAGGATATCAAATATAGCATAGGCTGAATTTTTTGTATTTTTCTAAAAAACTTCAGTTTTTGATGAATAGTGAAACCACTTAGTGTTAGTTAAAAGAACTGACTATTTCATTTAAATGAAATTTTACCACATCTGTAAATTGAATTTCAAAAATCTGACAAACATGGTTGTAATCAAGAAGTAAAATGTGGTTCATTAAGATGAAAATAATTTTTTGGTGAATAGTATCTTTTGACTTTTATTTACTGCAGTTAAAGGTAAATAGGGTAATTCGAGGGTAAAAGAATATTCTAATAATTCAAAATTACCTTAACATTTGTCCAAACCTTATTGGTTGAGTAATTAACAACTATGGGAATCTTTGAGTCGATTTTGGGATCTCATTGAGCCACTTCGGAGTGATAATGTCAATTTAGATTAATTAATATACGGTAATAACAAAATTGACATTAACAAAAATTTTTAAGTAATTAATTTTTATATGGTGTTATATAAGTCATATTTATGACTATAAATATTAATTTTAAAGAAATTTTTTTTCTTACATCATGGTATTTTTTAATAATTTTTAGACATTAAATAAATTAAATTATTTATGACACAATAATGATGCAGTATTTATCTCTATAATAAATGATTTAAATAAATAAGATTATAATGATTAAAATATTATCCCAAACATGTCCAATTATTATTGGATGGTTTTATTTTGACCATGAGTCATATTATATTCATCAATAATGATTTTTGGACCTTTTTAAACCGAATATAATTATATAATGAAATAATATTTTCACACTTTCCTAAAGAGCCCCTCCTCTCCCTTACAGAAGGAGACCATTTCTATCCAATTCCTCACACCTATAAATCTATTTTTCTTGTCCAAACTCTGACGAATTAATCTCCCTACACACATCTCCTCCCCTTAGAGGCCTTACCTTAGGCATATAAAACTTCAAGAAGTCCTTTGGTTCAAACCAAAGGGAGTTACCCAAATTAAAGGTAACAGTTTCTCTTAAATTTTTTTCTTTTATTTTACATCTCCAATAACTAAAATCATTTTATTTGTTTATTTTGTAACAAAAATAGTATACTAAATATTCTAGGATGTTGTTATGAGAATTATGAAAACTACACTTACACACACTTCATTTTAATGGATGAAGAACATAATGTCTCTGTGGATGACAAACTAACGCCTCATAAAACTATAATTGTTAAAATATCTCCAACCGTCTCTCATGGTGGAAATTATGATGGAACTATATATATATATGATATATATTATGTTTATGTTTTCTTTATTCTTCGGTATTTTCCATTTATAGCAGGCCTTTATGTTATCCATAGTGGGTAAATACGATAATCTCATTTGAGGAAGCGCGGACTACCGCCGCTCAAAGTGATGTGACATGTTAATTCCTTATGTGCAATGTATAAAGGATAGGGCTAATGATATTATATATGATATTATACTGGAATTATAAAATAATTTTTTATCATTATGTTTTAATTCCATTAAAACAATAAATATAAATGAAAGTAGCATTCATTCATACAAACGAATTACCGTCTCCATAAATAGTGCATTTCATTTCTTACCTCTAAATGTTATGTACTATTGTAAATACATGTATATATTGGATATATATGATATATATGATTTCAAAATAATTAATATCATACTGTATATAATGAAACATTGACCACATGGACAACATGTAATTATAAGAAGTCCATTTTTGACTCAAGTACCAAATATCGACAAAATGAGCATTATTAACTTAAATGATTACATAATGTTTATAACATGGTAATAAGTGATATAAAAGGAATAATAAACTTGAAAAAGGTTCTTAAGAAAGTATAAATTATGTTTAGTTTATTATTCATGACATTAAAGAATGAATGAGTCAAGTCGGACATGAGGTATGGGATCTGACCTCCCTATTTCTTTTCAAGTACTCACTTTTATGTCATTTCTTTTATGCTCAATGTTATTATGTTGGAAGATGTTATTTTATATTTACCGTACTGTAATTTTTATTTTCATATGATGAGAGACACCCTATTACTCTCATCGATTCATTTTAATAATTTTTAAGTGGCGCTGTTAGGCTGCCGAATTTTTGAATGGGATTTCTCATCTCACTTTAAATTCCATGAGATTTTTATTATTTAGCACCTATTTGTTACATGTGGTGTATTTTGTACTTCCATATTCTATATACTATCATGATTATCGTTATATTCATAATATTCTGTGATTATTATTTTGGTTAATAACTTTTGGTCATACGACCCGATTGAATTACAACGTGGTAAGGGGTCTTCATCTCACTTGTTTTTATTCCCATGAGATTCATTATATATTTGGAACTATCTCCTTTTGTGTGGTGTATGTAATGCTGATGATTGTAATATTTGTGTAATATAATTTACATTATGAGTATTTAAATCCTAATTGGATGATACTTCTTTAATGTGGCAGATGTTTTGTAAGTTACCAAATCGGTAAGGGAACTCCTTAACCCAATTCCCATTCTGTGGGCTGATCTTATCTTTTTTCTTTATGTAATCCTATGAATAAGTGTGAATGACCTCTGATTGGTTTAAACATAATATACACTTTTTTTGGTGTATTAATATTTGTCACACATAATTATGAGATTGATTTATCCTTAATTTAAGGATACCATCTTTATAATGGATTTCATCTCAATTTATATTTCCATTGAGACTTCATTGTTGTTATACACCAATTCACTCTTATATGGTGTATATACTGTCCATTGAAATTTTATATCATGAATCCCTTTATTATCATGATATTATATAGTTCTGATTAAATGTTATTTCTCAATTAATTGTATTCAAGAATCTCTATTTTTGTTAAAAAGTGTTTAACTAAAATATCATTTTAAATGTTTTAAAGATTTATTCTTCTAAATATTTCTCATTAAAGTCCATGTTTTCAAAATTTGTTTTAGGATTTATTTATATGGAAATTAATTCTTTCAAATGATAATTCTTTTAAAAGCTTCAACGTGGTATGGGACACTTTGATTCAAAAATCTCTTTTTAAATGGTTTTTGAAAATTGTTTGATAAAGTATTGTATACTTAAATATATTGATTTGATATAGTGGAATGTGGAAATTTTATCTTTCCTTTATACTTGTGTTATGTGTTATGATTATGTTAAGTTTATTATGGATTTTTTTACGTATACCAGTGGACCCATGATAAACGTAGGGTGGGTGAGCCCGAGATAGCTCTTCAATGCATTGGGTAATGTGAAAGAGGTAAACGTGGTGTTTCTCCTAAGAGATTTAGGGAATATATCATGATGGGTCTTCCAAGTGTAACTCCCTATGTATCTATGATAGCTACAATTTATGTTTTATATGGATTCCATAAGTAACTTTTATGATTTATGATTTGTGTGTGTTATTTATAAATCTAATGATTTCATAAGGTATGTTATGATTGAAAAGTAAGGTTTTATTGATTTGTATTTATTGATGGGATAATGTTTTCCTTACTAATTTTATAACCCTTACTGAGCTTTTTATGTTCATAACAAGTTTTTGAAATGTTTTTCACAGGACATAAAGATGAATAGGGTCAAGGATGGGGTTACGTAAAAGTCATGCTATCTAAAACATGGAACTATACATGTTTTTTTAATAGTATTTATTTTATGAAAAAAATGGATACTGAGTAGTAGTTTTTACTTGTAATATTCAATTGAAAATATCATCAATGTGAATTATTCATTCAATTCAATGTTATTTAATTTTTAAGGTTGATTCCTTATATTCACATTGATATTATGGATAAAAAATTTATAATCATTTTAAGTTTATTTATGTGTCATTATAATTCTTAGCTCAAAGAATAGTGGGGTTTGGGTGATCAATTTGTATAGAATATCATTTGGTTATCAAATAAATATATTTCAACTTCATTCTTGTTTTATTTTTATAAATTCAATAATTTTAACAACAATTATTTTAACATTGACATTTTGGTAAATCCGAGAGAGTGGATGTCAACCGCATGCACTATAGTAAGGGATAAATTTTCTAAAGAAGGAGACTATTCCGATATGTTTTGTCACATAAAATTAAAAACACAATAATATTATCTATATATTATAGAAAGGATATGAAATAATAATGGATCCGAAAATTTCATTCTGAAATAGAGAATGGGATCGAGAGATCAATCCAAAGATTAACTCTACATCATAAAATAGAATACATGACTTTATTTATATGGTATACATATTAGCGAAACCAATAACAATATGAAAAAATATTCTTATATGATTAATCATCATTATATTTATTAATATTATTATCTTTTCATTTTAAACCTTAAATTTATAGTATTATATTATCATGTTACTAGGATTTATATTATAAGACACTCATCAAAAATATATTAAATTTTCATTTTATATAAACAGAACTATATAAATTGAACTAACTATCAATTTAATCATGACATTAGAAACTCCAATTTTTTAAAGACCCTGTAAAATTTTAAGGAGACAGTGTATCCATAACAACTCATTTTTAAATCATGAATGTTTGGTGCTAGATCTAGGGAACATTTTTCATTTTTTAAATTCAACGTTACAGTAGTTATAGAAAATTTAGAAAAAATCGAACACCCACAAAATTATTTTCATCAAGAAATAATAATAATTTTTATTAATTCCATATTAAAAATTCAATTTCATGTAATGGTATCATTCAAAATAGTATGTGTCTACCTAAAAATGTAAAATATTCTATACATGATATAGAAATACACTTTCACCATAGCAGGGAAATAAAAAATAATTATATTGTGGAGAAATTTAATATGACACAAAAATATAGGGAATAAACACTATTTAATTACTCAATGATAAATAACAATCTATCATAACCAAGGACAGGGGAACATCAAGTCTATTTGGACATTGGATATCTATAATCGTTAACTTGAGAAAAATAAAATTATTTAACAGTTGAAATGATATCATTCAAATAATTTTTTTCATTTTAATGGAATATATTTGAATGACTACCTTTATTTCCAAAATAAATTACTATTAACTATTATATATTTTTCAATACATTGAGTAATAGAGGATGTATTATCAACGAGATGTTTCCATTTTATTCTAATGTAAAAATATTGAAATAATGTTGTCATAAAAATATTATTATTAATTCAAATCAATAGAAAATAATTGTAGTGTTTTTATTATTAAATTATACAATAGTTATAAGACAATGGTTATATGGAAAATAATGCATTATTTTTTATTTATAGATAAATGTTTACCCTTTTCATTATAATTATTAATATACTACTGATAAATAAACTTCTATCATCAATTCCCCAATGATTTATAATAAATTACATCAATGATGGACTGAGTGTAGTGAGACAAACATTATTTTATACTATTGAAATATGTAAAAATATAGATAATAAACATGATGAAAATAAAAATTATTATAGTTTTGAAATATTCTTACGAATTTAAAAATTATTATTCCCACATGAAAAATATTTTTCATATTGAGTGAATGAAAAAACTATCAACAATGTCATCTTATAAATCTATTAAATGATAAATTAGAATCTATGAGGTGATCAAAAAACTATATGATATTATAAATAAATTGGATATTATACATTGATTAAATTTTTATTTAATTGACTTTTTTTTTTGGAAAATAATGGTTTGAAAAAAATTCCCCAGCTTCAATATATCCATTACAAAAATGTCTTCAATGATGATTGTCTAATATGAAATTATGTGAAAATATACACATGATAAAGGAGATCAAATGTACATAGTTAAGGATAAAGAATAAATAATTAATCCCCTATAAAAGATGAATAGGGGATAAAATCCAAAAAATAATAATATTTTGAGTTTTGAAAATATGGTTCTCCGATATATGCATAATGATATGATGATAAATAAGAATGATCAATTTCTTATATCCTCAGAGTTAAAATAGGAGACAGAAATTCATTTTATGTAAGACTAAAAATGAGATATGTATAAAAATTTTAATATGGAATTAATATGTAATAGATGAATCTAGAAAAAAATTCTAGGTTATCAAATGTGGTAAATATAAGGTTCTATTGTAAAAAATCAATGAGATACACCATGAGTGAATATCTATAAAACCAAGGGCTCTAAAGTAGAATTAAATAATAAATATGAAAAAAATATAATAATAGTTAAAAATGTTTGGATGTAATTATGTTAGTATTATATTTGATAATAATTGACATATGGGATGTTTTTTTGTAAAAGAGGATACAAATACATCATATAATATACATTTATTCCAATGAATATTGGAAAGATTGTTTTTAACTTATAAGAAATGTTTTATTCCTAAAAATAGATTTTCTGTGTTAGAGGAAAATCATAATGAGATAAAAAATATGTATATAATTTAGTAATAATGGATTAATCATAGAATCCCAAAAAATCAATGTAAAAAAACTATGTTCAATAACATATTCAATATACAACATTGAACCGAGACAATCAATTCTTATTAAATATTTATATTTTAACAATTACATTAAATCCTATGAAATCTGTAGGAATATAAACCTTACAAAATAAAGAAAGATATATATATATATATTACAAATATATTTATAAAATATTACTATATAATTATCCAATTATTGTAATGTATTTTAGTTCTTTAAAATATCTTTTCTTAAAAAAATATATTTGATTATGAGAAAAATTTTATAAATATTTTCTAGTAAATTTAGTAAATTTATTTGATAAAACAAACTCCTTTTTTATAATATAATAATTTACATACAATGATAATTTTTAATTTTTCAAAAAATATTTATGTTTTCAATGAATAATGTAGATATAATTTAAATGTAAAATAACCATTTCATTGATAAATTAATTATTTTAAATGTAAAATTTGTATTTTAATTATATTTCAAGGATAAATAAGTAATATATAGTTTTATTAAATCCAAATAATTACATTTAAATCATAGTTAACCTGGAATTTATTATATGTTTATTCAAAGGCTCTAAAAAACATTTTTCTGGATGTTGTTTTAAAATGACGGATGTTTCTCTATTATAAATAATTAAAATACACACACATGAATATTTATTTAAATATAATTTTTATATTATATATATATTCTTAATGAATTTAAATTTATATAATAAATATAACTAGTCAGATTGATAATGTAAAATCGTCATTTTCATTCAAATCTCTTTTTTATGGAAAACTGCTTTCTATTATTCTTGAGTGTTTAATATTATACTAAATTATTCAAAAACTATGTACTTATTTAGAAGAAATGGAATACATAATTTTAAATCATCATAACTAATATTATATTTGATAATTTTAATAAATATTATTGGACAATATGATTATTTACTATTGTAAATATTAATTACCATTGTAAAATGAAAATTTGTTAATTAAGGGTTAAAAATATTTATCATATACTAGAAAAAAGAAACTGTAATAGTGTTAATATTTAATTTTCTATTTCATTAAAATGATAATTATATTTATTTTAATATTATTTTTACATTATAAATGTTTATGTAATTAATTTAATAAAAAATAATATTTTGATAATATAAATAACAAGTTACATTTTAAATTAACAAACAATTAAAAGTAATATATTCTTTTTCCTGATATAATTAATTTTTTAAATAAATATAATTTAATTAAAATATTATTATAAAATTATGATAGTTAATGGTCAATTATAAAATAATTTTTAGAATTTTAAATTTAATGTCTATAATGGTTGAAAACTAATTATTGTAAAAAAACTTGTAGTTCACAATAAATTTGAATTCTATTTTAAAAGATGAAATCAACTATAATGAAAATTATGTAATAAAATAGAAATTATTTTTCTAAATCAGAGCATTGAAATAATTTAGTGGGTAATTGGTCATAATTTTCGAATATAATCAAATTTTCAGGTAAAAATTAAATAGGGTATAAATATACATTGTGTATTATGGCATCATAATGATACAAAAGTTACATAACGAATACTATACATATTATAAAAGAAAATATATATGACTCCCATATAATATAATTTTATTGTATGTTTAATCAATATATTTATGTTTCTTTATTGAATCCTCCAAAAAACATGTAATGTATTTTCTGTTATTAAAATCATTTCTTTAAAACATTACTCACTTCCACATATATAATGTCATTAATTTTATAATCTATGCCCTTGGGATTATATAATATTTAGAAAACACCTATTTGAAAGAAATCAATGGAAAAAAAACTAACAGGTTTTTTGGTTTTGGTTATTTTTTTTGATATAGAGTCCAAAACTTTTTGTTTGAAATTATAAAATCACACCCCTCTCCTTTCTAATATAAACTCAATAAATGCCACTTTTATCATCACTAAAAAAGGAGAGATAAAGTCCATAAAATTCCATATAGTATCTAGAGTCCTCTTAAGGATTCACTATAATCTCAATAATCTCCTTCCAATCTTTTGGAATCACTTTATCAAGGTATGGGATTTATCTTATCTATTTATTCAAGAACCTATTCTATGTGATGAATCATAAATTAATTTTTATCATATTGTAATATGTTCATACATATCCATTATATTGTAGATTTTATGTATAATTTGTTATATACCCCTTTCACTCACATTAATCTCCCAAATGAATTTTTATGTACCCCATTATTATGCCGAAATTTGGAAAGGGATCTACCACTCTCTTTTTTATTCAAGAACTTATTTTATTTTATGGATCATAATTTAAATTTTAATATATGAATATTTTCTTCTATATTACCATTACCATAAATTTTTTTAATTGATTATATATCACATTTACCACCTCAAATACCTCCCATGAACCTTTATTTACACATTTTATCTCGTCCATGTTTAGTATAGGATCTCACAATATACTTTATTATTTAAGCACCTATTTTATATTATTTTTAATAATAGAACAAATTAAATTTTTTATATTTTTTTATATATAACAATTAATATATATTTCATTTATGATTTATAATCAACCCATTTCCATCTCATTATGTCATCTCATTCCCCTTTATTTACAGTTTTTAATTGACTGAATCTTTGTAAGGGATTTTCTTCTTCTCCTCGTTATTCAGGCATCTGCATTTTGTTACAAATTTTATATCTATATAATTATTTTTTTATATTATAACATATCCCCCTTAATTTAACTTATTTATGAAAAAATTATTAGAGACCCATTTCAATCCCAATTAGTTATCCCATTAATATTTATATGCCTCCATTTTTCATCCAAAATGTTTTTGAAGTTTTCCATGCCAAACAATTGCATACTAAATAACCATAACCATTTACTATGTATGGTGTTCACAATTATTCACATATAATATATTGAAAATGAAATTTACCAAATTTATTACAAACACCTTGATGGTTGAATTAAATGTGATGTTAAATAATTTAATTTTTTGTGATCTATGTGGAAAACATATGTATTTGAATGAAATTAAAGATAAAGGTGCTCCTAAAATTACATAAATCTATAAAGAATTAGGTTTTGTTTTAGTCTCATTATACATCATATAAGGGATAAATTATAGAACCTAATCAGTCCTGGGAAATTTTATATTATGATGTCATGGATGTTCTCCTTAACCTATATTTTTTATTCAATGTTTAAAATTATTTCCACATTTCCATATGTTTTTAATGTTATCATAATTACTCATGCCTCATTGTTCATGTTATTATTTCTCACACTATTTATGTCCCATTTAATATCCTATTATATTTCATTAAATGCATTCCTTCGAGTTATGAAACATTTATTACCTAACTAGTAAATATTCCTGACCTTTTTCATATGTGTTTCCCCATGATATCACATGAACTTTTATGATCGATGGAATATTATGATCAGGAGAATAAAATTTTAAAAAACAGCAATGTACCCCTTATTTTAGGTTTTTATTTAATTTAAAAAATCACCAAAAACATTATACTTCTTAATATTTCATTTCTTATTATGTGCACTCATATTTAATAAATCATTAATTAATGATTAACAAAGAGGAAAAATTTCAGATACCCTCATATAGAGAATGATATAAAATAATGAATATAGTAAATCAAGTAACTCAAATAGTGTGAATGGTCTATGAACATGTCAAAGCTGATTAACCAATAACCACTACATTTAAAATTATTTTTATTACTATTATTAATTAAAAAATAATCATTCTCAATTTCAAGAAAAAACATTTTAATATATAATAAGTTGTTTTTGTGTAACTGAAAATCTTTTTTTGAATAAGAATTCTGATAAATATAGTAATAATTGATAAATTTATGAACCATTCACATGTGTGATTTTTACAAAATGGAGTTGAATCCTATATCATACAAGAGTTAAAATCATCATTAAAATATCATGATTATTATTTGTAAAAGTAGTGTGACACAGATAACCACTAAAAATGCAATAATGTGAGTTTGATACGTATTGTGCTAGCCCATCAAGGACAAGAACAATCATTAACTTGAGGATTATTGGGATCAAACCATATATTTATGTACATAAATATTTTTTAATCTTCATAATATAATGTTGTATTATGGGATTGATATGGTCCCTTGGGAGAATGTGAAGGAATTATTAACATATAATATGATGTTTGAAATAAAAAATATAACTCAAATTTAAATATGTAAATGAACGTTTTTTATGAGTTGGTTGTATAATTTTCTACAAAATTTAATATATAAGAGGTGGGAAAGAATAATCTTTATTCATTACATATATTTAGTCAAATTTGATGTCCACAGTGTGATATTATATTGTATTTTTAGTTCTATAATGCTTCTAAAAATTAAAAGAAAAATCCTTGGAAAATAAAGAACATTATTTGATGAGATGAATCAATTTTTTTTACGATATTATGATTTTATATCATATGATTTTTTTCATGATAATAATGGATCATAAATATTAACTTGTATTTTCTATATGGAAATATGATGAAAATTTTTACATTGTGTTTCTATGGTGGTTAAAATTTAAATGGACTATGGAAATAAAGTATTAATGGAAGTTTTCTCATAATTATTTGAACTATAATCTCATTTTAAAGGATGTTTATATATAATAATTTTTATAATGATCCAATTAAAATTCATTTTGTTCGTTGATTCTATATTTTAGATGAATATTTAATTAATTTCAAATTCACTGATTTAATTTTTTAAGTGTGATTATATTTAAACAGAGATATAATAATAATGATAATTGAATAAGTTATATGGAATTTATAGACATAATTGAGTGACATGGAAAACACTATGGATGTTTAAATGTTGTTTTGTTTCCTAATTTTTTTTATAAATTTTCAATATTAATGTATTTTTTATCACATTGATAAATAAATAAATCACTCATTAGAATCATTGAGATAATGAATTCATAGGATAAAAATATTTGAATCATAAAATAATATCAAAAAATGAATTACTCTATATTGTATAAGAAAAAAATTAAAAAAACTGATGTTTAAAAATATGATAGAGTATAAATATAACTTGAATATATCAGATTATGTATAAAAATTATTAAATTTATTCAATTGTTCAATTTAAATTTTTATATAATAAGTGGTTCAATGCGGCAATTAGTTTTGATGATAAAACTATACTCATTGTTAAATATAAGTGTTTTAGATTTTAACTAGCAGTATCAAAATTTAATGTGAATAAAATATCATTTCTGTGATATACATTTCTCTAAATAGATTTTTATAGGCTATGGTGATACAACTAGTCTTTATAAAACTATGTGTTATCCCATTAAAATGTTTGGATTATTTTTTTTGGATAATTTGGGATTAGAGTGCATAATGCAGATGATAATAGACTACTATGGAATTCCATCGGAAAATGTGGGTAAATAAAAAGATAAAAAATTAAAGAATAAAGACATTTAATTTTATTAAATGTTTGAGTACAAATAAACAATAAATCTAAACATTTACAAATAATAAATGGAGTTATATTATTAATATATATTTAGAGTTCAATTAATTAAATGAAAAATCAAATGAATTCTTCAATTATAGGTTTTGATTTATATTTTTATTAAATGGCAGTTTAAGGTGTTGTCAATTTATATAAAATTTTAATTTCATTCTATGATGACTAGTTTAAAAATTAATGTTTACTCATTGTTGATATGAATGAATGAGGAGTTTATTATTATACATGTAAACCTAATTTTTTAATGATTTGAGGAAAATTTTATTCAAATAACATAAGAATACGGATGTTTATGATAGGTCTAGTTGGGTTGTATTTGAGTAATTATAGTATGTATGTGTTTGTTTTTATAACCATGGAAGTAACTATATTAATATCGACATATATCATTGATTGGGAATCTGTGGAATAAATATGGTTTGATATGGTTTCAATGGGATATACTAGTATATTTTCTTCTATAGTGGATATTTATATTCCATGAGAATATTTGTTTATGTTTGGTAGTTGATGGTAAAAGTACATTGGAGGGGGAAATAAGACCATGAAATAGTTCTTCTACTTTATATTGGATTTCATGTTTAAATAAAAATTGATAATCTACTTAGTTGAATATTTGATGATTCTAATGACATCATCGTAATTTATTTTCATATTTTAAAAATTTTCATTCAATAATGGTTATATTGGGGAATATATATGGATCATGATGAAAAAATATATGAAAAACATAAGGGTTGGAACAGATAAAAAATATATGGAGATAAAAATATGTTACATTATATATGAGGTGATAACACTAATATATATACATTATTAGCATAAAATCTAGGAAATATTAGATAAATCCATTCCTAGTGGGAGTTTGTAGAGAATAGAAATTTAAATGGGATTATTTGTAGAAAAAAAGAGGAATTTTCCCACTCATAAGATAAGAGAATCGTTAGGAATGATATGTATGAGTAGGAAGTTAATCACATGGGGAACTTAGGATGAATCTGTACAATAATTGGATTTTATGAGAAATAAAAAATGTTTTAAAATATTAATGATATATATATCACCATGATATATATATACTATGTTTTGAATGGTCTAGTGCTATGGTAGACCATGTTGGAAAATAATTTTTTTAATGAATGGTTTTATTGTGTGAAAAAGAAGACTAAATTATTGGTGATGTAGTATTTCTGTGATATATGAATTTTTATATCATTACAAAAAATAGAGGACCAATATTTTCATATTTAATTATTACATTTTTTATATGAATATTTTATATATTTCACTAATACACTATTGAGGACCATGATGGTTTGGTGTGTCTCGAGGATAGATTCATCATATTCTTAATTCATGAAATATATACAACAAGTCTAATAAGGATCTTCCAATTTACTAATATTCATTGAAATACCATATTTAAACCATTCATAATATGCCTTTAAATATAAAAATATGAAATAGTGAGGTCAAATTTGATGTATGGCTAAAACAGGGAGATATCAAGTGATGATCATATGAAACCATAAGTTTAGAATTATACTCTGAGATCATGAATATAATATACAATGTTTATTCCCATTATATCATGCACCTTAAATATTATTCATGTCATAAAACATTATCTCAACAAAATACATGAACCCTAAAAGTGTTAAATCACCATTAATCAATTTTAAACCATAAGTTCAAGTTATATTTAATTGGCACCATCATAAGTATATGAAAAAAAATCATATGATTATGTTAACTAAATATACCATTATATCACAAGGAATAATGAATGAAAACATATTTCCCATATTATAACAGATCAAAAATCATCTCTTATTTTCAATAGTCGATCATGTACATAAACATGTTTCCCATAGTAGTTAAATCACATCAACCTGTTTCCCCTTACAAATCAAGGCCATTGACATGTTTTCTATAGTCATAGAATGAGATATAAAACATTACCCAATGAATTAAAATAAAATATAATAATAGGAA
This sequence comes from Viscum album, assembly GCA_963277665.1. NCBI lineage: Eukaryota > Viridiplantae > Streptophyta > Magnoliopsida > Santalales > Viscaceae > Viscum > Viscum album. Next base: position 212,678,718 of record OY728141.1, read on the forward strand.
TATAAATTACCTAATGGCACCCAAACATATGTGTTCCTTGAGATCAAATAATATATTTCATATCATCATATCAAATCACATAAAAATAAAATAGGTTTAAAAAACATTTCATTAATCAATTAAAGGCTAAAAAATGGAAAATGAATCAATTTGATAAACATATCATCATTAAAATAATACAACACAAATAGAAAGAATAATTATGGTACAATTGGATTATATCCATTGTAAATATTTTGTTATACCAATTGTTCCCATCATAGATGAAAACTTCCTTAATAATTTCACTTCGAACATTTTCTAAGGAAAATAAACATTTAAAAATGAAATAAATTATTTAAAATTTAAAATTTTTCTAAATATTAAATAAACCATTTTCTAGGAGATTAACATTAGAAATATATAAAGGATGTATCGAATACTTGTGTGGTCATTTTTTATTGAAATTATGTCTGTTATATAGGATAAAAAAAATTCCATTCACATTTTTAGTAACAATTCAAAAGGACATAATTTATAAAAAATTCAATAATATTAACTTTAAACCAATTTTAAAAAATAAAAAAATATTATAAAATTAGTTAAAATAATCATTTAAAAATATTACAAGCAACGTTCAAAACATTATTTATAAAATATGGACATGTTAAGGAAAAGAGTTTCAACCAAAGAGAGAAATAAATTTTGTTTCATTAGTTTTTTTCTCATAACCAATCCAAAATAGTTAAAATTAATTTAAAACATTTAATTTCATTAAATATGAATATTATAAAAACATAGTTCTTTTTAATGAGAGTTAGATCAATAAATTTCATCATTGTAAGTATAATAAAACACAATCGATATTAACAATGAGATTGAAAAATAAATCATATAGAACATTATTAGATTTGGATTCATATGAAAAAAGAATGAAATGAACATACATTGATAATAAAATAAATATAATATAAAAATTAATAATAAAAAATTTATGGGACTTATATAAAACACATAAAATAAACAAGTGGTGAATATGGAATATTTGTTAGTGAAATAAATGTTAGGAAAGAACCTCTAACCTCATGTCTCGAAATTATTCATACACATTAAAAACAAATTTAAAATAAATATTGGATAATTATAAATATTTTAAAAACCATAAAAATATATATAATACAATATTTTATTTACATATACTTTTTTCGGTCACTTATTAAAAATTCATTATTAGATTCACTATTCTAGGTGATAATTATATAGTAATTCATGTATATTTTGATTTAGAGCATTTATTCCTTGTACATTGATCATGGTACCATAATATAAAAATATATAATCAGTATTTGAATATTATATATATAATTTATATACATGTTTATTTTTATACGTAAAATTAGATATAGAAAATGAATTACAACAGTCATGGATAGGGTTGGCTATATGTATGCTGTAAATTTTTTCAATTTTTCAAAGGGAGTAAAAAAATAATGGTTAATAATAATTCACTATTATATAATATTTATCGTATGACATATATAATATATTTTCATTAAATATATCATTATAACTATTTATTAAAAAATAAATTGAAAAATGAATCACATATCTTCTTGGAGATGGTAGTCCACGCATATGCATGAGCAACGTTTTCATTTTCTAAAGGATTTTATGTTATGAAATTATATGTGATATCATGTTTAAATATCTACAATTATTTCAAAAATATCATATATATATAAGCACACACACAATCCAACGTTATGTCCATCGTCAAGTGGCGATGATGGGAAACAAATTACATCACTTTGCGAGATGGTAGTCCTCTGTATAGATGATCGAAAACATAGTTTCCTAATTGATGGGATATGATATGGATATAGGTTATTTAATTAACATAATAACACGTATGTATATATAAAGTTTTCTTTTTATCATTTCATAATAGTTTAATAACATCTTATAAAGTTAGAAATGTAAATAAAATGAAAATGCATGATTAAGAATAATTCCTCTTCTTCAAGAAACACTTAAAATTTATAGATAAATCCTATATATAATGGTTTTATGATAAATAAAATGATTCCATATCAGGGGGTGGTATATAAAGAATTTATTTTGGTAGTTATTTTCTGACCCAGATGGTTTTTGATGTGTGGATATGAGAGGATATGAGGTGTCCGTTTATAAATGGGGGAGAGGACACACATTAAATTTTGTAAAACAATAATATAAAATAAAATAATTCCCATGTAAAATGATTCCAAATAGAGTTATATTATAATTTTGGCCATTATAAGGATTAAATATTTCCAAAATGTATTCTAACATGTTCAAATTCTAAAAAAACCATTATCATTTGGATTAACATCAATATAAACATAATTTATCATTAACCATTGTGACCATTTTATTCTATATTTAATATTCATTATTTTATATTAATTTTTTCATTAGATATATATTATTAATTTTTTTATTAAAATATGTAATTTAATTCACCTCATTCAACTCATAGAAGTGGCAATCTTTATTTAATTAAACTCAAAAAAATCATGATAAGAGGTTTTCGCACAAAAGATATAATAAAAATCTTTTTATATAAAAAATACTCCAAAAAATATTGTAATGAAATTAATTTTATTATTAATAATATAATTTATATAATAAAACTTTTTAAAATATTTTCAAAATAAAATGTAACTTTTTTAATTATTTATAGGAAAATATATTTTTCAATAAAAATCAATATTTATCACTATATATAGGAACATTAATATTTTCATATAATACTAAAAATTTATAAATAATTTCATTTTGAAATGTTGATTTAATCAATTAGGTTCATTTTTTAAAATAAATTTTCAAATATTGTAAATAATTAATTTAAAAATATTTGTGCAACACATGACAAAATATATTTTTAGAAAAATAGAGTTTCTAAGCCTGAAACGTCATTTATTCTTATCACATTCCAATAAAATTTATATTTTAATGATAGATTTTTTTGAATATAAAATATATTGAAATTTCATTAAAATCATTCAGCAATAGTTTTTAAATTAATTTATGAATCTAAAAAAAATTCATTCATCAAAATAATATTTTAGAAGAACATTTCATTTACTTTATTCTGTTTTTTATTTTTATTTTAATCAATAGATATCAATGAATTTATCTTATACATGTGCAAACCAAATAAAATTCATACTTTAGTTGTTCTTATTCAGATAAACTAATTTAATGTATATGTTATAATTAAATACTAAAAATGCTTTACTTGTACTCTTCGTTGTGTGTACCACAAGATATTAAAGAAAATAAATTTTTTAAAGATAAATTTTTATAAAATATTATGATTTTATATTACACACTATTAAAACATTATAAATCATGAAATTAACTAACTAAGATACTATCAAATGTTTATAAATCTATTGTATTACATCCCCAAGTTCCAATTTGCCCACCACGAAATATTTATTCCTCGAGAGAAATTTATTTAGATGATTAGTATAGTTATACTGGGTATTATATCAATAGTAAAATATTTATACCAGTTTTTTCTCATATAAATGATCATGGTGTAGTTGTATGAACTCTAAATTATATACATTTTAAGTATCTAATAAGTATTTCCTCAGGATATATACAAGTAACACATTATATACATATGGGATGTTTGTAAGAAGTAGTAAAAGATTAGCTACCATATTTAATTGATAAATATGATAAATGTGGACAATATACCTATGTAACAACTTTACTTTGATCTAAAATATCATAACCCTATTTCATAGAGAAATCCACAAAAAAACCTATCCAAAAATTATAACTCCAAATCTCATCGATGATTGTTACCATAACTTTTCAATGAAATTTTAATTTTCACATATTTTTTTTCTGAATGAATGTAAACATATATACCATTTATCCCACAATCCCAATTCTTGATATATTTATTTATCTATAATTATTTCAAAACCTTATTTTTAATCAATTCCATCTATATAGGTACTCATAAATAGCCATGTGAATACTTGAATGAATCACACAATTTTAATAAAATTCATTTATAAATTTTTTTTCATCCCAACCACCTTTTAATTCTAGAGAAATGTATATCAACAGATACTATGTGGCTTTAATGGTTATCTCATATGGACCGTTCATCTATAGATAATATGATTTAGTGAAAAATTACACTATACCTATATCGTAGAAAGTCTTCTATAAAACATCATCATAATACATAGATCCCAATATTATAAAATAAATGTGATAATACCTGAAACCATACTTCATAAAAATGTATATTTGATATTGATTCTCATAATATTAGTCATATCAAATAAAATAGATGTGTAATGACTTGATATGGTGATTTACTACAACCAAGATATTATTATGTCATTTAGATATCTTGGGGAGTCTGACAGTAAGATCATAGACATTGTGGAGGTATGAAATTTTTTAAATTTTTCATTCAATCTATTTTTTGTCCAATTAAATATTTTTTAACTGTATTTGGGGAATTAATATATTTTTGGGGGATCATAACATCAATGGATGGAAAACTGGGCCAAATTTTGGAAGGCACACAATTAGAAAAATTGTAAGGCCCACCCATAAAAAATGTATAACCATTAACTATGGAATATTATATGACTGGTTCATTATTAAAAAACTGTGTATTCATTCCAAGGTAACCATATGCCCTAAATCCCCTTATATTTTTTCTTGATCACAGTTTTTGCACAATTTGGAAACCTATGCAGGTAAACTGTGGGCCCTATAATAATTGTAAAATTTCCAAAATTGACATTAGGTGATTTTAATTTGACACTCATTTGTCTTCCCTTTACTCATCCCTCTAACACTAGATATTAACTCCAAGCCCCACACCTTCCCAAGGGTTGTTCTCTCTTGATTGTATGATGTTTAAAGATATTTTTCTTAAGTAATGGAGACATGGGTATGTCTAATCCACTCATTTATTCTCTTTTCCGAAAGTGGGATTCTATATTGAGGAATATTCTCCATAATAAATAAAACCCACTTTTTATGTTGTCATATTGTTCAAGGATTCAAAGAGGGTTTTAATCGGTATCTAAAGGTAATGATTATGACTTTTTTTTCAACAGATTCTTTGTAGGTCCACAACATGTTATATAGAATGGTTATATATATATATGCATATGAAATTGTGTTTGCGTATTTATATTTATTTATTATAGTTAACCATAGTTAGGTTTTCTAAAATGAACACTAAAATGAGTATTTTAACCCCTTTCGATCCCCATGGGATGTCTGATGTTGACTTGACCTAATTAAGTCCACCCATGGATTGCATCGATCCTCCCTTGGACATGGTAAAGGGAATAATTTGGGGTTAAATAAAATTGTAGGTAGACAGAGCCCATGTCGAACATGTATTTTGGTTAATGTGATTATTATAGAAGATATAAACAGGATAATTAGGTCTAGATGTGGAAAGTGGATAAGGTATATAATGGGACGACATGTAAATGGGTTAAATGGGATTATTGACAATGTGACAAATAAATTGTTACTTATACATGACATGCATACGTGGAAAAAACATAGAAATTGAGGAATGTGTTAAGTGAATTATCATAGGGTAACACTTTTATGTTCGAAATGGGTTATTTTTGGGGAATAAGTGAATGTTTGTAGTGATTTAGTCATAATAAATGGGAATTGAAATAAATGACTATTTAATAATAATGGCATCTCTGTTAAAGGATTTTGGAAAAATATTAATTCATAATATTGATATTTTTAATTGATATGGTTATTAGTGGTATTGTATTTGTGTAGTGATTGGATATATAAATATATATATATAAGAATGTGAATAGGGATTCATAGAGTAGGGTATTTTCATGAGGTTTTAGGCCCACAGTTCAAATAGGTGGCCGATTTAGAAATCAAAGGGATCCATTGTGTTCATACCAACTGTTTTACCGTTGGGGAGGACTAACATCAGCTGGTGTAGGTCTAATATGAAAGGGAGTTTTTGGACATTTTATTGAATAAAATAAATAAATTATTTATATCAACATAAAATTTTGAAGTGAAATAGACACTCCTTTTATTTTTATAAAGCCTTTAAGAAGGGTCCTAGGGTAAGAATCATAACCCAGGAAACTCCATGTATACTCTAGAGAGGAACCCATAAGAGTTCCCTTGTCAGAGACAATGAAACATGGAAGAAAGATCATTGTTGATGGGATTTTCCTATGTTAATCAATCATCGATTGAATGAGATCTCATTCCCTATTATAGTGTTTTTATTTTAGATAATTCATTTCATAATTCATAGAATCCTTGGGGTACAAGGATCAAGAAATGAATAGGTTGACCCACGGTTTTATCATTCATATATGATGGGTTTGATTTTGAGAAATTTTAAGGGACTTATTAATTTTATTTACCCATTTGATCATTCTTATTGGATCTGATTGAGGTCTAAATAAACAATGGTAAAGCTTCATTCCTTGAGTTTCATCCATGTGGATTTTTAATTCCCCATTTTTCTTGCACTTTCATTGTTCCCAATGGGATTCTAAACAGATTATTAATTCCCTCTCATTTCTTCTCATGACTATCTGATAATGAAGATACAACATCAGGATGAACTAGAAAATGTGTGACGACGACGGTGGTGGATGAATCAATGTGACTCATGAGTTATCGATATCTAGATGTTTGTTTAAAATGGATCAATGTTATTTCCCAAGCCGATTGAAGGCCCAAAACACCCCGATTTAGGTGTTACGGTGATGGGAAAACCAAAATATAGAGTTTAGAGATGAAAAAACAAAAGAATTAGGACCCAAAGTATTTGGTTAAGGTGATTAGATGGAAAATAGGGAAATCATGAAATTCCAGAACACATGGCATGTAGTATGGGCTACCTGACATGTGTTCCCTGATGAACCACTCAACATGTACTCTTGGAGTACATGGGAAGGGGTGGATTTCATGTGTTTCTTATACGGTCTGTACTCAACCACACAGAAAGATCTAGCAAGATACAAAAGTTACCCCATGTACTGGTACACTGGAAGACATACATTTTTTAATGTTGTGTACTCGAACAAGGATAGAGTACCCTAGGATACCCTCAGATGGAAGGGAACTTTATGTAAAATTTCTACATTCCATTTACTCACTTTTCTACATTACATGTAATTTTTTCATGGCTCTTTGTACACAGGTAGAACAAGGGTTCAAGGGTCACAGCTTGTAACCCTGCTATACATAGTGTAATCTCTTATACATGGCTTGAGCCAGTTCTTGATCATATATTGGAAAGGTTTCTCTGAGGTTTCATTATGGTATCCTTTACATAATGGTTAATGGTATCATTTTCTACATAAATGTGTATAAACCCTTTAGCAGTAATGTCTACATAGAATTGTTGGAATACCCTCTAAGAGTCCTAGAGTAGGATCCTCTATTCATTCATCCTTCCCTATATAGGGTTCTTGGCATCAACGTGACCAAAAAATGTGAGCACCAAACCTCTACAATGCGGGTAAATCTAGATGTAGTTATTAGTATCATGTAATATTCCTAGAAGTGATCCTCATATGTGTATCGTATCTATCTATTCAAATCTATCAGTGTATATCTCTCATGACGGTTTCATATAATTTTTAACTCTAGTATGGGTATAATTAGTGCTCTCAGACTCAGATGTGTGTTCTCCCTGATAATTTCTTCATTGAATTTTCAGACTGAATACCTATAATGGGAATTTGGTGGCTACGACTTACCTCTAGGATAACTATCTTGTTTTGAGTATATCTGGATGTTCTTGTTATGTGTGATATAAAAATATACTATATAGAGTTGATTGTACCTTTTAATTATGTATTTATTTTTGTGTTTGGGGTGTCTTATTAAGTATTGTTATAATCACCCATGCACGGTTTTTCCCACACGTGTCATGTCCTGGGTAGAAGTGCAACCATCTGACAAAGTCAAGGGAAAATTAGGGAAGGAGAGATATTTTTGTGTTTAGAAAGGCCAATGTGTTCCTATGTATTTGATTTTTGTCCCAGTTCCTATTCGATTAAATATTGGAATTTGTAGTTTTCAAACACTTTTTTTAGTGGGATTTTATTTTTCCCCAATTTACATTACTGCACTATACATTCCTATCGTAATCTATTTGTTGGGATATAGGTATATAAGAATTTAATTCTTAGAGTTACTTTTTATATTTCATAATTTTTGGTCTTAGATATTGTTTTGTTTGTATAGGTACACATGAAATGCCTCCCTTGTTAGAGATATTCTTATCTGGTGCTAGTCACCAACCCCAATCCTATTAAATATGTGTTTGAGGAGTTAAATCATGGGCCTCACTTGGATGGTTTGTGACACCTATGGAAGTAAACATAATATCTAGGTGCCTCATAGATAAAAATCTAACATATCTATGTCATGAAATATATTGATTAATTTTGTAAAAATGATAATTTAATTGTTCATGTATTTTTTAAGATTAAATTTGGATTTACACATTTACATAAAATCTAATGATTTAAATGAAAATATATTTTCATAAAACACATTCATAAATTTATATTCATATTCATCAAAATTATATGATTAATTAATGATACCATAATTAATTTTTCAATTTTTCATAAAATACGTTATACTATTAAAATATATATTTTTGAAATAAATAATAATATTATTTATAAATTATGTCTCTCATATATAGGAAATTATTTTCCTAAAAATGGTTTCTCTTATTAAATCTTAACTTCAATAAATTAGAATGTTTCACTATTGTTATTTTCCTAAAATAGTTTAAGTATTATTGAATAGTGATATACAATGACTTATTGTATTCATAATTATAAGTAAATAAATGAATTTTTAAATTGTGGTGGAATCACTGATGATATAAATGGCCCTTTTCTTCAAATCACAAGCACTAGTTACTACATTTAGTAATAGTAATAAATACTATTGATTGTCTGGAGGCAATATAATAATATAATGAATAAAATAATAAAAACAAACATCTCCTCCAATTTAAATAACACTCCATATTCTCCAACCAAAAAATATTTCCATATATATTATATACTTCCCAATTATGATACAAATTCTCTTTTAAATGTTCTTCTATTTCTAGTGTCACCAAAATTTCAATCCCACATGCCTTAATGAGGATATCAAGGAGACATTATACAAGATTAGAAATCATCTTTGTATTTCTTTTAATTTTTTTAAAATTTATTTTCATTTCATATACCTTCATTTACTCCTCAATCAATACATACTTTATAAGTCTAGTATCTTATATATATAATATTTTTATAATGATAATTTAATATCCATCATCAAACCCCTTCTACTCTAACTTTTATTTTAAAAATGAAAATGTCATTCATGATGTGTCGATTCTCCACTATCATCGATGATGAATTTTTCTTTTCTATTACTACCTTCATCGGTGGTATTAAAATGATTATTATTGTTAAATAAAATTGTAATTTACTTATTATATGTTTTATATTATTTTGAACAAATGTGTAATCAAGATATTATGTAAAACGATATTATTTCATGATGGTCATAAAAACTACAAAAATAAATTAAATAGATTTCATTAATATTATATCAAAAAAATATTTCCCAAAAAATATATCCGGATGATATAAAAGAATATTTAACCAACATAATTTTCATTAATTACAAATAATTGTAATTTTATAAAACTACACCCAATTTACATTAACTTCTATACATGTAGACATGAGAACCCGTTATGAAAACCCCAGAAATTGAATACACCTAGCTGAAAGAAATATAGTTTTATAACTTGTTAAAGAGGCCATAAAATAAAATAATAAATTTATAATTTATCAAATATATGATAAAAATGTTATTATTTATGTAATTAATTAATCTAATTTGATAATCTTGGAAATTAATCACAAGTGAAGAATGCAAAAAATTATAGGTTTTTCCTCTTTGAAGCCTCTTTTATATTTTCCTATAGACCACAATGAAGTGGATCACTTATAACTTTCTAAATAACTCATTTTACATGTCATTAAATTTTTTTCACATTCATTACAATTATATATTCCTATTTTCTGTTATTAATTTCCATGCATGATTTAAATCTATTTGTTCATAGATACATTTAGGATAGAAATTTATTTATAAATTTTGTCATGATTAAGATACCAAATTCATTCATTGGATAAAATATATATTAACATCATATGATTAATTGAGGTTGATATGTTATGATTCCATAATCCATATTTTATTAAACGGTTGAATATTATTTTTTCTAGGGATATACTATCTTGATAAAATTATTAATATTCATTAGGATACTTTATGATTATATTTTCTGATTGGGGAAGTTATTTACATTTTATATTCCAATTTCAATATGAATATATATATTGATTAGGTTTCACCCATTTCAAATGAGGAATACATAAGACTATGTTACTGTTGGGATGTTCTCTTATATCACCTTGATCCTTCAGTATATATCCTTTGACATACTAGATCCGTTTTATGACAAGGATTTACAAATTTATCTGTAATTATTGGTCAAGGATATTATGGTATGTTTATGATATCATGCATTATGATTTTCCTCATTATGAGATTAGTTATTTATAATAAATGAGATTATTATATTATTCGAATATCCATGGTTATGTATATTTCTTATTTATTATTTATAAAGTATTAATTAATTTTTTTATATACCTTCTATATTATTATAAAGATTATATTTTAATGAGATATATTATTATTTAGTCACATTTAATTATTATTTATTTAAATTTTTGATATCTTCTCTTTTATTTCTTACCCTTACTACGCAGATGTACTCATACCTTTATTATGGTTTATCTTTTCCCCAGATACCGTGATGTATATTTGTTTCATATAGGCATAATCTGGGAAATTATAGATGTTTCCAATTAATTTTATTTTATTTATTTTATGTCATATAGTAATGTAATAATTATTCATGTAGTTGGTTTTTCGTTGCTACTAAACCAATCAGTCTTTTTGGATGCCATCACTTGAACTGTGTGACGCCGTAGTAATGTTAGGAACCAACTCCATGCTACTAGGATTGAGGTCATTAAATATATTGTATTGTAATGGTTTTAATAATTAAAATTTATGGTCTTTTTTAGTAGTTATTTTGGGTATCTAAATATATAAAAAATTTGATGATTTTTTGGTAGTAATTTTCTACAGTGTCAGTGAATTTTTAAATCGTGGTTTTTGTAATGATCTATAGTTGATTATTTAAATTAATGTGTTTCTAATGGTTTCGTAACCTTTGGTTTTGGGAACATAGACAGTGAATCATTATATGAACCTCCTCACATATTTTTACGGTTTATTTCGTTATTATATTTTATCCAAGTAATTAATTTTTTTATATTTAATAAATTATTGTAATTTTAAAAATCATGTGTAGATATCTGTAGATAATAATATTATTATATAAAGGGATTATCGTGATGTGATTCCTTATATGCCTGAGAATTTAGTAATGTATGAGTATCATCTAGAGGTGTTTATTTTTACAGCCAAAACTAGTATACGAATAAATAAGTAAATTTATTTTTGACATAACATAAGTAATACGATCTATTATACCTTATGGTGAAAGTTATCTTAGGTATTTAGGTGATGGATGAGCTGTAAACATTTATATTAATTATATTCTATTAATTTTTTTAGTTTTTTCTTTTTTATCCTCGTGGATTGGAATTATATTGAGTTTTATAATTTATCTTTGAAGGTGTTGTAAATTTCCTTATTTTTTAAATTTTTTAATCTAAAGATGTTGTTAAATCTCAGCATTTAATTGATAAATATTTTATAATCAGAAAAAATAAGTGAGTATAGTGATATGGTGGATATAATTATCAAACATTATTTCTAATTTTATTATTATTTTATATAATCAATAGTTATTTTAAGATATAGGGAGTCTCAGGTAGAATTTTCTGTACGACTGATTTACTTATTGGGTATTCAGTCTTCATATATAAAAACATGGTTAGTAGAAACTGTATAGTATAATATTTATTGTGAGATATTAATTTTTGTCGAGACACATTGTTTGTGAATGTTTATAAAAAACTATTCATCTTAATATTTTATATGGTTTCATCCTAGTGGAAGTAATAAGTTTTCACAATGTTATAAGTAACCATATGGTCTATCCATTTAAGGTGTATATATCTAATCCTAAGGGCATTACATTGTGATTTATGGTTTCCCAAACATTCATGAGACAAATAATTTGATAACCAGTATTTTAAAGGTGTAATATTTTAGTTTTAATACATGATTATATCCTTTTTCTAATATTTCTATCCTCTAATTTTGTTTTTGGGGTCTCTAGGAATTTTAGATTATATCCCTCTCATCTTCTTATAATATCTTAGGGATTTTATATTTTTTGGGATGATTATTCAAGGTAATCCCCAATAAACCTCTTCTTTACCACTTATTTTTTCCACTCCTCTTTATTGGATACACTAAAATTTCCCTAGAGATGTAGGGTTTTTGTTTTTGATGTATTTATTTTTGTGGTGGTATATATTTTATGGTTTGGAACGGTCATGTAGAATTAATTGTTTCCTCTTTGTTTTGAAATAATTATTATTCTAGTGAAATCAATAATTTAAGGGGAGATTCTATATATATATGAATTAGGAAGAAAAGATAAAAGTATTAATATATATTTTATATAGGTTTGTAATGACATAATGATTATATTATATATATAATCAATATTTTTAAGAAGAAAAATATTTTTACTTGATTTTTATTCATAAAATCGTGGTTTTGATTATTTATTATTTTATGATACTTTTCATAAATATGATGAATGATATTTTTGTAAAAAAAAAATTACACATATATTATAATTATTATATTAGATTATTTTTTATTAAAGTGATTATTTTGTTCTGATAATAATTAAAATCAACCATTGTAATTTTTTATCTTATAATACATCCATTTTTTGAACACTATTATTTGGGGTTTCCAATAGTAATGTGTATTCAGTTTTATATTTATTTCAAAAAAAATATAATTTTTTTCAATTTATAATTATATTTTTTATAAATGTATTTATATATTAATATTATTTTTTGTATTTGATTAAATTTTGAAAATATTTGGGGATTATATACCATTAATGTGATCCCCTCAATTTTATTTATTTGATATTTAAAAATTGAATGTATTAAATATGATATTGATAGATTTATAATAGTTATATGAAATGAATTTTATGTGGTTACCCTTGAAATTAAACTAGTTTATGTTAAACATGATCAAATGTTAGGGTGTATTATGGGGTTTATTGTACACATTGTTATATATAATTTTCTTATTTCTCCCCTCCAATTATATTTTCTGTGATTCCTTTGATATATAGGATCAATATATTTTTATGAGTAAAATAATAGATTAGAATTATTCTTTACCATGTCTATGAAAAATGAGACTATCCAATTCTTAAGGTATTATATACATCATTCATGCATTGGGGAAAAAAATTGTTCCTAAAAAATATAATTTCATATTGAAAAATTTTCAAGGATTCTGTAGTGATGTAGTCTAAGATTGTTTATGGATATCTAATGTGTTCCTATGTTGATTTCAATTTATTTATACAAGGTAAATTTGATATTTTTTATTTTACCATGATTGATTTAGGATTATAAATTTTCTATGGATACCTAATTGAAATTAGTGTTTCTTTAATTCTTATTATGATACTTCTAGTGTAAAATAGTTTCTATAGGGTTTTAGGAAATATGAATTTCTTTTTCTATGAATTATATTTTTTACCTAATGGTTATTTACTTAAAATTAGATAGCCATTATTATTTCTAGTAAACATTTTCAAAATTTTTTTTAAGTGACCAATATTGTTTTATTACAATTTCCATGAAATAATTTTATGTTTCTATCAAAATATATACTATATTTTTTATAATTAAAATTGATTTAATGTATTTTATGATTTTTTTATAAAATATTTCCTGAATTTATATTTTATAAATTTTAAAATGTATTTTATTCAAAAAAATTTAAACATTTAGGAATTTTATATTTTGATTAAATAATGAAATTGTTTCACACAACATGCTTAATGACATAAGAAAAAGTATACATTCAAACATCTATTTCAAAATAAGATTGAATGTAGTAAAATTAATTGATTAAGAGTGTTTAAATATGAGGATACCCTTTAGTTTTTTTCCCCATTCTTATCATAATTTATATGTTGAATATAGGTTCCACACTAATTTTATTTATGGTATTTTCTAGAATGGTATATGTTTTTTTATGTAGAAATTCAAGGTGTTAATTTTTGATGTGGTTGTGTAATTTAGGGGCAGTTGTTGTCTTGTGATTAAATTTTTATATTTTCCTCTTATTATACAAATTGCCAAAAAAAAATTACACTATGTTATTTAATATTGTATTGGATAGTATATTTTATATTTATTGATGTTAATATTGGGTTGTTTTGGATGTTTTTATTAGTTTTCATTATACATAGAAAATTTTTATTATTCTCTTGTGCCATATATGGTTAGACATTGTTTGGTAATTATATATTTCAAAAGGAATGATTCTATTAATTAAAATTTGGTCATGAAAAACTTCTATGTCGAGGAATAATATATTTATTATAGGAGGCGGGGCAGCTGCATTCCCGATATCACTCCTGTGAACATGGCATAAACCTAATGTGGGGCGACGCTGCTCCCTCCTCTCGATCGGAGGATGGAGGCTTGCAATCTCTGATGCAGAAAAAGGGATCTCCATACTTGCCTTTCTCAAATCATGACTTTCTTCCGCCCTTCCCTAGGGTATCGCTATCCACGAATGTCTTGGAGTTGTTTCAGGATGTGCCTTAACTCCCTCTATCCCCGACGGAGCTCACATATTCCACAGACCATTGCATGTTCATCCTGGTTGCTAGGTTTTTCCATCGTCGACCTTTAGAGGATGAATTTGATCATTTTATTTCTTTTACATGGAACCTATAGAAGTAGGCGATTGTTGGGCAGCTGGATCAGCGTCACATTATGATATGTTTTCGATCCGAGGAGGACCTTTTCGTCACCTGGTCTAGGGGTTCTAGAAGATGCAATTGATCTTCCTTCCACCTGTTTCATTGGTGTTTTGATTTCCATATGCGGCGCAACCCATCAATGATCGCATCTTGGGTTAGTCTTCCTGGTCTCCCTAATTCCTTTCAAAATCCAGCTATCTTGTGTATGATTGGGAATATGATTGGGATATACCTCTATTCTGATCGGGGAACGGAGGATCTGTTTCAACTTGTTTGTCCATGAATTTGTGTGGAAGTGGATGTTGCAAAACCACCTGTTAATTGAGTTTGGATTACGAATGGGGAATAATTACGATGGAAGCAGGAGGTCGGTTTTGAGTCATGGATGGATTACTGTGTCAATTGTCATCATTTTGGTCATCTAGAAATGGCCTATCGAGGAAAGAACATAACTAGAAAATTGCAAGCTGTAAATTTGGGACCTGGTGGCTCTGGAAACAGTGGTATGGAGCACCTGCTGGTAGAGGATCATCCTGAGAATTCTTTTTGTCGAAAACTGGTAACAACATATTTTAGGGGAAAGACCTATCATCAGGGGTCATGAAGTATGCTAGAAGGGAGATATCCTGTGAGCAGGGAGAGAAGGTTGATGAGCAGCCTCAACAAGTTGCGGAAGGTGAGGATGTATAGTCTACCGCGTTGGCTGCTGTGTTGAAAGCAGTTCCAACTGTGAATGGAATTTCACAAGCAATGGTTTGAGGACCTAGTGGCTCTAGAACTGTGATTTCCTATGAGCAGCGAATGAAGGATTAATGGTAGGATTGTCTGGCTACATATGGTGAGGCTACACAAATTACCGAAGTTACAGCGGGGATGAAGGCAGTTCCACCTGCATTGAATCCCTCTGTGAAGAATGTGTTTGAAACTCTAAAATCAGATCTTGGGGGCTAGAAACGGCCCCTGACTATGGTTAATGGAAATAGACGACTACAGGGGGATTCTGTTGTCACTCATAATTCATTTGAGTTATTGGAGACCGAGAGGAATCCTCCTACAAAGGAAGATGTGTAAAGTAATGAGTCTGAAAATTTGCAGATTATCCCTTATTCCCAGCCCATAATGACTAAGGACTATCATGGAATGGGGTCCTTTGATAATTGCATCAGTGAAATTCCCCTTCAATTCCTTAACCCGATTGATATGCAATCACAGTCGGAAGGAGGAGGTTGTTTTTCTACTTCAGATGGTATGTTGATTGGAGGAACTGATGTATGACAAAATTTTGGTCCTGTGAACATCACTTCAAAATGGGGACATGTATCTGATTGTGACAAAGGGAACATTAATGATGTTTCTAGAATATCCTATAGTGATATGGTTCAAAGTGAAAATACTAAATTTGCTTCATTTGAAGGTGTCATGAATGCTCCAGCAAAAAGACGACTAAGAAAAGATTACTCCTACCTACCGAACCCAGTTACCACTAGATCATCTGCTAGGAGGGGGAATTCTTCGAGGGATGTTTGTGGTGTGAAGAAGGGAATGTTATCTCCCATGGTGTTTCTATCTTTGGAAAAGCTGAATCTGAGAAAGATGTATGCTTAGGTTCTAAATCAATATGAATGCTCAGAGTGGGAATCGACTACGGCAGACGAAACTTTTCATCAAGCATATGGTGCTAGGGATGATTTCTATGATTTGCAGTTGTTTTCCTTGTTGTTATTTTCCTGCTTTCTATAATTTTTATCTTTATTAACAAATTTCCAGAGGTTTACCTCTGGCTGAGCTTTCCTGGGATATTTATTAATGGAGTTCATTTATAATTGTGTATTTTTTTAATTAGAAAGTTTCTATAAAAACTAATTATATTTTTCAAATAAATTAATGTTAGAAAATGTCACTCTCATAGTTATAAATATCATTTATTTGTTATCATAGGAACAATAAGTAGTTATGAATGATTATTTGTCATAATTTTGAAATTACTTATATTATATTAATTCTGGTCATATATTTTAAAAATTTTAGGTGTTATATAATTTATTTATATTATTATATAAGGAAAAAGAAATATTTAAGTTATAAAAATAAAAAAAATTCATAAAAAATGATGATAGTGATATAATTTGAGTAATATATAGTGTTCCACAAATTTGTAATTGGATTTAATTCTTTTTGATAAAATATAATATTCGAATTAAATATATTTTATTTTTTTGTTTTCAAAAAAATAATCTTAATAGGGTAAAAATTTTCAACAGTTATATTTCATAAAAAGAAGTTAGAATAGTTACAGGCACATGGCTTCGTCTAACCTAGTACTTCTCCATGGGGTTTTCTTATCCTTTTTGCAAAAAAGGTGAATGGTACCCTTATATTTTTTGTGGATTATTGAAATATGAATTAGTTTACAGTCATGAAATGATACGCCTTTTCGAGGATTGATGATCTATTTTATCAGCATCGAGGAGACCATGTGTTCTCAAATATTGACTTGAGATCTGGTTTTCCTCAATTGCGTTTTAGACTATCTTATATATATCTTAAAGCCTTTAATAGTAGGTATGGTCTATTGAAGAATGTGCTTATATTGTCAGGTCTCACGAATGTGCTGACAATTTCGATGGCGCTGATAAACCGAGTGTTCCTTCCTTACATGGATTCTTCAGTGGTAGGTGTTGTAGATGATATCTTGATTTACTCTCACACTCAACATGACCAACCTATCGATCATTAGATCATACTTAGTACACTAATACAACATTAGTTATATTCTAATTTCTCAAAATTCCACTTTTGGTTGGACTAGATTCACTTATTAGGTCATCTTATTTAAGAGATATGAGTAACATTAGACCCAAAGAATGTGAGAGAATATGGTTTGAAGGAGCAACTAATGAATTTCATTGAGGTATGGATATTTTAATAGAGTAATGGTTACTATATGTGCTGTATACATAAATTTTCATGCTTAAAAGTTCCACGAACATGCCTAACTAAGAAGGGTGAAAAGTATTATGGATAGATTATTGTGATTCATCTTTTCCAGAATTGAAAGGGACACTGACATCAACACTAATACATATGTTTTTAAATGAATTCAATAGTTACACCATTTACTATGATGTGTTAGGTATCAGGCTAGGAGCAGTCCTTATGTAGGGGAGATGAGTCTTGGTGTATGGGTCTTGATTGATGATGACATGCGAGATTAATTACCTAATATATTATCTCAAGTTAATTGATGTTGTGAATGCTTTTCTCTGTTGGAGAAATTATCATTTGGAAAAGCATTTTCTGGTGTTTACTAACCACAAATGTGTCACGTATATCTTTACTCTGCGAGATTTTAATTTGAGACAGTGACAGTGGGTTGAGTACCTTCAGTCCTTTGACATTTAGCTAGCTAAATTCATGGAAGAAAGGCAATGCAGTGGTTGATGAGTTGACTATGAGGAATTAGATCAATTCATTTCATTAGGTTAGTAGTGAGTGGAATATTATGGATATGTTGTTTGATATACATTTTGTGGTGCATGAAAGAATGGGACATGTTGTTCTTTTATGTATAACAGTTACCTCTACTATTCTAGATCGATTGAGAATAAGGAATCTATCATATTCTGAAGCCCTGGTCCTACATGATTGTGTTTTAGGATAGGAACGTACTACTATGTGGACCATGGGTGAGGATGAGGTATTTCATTTTCAAGGGAGTGTATGGTTTTTAGCAGATATATGCGAGGAGATGTAGTGAGATTTTTGTTCCTCAATTTGGGAAGTTCATCCTAGTGTCACCATGATATATAGAGATCTACAATGTTAGTATTGGTGGAATGGTATGAAATGGAATGTAGGTGATTTTCTATCAGATTTTACACCTTTCAATATGTGAAGGCAGAGAATTAGATACTCTAAGGGATTTCACAACATTTACCTATTCCCGAATGGAAGTGGAATGATGTCTCGATCGATTTAATGATAGTTTTTACCAAGGCTGGCATGAGGGAATGATTCGGTTTGGATCATTGTTGATAGACTCATAAAGGTTTCACATTTCTTGTCGATCAAGGAGAAAATCAGTTTTGATGATCTTAGAAGGTTTTACATACAAGATATTATATGTTTTCCTTGGGTTCTACACTCTATCATTTTAGACATGGATGACAATTTCACTTCTCATGTCCAGCAGAGACTATAGGGGGATTTGGGTACACAGTTACTTCTGAGTATATCTTTCCATCCCAAGACAAATGGCTAGTCCAAGTGCACAATTTATTTTTTGGAGGACATTCTTCAAGAATCCTACCTAGATTTTCATGGTTCTTGAGATATACACATACCCATAGTGGAGTTTTCCTATAATAAAACTTTTCACAAAACTATTCAGATGTCACCTTACAAGGATTATTACGTTAGGCCATGTCGATCACCCCTATATTGGCTGCAGGTAAGAGATGTAGCTTCGATGGGACCTTGTCATTTTTAAAGGACCACTATGAAGGTGGAGTTGAGTCGGAATATGATGCATACTACACAGTCGTTCCTGAAATCTTATGTTGATCGACAAAGATGACCTCTAGTGTTCAAGTTCGGTGATATGGTTTTTCTACGTGTCACACTGATGTTGGGACACATGATAATTTGGTTATAGGGAATGATTTCACTGAGGTATGTTAGGACATTTGAGGTTTTAGAGATAGTCATCCCAATTAACTATCAGTTGAAGTTACCTCAGAGGTACATGGCTATGTACGACATCATTAATTTTTCTCAGCTATGATGCTACTTTTTAGACTCATCTCACATTTTTCAACACAAGAAGGTTGAGTTGGAGGAGTATGCATCCTTTTCAGAGAACCCTAATGAGATTTTGGATTGTGGAATGATGGTTCTCCATGCGCGATATGTTCCTCTAGTATGGGTGATATTGCTGCACAGGCAAGTATATGACGAGACATAGTAGAGGGAGACTGATGTACGATCATAGTGGCCAGAGTAGTTTGATTTTTATTATTCACCACCCATTAAAAGGGATTTCAGGGATGACTTTCTTAATGAGATGATGTTTGTAAGAACCCAAATATTTATTTCATGTATGGATCTTTATTTAGGGTTGTCTTTGAGGAAAATGAATAATTGGATATTTTCCAAGTACATGTCAGGTACTCTTGAGTATAAGCTGTGAATTCAGTTGTCGTGGGGAGTCGTGTAGTGGCAGTGTAACGGTCGAGTACATTGATGTGTGAGGTGACCTAGATGGTCTCCTAAAGTGGGGACGATTGAGGCTAGTACACAAAGTGTAAATTAAATGAACACACTATTTAAATTTATTTGATTAATCGGACTACGGTCGCATCTAATCTCCAGAAGAGTCTTCTACTTTATGTGTCTCATAAAAGAGATTGAGTTACAACCGAAAATATTTTAGCTCCTCTCATTCATCCATCCAAGCTCCAATTGAGACGATGTAAGGTTCATTGTGTTCCCCTCAGCGATTTCTCTATTATCCTAGATCCCATATTTGTAATTTATTCTCTATTTTATGTTATTCAAGGATGAAATATTTTTGACATTTTTTAGATCTACGACGTTCTAGGGAGATTGAAGGGCTGACGCTTGAGAGGTATCATAATATAACATCAAAGTAGGTCATTTGTACCCTTGGTTGATTGTCTTTGGATATTATATTCTTTCAATGTCGAATAAAATAGTTAGGATATTGTGTATTAAGGATTTTGATTCCTTTTGAAACTTTTTGTGATTTGGTTGTTTGATTAAGGTTTGTTTCCAATGAATATGATTTTACACCCTAGTTTATGGGACCCCACATGGGTTCGTTCTATTGGTTGATTGTTATTGTTCATTTAGCCTAGGTTTCCTATGAGGAATACCATGTATCCATGCTTTGAGTTATCTTGGATGAAGTTAATTAGAATTATGTGATGCTTGTTTTTATGTTTTGATAACAATTGATCCATGTAAGAGTTATTAATTCTTGTAGATCCATTGATGATTGTTGTATGTGCACTGATCTTCCTTGGAATATGAGATCCTTGGGCATGGAAAACTTTAGGGGTTTTTACGTTCACTAATAAAGTACCATGAGAGACTCAATTTAGATTTTTACCCATGGATTATTGACTGTGAGAGCTATATGGAGGTCACTTTTGATTATTTATACTATGATGACCCCGAGGGTATTGACCGTGAGAGCTACCCTGAGGTCATGTATAATAAATTTATGCCATGTTAACCCATGGGTGTTGACTGTGAAGCTGTTAAGGTGGGCATTATAAATTTATTAGTGTATTGTTAAACCAATGGGGTTAGACTATGAGTGCATTAATAGAGGGTTTCTGTGAATGATTGATTGTTTATGACGAGTCTTCCAATCCAAAGAACAAGCTTGGACTCAGTCTTACATGTTTGTTTAGACTGAATTTTGAGATGTATGTTGTTACCATTATATAAGGGGATATAGAGCTTAGTCAAGATCTAAAGGATTTAGTATTCATTAGATTCAATAATTAATAAATTTAATTGAATATAATTAAAAAAGATAGGATTGTTTACCTTTTATTAAATCATAGTTTCTTACATTATTTCTTCATTTTACCTACTATATGTTTTCATTGACAGTTAGGAATAGAAATTTTGGTGGTTTCTTACAAGGATACATCTCACACCCTATTTGGGTCATTCTTTTGGACCCAAACAGATTATATGGTTGCCTGTATTGATAAGAGAAACTGCCCTTCTTCATCAGGTATTTGATTTCTATTATAGCTGGAGATCATGGGATCAAGCTAAGGATTGTGATTATTTTGATGTTTACTATTTTCTTTTTTACATTGGTTTAGTATTTCATTTCCAGAATTATAACTTCTTTGGATTCATTCCTAGACAAATGTGACATGCACTATTCTTTTCTATTTTCCATTTGTTTATTACTATCAGTCTTCCACTATTTACATGGTTTTATGGTATTTCAGCTTCCTCAACTGTTTAATATTTTTTTCCACTATGTTACTCTACTAATGAGGGAAATGTTTCCCCTCTATTTCACTTAAATCCCTCATTTTTATTGGGTAGCCTCTGATGTTATGGGAAATGTGTTTGAGGGCATGAGACCAACCGTGTACGGGGCACCTGAAATGGGGACATTATACTATTACTGTGTGGTTGACAATGAACTTATTATGTAATTTAAATCCATTATATGGGTTTAAAAATATGTCATCAAAGAAAAAATATTTTACCCATTCTTATATATAATAGTGAAGTTGATCTTTATTAGATATTATGTCTCAAGTCATCTCCATATAATAGATTATCTTTTATGATTTTCTTTGTGAGTGATAATAAATATTGTTAGGACAAATATTATTAAGGGAGAATTTAATACCATGATATATTAGTTTTCATTAAATAAAATAAAAAATCATGTTAAATATCTTACATAATATGAAACACCAAAGACAAATTAGTCAAGACATACTATAATTACCATATGAATATATGTCTAATAAATAAGAGGATATTAATTAATACGAGATAATTTTAATACATTCTATTTTTATCTAAATTTTTGAATTTTATATGAATATTATTATAATATATAATATTTCATTCTATGAATTGAGATATCAAGAATCATTTAGTTAGTAATTTATATGAAATTGAAATAAAACCCCAAATTAAAAAATTATATTTTCCTATAAAATCAATCTGTCTTAATATATTATATTTATAATTGAAAAAAAATATTGAGTTTTATATTTATATATTAAGAAATTGATATTATTTTTTGGTTATCCTGACAAGATTGTCCATGTATGGAATTTTTAGATTTTCCTGATAAGCGTCATTGGGTGAATAGTTAAAGGTTGATTACAAAAATACTTTAATTTTTAGTGGTTTATAATTATATAATAACGAATTTAATGATAATAAAAAATAATTAAGGAAATATAAATATTTAATAATTAATAAAAAAATATTACATTATAATTTTTAACATAGAAATAAAATTGTTTCACTTTGGAAAAGAATGTAACTTTTTTTTAAACATAAAAAATAATTTTCCTCCTTTAATTTTAATAAATTTTTCAAAATGATAGATTCATTTGAAAATTTGAAAATTCTCACTATATTTAGTATAATTTAATTAATTCCATAATAATCAAAATAATAATTTATTTATTGGGAAAATTGTTTTTATTTTTAAAATATTCTTTTTATAAAAACTACTTTTCTATCCATTTATATATTGATATATTTGAAGTGATTTTAAATAAATTTTTAATTAAAAACATAGAATATGGATTCCATTTTTTTAATTTTAATTTTAAAATTAATTATTTATATGAATTTCATGATCCATCAAAATGAATAGCTACTATGGTAAAAAATTTCCATCACATAATGGGTATAAATAGTTAACAATAGGATTAAACTAAGAGCCTAGGATACAATTATATATAAAACATAGCTAAATATGATTTCTATGAGTTTATTTTTTTGATACAATATCCTATATTTCAATTTATCTAAAATGTATCCACTTTTAATGATAAATACATTTATTTTATTTTAATATTCTTAAAACGTACAATGGTGTCATGCCTCACATTAAAAATATAGCACCTAAATTCCTAACTTATCCAACCATTTTCAGAACACAATATATATAAATATAAACATAAATACCTCATAAACTCCCCTACCCATACCTGGGAGGTCATCATCTCACAAAAATATCATACCTATGAGGCATAGGTTGTATGCCATTGGAAGATATTGATGGAGGAGGTAAATATAAATACTGAATTTGTTCATGTTTTTTTATTTCTATCTTTAAAATATATTCCAATCACTAAAATATCATTAAATAATTATCCAGAAATAATTGAAAATTTTTATGTTATTTGAAACCCTATTTTATTCCACATTTCAATCGAATAGAAAAAGAATTTCTCTTTTAAGCATATGGGAGGAATATTGACTCCATGATGTGATGTATTTATTTATTTCACCACAAAATCAAATGGGTAGTTATTAGTATATATCTAATGGAAATATATAATTTTAATGAAATAGTTATAGATTTTTATTTTTAAAAATATTATATACCTTCCCTCCATCATTCCTTCTATAAAATAGAAAAATCACATATGCATATGTGCGGATTATTTTCTCCAAGAAGTTATATGATTAATTTTAAATACCATTATATATGGATGTATATATATTTTTGTATATTGAATAAGTAACATAATATTTTATTATCCTTGGAACTAATATCCTTGATTTAATTCTAAAAAATTTTATTTAATAAAATTAGTTTATTCAATCAAGGATAACCATATCTTTGTCATCACAATTACTATATCGTAATAATTAAATCCCACTAATATTCAAAAAATACTTTGAGTATCTTGTTTAGTGTCTTGGGAGATTATCTATATAATAAAACTATTTTTTGTTACTTTTGAACATCTCCCCAAAATCGTACCTCAATAGACTCTGTTATTGACTCCTCGGTATTTGAAGTCATCTTCGTAACCAACTGATTGGATATATAGTGAAGGGGTGATATCAAACACTAAGTAATGGAAAACCACATCATCCTATAATCAATAGATATATCATAATAATATAATTGAATAATATCATTGAAAAAGTATCCTATTAAATTTAATAGGAAATATGAGGAGTTATCTACAAGTCATAACAAAATGACTTGTAGTCTCAAAATAATAAACATACTCAATGGTGGATGAGTGCAAAATTGAAAAAACAAATTAAATTGATATTATACCTTATATGATAAATTTAATATAAAAATATGTCATAAGTGAAACCATATGAATCCTAAACCTATTGGAGAAGGAATTGATACAAGTTTCCCATCACATGGTAGCCTAGGATAACCACCTTTTTACCCACATTGGATTCAGCTAACATCCATTTTAACCTCTTTGTATTTAGATGAAGACGTTTTATATCCATAGGGAATGGAATTATACACATGTAAACTCTTTTTATTAGGATACTACTTATATACCATCAAGGTATTGGGCAACTGCCGATGTACCATCTAAAGTTTCTATATAAACCCATGAACTACCATGGGTTTTGGCAACTACATGTTTACTATGATGGGATTGGGCTACTACACATTTATCCTTTTTATCATATGAGTTATATGACACTAATTAATGAATTAGAGATTAATATAGAATACCACCTATAAAAAATAATCATCCATCTATTTTATTCTAATATAACATGAATATATTAATATTTCATACATTGTTTAATTAACATAGGAAAAAATATAAGGGTTACATGAAAAAATACCTAGAAAATTTTCTAAATCATCTAGAGAATGTATGTGTTTTGTGTTATAAGAACATATCCTTAGTGTAATACAAGAATCATTATAGATGTTTATATAGATGGAAAATATTCTTGTAAGATCATTTATAAAATCACTCCAAAAAATAATAAGAATTACCCAATTTCACATAAAAATTAATTTAAATTATATTTACTACAAGTACCATGTTAAAAAAATGTAATGGTGGTTTTATTGAAATATAAATTTAAAATAATGTTAAAAATATAACATCATATGAAAATAATTTAATGAGATATTATAAAAAAATAACATTATCCAAAAATTGTCATGTAATATATACATTTTAAAAGAAAAATTTAAGAGTTGTAATTAATAAATTTAGTAACAATTTACTTTTTAATATATTAAACATAAATAATGGATCTTTGAAAAATAAGTATACACTATAACAAAGAAATGTTGATTTGTGGTTAAAATAAATGATCAATTAAGGAATGAAATTTCAATATTTTAAAATAACTTTATTGAAATTCAATTCATTAAATGGGAAAGTAAAAAATAGTTTTAGAATTTAGAGTAGGAAAATATGAATATAATATACCTCAATATATAATTACGATTCAGAATATAAAGTAGTACATTTTAGGAAAGAAAAAATATGGGCATGGATTAAAATTCATCATTAATGAAAATGAGAATTATTAATAGCTATGATATACTTTTATAATAAAAATTTTTTATGGGATGTGGTTGAGAATCAAAAAATTCATTTTGATCAAACTGAATGATAATATAATTTTTAAAATCATTTTTTTGAAGAAATAATGAATTGATGTAATAATTTTAGGATGAAACATTATAACTCATGGAACTTGGATTTGAGTTTATTAAAAAAGATTACATTGAAAATATCATTTAATTTTATAGCTGATGAAATTTGAAACATAAAATGGATTATTAAAAATAATATATTTCATTAAAAATGTTGGTAAAATAAATCCATTTAAAATACATACTCCACAAAATGGAATTATTTATTAAATACAAATAGCCTCTCATGGAAGAAAAATTAAGATAGACAAACATACATTAAACCTCTATTAGTTGAACATCCTTTAACCCCTAGTATAAAAATAAATCTCTATTACTAACTTCTTTATAAACCATAAAATTATGAAAACCCTTTATAAAAATAATTTAGAATAATTTATTAGAAATATATTAGTCATATATATTTAATTTTCATCATTAAAATATTATTCACTTTGATTATTTACTTTAGTACTTGATTCATTAATGATGTGTAGATACATATTTATAGATTCAAATTTGGTAACTATAATTTATTTATTTGTACTGTAATACATATTTCATAATAATTTATATTTTTATAATATCAATTAACATATATTTTATTTTTGTCTTGAGCGACGGTATTTGGTGACCAGATCATTTATGTAATTTACAATAAACCAAAATATGTATAAAAAATTATATATTAAATATTAATATAATACTTATAGATAGATAAACAAATTACATTATGTTGAACTTATAATTAAACATTTATTTTCTTATCTATAATTATCCATTATATATAAATTTAGCATATTTTTAGTATGTGGTCAAACTGACCCCAATAAGAAAATGATATAATCCATAGATCTGTATGGTTACTATAGTAATTCCATTTGAAGAATATTTTTAATATTTTAAATAATAATGATATTTTTAATATTAATTAAACATGGTGAATCATTTACTATAATTTTTTGGTAATAATGAAAATACTGGATGAAAAATTAAATACTACACCTTCATAGAGGCAGTAGTATACAAGTACTTATATACGAAGCATTCATCTTCCATATAATATGAGTAAGATATATAATGGATTATAATTTCAAAATATTGATAATGTTAAAAATAAAATATTAATATAATATATAATTTTTTTATAAACACTAATGTAAGGAGGTGATGTAAAATAAATCACACATTTCATTTAAATAGTAGTTATCATAATTTGTTAACAACGTCTTCATTTTTCATATATTTTTGGGAATTTATTACAATATATATTAAATTAATAAAATAAAATTTATATATATTAATAATAAATATTTTATAATAATTTAATTCATAAAATATTTTTAGGGGTTAAAAAAAGAAAAATTATGAGATCAAAGATGAGAAGATTTCCTCAACTTTGAATGTTCTCCCATGGGTAATACATTAAGATTCATTAGCACTGTATTTTTGAATTACCATAGTTTCATGGATGAGTTAATTAACATGATGCTATATTTGGGTCACATTTTTTCAATTAAATTATCCATATATACTCTTGGAATGGATTGGTAGTTAAATCCTTTTCTAGGTTAAGGTAATTCCATTTTTTAGTGGATATTAATTTTTACTTTAAGGTGTACATGTGTTTCACATGTAAGGTTGAGATAAATGCCAATATAATTTATAGTGGTAAATTAAATTTATATCATCCCATAATAAATAATGTGATAAATATTTCTAAAACATTATTTACATCATTTTACTCTTAGATTATTCATTTTTTTGTTTTTTGGTTATTACTGTAGTAATTAATTTTACCCTTAATAATTTACTATTGAAGACTAGAAAAAAATTGGGGCATAATGAATAAATTTTCAATAATTATTCAAAATATTAAATAAATTTTATCAATTATAATTTCTATGTGGAAGGAGAAAATAATTTTTATATTATCGTAATTAATTTGTAAGTCTTTTTTTTCAGAGATCGTGTATTTTGATTCATGAAGATTGCATTTTATTATAAAATTTTAAATTTAGTGGATTTAATTTTGATTAATTTTAATAATATTAAAAATAATTGTTATGTGGCTATCAAATAATACCATAACAAAATATCATATTTTGGATATCCAGTTTGAATGAACTGGCCAAAAATAGTTTGGGGAAAAATAAAATATTACTTATGTATCAAAAATGACAAAATAGATTTGAAAAACACAAAATTTAATGTTTAATAGAATTAATTGTATTTTAAAATATATATTTTTAATATAATTGTTTGCATAAACTATTAAATATTTATTTTTTAATGAAAATTCTAAAAAAAATAACAATTATTTTAAAATAGATATTTTTCACTATTCTCCCACAATTAATCCATACATCAAAAATATAAAACAATAGTCATAAGAAAATTGTGGAAATTCAAATTAAAAAACAATTTAAATTTTATAATATTTAAATTCAAAATTTTATATATTTATTTTTTAAATGAAAATACAAAATATAAAAAAAACGTGTTTTTATTAGAAATTCATTTTGAGTGGTCTTAATATTATTTCATATAAATTTATAATATAATGAATGATAACATATTATTTCTGATGAAAGAATTTAATAAAAACGTTCAATTGAATTAATTATAAAATATTATATAGACAATTAATGAAAATATTTACATGAGAAATTAAAATTCATTTTAATAGTAATTCATAAAAATTAATTGTTCTCAACATATAAGAAATTTTTGATGAAAAATAAACTATTATTAACTAGTCGTGCTATATTTATTATAATGTTTTTAATAATATTCATTTAACATGTCACTAGAGGTTCTAGTTCAATATTGCATGTGAAACATTGTATATAAAACATTATTCCCAAATCTTATGTTTTTGACTTATCCCCTTAAATAAAATGAATCCTTATTGTTTATTTACCCCTATAGAAGAGTATATATATTCGTAATTTTAACATAGTCCTGATTTTAGGTATTTATTTTATTGAGGAATCTATCATACAATCTGATGTTTGAATGATTTTCTATTCTTTTCTATAACTATTTTCATTAAATGCATCTCATCATTAGATAACAGGACCTATTTGAAGTTTATAGTTATCCTTTTACTAATTAGTTATTATTTTTTATTTTTTTATTTCAAAATACCTCCAATTTTAATGGGTTATATATAGTGATACCAAATCCAAACTTCATGTCATATCAAATTTTATTAATGGGGTGGAATTTGATTTTTATAAAGTATTTTAATAAAAAAGTAATCAAAAAATAGTTGAAAATTTTATATTCAATCATTAAATAAATAAAATTATTAATTAATAATCTAATATACATTCTTTGGGATGATAATTTTTCATATCATATATACATTATTAAATATAAAAGGGTGGGTAGATATAAATTTGAAAAAAAATCCTTAATTTATTATTAGAGGATAATTATAACCCAATTATCACAACTTACATCCATACTAGTTATTCAATAGGATATCCCATCTTCTTGTATTTTCTTATACCCATAATATATATATTTCCTTCAGTTTGGGAATCTATTGGTATTTTTTCCATTTTCACTATATTTAAATAATTTTCTCATCACTTTTTTCCAAATATGAACTTGATATCCCCACTTCATGTTTCCCAAACACTATATTCTTACTTAAAAATATGTTACTCTATTTCCTATATTTCTTAGAAATAAATATCCATTTAGAATCTTGATAAATCTCTCTTGTAATGTATTTTTTCATTTTTTACATGAATATTATTGGATTTTTACATATTAGGTCGTTACCCATTTATCTTTCAAAAAAACTCTATTTTCCCTTATTCTATCCTCTTTGAAAACTCTATTTTTTTTATTGTTATGTATTACCATAATATATATTCTACTATCATCAATCCTATTTGGTTTACCTATGGAAGTATAATTTCTTTTTCTGTCACATAAATATTTTTATTAATTATATTCTATTCAGTTTAATGCTTAAAAAATTAATATTGGGGGTACAAATACAGAATTCAATATAACGAAAATAATTTTGTTAATTTGATTTATATGTATACTATAGTATTTTAATTTTCAAATAATTAAACATTTTTATCCATTTTAGACTTTCCATAATGATTTTGAACCTAATTATATTCAAATAATTCATTATTTTTAATAAATAGTTCACAGATTAACAAAAGAATGTTCCCATGGAGTGTATATCCTAGTGTAAAATCAAATGAGAACTCATTGTAAACTGAGTAACGATAATTTTGATACTCAATAAAACATTTTTTATTACCTCTTGGTACATCTATGTAGAAACTGAATCCATATTCCTATATTAATATATTGTTATATTTTCTAAGAAACAACATTACCTTGACTTTACCAATTTGTCATGAAGTTTTCCAATACATAGACATATCATTACGTTTTTCACATGATACACCTTACCATATTCCCTAAAAAACTAAATTAATATATAAAAATAACTAATTATTTCTTTAATAACAACTGAGGCACCCTAGACCCACACTCTTCGATCTTGTGTAACAACCACTTTCTATTAAAACTAGATTTGATACAATAGAAGTAAATCATATTGTTATAATACATAATTTCTAAAACTTATTATTATTTATAAAAAATGATCACATAGTTCCAAGAATTTATGGATTATTCTCTTCTTTGGAAAGCTATATATATTATTTATTTCAAATTACATAGAAAGATATCATCCTAATAAAACCACACTATACTTATTTCCATAATTTTTATAAGTTATGCACATCATCATAACCTAGGGAACAAAATGATAATGAAGGATTATGATTAAATATTCTATATGAGGTATGATCATTATCATATCATCATTGGTTAAATAATAAGTATACGAAAAATGGGAAAATTTGTAAATAGAAAATTAAAAATAACATAGATAAATAATAGTTTTCTCTAAAGAAAAATATAATGACATGTAGTATAAAAAGATCAGAAATATTTCTTGGTGTAAGAGTTCATATATTATAAATAACAGTGGTATCATAAAATGGGCATATAACATAGTAATATGGATTAAAAAATTTCATAGGAACCAATATCATTGTAGAGTAAGAACTGCAATCTTATTCCCATTACATAGTGTTCTTGGGATTAAAACATGTTTACCATCATTGGCTTAATCTAAAAACATGTTTACCCTATTAGTCTTATAATAACAACATTTATACTCTCATGCTCTTATAATACTACTAATAAAACTTATTGTGATTGTCTAAGTACTCATTTACATTCTCAGAATTTGTTGATAAGTTGTTATTTTTAGAAATCCATAACCCAAAATTCATATTTACCTAGGAATATAATAATGTGAACACCCATGGTTAATATCTTTAGGGGTCCAATCAAAAATCATTGTCCATTAATTATCATTATTTATAATCTTACTTGTATAATAATAAATAATATATTTTTATTATTAGTGGTTACTATATCTAAATTTATTATATAAATTTATTAATTTCAATTTAGAAAATAAAGAAGAACGTGAAGTTATAGGGATGTAATTGAGATAAATGATATATTCCATAGGAGATTATGTGGATGAAATCATTATTCATTAAAATATAATAAGTATTCAATCCAATTTTTAGAGTAACCCCATCACTCAACACCCTATTAATTGAAATTTTATTACCCCTAACCAGCCCTCTATATCTCAAACAATCCTTCTAACATATTCAACACAATTGTACGAAAACTCTCTATATGAAATATTATGAAGATATAATAGTTGAATATTAATAATTAACAATATAAACATAAATATTGGGAAGGATAATACTTTCATCAACTAGATTAACTAATATTGGAAACATCAAAGCTAAATAAATGGAAAAACCAAATTCTAAAAACACAAGAATCACCAATCCCTTATCAAAAATAGAAAGGTTAGTTGTTCATTTTCCTATGGATGAGAATTATCAATGGGGAAACTACAAAAATAGGGAAATAATAACGATAATTATAATAAAAATATGAATAATATAAATGAAAAGTGTGTAAATCTATTATAATAAAAAAACCCAAATACATATAAAGTGGATAACTAAAACAGATAACCAAAAATTATTAGTATAATTTCCAAACACCTAAGAGTGAGTTTTGGAAGAAATTTATCATCAAGATATATGGATAATTTTTGTTCTATTTATATTCATTAATATTTTTTAAAATGATCACTTATTAAATTTTATAATTATAAAGGTGATATTATAAAAAATCGCATATTTCTTCACTATCAACCTATATAATTTCATATCCATGGGAATTTTTTAGCATGCACAATGAAAAAATAGTCCCAAAAAACATTTCTGGTCTAATCGTTTATTAGAATTTACATGACATAATTCGCCATGAATTTACATCCATGTTGGGGAAAAATCACTCACAGACACTATTTATTATACAATTATTTGAATCATCATAGACTCCATGAGAAGATTTAGGATATTAAAATAGACTGTTTATTATATAAGGTCTCATCTAAAAAATTTTCAATAACTATTCACGGATTACAAGTCCAAAATTGTAAGCTTTATTGGGACTCTAATGTATGGATTCAACACTCTATTATAGTAAATGAAATAAATACAAAAAAAATTATAAACCATTAAATAAATGACATTACCAATATTTATTACTTAACAATATAATAATAGAAAATATATTAAATAAAAAAAGAAAGGATAAAAATAAAATTTAATTAATTTAAATAATTTATATCAAATTTTTATAAAAACATGAAAATCTATAAATTACAATTAAATAATAATATTATGTGATTAAAATTATTAAAATAAAGAATAAATAATTTGAAATGTTGTTCTTAATCATTAGGATACTACCTATATACCCTTTTTTATAATATGAGATACCAAACATCAACAAATTCATATTAGCATGATATTAGACCCCACTCCAAAATAACAATCACCCATACATTATTCTTAAGAAAGAACATGAAAACATTATCTAAGAGTGGTGATTTTCCTCAAAAGTTTTTTTCGTAAGGTATACAATTAATGATGTTGTTTAGTGTTAAAACAATACACCCCTACTAAAACATAAGATTCGTTAATATTGATGAAATAAATGAAATAAACTATTTCAAGATCCATTGGTAAATCACATTGTATACATATTTGAAATAAACCTTTTCATTTAAAAATCACTATTAATTAGTTTTATATGTAACTCTATATTATAAAAATGAAACAAATATTAAATGTGAATTCCATTTTTGAAAATGAATGTTTTCATAAGGAAAAAATACTAAATGTGATTTAAAGATAAAAATTAACATTTGTATCAATCAATGATGTTTTGTGACACATTAAGATATTTTATTTTATTTTTTGTAGTGAAATTTTATGGAAAAATTAATTTAAATATTTAATCATTATTAATGGATCCTTGAAAAATATATAAACACTACTACAAAAATGGTGTAATGGTTGGAAAAATGGAAAAGAAAAATAGAGAACCATTTTAATAATTTTAAATCCCATTTTTGAAAAAAATATATTTTAATAATGATTTATAAAACATACTTTTGAAAATATGATAATGAAATCATGTATATAAACCCAATTTTTTCATATATTGATATTACATATTTTAATTTGAATATTAAATAAATTACAAAAACACATTACAAAGAATAAAAAATTTTCTATATCTTTTGAAACATAGGACATAATATTTTAACACGATGAAGGATCTTCAAAATCTACAATGAAATATATCCCATTTAGTACTCTTAAAAAACATGCCTTATTTAAATATTGTCATCATAACCTATGGAAATAAAAAATAGTCATGTTAATCTCAAATTCTATGTAGAGGTATAAAATGAAGATTTATAAGCATGACATGAGAATAATGGTATGAGAGTATGAGTGTAAATTTAGAAAATTGTAACATTCATATTAACGATAGTGGAATAAAGTTAGAAATATCATAAGTCATTAATGAAAAGTAAATCCACAAAAACGATTCATGAGAGAATAACATTGGAATAATACAATGATTTATGGCATACACACAATAGTAAAATTCATATTTCAAGGTTAACCATCAAGAAATTCATAAACTATTTGGTATGGGATGACCACCCATGTACATGCTTCATCTTAAAAAAGCCTCTCATGTAACCTCTTTTTTGAGCATGGTCTGACCACCCAGGTACCCCTTGAGCTCGTATAGAATGTATCCTCAGCCAGTGCATTTGATAGATATTCTTGGTGCACATCACACATAATGAAATCATACATATGTGTTTCACCAAATCATATACATGATTAATATAATAAAAAATTAAATGAAATGGGTATCATGAACAATTCATCACATTATAACCTCTATAGTAGAGATATGTTGAAAATTATTTCATTATAGCATAACTATTGAAAACAAGAATGTTTTGTAATAATTTAAACATGGTTTAGCGCATAGAAGAGAAATAGGTTTCTTAACCATAATTCCATTAAAACATAATCCCTTCTAATAATTAATATGAATCGAATACATGGATAATATTTCTAGTAAAAAAAGTTTTTTAAAAGATTGCGATCAATGATTGATAATGATCTTGTAATATAACTTAAAACATTTCATCTTGAAAATAATCTATAATTGAAAGTCCCATTCATAAAACATTTTCAAAATAAATCTTTTTTAAAATAAAATTGGAAACCATTAATTAATTTATTCATTTAAAACATTTCATTAATAAAATATACTTTCCACTTCGTGGAACACTTTTTGAAATGTAAAAAAAATTAAAAAAAATTTCATTGAAAATTAATTCAAAATATTATAATGGAATAATCTAAAGTAATTTAAAACAATTTTCAAACATAAAACATTTATAAAATATCTAACTTTAAAAATAACCTTCCAAAACTAATAAATAATTCCTTGAAAATTATTAAATTATTTTTAATCCTAATTAGTTTTCAATTTTACTTTCTTTAAAAAGATATAAAATAATTTTTAAATATTTATGAAATCGTTTTCATTAAAAAATATTATAAAGAATATTAATTTAATTTTGTTTTCATGAATATAGATAATATTTTACATGATGTACAAACAAAATCAAGGATTATTTTCAAATTGATGATAGAAGTCAAAAGATCATTGATCAGAAAACACAAATAAATTCCTTTTAAATGAAATTTATAAAATGGTAAAACATTGGAAAAAGTTTCTTTTAAAATTTTTATTATAATGGTTGAATAAAACTAAAAATATTTTTGAAAATAATTATTTTGAATGAAAATATATTTATATTAATTGAAAAAAATAATGTTTTATTTCCATAAAAACATTTTGTTTTTTATATAAATTATCGAAGAGTTGATGAATGGTTACATTAAATGAAGATAACATGAATATCTAGGGGGGAATTAAAATTTTGATAATTGTTTATACTTATATTTTTATATTTTATCAATATAATATTAAAAATAATCAATTCCATTAAATGATTTGATTGTAACAAAAAGCCATTTCCACTTTGGTATCCTTGAATTGTAAACCCTATAAAGGAATTACAAACAATGGAACATAACATATCATTATTTTAGAGAAGGACATAATAATACATAGAAATTTTCCTCAGGTAACCATATTCAAAAAATAATTTCCTAATATAGGGAACCTATGAAACTATTTCTCAAAATTCAAAAAATAATTTGTGGGGGTGGGGGCATGGGTAAATTGAGAAATAGTTTCCCTAAACATATGAAAACTTGGATACATTGGGAAATAGTTTCCTGAGTTTCATAATTTTGGAAATATATTTTTTCATGTTATTATATAAGGAATATTACATAATGTTACATGTCAATAGGTTATCATATAATCCTCCTGAATGAATGTCGATGCATATCATAAAATTCATTTTAAAGAAGAAAATGGAGACAAAAATCCTTAACCAATTTGAAAAATTATGAATTGTAATACCAATGAGAGAGATATCCTAAAATTTAAATATAAATAATGTCTTTTTGGAATTTATCATAAAATGAATTTATGGGAATTATATAAACCACATGGATGAAAGATCTTTTGAATATATAATAAGTCTCACAAAAGTGAAATGTGAAATAGCAATCCATTACAGGTATAGAAACATATGAATCAGAATCCCCCTGAAATAAAAATTTTAATGGAAACATTAATTATATTTAAATTAGCTATATTTATGATTTATAAAGTAATATATAAGTATATAAACCACATAATGGCAAAATGTGGTGAATACTTCTGAATTATCCTAGAAATAATATTGATTATAAAATATTGTCTAACCATTAGTCATGAATTCAATCATACTGGTTAGAAAATCATATATAATAAATAGAAGTGTATTATATTTCTTTCATATAACCACATTTTTATATATCATACCACATATGATTTTTTATAACATTTTATTACCCATTTATTGACAATTCCATGTCATAGTTATGTTTTTGGTAGTAACCACTTTTTTTCCCACAAAAATCCTAATCTGTTAAATTTTTAATTCCCTTTCTATAATCATGATTTCAACATATTCTAGATGATAACAATCATAAAAACTTCATATATATTCTAAATATTTTTATTCATAGTAACACATGAAATTTTGTAATGAGAAGTGAGATACACCATTCAAGGATAATGTAGGCCATACATTTGCATGAACCTTATTTATTCATTTTATTGATGGGTAGAAAAGAATAAAATTAAATAAAATATATTATCATTCCTGAATAATATTTATTTCATATATATCATAATTTTTTATTCAATCTATACATAACTCATTCTATATCTAGAGTGAAGAATCACATTTCTTTGAGAGGTGGTAGTCTTCCATACATGGTCATGATGTTATTTTATTACCAAAAATGGAAAACATTAATCAATGTGTAATATAATAATTTAGAAAACATTATAAAATAATAAATATTATATATATCCTCTATACATTTTATCTTCATCATTATTCCCAACCTTGGAAGGTGGTAATAGAAAAATGAATGAAATCTGTTTATGAGGGGGTAGTTTGCAATACATATAAATGATGAACTCATAACCCATTTTCAAAAGTGTGTATGGTTATAGATAATACAAATACATAAACAAATATCAGTATGTTAATGATAAATATGTTATTATATAATCATTATATAAAAACATTGAAGGGTTTTGAGGATGAAATAAAAAAAAGTTCATTGATAAACGTTACATCTTCATCTGGTATCTTCTTTTGTTTTGTACCAAAGGCCTTTCCTAGATTCGTTTATGAAAAAACTATTGTATCTAGTGTTATGGAAGGTATTTTGGGATGTTATTTTGGTTGGGTTTTGTAGATCTATAACACTTCAGATATTTGAAGAAGGTGGAGAATGATACCCCTTTAAAATTGTGGAGTGGAATTCATGATAATACTCAAATATATTCACTATTTGGAGGTATCTTTTACCTAATTTGTATCAAATAATTAATAATTATTGGGGGAGGTTTCGATAAATACAACCACCACTAAAAAATAATTTTAATTTTATAATGTTCTTCCATAAAAAATATGATTACCAACTTTTACCGTTTTAGTTTTTAACTATATTATATAGTTTTATAACCAAAACATTTTATCCATTAAGACTAAATTAAATGGTTGATTATTAAAAAATTTATAACTAATATTTAATAAATAAAAAAAACTATTTATAAAATAATAAAATCAATTTTTTTAGAAATTATTTTCAAAAGGAGAGTGAGTAACATGTACAATAACTTCTTAAAACATAACTACACTAACAATTTTTTTACTTTTTAGTAGTTCATTTGTTCATTATAAAAGATAAATTGGTCTATGAATGGACCATATTATATGTTTATTAGCAATTAAAAATCACATTTATGAATATATGATTTTTTTGAAATTTTTAATCAATAAAAAAATATTATTTATTAGAAAATAACTTTATTTTAAATTTTGACATTATTTATTCAATTTGATTTTTAAAATATCAATAAAAAATTGAAATAGAATATATTATGTTTTGAGATTTGTAGAAAGATATATAAATCTATAAAATTAATGGAATATATTAATTCATTTAATTTAACTCAATTTTCATATTTTATATATCTTTTATTCTAGTTAATTAGAATCTAAATAATTTAGGTACCATATTTTCCTAAAAATTTGATGTAATTAATTTATCTCAATAATTAAATAAAATTAATTATAATTATTGAAAAATATATTTATATTTCATAATACTATTTATAAACAAACATATGTTGTTTTTTAAAATTCAAAATCATTATAAAAATGAAAGGAAATGAAGGGCCATTTTCTCACTACATAACAAATGAAAATTTTAAAATTCATTGAATATTATTCCAATAACTCATACTAATAGATCATATTAAGTTAATTATTGATTTTTTTCCATCTAAATGTTGTAGTAGAAGTATTTAGGTCATTTTTTATCTTATATTCTAAATATAACCACTATGTAAACTCATTTTGTAGTTAAGAAAAAAAATTAAATTTGATTGTTTTCACTAATCAAATTGATAAAAAATATATTTCTTATTATAAAGTAAAAATTATTATAATTCAAAATATGAAATCTATTTTTAAAAATCAAATCTCAAAATTCTATAAGTTTATTCTAAAATTAATCCTACAGAATTGATGAGAAAGTAAGTTTTTTTATAGTGAAAAGATCAAAATTTTGAAATGCTTTTATATCTAATTTCATTAATAAAATTATTTAAATTTAAAAAATTGGATTAAATGATGTAATATTAATGTAATGTTACTTTTAAACCATATTAAAATATAATTTATCATAATAAATTCCTTAAATAAAGGTGATGTTTTCTACTTAAAATTCGTATTTTTTCCCTATTAATAAAAATATGAATCTATTAAGAAAAATTTCTAATAATTACCCCTAAGATAATGTAATATCCCATCCTGAGTGCCCATAAATAGTTCCCTAACATATTTGGTCCGAATCTCTCAAGCATTCCTCCCCGTATTCTAGAGGGTACAGACGTGCAACGAATGTCTAGTAAGTCATTCATGGGTAGGCTATACCCTCTTTTATCAGAATTAAATGCATAAAAAAGCTAAAAAAAATAATCAAATGTAGATACATATAAATAACCATAACAATACCAAGTCCCATGGTAGTCAAAATATGAAATAAAATACTCAACTAAAAATGGAAAGCATGCAATGACAATGTAAGTGTCAAGTGTCTACAATGAAACCAATGTAAAGACATAATGACTCCAAAGTAGGCCTATAACCACATTGAGTTCCCTCAAAAAATCCATATTTCCAAATACAAATCAATCCTAGGGCCTTTCCATAGTCTTTTACTTCAATAAAAATGTCTATTCAGGTTCCGATCTGGTGGCCAGAGTAGGGTGTGAGTAAAACTTAGTAGGCCACCACAAACGTCATCTAAAACAAGTCTAGTCAAAATATAGTGTATGGATAATTTGATGAAATAAATATAGTGAATTATTAAATAGTTATCACATTTTCCTTTATTTCTAAATCATCTCATTAATCTCAGTTTTAATTTATATCTCCGATTAAAATCACAATACATTATTGTAATTAATTTGGTGTTGAATTACATGTCAAGCACCACAAATATCATTCGTTGTATATAGCCATTTCTAACACCCCTCATCACATTCAGTGTATATTTCCATGTCTAATACCCTCCATCACAGTCACTTGGTTAACTATTAGGTAAGAAGGCTCTATCAATGTCCCAACTTCTCAATCAATCAAGAATGCCATGTCTAGAACATATATTCTCATTCATTTAAATAATTCATTAAATCCAAAAAATTAACCACATATTTTTTGTAATAATAAAATGATTAGTTGCACAAATTAAAGTCCATTGGGTAACGCAACAATTAACATGCACACAACCCATTAATTTATTCATCATTTAATTAATCAATGAATTTAAATCATATTCCATATTTTTGTATTCACCATTAATTTTCCAAATCAAATATCAACTTGTCATAAATAATTATATAATTACATATCTTAATGAAATAATAAGTCACATAATTAATCAACTATTAATTATCTCATATATCTAAGCCTTTTTTCATAATTAATTCCCCAAGGTTAATTATCTCCAAAAAAACCAAATTCAATATTTCAATTAAAATATATGAACCCATAAATAAATACCCTAATTCAATTATCTATTTGGGAATCCCATTAGTTTCTTAATAATATCATAAATTAATCATCAGTATCTCTAAAGAATCATTAATTCAAATCATATTCTTAATTATCCCAATTTAGGAAATCCTTTAATAAGGGATGCTAGCAATTTATTAATCTCACATACACATATCAAATCCATAACTATGGGAGTTCAGTTTAGACAAACTACCTCAGTTTTTTGACAGATGTTAGCCCAACAGAAATCCCCAAAATCCAAGCAGTATAACGACATTGATCAAGATCCGGATCTAAATCCATAAATACAAAATTAAGATCCAAAGCATAAATATCTTGCAAAACTATATCTGGATTCACAATCCTAGATCTAGATCTCAACTAATAGGTATAGATCCATGTAAACTGTAGATATATTACATGAAAAGAGAAAATAACTATAGTATACAATACAAAAGAATTAATGGAATGAAATCCATTTACATGGATGAAAACAGACCTTTAATCCAGGCTTTTTATCTCAATGAACGGTGTTCGAATTGGCATAGAATCCCTTTGAAAGGATCAAGGATATCCTATAATTCATCAACCCCAAGAATAGGTCAAATAGAGGGGTATCAGGTGTATGGGTGATTTAAAGACAAGTTAGTGGGTAATAAAAACCCACATGCATGGTTTCTTGGGAAGGGGAACACGGTTTGGGTAACCCATGTGCAAACCATGCAGACCTATTTATCCAGGATCGCATGGTTCTATGGGTGAGGTACACGGTTTTTCAAACCCTGTGTAAACTATGCACAACCCTCACTGTGTTAATTTTTCATAAAAAATCACCCAAAAACACCTCTGACCATAACTCTAAAATAAATGTACTAAGAAAAAACATTATGTACATGAAAACAAGTGTGTGATGATCTCGTAAAACTGATGGGATCTAGCAATATCCCCATATTATAATAGCTCTTCATCGAGCCACACTCCCAAAAATCACTAAGATATTGATCCAAAAATATTGGGCCCCTAGGACCTTATGTCTACTTCCCATTCCAAAATTTACTCTTTCATATGTCCATGTTTCCCTAACACATGAACAATCGACATGGTATTTCCCCGCAACAATTCATCACTGTAATCCAGTACACATATTGGAATCTCCTCAATGGGTGAAACTATCATGAGTTCAACCTCATCTATATTAGTCACATTAGAATGTTTGGGATGATACCTCCATTGGTGTGATTGATAAAAAATATCATGAATAATGATGATTTTTTTTTGTAAGGGCCAATCATAATGCCACCAGCCTGATCCTCTCTACTAACTCAAGCGGTCCTATAAACATGGCCACCTACATCCCCTACCTATGTATCCTATATTAACCCAACCCTAAGGAATACAATATTACCCTATTTAAGCTCTAGGGTAGTCTATGTCTATTAGTTCTTTACTTCTATATAATCTGACTCGTAGCAATACATTTTCAAATCAACTATAGTAGCTCTGATGTCTCTTGTAGAAGACTTGGTCCCAACATCTCTAACTAACCCACCTTTATCTATCATACTAATAATCTAAAAGTTCCACCATAAAGTGTCACATATGATTCCATCTGTATAGTTTCCAGATAACTATTTTTATTGGTGAGCTCGACTAAATCCAATTTCTTATCCTAAGAACCACTGATTTCAAACACACATACCTGCATCATATCCTCTAGCACCTATATGGTATGCTCTTACTTCCCATCTGTCTGTGGGTGGAAATATATACTCAAAAAAATATGTGTTCCATGTGTTTTCTATAAGACATACCAAAAACGTTATCTAAAGAATGAGTCGCGATCTGAAACTATAGTATATGGAACCCTGTACAAATAGACTATCTCTTGAACAAATAGTTCTCCCAACTGTTTTATTAAAAAGGGTTCCCTTATCGGTATTAAATATGAATCCTTCATCAGTCGATCCATAATGACCCAAATAGAATCATTCTTCAAAAATTTATTTGGAATACCTACCACAAAATCCATAGCTACATGGTCTCAATTCAATTATGGAATAGGTAACAGTTGAAATAGGCCTCTAGGTTGTTGATTCTATTCTTTCACCTGCTGATAGGTGAAACAACCTTTTACAAACCGTACTATAACCATTTTCATTCTTAGCCACAAAAACTGTAGATAGAGGTCACATAATATATTTGTTATCCCAGGACGTACCACCCACTTCATGGCATAAAGTTCTCACATGATTTCTTCTTGCATACTTGTAGGCACGACAACCCAATTTTTCACACCAATGATCTCATCCTCATCTATTATCTAGTCTAAAGGTGTATCCCCACTATAAAGGCATTATTTTAATGATAAACACTTTGGATCCTCATACACAATGTCCTAAATACATCTTAGGAGTGTAGACTCCACAAGTACTAAAACCAGAGTCATATACTCCTAAATCTCATAAACCATCACGAGCATTATAGTTGGAAAAGTCATCATCCTACACTTCACACTTGACTCATGTAACAACTGTGTTTGAGTTTTCATTCTCGAGGAATCAGCCACACAATTACCCCTTCCTTGTGTGTATTGTATATCAAAATAAAAATAGTGCATATAATATACCCATCTTCGGTCTGAGATATTCAAGTCATGTTATGAAAAGATATACATTAGGATTTTGTGATCTGTAAAAACTGTAATCATTTTATTCCAAAAAATAGTGATACTAACACTTAAAAGAATAAATACAGTGAACAACTCAAGGTCATGCATGGGGTAATTCCATTTATGTTACCATAACTTTAGAGACTCATATGTAATGACTCGATCCCCTTACATTAACACAACCTTCAGTCTAATCACAAAAGTGTAACAATACACTAAGTACTCCTCAACTGTCTCCGGAAAGGTCAAAATTGCTGTCAATGTCAAGTGATTCTTAAACTCCTGGAAATCATTCGTGAATGCTTCTATCCATTAAAACATAACCTATTTTTTTTCCAAACCAGTAAATGGAAATTCCAATCTAGAAAATTACTGGATAAACCTCTTGTATTATATATCTAATCACAAAAATCATCGAATATCAAAAACAATATTGGGCAGCTCCTATGAAACCACTGCCTAGAAATTCTCTAGGTCTAAGACGCACATTCTTCTCAGATGATGTTCGCCAAAAATTGTAGCTTATCAATCCAAAACTAACACTTATATATATTTGGGTATAACTGATTCTCTCTCAGTGTACATAGGACGATATCAAGATATTGGGAATGATCATCATGAGTCTTATATTACACCAATATGTCATCCACAAACACCACCACAAAATTATTTATGTACTAATGTAATATCCTAATCATGTGGGCCATAAATATCACTCGACCATTTTTCAACATAAATGGGCTTAAGATAAATTCATAATGAACATACCTACTTTTGAAAGC
This sequence comes from Viscum album, assembly GCA_963277665.1. Taxonomy (NCBI): domain Eukaryota; kingdom Viridiplantae; phylum Streptophyta; class Magnoliopsida; order Santalales; family Viscaceae; genus Viscum; species Viscum album. Next base: position 212,722,770 of record OY728141.1, read on the forward strand.
ATTCCTTGGTATATAATAAGTCCAAACTCTTACATGGTGATACCCTGATCTCAATATGGTCCTTTAGAACACACAATCCCCCTTCACCTGGTCAAACATATCATCGATAAGTAAAATATGACATCGTTTATTCATGGTCATTTTATTCATCTTTTAATAATTGACAAGCAAGCATAAACCCATGTTTTATTTCATTGTAAACAAGGAAGGTGATCCCTAAGGAGACATACATGGATGGATAAACCCTTCATACTACGACGAAACCAACTAAATATTTATCTCTTCATGAATAGTTGGTGTCATTATGTAAGGTGGAATAGTCACTGGCTCATCCCCTAGTATGAGATCAATAGTGAATTTCACATCTTTATTATGTGGAAATCATGATATGTCATTGGAAAATATATCTTAGAACTATTCCACAACTGGGGGAAAAATTTCATGCCTACTTCCCCCACATTCCAAAAAAGAATAGAAACATTGGTTATGAGCTCCCCCAATTTCTGAGTAATTGGTGCAGATAGGCCCTCCTGGATATCCCACTCTCCACGGAGAACATAGATTTCACACTTATGAGACACAAAATTTCACTCTCTTGTGGTAACAATCGATGTGGGATTCTTATGCAACTAACCATTCAATAATTATAATTAGGTTGATGCCAATCATACCAAGGACATATACTTCACAAAGAAAACCATACTCTTCGATCTTTATTGAACATCCCCAACATAAATAGATATCTCTAGAACACACTCCTAATGGGGTATCAATAGTCATCACTCTACTTATAGGCTCCACCATCAGGCTCAGTCCATTAACAAGACATGTATATATAAAATAACGAGAGGAACCAATATTATACAAGACACTAGAAAATGTAGAGTCTACTAGAATAGTCCCTCTCAATATCAATAGACAAGGCCTTTATTCCACAATAGTTGGTTATACTACATGTAAATGTCCTTCCCCTATTCTAGTGGATTTTTAGGACTCCCCTGAGTTGCACCACATTACTTAAATGGGTGATCATACCCGGAAGAACCATTTCTACAACCTCTACATCATCTGTCAGAAAAACTACACCTACCAAAACAATATGGTGTAGAATACCTCTTCCTAATCTGTGAATTTAAGAAGCTACTCCCTCAGCCCCAACATGTTGCTACTTCGATCAGAATTTATATTGGTGTCCCATCGGGCCGCAAAATCGGCACTCTATTGGTGGTCAATGAAAATGTTTGTGATAGTTTCCCAGCCTACCAAATTGATGGAAAATGACATGAGTATGATCCTGGGAAAATATTCCTCCTGATTTTCCACCTTGAGTAACACTATCCTAACTAAGGTTCTCTTAAAGGTGCTTCCTTTTAATGGAATACACACTCCATAATCATGCATTGATAGCTAACAGTCTCATACTGGATGCCTCCTTCATGTTTCCTTCTGAAATGTGATCCTAATTCACCCCATCATTGAAATTGAGTAACCTAATGATATTCAATGTGGAAAAAATTTCACAAAAAAGTCTATATTATAATAATTTTACCAATGTAGACTCTTCCTCCTAAAAATCTAGAGAAAAATTCTCTAAATCTTTGAATAATTTATCTTAATCCATTTTGAACTTGCTACCTTGGGTCATATGCATAAACTCTGAAGCCTTCTGTTGTCTTAGCGTCTCTTTATATAATTGTTCGAATAACTTCTCTACAAAGACATTCTATAACACAACATAAATTTGTCCATATCGTACCTGAATGTTTTTCATGTACTTCACTGACCCCCACAACATATAATAATCCAACATGACCATATACTAAGCCGGATTCTTCAAATGGTCATGCATCGTCTCTATGGATTCAATCTATAATTCCACTCCAGCAGGACCACCCTCTCTAATAAAATTCAAAGGGTACTAAAGCTAAAACTCAATTGACATCTTAGATAGTCTTCTTAAAACCTTCCATGGGCCTCTCTCAATGAATTGATTGAAATTAGAAATGTTCTCTTTATAATTTCAACCATACATTCTATTCATTCACTAGTGGTCCCTCATGTTCCCTATATATGTTCCTACTAACACACACCCCTTTCTCTCCTTCTCATCAATTGGCATGGATGCATATCTCTACAATTCCAAACACACATATCAAGTCTCATAATGCAACCAAAAAACATTTATATAAGAGGAGAAAGAAATAGAACAAGTTTCAACATGTCTTTTCCACCTTTATTGCCACACGGTCAAACCAGGGCACTGCCTCTACCATTAAACATACTACTCCTTGGTCTTGGTTAATAAGTGTACTAACATTATCTTTAATTAATTAAACCATTAATTAATCATGTTAAGTCAAATTAATTAATTCAATAATTAATTAATTGATCCTACTCATTTCATCAATCAAGATTCTCCTTAGACGCCTATTTATTCTAATTTTTCATAATTATTTTCATCTCACTACAATAAAAAAATTACATGTTCAAAAAAAATATCCATAACATATCTACCTATGAGTGCATTAAATGTTGCATGTCATAAAAATCATGAGTTCCTAGAATGACGCATGTAGACTCTTCTCTATTTCCTCTTTAGTCTATGAATCAATGTTCATGAATTGTAAAAAAAAATATCAAATCACACCACAAGTGTGTCACCCAAGTTGAAATAATATCCAACTCTAATAAACAAAAGGAATCATAAAAATCCCACACTGAGTTCTCTAATTTTTCCTCATACATGATTTATCAACTCCTATGCACGAGCTCATTACCAAGCCCTACCTATTCCTAGTATCATGGCTACCTTTCCCAAAACAATAAGTTAATCGATGAAAAAGGAATGAAAGCTCCTTTGATATAACATTGTAACGTCCCGACATAGGTTACACTAAATGACGCCACAAACCAGCTGTACACACAACCTCAATCACGCCTGACCATATGCTAGTTGTTTCTGACTAACAGTGAAGGTCTAGTATGTTATTAATGGGGATACAAAACAATCTTTTATCGGAATTAAATGCCAATGCAATTAAACAAAAACAAAAAAGTGTGGGAGTAAAAAAATTACATGAACAATACCAAGTCACAGGGTAGTCAAAAAAGGAAATAAAATACTCAAAAAATGGAATGAATTCTATCATAATGTATGTGTATAGTGTCTATATTGAAACTAAATTTAAAGATACAACAAATCTAAAGTGGTCCCTGAACCATGTCTAGTTCTCTAACTCGTGCTCTATTCCCAAATAGCAACCTATCCTGATGCCTTTCCCTCATCATGTCATTCAATAACAAAGCCTTCTCGGTTACCAATTAGGTTCCTTGATTAGGGTGTGAGTACCAATCAGTATGCCACCACAAACGGGGTCTAAAATAGGTTGAGTAAAAAAACAATGTAAGCAATTCTATGAAGCAATAAATAAAGTGTCTCCCATCCAATTTTTCATGTCTAGGGTTTGACCTAGTTCATTGGAAATATCGATGCTTTTCATGGGTTTCAAGTGAGATGAATGTATATTCTTGAAATTCCATTTATGTATAATCATCCTACCATGGGTGATTCTAATATGTATTAGACATTATTTAGGAAAAGTTTAGTTTGTTCAAGATTTGGTCCAACTGTGAGCTAATTTCCAAATCTTAAAAAAACTGTTTCATTTAAAACTCTTACATTTTTCAACATTTTTCATGCATTCAAATTCCCACTTGTCCTACTTTGGCCTATTGAAACTACCATATCCGTTATGACCCCTAAGGAATTCACAATCATAGTGGATTTTCATTATTTGTTAAGGAATTGGTCCATCCCATGATCCAATTTATATTTTTCAAATAATAATTCGTTTCTTTTATATATTATTCATTTTTTAATATTTTCTAGTGATTAAACCTTTAAATAGAGGGATAAAACCCTAGGGGAACCCCCCATGATCCATTTTACCTTTTTAGTGATCATCATAGTCACGTATTAGGGAGAAATGTATCAAGGCTTCTAAAATCAACTAGATTTGATAAGGTATTCATTTCATTCATAAATCATTCATTTGTTTTCCCTATTACACAGAAATATTCATTACATGGTTCTTCAATAATTATGGATTCTATACGATGATTTCCAAGATATTACTTTTCTTCCATGGGTGTGGATCAAAGGGAAAATGAAGAGTTATCTAGTTTTCAATGTGAGTTTCTTTCTCCATTCTCTTCCATCATCATCCTTATTCAATTATTTCTGGGATTTATCTTCATCTAAGTCAATAATGGCTTAGGGTTCTATTATCTAATATTTTTTATGGTTGTTTAATCCTTTTTTCCATTCTTCTTTGATATAGTGTTTTTGAACCCTCGTGGAAGGTTTTTGGGTGGGTGTTTCCTTTCTATCGTGGTCTTAAAGTAGGTTCTCCCGAACACTACCTTTATAATTAAATAATGATTTTATTATTGAATTTTTTCACCTTATATGTATTCTAGGTATTTTTTCACCCATTGGATTGATTATTTATAGTGCACGAAGGGTATTTTATTCATTGTTTTGTGAAAATTGAGTTGTTTTGGTTAAAGTGCTCACACTAAGTGTTTGTTTAAATGAACAATTTTTTTCACCCATGACATAAATATTTTATAATAGGGTTTACATATTTAAATAATTTCACTGAAAGAAAATTTTTATGATAACATTTTTAATGTCAAATCAAGTTTGTTTTATTAATTGTTGCATGCCTCGTTTTCATGAAAGAGCCCAATTGGATTGTGTATGTTCAAGGTGAAATAAAAGGATTGTTTTGGATTATTAAAAATATTATTAGCATTTGAATTAGAGTTTTTGGGTTCTTTATTTGAATTAAAACCAGGTTTTTGGTTTTATAAAGACGTGAGTATGGGTTTTTGGGTGTTTTGGCACATGTTCTCAGTAAATGGCCTATTTTTCAACTTTATTGAAATTGGTTGGTTTTGTATGTGTAACCTAAGTTTTTGAGGGGTTCAAGTAAATGTTCAGTTACTTATAATTGTGTGTTTACATCCTTTTATGAATAGAATAATTGGTTTTTTAAAAAATTTTGTTTTGTGGATAATTCTTAATGGCTCGTTTGGAATTTTTATGTAAAAATTGGTTTCATGTGTACTTTATGTTGTTTCATTTGGAGAAATTTATATTATATAAAAATGATTTATTAAATGGTGTTGTGAATGAAAAATCTAGTATGATTTGGTAATATGTTTTAATTAATTGAATACTAAATGGAAACTCGGGTATCTAGGTGGGTGGATGTGTACTTGTATGCCTGTGATCCAGAGTGGTTTCATCCCTATTTCACATAGAATGTTTGTAGATTACAACACTATCCAAACTCTGATGATTATGCTATGGAAAACAAGGTTATGGGTATTTTTCCATACTAGTGGATCATGCACGAGAATAGATAGTTTATGGTTACTTTCACACCAAGATTTGAGGTACCTAGGCCTCACAATGAAATAGTTCCTAAGGTTGTTTCCATTATTAATCATCATTGGATATGTTATATCCATCATTTACATATGGTGTTTGTGGCTTGAAAATTTAGTAGAATGTTTGTTTTATTTAAAAGTGCACATTGTTAAAGCCTTCCCTCTTGAAAAAAGTTTTTATTTTGATGTCACACCTCATTGAAATTAGTTACTAGCATTTCCTTGTTAGGAAAAAATGAAACCATTTTATTTTTATAATGATTATATAAAGGAACCATGTTTGAAGAATGTACTTTTATATATTATATTTAAAACATGGAATTGATGTTTCTTTTATTTTATATAAAATAAATTTTGAATACAATACTGTGATATACTACTAAGTTATAAAACACACACCTATAGTCTTCTTCTATTTTTTTCCCTAGTGTAGGTTTCAGCTCGAGGTCCATTTCCTTGGATGACATGTGATTATTGTTTTGGAGAGTGACCAGAGGGGTCAAATGTTGTTAGTTAGTCATTAAGTCTGGTCATTTTCATTGAATCATTCAGTTGTGCTATCATTTTCAGGTTTTTTTAATGTTTAGTTCAAATTTTTTATAAATGTGTATTTGGTTTTCCATTAATCCCTCTTTTTGCATTATTGTTTATGTTTGGTGAAAATAAATCCCTTCGTTAATCTATTAATTTCTCTGTTTCTTGTCATTATATTAGGATTATCGGGAACACCTTTCAGGGCTTATAATGTAGTAGTATGAGTGACCGGTTTAGGGTAGAATCAGGCTAGTTCGTGACAAAATGGTATATTAGGAGTTCATATCATTGAAGAACGTTATTTTTATATCACCCTTGTAATTTTTTGGATTTCATGTTATATGAAGTATGATTTTCATAACTTGAGGAGTAGTTTTGAGAAGAGAATTATGATCTATTGCTGTTCCAATCATCAAGAGTCCATGGGGAGTCAGGTTTTATTAGTTTTTTTGGTTCTTATGGATTTTTTAGTGTTCGGGATATGACAAGCGGAGTTGGACTAATGTCCTAGGTGAGATCTCAGGGCTTCACATGCCATGTGGATAAAGGTAGTGGTCCTAAAAAGGCTCTCAATGTTGGTGGTGTGTTTGGAATATTGCCACTAACCATATTCACAAGTCACCCACCGACACTAGTTCTCTTTTATCAGTATCTTGTACCTCTATTTAATTCTGAATTTTATTTTGAAAATACTCATGTGAGAATTGTGGAAATTGGATTTCATGGAATGGTGGTATTTATAAAATGGAAATTAGGTCTGGGAATCAGTTTTGAATGGTTGGAATTTTTCTAAAAAAGGCCTTTGGTCTTTGTGGCTATCATATGATGAAAAGTGTGCATGATGAATTTTTGAAATGGGAAATGGTTTTTTGGAATATAATTCTTTATTGGAAGTGGTACTAAATGAAATATATTGTGTTTTAAATCAAATTTTTCTTAAAATATTGTTGTTTGTTAAGATGTTGAAAAATATTTTGAATTAAGGGATATGATTTTGATGGAGACCTATTGGGTTTCTTTTTCATGAATGTTAAAATGGTTTATTGTGTGGAAATATTAAAATTGTTGTTGACGTGGTGGTTAGTGTTCCCATGGATGTAAATTATTTTTTGGAATGGTTCGAATGTTTTTTCTTCTAAAAATATGATATATGTTTTATCCTTTGGTGTTACCATGGGTACTCACATGAATGTTTTAGTATAGATATGTTGATGGATGTCTGGTATGGAATTGTGGTTGGGTTCCCATGGTGGTATGGTAATGGTAAAGTGAGTGAGATTTGATGAAACACCATTAGTGAATGTGAAAACCCACCAAGATAGTTGTTTTTTCAAAAGTTTTTTATACTAAATTCTATTTTGTGTTTTTTGTAAACTGGTGCTTATAGGGATTACTTTTAAAATTTTTAGAACTGTGGTTTTTTTGTTTTCATACTCATGATCAGGAAGTGATTCTCTTGGGGTGTTGTGAGATGTGATCTTATTGGTGGATCAGTTTTGGAGCATTGTTCAGTGGGTTTCTAAGGATATGTTAGATGTTGTGATGATGCCATGGATGGTTCTTCATTAGTTATACTTTTATATGATCTACCTAATAATTCATTTCAAAAATTAAATAAACCTATTCAGCTGATTCCCCAAATCATTTGATGGAATATTGAGCTATTTGAGAATTATTTACTATACTTCCCTATTTTGATAATTCATTTGGATATATCAGATGTATTCAGTGATGTTGATGTGTTTCAACAAATTTATTATCTATTCTGCTCATCATTATGAGTGAGAGAGAATGTTACTATGTATCTATGATTTCCTATTTAGATGAAGGTGTGTTGTTTATAAAGGGTTCATCATAGGGGTATTGTGATTCTTTGATCCTTGAAGTGGCGAAACATATGCTTCAAACATCAGGCCTCCACGCAAAGGTCATAGAGTGAAGCCTTTCACACTGTTAGGAAATTGCCAAATGTGAGGGGATCTCTTCTAGTATTTGGACTTCACCATTGTGTTGAGATAGTTTAAAATTTTTTATTGTCATTTCCCACTATATTGTTTTATATTTTTTCTCAAAGAGTGTCGTTCACTTACCCCTCGCATAGTTTCTATAGTTATTCCTTATCAGATAGGGGTTTCTGATCCATTTACCATTGTGGACCTCCACTGTGAATTAGGTGTGGTGTTGGTTTTACCTGTCCATAGGTGGAGATATTTGGGTGGTCCTTATATTTCTCTTATGGTTTTAGTGGACCATCGTTTGGTTCCCCTTTTATCCCCACCCCGAGTTGTGGGGGCTTTGATCTGTTCCGAAAGTATTGGCCCAGTACTTATCCTCTCCATTTTGGAGTGGGTAGTTTAAATATTCCAGTTATAACCCTCTTAAAACATTTTTATATGTTTTTGGTAGATTTTTGGTGTGCATGTTTGTGTATGTGTGTCTCGATTATAATTGATGATGGAATCTTTTTTGTTAATTTATAGTTAGACTCTAATGTTGGGGAAACCCACTACAGGTCTCAAAGATCCTTACCTTAAGTATTTGTTGTATTGTAGTTATGATTTAATGGTGGGGATACTATTATAGCCTCCAAACATAACAAATTTGATTTCATGACTACACTTTGGTTTTAGTGATCATTGGTTTCATTGGGAGAATTTCACATAATCTTGTTCTTGGCTCGATTGTGGATGTGGTGGCATGATCTTTCTATTGATTCTCATGGAGTTTTTGTGATTTGCTGATTTGTTTGGGAAATGTGATTAAGTTCAATTGATGGTGTATGATATTTCATTTCCTTGAGAGGTTGGACCATTCTGATAAATAATCCTTAGGTGTTTATCTTTCAGCTAGAATGTGTTATTGCTTTCCAGTGGTGGAAAGCATTAATGGTCGAGAGAATTGTCACACTCAGTTTATTTTGTCTTGGTTTAGATCACGTTTTTTGGAAATCCCAATCCTTTTTGTGGGTTTTGGGTGACTTGAATGTTGATTTTTCAAGGTCCATATATTTATAATCATCCTAACATCGGTTCCCCATATATTTTGTTTTTTGTTTTTTGGAAAAATGGTTGTTACTACTAGATTTGGGCCAATTATGATCGCATTTACATATTATTTAAAAAATTAGTCTATTATAACTCCTTTATTTTTTTAATTTTTTCACACATTTAATTTCACAATTGGCTTCACATGACCTTTGAAAAATACTATATTTTATTGGGCACCTTTAATAATTCATAATCATTGAGGATTTGGGTTATTTATTCAGGTATTGGGCTAGCCCATGAGCCCATTTCCAGTTTCAAAAAAATTTATATATTAATAATTTTATAATATTTTCGGTGATTAAACATCTCACTCAACCCTAAAATCTCTTGGAGCACCCCCACATTCCATTTTCCCTATTTGGAGCTTATCTTAGTCAGAAATTAGGGCGAAATTTCTCAAGGCTTCTCAAATCTTCCAGATTTTGAAAGGTAATTTATTTCATTCATGAATCATTTTTTTTCTTATACCAAAAATTATATTTAGGTAGTTATTTTAGACTTATTAATCCCCTCTATTGAGTTCCATTCTATTCCCATTCCTCTGTGGGTTTGGATCTAAGGGATGATGAAGAGTTCTATATTTATGAAGGTGAGTTTCCTTATCATTTCTCCTCCATCCTCCTCCTCCTTTAATTAGTTCTTATCTATCTCTTCTTCTTTGTTCATTAAAGACCTAGGGTTATAGTATAACATGATTTTTTATTTGGTTTTCATCCTTTTAGGGATGTTCTTCACATATATAGGGTTTTTGAACCCTCGTGGAAGGTTCTAGGTGGGAATTTCCATTCAACCTTTGTCTTAAGGTAGGTTCTCCCAAGAATTACCAATATAATTCAAGAATCATATGCTTATTGATTTTTTCCCTTATAAGTATGCTACTAATTGTTTTTCACCCTTTTTTTAATTATTTAGTGCGCAATAAGGGTTATTTATGCCTTTTTTTGTGAAAATAGTGTTGTTTTGGTTAAAGGGTGCATGCTAAGTGTCAGTTTAAATGATCCATTTACTTTTGCACCTAACATATAATTTATTGATCCTGGATTTTCTATTTAAATAAATTTTTGGAATTAAAATTTGTTTTTATAAAATTTTTAGTGTTAAATAGTGTTTGTTTTATTAATTGTTTCAAGCATCGTTTTCAAGAATGTTCTCGGTTGGATTTCTGTGTGCTCAAGGTGATATAAAAAGATTGTTTTGGCTTCTAAAAAGTATTTATATAATGTTTATCAATGTTTCTAGAACCATATGTGGCATTTAATCTGGTTTTGTGTTTCACAATGATGTGAGTATTTGTTTTTAGGGTTTTTTGGCATGTGTTTTTAGTAAATGGAACATTTCACACCTTTATAGAAATTAATGGGTTTTAAATGTGTAGCCTGAGTTTTTGAGGTGTTTAGGTAAGTTTTTTATTTCTACCAATGGTTTTTTACAAATATTTATGAATAGCGTAGTTGGTTCTATTCTTAAATGTGGTTTTCTAGAAGATTTCTTAAAGGTCAGTTTAGTATTTTTTATATAAAAATTGTTTTCATGTGTATTTCATGTTGTATCATTTGGATCCATTTTATGGTCAATGAAATTGATTTATTTAATGGTTTTGGGGCTGGAAAATATATTTTTATATGGTAATGGTTGGTTTTAGTCCATAAAAGATCTTTTTTAATGGATTTTACATGAAAATACATTTTATACGTTTTGAAATTGTTTTATGAAAATTATATGTGGTTTATTGTTCTGTGAAAGAAATGTGATGCATGTTTGCGATATTTTTGTGTGTGTATTATTTGGGAATGAAATTTTCAGGTGAAAAGTGTATTTGATAATATGTGGATTGTGATTGATCACTAAATGTAAACATGGTTATCTTGGTGGGACGATGTGAACTACTATGCTAGTGATCTAGAGTGGTTTCATCCCTATTTCACATAGCATGTTTGACGATGACAATATTAACTAAACTTTGGTGATGATAATAAGGACCATTAGATTATGGGTATTTCTTCCCTTCTAGTTTCTCATGCAAGAGTATTGACATTTTTAGGGTTAATTTTGCACAGATATATGAGGTAACTTGGGATCAAAATGAACTAGTGCATAGGGTTATTCTACTGACTTGTCCTCATTAGATTTATTGTATTAACCATCAGTATATAGTGTATTTGGAGGGAAAATTCAGTAGCATGTGTGTTTTATTTAAAAGTTTACATTCTTTAAAGATCTCATCTTAAAAACTGTTTTTTATTTTCGAACATTCATCTCTTTGAGAATGTTTACTAGAATTTCTTGGTAATGAAAACTTGATAGCATTTTATATTTTAATAATTATATCAAGGAACCATGTTTTAAAAACATTCATTTATATATTTTATTTAAAACATGGAATTTATGTTTCATTTATTTTAATGGATGTGCATTTGGAATAGAATATCAGTCCATCCTACTGTGTTTCAAAACTCATGCCGATATTCTCCTCCAGTTTTATCCCTTGTGTATGTTTCAAATCGAGTTAGATCGCCTTGGGAGACGTGTGATCATTATGGTGTAAAGTGACTAGAGGGTTTACATGGAGTTAGTTGGTCATCAGGTCTAGTCGCAGTAGTTTTATCATTCATTTTTACATTCAATTTCATGTATAATTAATATTTAGTTCAAATTTTATATAAATGTGTATTTGGTAGTCCAATCTTTATAGTGTTTGTCTTATTGTTTATATTTTGGTGAAATTGTTCCCTTGTTTACTATATAGATTCCCATTGTGTTAGAGACTATCTTGGGATGATAGAGAATTCCTTTCGTGACTTATTGGGTAGCGAGAAGAGTTACTGGTTCAGAAACGACTCAGGATGGATAGTGACATAGTGTATAATTAATTAGTTATAACATTGTCTTTTATTCATTAATAATCACATTATACCTAGTTTCAATTCATGTATCCCATTTAGGTCATATTTTTTTATTGTAATTAATATGTTGTTGAACTCCATGTTAGAATCCCCAAATCTCATTCGATGTAGATTTCCATGCCTAACACCCCACATCTCATTTAGTGTAGATCACCATTTCTAGCACCCCACATCAGAAGTGTTTGGTTAACTATTGGGGAGGAATTTCATGTCTATGTCCCAACTTCACAGTTAGTCTAGAATACCATTTCTTAAACACATATTCTCAATCATTTAAATAATTAAATAATTCACAAAAATTGAACACATCATTACCTTACTAATTTAATTATTAGTTATATCCATGTCTATATGTTACCCCAACAATTAACTAATTACAGAACCCATTAATTAATTCATCAATTAATAAATAAATCAACAAAAATCGTATTCCATAATTAATGCTTAATAATTAATTATAAAACTCAAATATCAACATATCATAATTAATTATACAATAAATTATCTTAATGAAACTATAAGACACATAATTATTCCACCATTAATTTTCTCACATAAGAAATCCTTATCTCATAATTAATTCGCTACAATTAATTATCTCGAACCCAACCAAATTCAATAGCTTAAGTACAATATCTAAAACCATAAAAAATATCCAAAATCAATTGTCTATTTTGTATTCCCCTTAGTTTCATGATTTAGTTATCAATTAATCATCTATATTTCCAAATCATCAAGAAGTAAATGAAAATTCCGAATTATTCCAATTTATTAATTCATTAAAAAAGGGATGCTAGTAATTCAACAATATCATGTAAACATATCTGATTCATGACTATGTTAGTTCTTTTTAGAACACCTACCTTTGTTTTTTATGGATTTTATCTCAATATAAATCCCCAAAATATGAGTCGTACAATGGTGTCGATCAAGATCGGGACCTAAATCCATAAACCCAAAATTAAGATAAAAAACATCAAAATCGTTGATAACTACATCTAGATCCAAAATTCTATATCTAGATCTCAACACATAGGTTTATATCCGTGGAAATCATATAGATCTTCAATGAAAATATCAAATAAATAGAGACAAAAGAATGAAAGAAGAAATTGATGGAAATCCACTTTTCAGGAAGAGAGCGAGTATATAATCTGAGCATTAAATGTCAAAGAACAATGTTTTAATCACATTATAATCCCTTCATAAGGTCATTAGATCTACAAGAATTCATGAATCCTAATCATTGGTGAAATAGAGGGGTCTCACGGGTTCAGAGGATTTAAAAACTAATTTTTGGACATTAAAAACCCATGTACACAGTTTCCTAGGTAGGGATGCACGATTAGGGTAAACCATGCACCAATTGTAAGGATATCTGTGACCAGGTTTTCATGGTTACCTAGGATTAGGCACACTATTTTTAAAATGTGCGAAAACCATGAACAACCCCTTATTTGTTAATCATTCTTAAAAACCCACACAAAAAACCTCAAACCATATATCCAAAACAAAGGTACATCAATGGGAAAAAAGTACCTAAAAACAGGCCCTAGATGAATTTCTAAAATGTTTAGGATCACACAAATAATTTTAATACATCATCATTCAAATATTATGTTTAGTTTTGATCTACATATAATCACCAAAAATTGTTACTAAAAATAGACTATGTATTATTTATCTTAACAAATAAAATATGTTTATTTTTTAAAAAATATTCTTCAGGATTATATTATTATTATTATTTAAATTTTTGATGGTAGAATATAAATTTTCCTCCCACTAATATTTTTATGTTTTAATTTTAATTACTTCAATATTAATTATTTATTCAGATTACTACATTAATCTAGTTTGGAATAAATATTTTTACATGACTCATTCTATTTTAGATTTGAAGCAATAAAATGTCATTGATAAATTCAATGGAGATATTGAATGTAAATAAAATAATTTCAGTTACCTTATTCTTATTCATAATTATTCATGAATAAATAAAAATTAGAGTTACTAAGGGATCTTATCAAAGATGATTGAAATAAAAATATTTTGAAAATTAATTTGGATATTTCATTTTCATATACATTATAAACATTGGATTTTTAAATTTGAGGATTTTTTAATTAACATTAAAGTTTTTTATAAGACTATATTTAATATAATTTTATTTTACCTTCTACATAAATTATTTAATTCAAATATTGTGTGAATGATAATTTTATTTTTTTTAAACCAACCCATTTAATTTCATTTATAAATTTTATTAATTATAAATTTTAAAATACAATTTTACTTTAGTTTTATCACTAAATAAAAAATTATTTGAAATAATGATATTGATTTGATATTTTTCATATAGTGAACATTGGGAATAATATTGTCTCATATGAAAAACCATATACATATACTAGACTAGTGTTTAAATTTTGTAATGTTTGATTGTTCATATAATGTTTCTGTACTATGAAATCATATATATGATCAAATAATAAATGTGGAAATATTAATGAGATTTTTAAAATAATCTGAAATATGTTAATATTGTATATGTGAGTTATTATGGATAATACCTTAGATGATATAATCAGAACAATTTACAATATTTTGATGTGTATGTGATGTTAAATATATATCAAGGCTAATGTCATTTTATGATATTTAAAAACATTTACATAATAAATACTTATTATGTTAATATATATTACCAAACATGGGAATAAAATTAGTTATTTGTTGAAGTTAATGCATCGAATTGAAAAAACTAATATCCTTAATAAAGAAATAAGTCTCTTTGAATGGTTATTAGTAATAAATTACATTTTTTCATGATTGTATAGAAGGTGGCATTATGTCAATTCATTTTTATCTAATTTTTTCTTTGACATTTTTTTCATACTGTTTCTATCAAGGTTTACAACATTGATTTGAATCTATTGAAAACTCAATTACTTTTCAACCATGATCTCGTTTTTCCAATGCACTCAATCCTTGATACAAAAAAAATCAATCCTTGTAACATGATTATATTATTTAGATTCTAAATTACTACTATAAAATGTTTAAATATTCTAAATGTATTTTAATTATATTATCTATATTACATGTTACCAAAAATATAAAATGAATTAATTATTATTATATTTTACTATATTTTCCAAAATAAATTATAATTCATTATTAGGATAGTACTTTAAACATTTTGTATATGTATTCTATTTAAAATTATGCATTTTTACATCCATGATCCACCTTAGACAAAACATAAAATATACTCGAGAAATGAAAAAAACATATTTGATTAATTGTTATTTAAAAAATAAAATATAAATCATTTCCATTTTATATATAAAAAATTCAATTATAAATTAGGATTATGTAATATTTTCTCCCCAATTGATTCATACACCACATTAAGTCATTGATTCAATTTAGTGGTATGTTTTTCACATTGGTTGTTCTTCAAAATAAAATATTTCAGAAGATTCAACTATTTTAAATTTTTGTAAATTCTCAATATAATGAAAACAAATTAAAAGAGAATTTTTATATAATTTCTCTTTGTCCCCATGTCAACAAAGATGCATTATGTTTATCAAGATATAATTCATAGATTTAGAACTATTGGTTGGGTAGTAACATTTACATCAATATATATCACTTTTTAAAAGGAGAGAAACCTTTAGATAACTATTTGATTATATTTGGTTAACCATAAAATAAAATTATAGGCATATTACTATAAAAATTATTATAATTAAATGAGAAATGAAAACAATTTTTATTTTAGTAATTTAACTTAATGATAAAAAAGACTATTTAAAAACATTTTTAAAATGACATTATCTGAAATTATATTCTTCATTTTGAGTACTCGATTATTCCAACTATCAATGTAAATTATAAAATTCATTATACAAAAAATATAACTATAAATTATACATATATTATTATATGATATAGTTTGGTCATAATTATTTGATCCATTCTTTTTTTTTGAAATTTTAACCTTTATTTGAGTGCCATCACTAATCTGATCATGCAATGATTACTTTTATTTTACTCTATATGAAATCACATCATATATATCAACCATCAACATATATAATTTAATAATAATCAAGGAGGGTAGAATGAATTGGTGGGAAAAAATATATCTACACAAAAAGGTCAATAAAAAATTAATACACAATTCATATATCATTAATATAAAAATATATTAAAAACAACCGAATTAATCATCACAAGAATGAACTTATTAACATATTTTTCTTCTTATATATCTTAATGTAGTGTCATATTGATGATCCAGTTCTAAATTTAAATTTTTACCTTTGTATGAAATCCACCAAATCCATTAAATCCATCATAAAATGAATTTTGATCCTATATAATAGATTTTATAGTAGGGAATAATTGAACAATACTATAGATTATTCATAATTTCTTCATTAATTGGTAAACCTTTCAGAATTTTTTATTTTAGTTAGAGAATAAAAATATAAAATTATGTAAAAATGAGATCAAATTCAATCCATTATAGACATATAATACAACTCATTTTGAAAAGCACCTATAATTAAATACTCACTTATATACAAGGCATTTTTAGAATGTAAATATGCACACATTTTTCATCCAAAATACCATAAGAAATAATAAACATTATACTACCAAAAATACTATATTCCATCCATATAATAATGATTCATCATGATGGTGATAGAATATAATTCATTATAAAGTTTACATATTTAATGAGCGCCAAAAATTCCTCAACGATTTTCATTTTTCATGAGAATTGATATTATTAAACAATCATGATTTACCACTAGTGACGTTTTTCATTAAAATTAATAAAATAATAACCTATGTCCCAAATGACTCCTCTACATCAAACTAGTCCTTGGATACCATCATCTATTCTATATCTATTGAAATATAGGAAAATTTTATTATTGGGTTTCTACGAAACCTATACAAGACTTTTATAACAAAAACAATTCCATGGAAATCCAATATTATTAAATATATAAAATGATGTAGTGCTTTATTATTGTTTCCCTTTAAATATAGTTTATATCCCTTATCGTGGGTAAATCATGTGCCATTACAGAATTGGAAAAATCCTTTCATTGTTAATCATATTGGTAAAATATTTATCGAATAAATTATCTCTATACTATATGGTTTAAGAAATATATTTCACTACTATATTCTAACTATGAAGTGATCATCACTGTATCTTCCTTTATTTAAATTCCCTTTTACATATTTGAATTTATCAACTTTAACCTCACTATTGTTCTAAGCATATTTTGATTGAAAATTACCACATGGATTATTATATATCTAACTATAATATTGAAAAAATAATATCAACCTAATATATAATTTTATAAATAAAATACAATCCTTTAAACTATGTTCATTTATTATTTTAAATTCACGATTTGACCCACTATTTTGTATTGTTTTATGTTCATTATTATACATTGAATTGACCTTTTAATAATTAATTATGTACCAACTGATTGAATATACATGTTCAATTTTTCTTTTATATAACCATCATACTATATAGTAAAGGAATATATTCTTTTCATATGACTCATAAAACATAATTTTTGAGGCCACATAAAAAATCAAATGTTATAAGTTTTTTGATAGATAAATACTATCACTTTTTAGATAAAAATTCCTATGAATGACTTCATGAGTTTCAATATACCCAATGACCATAAACTATAGAGTAAGAATACTCCTGAACATGCTCCTTATATTTTTATAGGTACTATAAAAACAAATATTTTTTTTAAATTCATTAATTTGTGATGCACTCCCTATCATGATATTGTGGTGTCCCAATCCCTTGAATTTTAAATAAAAACTCAATAAATAATTAAATAACATAATCAACAATACACTACCCAAAAACACACTACTGTATAACACATAAATTATATACACACCCATATATTATCTTTATATAAAACTTCTTATATTACAATCATATCAAATGTAACAAATCATTGTATTAGATATCTACTAATAAAATCAAATCATGTGAACTATAATGTCCCAAAATAAATATGGGGAAAAATTTCATGTTCACATAATATGAAATTCATTTATTTTTCAAACATTTATTTATTTTATTTGGTTGCTATATTATTTTTGATAATAGTTCAATAAATAAGAATTATGTATTTGTTATTTGATGAAAAATTATGTTTATAAACATTTACTATTTTTAAGAACATGATAATAACGTGGTTTAATAAATCTTACTCAATTTAATTAGTATCGATATTATAATTGATATTTGAATAATATACCATTAAGTGCATTGACATATACAAATAGAAATTAAATTTTTCAATAAAATCTATTCATTCTCCTTGATTGTAACCCTATCCTACTCTTCTATGTATATTTTTACTAATATCATCACATTTATGTGACTTATTTATAATGATCCATTGAGTATGAGTAATAGTTTTATTTTTTAAGTATTCAATTAGGATCCATATATTATTCCTAAATAAATTATTTAATGAATCTTGAAATATCATAATATAGGATGAATCAGAAAATGCTTCTTCTAAATTTTTTTGTATAAACTCAAAAATAATAGCATAATATGTGACAACATTTTATATGTAACTTCATGTTTTTACACCAAAATTTATATTACCTAATAAAATATCAATTATATTATCAATATATATAATTATTGTTCCTTTTTGAGAGATACTCTCCTCCTCAATCGTTCAATGAAATTATAATTTTTTGTCCATAAAAGCTAAAATCAAAAAAACATCCTCACTATATTTTAATTCAGATTTTCCTTATTTAAATATTTATATCAAAATTTTCAATTATCACTTCCAAAAAATAATTTTTTGTTTCTTGTCAACTCTATATGAATTAATAGAAAAAAATATACTATAAATATGAAACCATCTCGTTTTGAGTCAAATTTTTACAATGAATCCAAGATATTATGAATAGAATATTTAAAACATTTACCTTGAAGTATAAGATTCTATTCATTAATATCATTATATTTTCTTATGATATTTCCATTAAAAAAGTACTATGTAAACTTTGATTACAAAAATAATATGTTTAGTATTAATGTTCAGAATATATTTTTTTGGAAAAGAAATCATAGTTAGAATTATAAGAGAAATTTAACAAAAGGTATTATTCTTCAATAAACTAATCCATTTTTATGTGGTACTATTTAGGATAAATCATTCCAATTGTAGAGTTGATCTTCAAGGAATTTATAAAATTAGACATTTTAAAAATTTAAATCTCTATCATTATGATTGAAAAAATTTGTTTCACATTTCATTCTAAACATATTTATAACAAATAATACATTTCGACACAACCTTTAATTTATATCTGTTAAAATATGTCCATGTGATTCTTCTATATTAATCTTTGAAAATTAAATCATTTCTTCTACTTTTTAGACTATACTTTTAATTGGCTAAATTAATTGGAATTTTATTAATTTATATTTTTTTATTTTCTTACGTAATCAATTATTCCGAAATATTCCATGGGTTTCACACCATTCATTAAATTTTTGTATGCATATGTATTTCATAGATTTAACTAATGAAGATCCAAAACATTTTGGTTTTTGGAGATATTTTTAATTAAACATAAATATTCATGCCCTGGTATTATATTCTAGAAATTATTTTCATATCATTATATATTTCAATATTTTTCATTTGTTTCAGCAAATCCATTAAAAGTAATTAATTAGTATATATATTTTAAAAAAGTATAAATTATAAAAAATTAAATGTTAAAAACAATAAATGTTTTATTTTCAAATGATATATTCATATCATCATATAAATTTTATGAGAAAAATATAATATTAAAATTTCAAACATAAAAAATAAAATATTTTACATTATAATAGAATTTGAAATTCTATCCATTATAAAAATAAAATCTAATAACAATTAATTAATAAATATATGAAACATATTTATCATATCACATATCAAAAAGAAAATATTAATATATGTCACTATTTATATATCATATACATCCATTGATTATATACTACACATATTTTTTGATTATTCCCAAACATGATTTCAACATAAGTATATTTAATTGGACATTGGTAGAGATGAAAGGTTTGGTCAAAAGAGATTAATATAATAAAACCAAAACCCATATATAATATAAAAATTTATTCAGATGCAATCTAGAATTTATTTTTGAAGGATTAAACACTATTCGATGAAATGTTTTTTTGTCTTTATTAGGTAATATTTATTATCATAATTTCCATTTATTTAAAATTTAATTCATGGAACACTTGAAAGATAATTTTTATTAAACTTAACAAAGAAAGTCATATAAACACTTTTAATTTATTATCATATTCATGACTGATTTTCACAATATTAATTTTTTTATACTAATCCTTTTATCATATATTTTCATACATAGTAAAAATGTGGACAAATCTATTTTTATCAATTTTACATTAATTATATACTTATAATTTTCTTCCAAAATAGATTCAAATTTATTTCATTGATCTTAGTCACATTTCGTTAGATAATCCATAATTTATTATTTTTAAATTGAAGACATTCCATCATAAATGATAATTTATCATTGTTATAGATTGAGTTTTTCTTAAATTATAATTTTTATTAATAAAATCACGATGTATATTCATAATTTTATTTAATAAAAAAATTTTATTATGAAATTTATTATCGAGTCTCTCAGTTTCTTCATAAGTATAATTTTTAATGGGATAATAATTATATGTTAAAGGGAATGAAAAATTTAATTAACATCTTTTTTTGATGAATCCAATAGATATATGTATTGTGATATATGTTTGATAATAGTTGAATCACATGAATCTGAGTTTTATGTGAATCTCTAATCAAAAAGAATTGGTTTCCATTTCACTTTTTTATTACAATTAACCAATATTTCTCAACTCTTAGAAACTACTCTTGTTCTGAAGTTTTTCAATATATACATATAAAATGAAATTAGAATCGCATTTGAAAAAATCATTACATTTTCCAATCTATATGTTATCATATTTATGATGATACATTAAAGATATTTGATAATAACCTTCTACCTTTCTATAACTCATTTCCTTTAATGTTAATCGCCATATTTTATAAATGTATTTAACTCAGATTTAAAGGAGTAATAAGTATCTTTTGAATATAAATAAATTTAATTTCTTATTGTGAGATAATATTAACTATTATTTTTCAATTAAAAATAATATGGTAATAGGGGTATACTGAAATCAACTTATGTTTATTCATTGAATATATTTTTTTTCAATTGAAATCACTTTAGATGCCATTATTTCAATTCTATTAAAACTTGTTCAAATAAAATTGTATTATCTAATTTTTCTCCCAATCCATTTATAATATTAAAAATACTCACAAATATTTGAAAATTTTAATTTCATATTTCATAGTCTACAATTTTAAACTATGGATATATATATTTCTAAACATATCTTTGTTAATTTATATTAATTTATAAAAACCCAAATAGTAACAAAAAAAATGCACCATATTATTAATTGGGTTATACAAGAAGAGACATAGATATAGTATTTATGGTTTCACCATGATTGTATAATATTCAATGAATTTGACAACAAATTATTGAATGTGAGACTGATTATATGAATAATATGTACCATCAAAAAATTAGATGATGTTAGGGGGTTAAAGAGTCATTTTCATCGATTAATTCCATATAAAAAATCTTTTCCCCTTCAATTTTAAGTTTGGAAATGGATAAAAAAATTTAATTTAATTATTCTTAAACTAGGTGTAATTATTTTATACCAAATTCTAGGTCCAAATGTGTGAAGGGTACAATCTAGTACACATGCTATGAATTCAACATGTTAAATAAATTTTATTAATTATTATAAAATTGTATAATTCTATATTATAGAAATAAATTGAAATGAACATATTGATTTTAATTTTAGTAAAGATCTAAATGATCATACTCTACACATCAACCCTCTAAAATGTAGAGAGAGAGAGAGGTAATCCACTAACTATATAATATATTACATTTTATTCGAGACATAACCCATTATAACGGCCTTTTTTAAACCATTGTGGTATAAAAAAGAATATATTTTTCTCACCATGGGTCAAAAACCACTATATTCATTCTTTAGTCGAATAAGTAACCATATTTACATTATAATTGAGGATAAAAAAAATAAAACTTGTGCCTTTTACTTGTTAGTCTTGACCCAAATATACATTTTTTAGGCAGTACTACAACCAAAATTAGGAGTTTTCTGGTGAGTATAAAACAATAAACTTATAGAATATAAACTATAGAAAGATGTAATAATAAATGGAATGATTAAAACATCTAAGTTTTTGATTATCAATGTATCTATGTTCTCTCATGATGTAAAGCTTCAAATAAATAAATCTTAATAGAGTGGAAAAGTAGAATTTTTTGTTGTTTTAGATGAAAATTTTCCTGAGTATATTCAAATTAGATATAGAACCAAATATATTGAACTCAATATATAATTTTTATTCATGTATATGAGAATAAATATATGAATCATGTTTCATTTTATCTTTCCTGATTCCAATATATGACATTTTTGTTAAAATATATATGAAAAATATTAATATGTAGTTCTCATAAAAAATATTTAAAATTAATTTTTATTTTTATTTTTATTTGTTATATAAATTTATACAGAACTTAAAATACATAATTAATAATAATAGAGTCCTTGGTATGTTTCCCACAAAGCATGTGATGCAGAATATTCAAATTCAAAACAATTTAAATTTAAAACCAGATTTTTTAAGAAATGATTGTTTATCTTCAAACCTCGAAATGACAATTTAAGTTTACATGTAGTTATGGAATGTAAAATAACATATATCTAAATAATTGATAAGTATATATGAAATAATTATATCACGCAAAACTTTTGACTGAATCTTGTAGTAAATCAGAATATTCAAATATATGAGAAATATAAAAAATTGAGAACAATAGAAAATAATATTTTTTATGTGTCATTAATTACTCACAATAGGTTATTACATGTGTTAGGTTCATCTCCATTTTAGATAATGTATTAAGATAGATAAAACATTGTGTTTTATTACAATAATAAAATTTTCTGTCAGCTTAAATGTCTGGTCGATCTATTAGTCTCATGGATAACACCATAATGTCCATCTTTTAATCATATGGATGATCAATGAATTTTTTAAAAAAAATAGTCATCTGGACGATTAGTATACAACATGTGGTTGATTGGTGTATTTCTAAATGGTTTATTTAAAACCTTCTGGATATCCAAGACCCTTTTTGGATTAGTTAAATAATTACTAAAAATTGGGGGTTTTATCTTATAGTTGATCCATATTGATTAGTAAAACCATTTTTATGTCATTGATGTGAATTCTCATGTTTCCACATATTTAATTGAAATTCATAGAAAATCTATGACATTACCAGATTTCAAGTAAAATAATTTCACAATAATATTAGCTAACGTATTGAAAACATGATTACATCTCATATAAAGAGGGCATTTCATTAAAACATTTTAAAAAATAATAATTTTTAAAAATTTAAAATAGTGAATAAAATTAAAAATTGTAATTCCAAAAAATTTAATCTTTGTATTAATAGAGTAATAAAAAACCTAATAAAATAATGATTTTTATTTATCAAAATATCTATAAAATGTGTATTAGGGAGCCACCATGGACCCCCTGAAATTACATAATAAAAATACTAATTATTCCCCATTTTTATGTTGAACAAAAATATTGAATAAATATATCCATATAAAATGTACAAATTTTTATAATGTTTCTCAGACTAAAATAGGAAATAATTTCTATGAAATTAGCTAAACTATATAATTCTAACATAAGACATATAAATAACCCACCCATTAATTATTATACGTAATACAACTATTATAAAATATACCTTTTACACATGCATATGATTCTATCAATTCATGTGTTTTATGAATATTATAGTGATAATAAATATTCCAGCCACTTTATTGAAAAATATTTTACAATTATTTAGGATCCATGAAAATATGTCAAAAATATTAATGGAATTATTAAAAATGATATTTCATAAAATAATTAAGAACTATCCCATAAAACAAAATCTATAGAATAATATAATAAGTAAATATATACACTGTCTTGAAGTATATGAAAATGAATTATCTCAGAATAATAATTTTACTTCCCATAATGTGATTCCCTATTTAAATCATACATGTTCTATTTATTTATTAGCAAACCTAGATAAATCATGGTCCTTGATAAATAAATGAAAAATGATGATAATCTATGGAAAATATTATAGGATTATATTCCTCTTGTAAACATGATATCTCTGTTAGTGACATATGTCACCAATTTGTTTATTTCTAGAAAGATTCAATGGACATTAAGGAATTTTTTTTGTGATTATTATAAAAAAATTTGGATATTTTGTAAATTAAAATTAAAATTTTTTATTTTTTATTTAATACATAAAAATTGTGAACAATAGGATGAAATTAAAATTTAATAACACTCAAAAGTTTATAAATCTACTAGATGTTATTTCTTAAAATTCCCTGAAATGTAATGTTAATACTAAAAATTGTATATAATTATGGTACATTTTCTATCTATTTTAAAAAAAAATATAGAATCTGACAAACTGGATCGTTAAAATGTAGTGGGTTATCGATTGATGATTTTACTTTTCAAAGGGGAAATAACATACTTAATAATCATTTAAAAATATTTGAAAATTATCTCTACATAATTACAATTATATATAAAATATATATACACTAGAAACATTAAATAATTTATAGATGCAATCAAAAAAAGAAACATTCAAATCATAATTATAAGTATATATTTATCAAATAGTTTTCAATTTATTCACTACTATTATTATAGGAATTAATAATAGGAATATTTAATCTTTTAAAACAATAAAAAACAATTAACCAATTATTCAAAATCTGTTGACTGATTCAAAAAGATACTAATTTTTTAAAACTATTTTTAAACCCAAAAAATAATTTATGTTCACTTATATGTCTCATTTTAAAATTTAATACATTGAATTTAAAGAAAACCTTTTTAAAATACATCACAAGAAAAATGAAATATGATATCATTAATATATATTTTTAAAAAGTAAATATCATTTGAATTAATTTAAAAAACACATTTGGGTTTGCTTTTCCATTTTCAAGACCATATGCAAATGAAAAAATAATAACCTTTCATTTGATTCTCAAATATAATGTAATGCCCTGGAATTTCTGTAGAAATTTATTATTTTTTTTTCTTTTTTTCTTAAATACATGGGAATTTACCGAGTCCATGAAAATTGAACGCCCATGATTCCGAGGCACAGAGTGCCCAGAATCAATTTCTGCTGTTTTGTTTGGGTATGTTTAGTAAACCTATAAGAAGGACGTTATAACATTTGAACCGGTACTCAGAATTAAAATATGAGGGCATCATTGATCTCACAGTGCCGTTATTCTCTTAAAAAATACATTCACTTCAACGACAGTGAATTGAGAATAAAATATTGTTTTGGGTTTTATGTGGAATAATAAAATAAAATAAGGGCATGTATTATTTTATTTTATTTGTTATAACAACCATGTGGTGGTTGCAGGTGGGGACCACCACACCTTAACTTCTCATGAGAGGTTATAGTGGTGGGTCCCAACTGAACTCAACCTCCCTTGTGAGGATTAATTTAGTAGGGACCACCCAAGTTGGAAGTCACTTGAACTTTCCATTAAGTGGGGAGAGCCTCTTGAGCTCCCCACATTATGGTTCCAATCCACTGAAATTAATTAATGGAACATTTATTAATAAATTTTGACTCTTTTTTATTATTTGGGGAAAAAATTAAATAATGGATTAACTTAATCCATTATTTTTGGGTTTGCATTATTATTTTGGTGGATCTTGGGAAAAGGGGAGATTGGGAGAAAAATAATTCTCTAATGAAGAACACTCCTTCCACAATTGAAGAATGGTCTTTAATCGAAACAAGGGAGAAAGAACCATCCTTGATGAATGATGACAATGTCGTCCTCGGCTTCTTAATATTCTTTCCCGATGTCAATGAATCGACTCCATGTTTCGGCGACATCTTCAATGAACAACGAATATGTTGCAGGGGTTCGAACATTGTTTCATTCTTGTTTTTTAATTTTCTATATTGATTTAGAATTCGATGCCACTTGATATCACCCTAACGCGGAGGGCACAAGCCGAAAAAACATGGCCCGAACCCTCCTCCATTCTTATGGATTTTCATTCTAAATGAAACATTGGTCTGGAATGAGCTTTACTCATAAAAAATGGGTTTGGATTAATGGTGATGTCCCGAGTAGTTCACGATAACTTCCAGAATAAGATTAGGGCCACCAGAACATGACTAGTGACCCGTGGAAAGTTCACCGAACGATGGAACATCAATCATCACCACAAGGACAAAAGAGGTGCAACCGAACCGCCAGAGGAGAAGGGCATGGTTGATGGGCTGATTCAGTGCAGTAGCGGCCCGCGCAAGGCCGACCGTGAAGGAAGTCGGTGGACCAAGCTGTTGGGTTGCTGGAGAAGGCGTTGCGCAACTGCGTAGCACAATGGATCGATGGGGGGTCGCGGCCGCTGGCCGCAGCCACGCATCGATGACAGCTGCATGGCCGGCCACAAGGAAAAACAGTGTCCAGAGCCACCAGACCACCGAAGGAGGCATGGTCCCATGACGCTGCGTAGGAGTTGGATGGCCACTCGGCCAGCTGGTAGGAGAGGGACTCAGCAGGTCCTGCATGATGTGGACCGGTGCCACATGGCACCAGTTTTGTCTCCCACATGAACGGCTTATCCATTTGGGATCTCTAGGGGTGCGACCTTCCCTTGGACGTAGCTAGGGAGGACCCCATGGGCCAATGGGAAGGACCTAGCACGGGCTGCCGGGTCGGACCCAGTGCAGGCCAGAGCCAGCACTGGTCGGGCTGCCAGCATGGGTCGAGCTGCCCTCACGGGCCAGGCCTCCCTCGCGGGCCAGGCTGCCTCCGCGGACAGGGTCAGACCCACGGACCGGTTTGGACCCGCGGATCGGGTCGGACCCACGGACTGGGTGGGACCTATGGACCTGGTCGGACCCACGGACAGGGTTGGACCAGGGTCCGGACCCGTTTGATCCAATTTCACCTTTTTGACAATAACATGGGCCGTGGGTGTCCGATTGACAAACTGTCTGTGGCGACTGAAATCGTAGAGAGAGAAAATTATTTTGGCATATGCCACGTGTGGTTTGGACGTGTTTGGGGAATGGTCTAGTTGGATTGAACCTAAATCTAACCAGGCCCTCTGAATGGAAATGCCAATAACTCTCAGACTGGGCGTCTGATTGAGGTATCGTCTATCGCGTTGAGAGTTTCATATGGAAAGATAAATCTTTTGGATACATAAACATGGGACATAATGGAATTTGATGTATCGAAACATGGATTTAGGAGTAGACTCTCCTTTAATCAAGCATCATTTGTGCAGAACCTTGTGGTTGACTGCACTCTGATGACTGTTCCTATATCCTATGTGGGTCTGATAGCTCTTACGACTATTCCTGGATCTTATTTGGGTCTGACAGTTCTGAATTCTATTCCTGAATCCTATGTGGGATTGAATGAATAGCTGGTTCTGTATATTGTGTGGGTCTGACAGCTCGAACTACTGTTCCTATATCCTGTGTGGGTCCGACAGTTCTAACTAATGGTCCTAGATCCTGTGTGGGTCCGACAGCATAGATGATTCAGTGACTACATATGATCATCTCTATCTCTCTGCAAAATATGTATACCTGTGTGAGCTGAGTGAGTGACATCTGTGTTTTCTTCATGATTGATATATGCTACTTCACAACTTAGGTATATGTATGGGAATATACCTAAGTAATGGTTATCCATTGATTTCATACTCGGTGGTTTGTGCTTGGTGTATTTTGAGAGAACATTGTGATCTCGGGGTCCCTACTTAGTAGCTTTATACTCACCCCTTCACGGGATATGCCCTAACTTCGTTGTGTTGGTTTCACACGACAGACAATGTTGACTAAGGATTAGAGTAGTAGGATTTGACGGTACCTAGAGGTGGACCTTACGACGAGTCGGTACATAGTGGAGACTAATAGACGTGGAGTGATGAGGAGGTTAACTGTACCTACCCATTAGATAGGAATCCTCGGAGGATGACTGTAGAGACCCGAAGCTTGACGTACATGGACATTACATTACATTTTCAGAATACTTAGTATATAACAAAAACACACACACAAGGATCGTAATAGTTTAGTGTCTTTGGAAACTTGGAACGTAATCTTCTAATCGTGGTGAAAGATCATCAACATCTCCTATAAATATCTTCCCTTTTTTTTACCTAAAACCTTTCTTTATATCCTGGGGAAAAGAAAACATAAAAGGGTGAGCTCAAATGCTCAGTAAGGGTAAACAAAAGAAATATCAATCACATCGTATTCATACGAACATAACATTTTGGAAATCTTAACCTGCAAAAGAGAGCATAATTTCATAACATGGGGTCTCTTCCACATGCATGTGGTAACTTTGTTAGGGCAGATGCATTGGGTCTCCAATACTTTAGACCTCCTTAGGTTTGTTTTGTGTAGGGATTTTCCCACCTTGAAATAATAAAAAGTTAATGTTGGATGGATGGATAGTTATCCCACATGTATAAAATTGATGTAGAAAGTGGCTCAACTAGTGATGTATGGATAGACTACTGTAAAAATGTTGAGATATTTTCCACATACCCCCAACATTAAGAATTTAATTTTTTCTCAGAATACATCTGTATTGATGTCATTGAAAAAAACAAATACATAAACTAGTTAAATCTTAAATAATCCATTTTATGGTGATTCATGGAATCATTTTACCTATTGCAAACATATTTTTCTTCAGAATACCAAAAAAAATTGATTGGGTCTTTATACTGAGGGTTTCTATCTATTGGTTCTTATGGTGGACAGTATTAATGTTATAATGTGTTTATAACTCTATATAATTTACCACCTTTATGGATTTTTATGTAGACATATATTTTCTTAGTCGTATTAATTCCAAGACATCTGAAAAATAATACGGATGTTTAATTGAAAAAATTGATTGAATAGTAAAATTTATTTTTGATTAATGTTTCTAGTATATATGATGTTATTTCAAAACAAAATTTCCTACTAATAGTTGCATTGATGTGGAAAATTAGAGACTTCATAGAATATGAAATGTTATCTAGTTGTATTAAAGATCTTCCGAAATCAATTCTATACATTTTAGGAGGTAAAAAAGAATTTATGCTCGTCAATGGAAAAAACCTTGTTTTTTAGACTATCATCGTAGATTCATTCCATCCAATCATCCTTTTTAGAGGAACAAATATCATTTCAAAAATAAAAAATTGAATGAAATTGATCAAAAAAATTGATCTCAGGTATAGAGTTAAATTAAATTTTCTCTTTATTACATCTTGTTAAACTCTTCCTATTTTAATCATGTTTTATTGACCACAAATTCTATACTTCTTATAAAACTTGTAAATATAGTTTAATCTATATCAAATCATGTGAATTGATGGTTGTTTTCATTATTCATTATACAAACCCACACAAGATCTTAATTTCTATAAATCATGTTTGATTATTGTAAACTATATATAACTCTGGTGTATAATGATTTATTTTATGAATGATTAAGTGTAATTCATTTTGTTAATATTACTACACAATTATATATAAAAATTTTTGGTAAAGTCTAAGAAATCATCAGTCTGCCACCAGTTCTGTTTTTTTGGAAAATCATCCAGACATTGTAATCAGAAACCAAGACCTAGACACTGTAATCAGACACTAAGACCCAAACTACGTAATAAGACATTGTGACACAGATATTGTAATCAAACACCATGACCCAAACACCGTGATCAAACATAGTGACCAACACACCGTAATTAGACACCATTACCCAAACATTGTGACCCAGGCACTGTAATCAGACACTGTGACCTGGACACCGTAATCAGACACCATGACCCAGAAACTGTAATCAGACAATGTGACCTAGACACTGTGATCATACACTATGACCAGACACTATGATCATAACACTGCATATATGCTACCGGTTCCTGATCTCCATACAACCATTTCAAAAAAAATTTCTCACCTCTCAAAGAAAAAGAATAAGATACCATTTCATAGTGACACCGTTTCATGTGACATTATTTCCATACAGATTTTGACACCTTTCTTTAATATATGTTTTGGTTTTCAATTTAATTTCAAACGGACATATAGGAGACTTATATACACTAAAATATTTAATATTTCTTGGTATACATGTTACCATGTAGTACAAGATATGAGGTGAATAACACATGCACCCCAAGAATAAATTGAAAAGCGTGGACCTGAAATAATAAGGGGGAAGAGTAGAGAAAGCACGAACATCCTTGAGAAAAGAACTGACATATTCATCAAGATACATATGAAGATCACATGAATCATTCAATAATCCAGAAGTTGAGATACCATATATGAAAGATAAGAACCTCTTCGCAATACCAACTCCATGATGAACAAGAGCCAGATCTAACTAGAAACTAAATCACTAGACCTGCGATACTCTGTTTTTCACCGGAGGACACTTTTCATTAATCTAATTCATCCTAGAAGTCCATATATTTATATAATAACACTCATAGAACATTTAAATTTATCTCATTATATTTTCTCTATTGTGTATCGTTTTTATCTTTCGAGCAGTGTGTGTGTTTCTGTATAAAGACACACATCATCTCCTATGAAAAAATAAAGGATACAAGATATCATTCCTCTCAAAGATTTTTTTTAGTTTTTGACTCCCATGGATAAGTGTGGAAGAGGACCCGGAGTGACCTATTAGATTATACCCATGAAGAACTATTGAATAGGTTGTGTTAACAGGATAGTCTTGTGCACT
Organism: Viscum album; assembly: GCA_963277665.1. Lineage (NCBI taxonomy): Eukaryota > Viridiplantae > Streptophyta > Magnoliopsida > Santalales > Viscaceae > Viscum > Viscum album. The sequence goes on from OY728141.1 coordinate 212,753,849, forward strand.
ACTATTTACCCAGATCTAAGGTGTTGATAAAGCTTATTAATATAAGCTTCTTGTTTGTAGGTAATCACCAAGTGGAGTGGATTAGGACTTGACTTGAGACTGAACCACTTGTTTCATATCTATTGTGTTGTATAATTTAGTTTCCTTTGTTTTACTATATAGTTAATAAATCAGTATATATAAATTGATAGTTAATCTTAGAGAGAAGTAATAATTGTTTTTACTTATTAGAATAGATTCAAATGTAATATCAATAACACATATTTAGATTATTTAGATTTAATCAATCTTTAGAGATGTTATGTTAATAGTCAAACTTTCATAACTGTATTACCATTATTAACTAGGCTGTATTTATTTTAATTGGGGAGCCTTTTAAGAAGATGTTGCAAATAAATTTTTTTATAGATACTCAATTAAGCCCCTCCTCTTGATTACTCTACTCTGACCAACATATGGTATCAAATGAACTTATTAAGTGTATGTTTTTGAAACTATCCTACTGTGATTTTTTTGTACTTTAAAGATTTGTAAATTTATTTTAATTCTACGTTTATAAATTTTTTAAAGTATTTGTTTATTATGGATAGTATATTAGAAGGCCTGGAAAAAAATACCATTATTATTTAATGGAACCAAAAATACCCAAGGGAAAATTAAAATGAAAATGCATTTAGAAAGTATGGGTTTTGAAATTTTGTCTTCAATTATAGATGAGTATAATATTCCTCCTACTAATAGAATCTCATTGGATGAACTAACCATGACTACCTATAATAATAATTGAAAATCCATGAATGCTTTATAATTTTATTTAGTAGATGAGGAATTTAATTGAATTTCTGCATGTAAAATTGCCGATAACATTTCAGATACTTTGTCTATTTCACATGAAGGGACTTCTTGTGTGAAATAAATCTGACTTAATACTTATAATAATAAATATGATAACATTAAATGAATCTTTATAAACCTATTTTTGACATGTTTCTTAGGTTCAACAAAAATTTCAACAAAATTATTTCTCATTGAAGAGAAGTTACTACCAAAGAACAAATCATGAGGATTCTCAGTTTTCTACCGGATAGATGGAGATGAAACTCTATGTCTATTAGATATTCATATGACATAAACATGTTACATTTAAAATAAATAAATGGTAAACTAATGATATATAAAGACGAGTTTAATGTTAACAAGGGAGAGTAGTATGAACCCAAAATAAAATAGGTTTCATTTCATACCACCACCTCTAAACACAAAAAAATGGAAATTGGATGTATTCATAGAAAGCTCAAGTAGTGAATATTCATCAAATATCAGTGATGGGGAGATGGCTCAATTATACAGAAGGTTTAATAGAATTTATTTGAAGAAGAAATTCTTTCAGAAACCATAACTTGAAAGGAATACATGATCAAAAAGGAATCCTGAAAGATTTTTTGAAAATAAGGGACATGTATAATGAGATAGTATGCTATAAATGTAAGAAATTGGGGCTTATAAAGGATTATTGTCCCAAGATCATGTTTAAAATGAAATATTAGTAAAAATATAGAAAGTATAAAAAGGAAAGGAAAGAAACGTCGAGTGCTTCTGAGGATGGTTTGAGTGAATTAGAATCTTCATATGATGAAAATGATAACTAAGCAGTTATTTGTTTTATGACAAACACAACTGAGGTAACATTGGATTTTCTAGAAAATAATTTCTATTATTATAGAGATTAAATTAATTCTGAAAATATGTATAATAAAGATATTTTTTTGAAATATAATATGCTTGAAGAGAAATGTAATGAACAAAAAGATAAATACAAGTATTTAAAGAAACAACATCCTCTTATGTCAACTGTTAAATCTGAACCTATTGTAGAAAGAGGGAAAAATGTTCAATTACTTAGAGAAAAAAAAATAAATGAATCTATCTGATGATAATGTGAAAAAGGACCTCAAAAATATTACTAATAGTGAAGATACATTGGAACAAAAGGTAAGTAAACATATTGCTCCAAAATATACTACTCGTATTGGCTATCGACCAGGTAAAAGAAATTTTTGATGAACTAATTTTTTTCTAAGTCTAGGACATACAAAATTACTCTTAGTTCTCGAAATCATTCATCGAGTTCTAATTAGGATACACTCTCTACTATTTCAATATTTTCTAGACCGAATAGACTTTATTTTTCAAGCACATTACATAATTCTTTTAGAAAACCTATGAGGTAGATGTGGGTTTTTAAAGCACTAGTCACTAATATTTCTAGACCCAAATAAATAAGGGTATCCATGTCCATTTTTATTTGACTATTTTTTAGGAATATTACCCAATGAGATCTTGTAAAATCATATGGTACTTGGACTGTGGGTGTTTAAGACACATGATAGGGGACTATTCATAAATCAATAACTTAATAAAAATTGATGGTGGACATGTCACCTTTGGGGACAAAGCCAAAGGAAAAGTCATTTTCCTTAGAAAAATTGGTAACTGTAACTCAGTTATAATTTCCAATGTATATTTTTTTTGGGATTGAAATATAATTTTATTAGTATTTCAAAACTATGTGATGAGGGATTTCATGTAAAATTTGAAAATGATTCTTCCAAAGTTTTCAATTATAAAAACTAATTATTTACTTCTTCATTAAGAAATGAAAAATGTGTAATTTGTTAACATCAATTCTTTACTTTCACAAAATGTTTCATGTTTAGTGTATTTCAAAAATATTCTTGATATTGGCATAGGATACCAGGACATTGTAATATTCACTCCCTTATAAAGCTAACAAGAAATATCTTAGTCAAATATCTAACCAGAATTGAGTATCCAAATGATAATGTTTAAAATCCTAGTCAAAACGGAGAGCGACAAAAAATTCCCTTCAATCCAAAGATTAAAGTTTCAACTTCATAACTTTTATAATTGATTCAGATGGGTTTTTTTGGACCATCTAGAGTTTATAGATTAAATGGGATGGACTATGCTTTTTTTTTATTGTAGATGACTTTTCTAGATATACATGGACTTTCGTTTGGGCTAACAAAACTAAATCCTACTCCCATTTTACCAAATATGACAAAAATGTAGAAAATCATAATGGACTTGGAATTAAATACTTAATAAGTGATCATATACGTGAGTTTGAAAATAAATTTTTTGAATCATTTTTCTCAAAAAATGGATATAGTTATAATTTCTCTACCCCTAGAACAACTCAACAAAATAGAGTTAAATAATGAAGAAATAGAACATTGGAAGTGATTTATAGAACCATGCTTAGTGAATATGACTTACTTATTTATTTTTGGACGGAAGCTATAAATAAAACATGCTATATTATTAATAAAGTGTTTATTATATCTATTCTTAAAATAACTCCATATCTGTTATGGAATAATAGAAAACCCAACATATGTTACTTTAATGTATTTGGTTGGAATGTTTATATCCATAATACTAAGAGAAATGTTGAAAAAGTTTCACCCAAGAGTGATGAAGGAATAATTATAGGATATTAAATCTCTAATAAAGCCTATAGAGTGTTTGATAAAAGAACTAAATTTGTTGAAGAATTTGTCCATGTCAAATTTGATAAATGAAATCCACATTAGCCTTATACCACTCTATAAAACCAGGAAGATGATGAGTCCAATCTATAAATAAATTAAAAATAAACTAACCATCCTGTAAAAGAATCCATGAAAACATCATGTTTTGGAAATGTTTCATATTTAAGCTACAATGAACCCAAACCTATTGAAGAACCTGAATTCACTGGTCCTTTTTCTAGATCTATTATAACCCTTAAGAACCATCTTTTAGATGCTGTTGTAGGATATTTAGATAAAGGAAGACATACTAGGGCTTCTCTTATAAATCATATTGAACATCACGTTTTCTTTCCACAACTTGAACATAAAGAATTTACTGATTCTATCAATGATGATTTTTGGATGACGGTTATTTAAGAAGAACTTAATCGGTTTGAAAGAAACAATGTTTTGAAACCTGTTGATAGACCCAAAGACACATTTACCATCGACACTATGTGGGTGTTTGTGAATAAGTCTGATGAAGTTGGTAACATTGTTAGAATCATGGCTAGATTGGTTGTACATGTTTATAGTCAAGAAGAGGGAATTGACTATATAAATACTTTTTTCACCAGTAGCTAGACTTGAAGCCATCAAAATTCTGCTTTCTTATGCTGCACATCTGAATTTAAAACTATATCAAATGGATATTATGAGTACATTCCTAAATTAGTATATAGTTGAGGATGTCTTCGTTAAGCAACCCCCTGGTTTTACAAATCCTCATATTCCAAATCCTGTTTTTAAATTATAAAAATCTTTATATGGTTTAAAACAAGCTCCAAGATCATGGTATAATAGATTAATAATTTTATTATCTCCAAAGGTTTTAAAAAAGTAATATCTAATCCTACCATTGATATATATCGAATTTACAATGATGTTTTACTATTTTAAATTTATGTATATGATATTATCTTCGAGTCTTCAAAATATTCATTATGTATTGAATTTTATAAAATGATGGAATCCAAATTAGAAATGAGCTTAATGGGTGAACAATAATTCATTCTTGGATATCAAATCATTCAATAAAATGATGTTATTATTTTAAATCAATGAAAATATAATAGAGATCATTTAAATGGTTTTGGCATGGATAGCACTAAAAGTAGTGACACTCTAATGAGTACAACTTGTATGTTGGATCATGATGAAGATGAAAAATATGTTGATCCAACCACTTTTAGAGGAATGATTGAGGCATACTCTACTTAACTACTAGGAAAACTAACATTATCTTTAGTGTATGTATGTGTGCTCATTTTATGTAAAACCCTAAGAAATATCATTTAAACTCTATTAAGAGAGTTTTCAAATACCTCAAGCATACACCCAATCTACGACTATTCAATCCGAGAGGACAATCTTTTGAGTTAGTTATCTATTCTGATGATTAATTCTATTATTGTAAGTTAGATATAATAATAAACTCTGGATGATTTCACTTCTTAGGAATGTCACTAATATCATGGTGTAGTAAAAAACAAAACAATGTTGCATTGTCCACTATTGAAGCTGAATAAATAGTTGTTGGTTGTTGTTGTGCACAAATTTTGTGTATGAAACACATATTACAAGATTATGAATATCAATTCGGAAATTTACCTATAAATTGTGACAATATAAGTGTTATTAATATCTCAGAAAATCCTATTTCACACTCTAGGACAAAACATATTGATGTAAGACATCCGTTTTTGAGAGACCATTATAAAAAATATGATATTTATTTGGAAGTCATTGGAACCGAATATCATCTCACTAATATATTCACCAAACCATTAAATTCTGAAATAATATATTACATCATACATGAATTGGGAATGGTAAATCTTAATTAGTAAGTGTATAATTTCACAACTTATTGTTTCACTATTTACAATCTCACTGTCACGACCCGCCCTCGGGGTCCGAGCCGTGACTACCCCAAGCCCGCCTTCCATAGGCCAGGGGCTGGCGACTAGCACCAAGGCGTAAATCCCGGTAAAAAAGGGAAGGCATTGCCTTTGAAAAGAAAACACACACCACAGAGTAAACAAGCGGAAAGTAATCACTAAGCAAGCAGAGAACAACTGAAAGTGCGGAAAAGTAAATGGGCCAGAATACAAACCCAAACTGAAAGTAAAGTACAACTCGAAAAGGGAAAAGCAGCAACTGTAAAGTAAAGGCCGCTACTCCGAGCTGTCCACCGGAAATCCCACCTGAAGGGTGGGTACAGATAGCTCCTCTGCTCCACGGGTCCCACCGTCCGCTCCGTGCTCGTCCCGCCCAGTGGTCCACCTCCGGGTACCGTCCCGCTCCGCAAACCTCAGCTAAGGTCAACGCTGTCCGTCGTCTGCAACCAACACAACGTAGTGCGGGCGAAGCCCGTGCAGGGGTGAGTATAAGCTACTCAGTAGGGACCCCGAGACCCCTGAAGGTCTCTCAAAATCCACAAAGGATAAACCACGAAGCAAAGTACAATCACGAAGTAACAACCAACACTGCTTAGGTATATGCCCATACATATACCTAAGTCATCAATTCAAATACGCTCCAACCTCCGAGCCCAAGTATAACTCAGTCCACGCAGGAAAGTATACGTATTCCACAAAGGAAAGTAACAGGATTCAGCTCACACAGGTATACTTCTTCAAGGACGATAAAGATGATCACTGATCCATCTAAGTCGTCGGACCCACGAAGGATCGATAGGTAACTAACCCCCGCAAGACCCACACAGGATCGGGCTCACACAGAACCTGTAGGCGCTGGCTCACACAGAACCGCTGAGCGCAAGGACCCACACAGGATCGGGCTCACACAGAACCTGTAGCACTGATCCACGTAGGATCGCTGAGTGATGTAGTCGTCGTCGTCGAATCCACACAGGATCTCTGTACTGTCGTCGTCGAATCCACACAGGATCTCTGTACTGTCGTCGTCGAATCCACACAGGATCTCTGTACTGTCGTCGTCGCAGTCACAGTAGCAGTCGTAGCAGTAGAACAGTCGCAGCCAGCACTAGGGTTCCCGCACACAGCAAGCTCGTACGGAGGGTCCGCTCCACGAGCCGAGAGGCTGATACATCAACTGTCACGAAGACCAGAGTTGATGTATCCAAAAGTTTCGTATCGTCAACAGGAACTCAACGCAACAGACGGCGCGTCGATCGGACGTCCGGTCTGAGAGTTATTGGCATTTTCGTCTCCGGGGCCCGGTTGGTTTTTAAGGCAAAACCAACCCGACCGTACTCCACCTGCGTCCAAACCTCGGGCGGAGTATGCCAAAAGATCCGTCTCACTAAGAGGGACACTACGCGACTGACGACACGTAAATCAGACGTCCGTAGCTCAAGATATGAGCGTTTCCGCTGCGAAGGCCCGGTTGGTTTCGTGAACGAACCAACCCGGCCGAACTCAAAGTAACCCGAAACCTTGAGTGCGATATACCGAAACGACCGTCTCGATCCAAGGATCGCGTTGCCGCAGACGGTTCGTCATTCGGAGGTCCGAGGCTCAAGTTATGAGCCTAGAACCGAATCTGGTCCGAAACGGGGGGGTCCGGGTCCGGGCCGACCCGGCCCGACCCCCCCCGGGGCGGCGCGGCGGCGGGCCGCGTGGCGGCGGCGGCGGGCCGCGTGGCGGCGGCGGGCCGCGTGGCGGCGGCGGCGGGCCGCGTGGCGGCGGCGGGCCGCGTGGCGGCGGTGGAAGGCACGCGGGGCTAAGCCCCGCGTTTCACAAGCGGCACGGCTTAAAGCCGTGCCTTGTATTAAAAACGGCCCCCGCAAGTGGGGGCCGGCTGAACAAAACCGGGGGGGCTTTGCCCCCCCCCCCTCCTTAAATGAACCGCCCCCTCATTAAGAGGGGGGTCTTGAAGGACCGGCCGGGGGTTTAATCCCCTGGTTTTTATGACATCCGGCCGGCCCGCTGGCCGGCCGGTTTTTACCAACGGGACCGGAATTTCCGGTCCCGCCCTCGACTTCCGATGCCGGCGGCCCGACCTCCGGTCTTTCCTTCCGCCGCGGCCCGGAACCGGCCGCGGTCTCCTCGTCTCACCGCGGCCCGGAACCGGCCGCGGTGTTCGTCGTCCGGCGCGGTGCGACGGCACCGCGCCCCTTTCGCCGTGCCATGAATCCTCCCAACGCGGCGCGACGGCGTCGCGTTCTTGAAGTCTCTCCTCGGCGAAGCGCGACGGTGTTGCGGAAAAATTATAAGCATTTTCATCCGCGTGGTGCGACGGCACCACGCCTCTTGCTTCCACCCGCATGAATAAAACGAGAACTAAGGAGGGGGGGTTCGACCGTGTTCATGCGGTCCGACCCCCCTCACGTTAATTAATAACATAACTAAAGAATATCCAAAAGCCTCACATTTAGTCATGCTAAAATCCATGATTCAAGAATGGAATAAAAAAATAATCAATAAATAACATCCCCTACCTCTGGTTTCAAGAACGAAGATCGTCAACGACCCGCGGAAGACGCGTCGCGGTGGTCGGCGTCACGGAAGAAGGACGTCGATGTCGTGAAGCAAGGATTCGAAGTTCTTTGACGACGATTTCGTCGCGGGAAATCGTCGCGGAAGAGATGACGCGGAAGAAGGCGTCGTCGGTGTCGCGGGTATGGCGTCGCGAAAGACGATTCCCGAGAACGTGGCGTTCTTCGTCGATGTTCGAAGGTTCTTCGCGTTCTTCGTCAAAGCTTGAAGAAGAAGAAGATGAAGGCTCCAAATTCTCTCAAGGTGGCTAGAGAATTCTAACCCAAATAAAATAAGCTAAGTCTTATTTTATTCACACAATTATCAATTTGAATTTCAAAGGTTTGAAATTCAAACAATTCAAACAATTCAACTCCATTAATTAACAAAGTTGTCATGTTATTAAAAGAGGAGTTTAAGGGGGAAGTTGAGAGGTTACTAAAAGATTTAGGGGTTCGTGTGGGCCCCACCACACTTAATCCTCCCAAGGGAGGTTAAGTGGGTGTGGGTCCCACTTCCAACCCCCTTAGGTAGGTTTTTTTTTTAATAAGTTTAAATAAAATTTGTTTTACACAATTTTATTTAACTTAACTAAAAAACCCCAAAACGTAACTTTCAACCCGCAACAAACGCAACTCCCGAAAAGGTCTCATTAAGCGATTATCGGCGCTGCGAGTTCATCGGTGCCCTCAGATTTCAATTCCGAGCACCGGATCAAAAGTTAGGAATTCCCGCTCGTTCGTTCACTGAACGTACCCGAGCCAAACTTCGGAAATTAATTCCGGGCACTCCGGGCCTCGGAATCAGGTGCCGTCTGAAACCGCTCTCTTGTAAAAATCCAAAGAAAATTAAGAAAAAAAAATTCCCTTGAATTTTACGGTCTTTACATTACTCCCACCTCAGGGCTTTACGTCCCCGTAAAGATACAACAAAAACTAGGGGAACAAATGAGGGTACTGAGCACGCATCTGAGCCTCCCGCTCCCAAGTGCTCTCCTGGAGATTCCCGTGCTGCCATCTGATGCGCACAAGAGGAATCGATCGCCCACGTAGGACCCGCTCCTGTCGATCCTCTATCTCCACCGGGACCTCCGTAAAAGTCGCCCCATCGTCAACGTCAAGCTCCCCATGGTCAATGATGTGCGTCGGGTCGTGCACGTATCTCCTCAGCTGGGATACGTGAAAGACGTCGTGCACCCGGTGCAACTGAGGTGGTAGAGCCAGGCGATAAGCCACCTCGCCAATCCTGCTGAGAATCTGAAAAGGTCCGATGAAGCGCGGAGATAACTTGCCGCCTCGGCCAAATCTCCGAATACCACGTCGAGGTGAGACCCGCAAGAAGACGTGGTCGCCATCCTCGAACTCTAGTGGTCTCCGCCTCCTGTCAGCATATGACTTCTGCCGGCTCTGAGCTGTCCTCATCCGCTCCTGGATGACCTGGACCTTCTCTGTCGTGGCCTGGACCATCTCCGGTCCCACCAGTGCTGACTCCCCAGGGTCTGTCCAGCACAAAGGAGATCTACATGGTCGGCCGTACAACGCCTCGTACGGTGCCATCCCGATGGTGGAGTGGTAGCTGTTGTTGTACGCGAATTCCACCAAAGGTAGGTGGTCCTCCCAGCTACGACCAAAGTCAAGGACACATGCACGGAGCATGTCCTCGAGAGTCTGGATGGTCCTCTCCGTCTGACCATCCGTCTGAGGGTGAAAAGCTATGCTAAGACGTAGCTGCGTCCCGAACGCCTCCTGCAACCCCTTCCAAAGCCGGGAAGTAAAGCGGGCATCACGATCGGAAACGATAGATGATGGCACGCCGTGGAGCCGCACAATCTCCTGAACGTAGAGACGTCCCAAGCTCTCCACCGAGCCCTGCTCTCTGATGGGTAAGAAGTGTGCCGACTTGGTGAGTCTGTCAACAATCACCCAGATGGAGTCGTGACCTCTGGAAGTGCGTGGAAGTCCAGTCACGAAGTCCATAGATATGCCGTCCCACTTCCACTCCGGAACCTCCAAGGGCTGTACCAAGCCTGCTGGTACCTGATGCTCTGCCTTCACCTGCTGACAGGTAAGGCATCGAGAAACGAACTCTGCTACAGCCTTCTTCATGCCCGGCCACCAATGCTGTCGTCTGAGGTCCTGGTACATCTTCGCCACTCCAGGATGTACCGCCAAAGGAGAAGTGTGAAATTCCCTCAGCACTTCCTCTCGCAAAGCGACTGGTACCACGGTACGTCCTCTGAAAAGGATGTCGTGCTCTGCTCCAAGGGAGAAACCATCAGGTGTCTGTCCCGAGGATATCTGTGCACGCCGTGTCTCGCAGTCAGTGTCCCCGCGCTGTGCCTCCCTGACTCGCTGCAGTAGTGGAGGAGTGACTGTGAGAGACTGAAGAAAGGCTGCTCCATCTCTATCCACGAAGGATATCTGCAAAGAGGCTAGCTGCTCCGTCGCCTCCTCGAGTAGCTGAATGCCCGTCCTCCTGCTGAGGGCATCGGCTACTACGTTCCCCTTCCCAGGTGTATAGACTATCTCAAAGTCATAGTCCTGGAGGAACTCGAGCCATCGTCGCTGTCTCAGGTTCAGATCCTTCTGCGAGAAGATATACCTGAGACTCTGATGATCGGAAAAGACTGTAAAGCGCTCGCCCATCAGATAATGTCGCCATGTCTTCAGGGCGAAGACCACTGCTGCTAACTCCAGGTCATGGGTAGCGTAGTTCTGCTCATGCGGTCTCAACTGTCGTGATCCATAGGCGATCACTGCCCGCTCCTGCATCAGAACACATCCGAGTCCGGTCCCTGATGCATCGCAGTAGACCACGTACCCTACTCCCTCCTCAGGCAACCTCAAGATAGGTGCGCTAGTCAATCTCTGCCTCAGCTCCTCGAAGCTCTGCTGACAACTGTCTGACCACACGAAGGGTTTCCCCTTCTTCGTCAAAGCTGTGAGTGATGCCGCAACTCTGGAGAAGTTCAGCACAAACCTCCGATAGTATCCAGCTAGTCCCAAGAAACTCCGAACCTCAGTCACGCTCCTGGGTGGCTCCCATGCTAACACAGCCTCAATCTTCGCGGGATCCACTGCAACTCCCGCCTCAGAGATAACGTGTCCCAAAAAGTGGACCTCACGTATCCAGAACTGGCACTTCGAGAGCTTACCATAAAGCTGGTGCTCTCGGAGTGTGTCAAGAACAACTCGCAAGTGATAGGCGTGCTCATCCTCTGTCGAAGAGTAAATCAGAATGTCGTCGATGAAGACCACGACAAACCGATCGAGGTATGGCTGAAAGATCCTGTTCATGAGAGCCATGAACACTGCTGGAGCATTGGTTACACCGAAAGGCATAACCAAGAACTCATAGTGGCCATACCGACATCTGAAGGCCGTCTTCTGCACATCCTCGTCTCTGACTCTGAGCTGATGATAGCCTGACCTGAGGTCTATCTTCGAGAACCACCGTGCTCCCTTGAGCTGATCAAAGAGGTCATCAATCCTCGGTAGCGGATACTTGTTCCTCACTGTCACCTGGTTCAGGCGACGATAGTCAACACAAAGTCGCAAGATCCCGTCCGCCTTCTTGGCGAACAATATCGGGGAAGCCCAGGGTGAAACACTGGATCGGATGAATCCCTTGCCCTGCAAGTCCTCCAACTGTACCCGTAGCTCTCGAAGCTCGGCGGGGGCCATCCGATATGCTGGAGTGGATATCGGGGCTGTCCCGGGATACAAGTCAATATAAAAGTCTACCTCTCTTCGAGGAGGTAGCCCTGGAACATCGTCGGGAAAAACGTCCGCATACTGATCCACCACTGCAGGAAAACCAGGACTCTGCACGTCAACTGCTCCAAGGATAAGGCTAGCCAACTGATGAGTGATGGGCTGTCCTCTCCTCCGCGGAAGTCCATCCTGTGCTGCTAAGGCTCCCTTCTCGCCGGTGAAGGTGAACCTGCTCCCGTCGGTGCGTACACATCGCACCTTGCGCCTAAAACAGTCAATCTGTGCATGGACCGTAGACAGCCAATCCATGACCAAGATGACGTCGTAAGGCCTCGACGCTGCTACAAGAAGATCCCAGCCGAAGCTCTCGCCTCCTAGAGTAAACTCACACTGCCGGCACCAGTGCGTAATCGTCGAGTCTGCTCCCGTAGGAGTCTCTAGCCGTAAGGATCGAGCCAACGGCTCTGTCGGAATCTCCGAGCTCCGAACAAGGGCAGCGGCTATGAAAGAGTGACTCGCTCCTGTGTCTATAAGAACTGCAGCAAGGGTGGAATAGACACAGATAGTACCTCGAATCATCTCAGGTGCGCCGTGGTCGTAGGCCTCTGCTGCCTGGAGCTGTGCCTGTCGCTGCCCGCCAGCTCCCTGTGGTCGGGGTGGACCTCCTGGTGGTGGTGGTGGTAGAGCCTCAAAGCGTCGGCCACCACCAGCTGCTCGTCCAGCTCCTCTGCCTCGTCCGCCTCCTCCCTGCGGACCGCCACGGTCGACCCTCTGCCTCTGCCTCGGTGGTCCATCAACTGACTGCTGCTCCTCGGCACGGCGGGTCGGGCAGTCGCGAGCCATGTGGCCCTGCCCGCCGCACGAGTAGCACTGCCTGCCTCTCGGAAGACTGGCTCCGCGCTGTGTGCCCCGCACTGCTGAGCCAGTGCCCTGAGATCGTCGGCCTGAAGGTCTGGTCTGTCTGGACCCCTGAGTCATCCGTCGACTTCCTGCTGCAGATGACTCTGCCACGTGCCGCCCTGCGGTGGGTCGCTGTGCTGGTGTAGACTCAGCAAGGAAGCTCTCGATCAGAAGTGCCCGCTCCAGTACTCCTGTCTGAGTCGGTATGCTGAGGGAGATCAGTGATGCCCTGATCTCGTGTCTCAAACCCTGCTCGAAGGTCCGGGCCCGGAAGAATGGATCCCGTACCATGTCGGTCGAGTAGCGCGAGAGATCGGTAAACCTCGCCGAGTACTGGGCGACCGTCATGCTGCCCTGCCGCAGCTGTAGAAGCTCCTGGATGCGCACCGCTCGAAGGGTGGCCGGGACGAACTCAGAGCGGAAGAGGCTCTCGAAGTCCGTCCAGAGTAGAGATGCCTCATCGTGCACCTGGAGCATCAAGCTCCACCATCGTCCAGCTGCTGCGTGTAGTAGGCTCGCAGCGAGGATCACCATGAGGTCTGCTGGTGTCCTCACTAGCCTAAACACTCGAACCACTGCCTCCAGCCAGTCCTCTGCTGCCTGGGGATCCGTCTCCCCGCGAAACCTGGGCGGTCGCTGGTGCTGAAACTCATGCAGTGCGCTGAGGCGACGTGCATCGTCAGCGGCTGCTGCTGGAAGCATCGGGGGCTCGGCGGGTAAAGCTACCGCCGGTGCCACTACTGGAAAAGGGCCCTGCACCGAGGCCTCGTCGCTCGGGGGGCTGTCGTCTCGCTCGACTCTCGGAACCCTAGCTGGCTGCCGTCGTGGGGCCATCCTGAAAAGGAGAACAAGAACACCATCGTCAGAACAGTATACCTGGTGAGCTGAATTAAGTAATCACAAGGAAAACTTGAGACTTTCATAAAGCAGATCAGTATACCCGGTGAGCTGACACAAGTAGTCACAAAGAAAACTTGAAACACACACGCAATCAATGTTTTCGTGCATTAAGTCGGAAATCAGAAGTCAGGGTCCTGGTGTACGGATACGTCGGCCGCCGCACCAACACTGGACTCCCTGGACTGATAACCACACTCAATACGCTAAACATTATTGCTTCACATAGAAAAAATCAGAGTTCGCGGTAGAACCGAACTCCTCTGATACCAATTTGTCACGACCCGCCCTCGGGGTCCGAGCCGTGACTACCCCAAACCCGCCTTCCATAGGCCAGGGGCTGGCGACTAGCACCAAGGCGTAAATCCCGGTAAAAAAGGGAAGGCATTGCCTTTGAAAAGAAAACACACACCACAGAGTAAACAAGAGGAAAGTAATCACTAAGCAAGCAGAGAACAACTGAAAGTGCGGAAAAGTAAATGGGCCAGAATACAAACCCAAACTGAAAGTAAAGTACAACTCGAAAAGGGAAAAGCAGCAACTGTAAAGTAAAGGCCGCTACTCCGAGCTGTCCACCGGAAATCCCACCTGAAGGGTGGGTACATATAGCTCCTCTGCTCCACGGGTCCCACCGTCCGCTCCGTGCTCGTCCCGCCCAGTGGTCCACCTCCGGGTACCGTCCCGCTCCGCAAACCTCAGCTAAGGTCAACGCTGTCCGTCGTCTGCAACCAACACAACGTAGTGCGGGCGAAGCCCGTGCAGGGGTGAGTATAAGCTACTCAGTAGGGACCCCGAGACCCCTGAAGGTCTCTCAAAATCCACAAAGGATAAACCACGAATCAAAGTACAATCACGAAGTAACAACCAACACTGCTTAGGTATATGCCCATACATATACCTAAGTCATCAATTCAAATATGCTCCAACCTCCGAGCCCAAGTATAACTCGGTCCACGCAGGAAAGTATACGTATTCCACAAAGGAAAGTAACAGGATTCAGCTCACACAGGTATACTTCTTCAAGGACGATAAAGATGATCACTGATCCATCTAAGTCGTCGGACCCACGAAGGATCGATAGGTAACTAACCCCCGCAAGACCCACACAGGATCGGGCTCACACAGAACCTGTAGGCGCTGGCTCACACAGAACCGCTGAGCGCAAGGACCCACACAGGATCGGGCTCACACAGAACCTGTAGCACTGATCCACGTAGGATCGCTGAGTGATGTAGTCGTCGTCGTCGAATCCACACAGGATCTCTGTACTGTCGTCGTCGAATCCACACAGGATCTCTGTACTGTCGTCGTCGAATCCACACAGGATCTCTGTACTGTCGTCGTCGCAGTCACAGTAGCAGTCGTAGCAGTAGAACAGTCGCAGCCAGCACTAGGGTTCCCGCACACAGCAAGCTCGTACGGAGGGTCCGCTCCACGAGCCGAGAGGCTGATACATCAACTGTCACGAAGACCAGAGTTGATGTATCCAAAAGTTTCGTATCGTCAACAGGAACTCAACGCAACAGACGGCGCGTCGATCGGACGTCCGGTCTGAGAGTTATTGGCATTTTCGTCTCCGGGGCCCGGATGGTTTTTAAGGCAAAACCAACCCGACCGTACTCCACCTGCGTCCAAACCTCGGGCGGAGTATGCCAAAAGATCCGTCTCACTAAGAGGGACACTACGCGACTGACGGCACGTAAATCAGACGTCCGTAGCTCAAGATATGAGCGTTTCCGCTGCGAAGGCCCGGTTGGTTTCGTGAACGAACCAACCCGGCCGAACTCAAAGTAACCCGAAACCTTGAGTGCGATATACCGAAACGACCGTCTCGATCCAAGGATCGCGTTGCCGCAGACGGTTCGTCATTCGGAGGTCCGAGGCTCAAGTTATGAGCCTAGAACCGAATCTGGTCCGAAACGGGGGGGTCCGGGTCCGGGCCGACCCGGCCCGACCCCCCCCCCCCCCCCCCCCCCCCCCCGGGGCGGCGCGGCGGCCGGCGGCGGCGGTCGGCGGCGGCGGACGGCGGCGCGGCGGCGGCGCGGCGGCGGGCCGCGTGGCGGCGGCGGCGGGCCGCGGGGCGGCGGCGGCGGGCCGCGTGGCGGCGGCGGGCCGCGCGGCGGCGGCGGAAGGCACGCGGGGCTAAGCCCCGCGTTTCACAAGCGGCACGGCTTAGAGCCGTGCCTTGTATTAAAAACGGCCCCCGCAAGTGGGGGCCGGCTGAACAAAACCGGGGGGGCTTTGCCCCCCCCCTCCTTAAATGAACCGCCCCCTCATTAAGAGGGGGGTCTTGAAGGACCGGCCGGGGGTTTAATCCCCCGGTTTTTATGACATCCGGCCGGCCCGCTGGCCGGCCGGTTTTTACCAACGGGACCGGAATTTCCGGTCCCGCCCTCGACTTCCGACGCCGGCGGCCCGGCCACCGGTCTTTCCTTCCGCCGCGGCCCGGAACCGGCCACGGTCTCCTCGTCTCACCGCGGCCCGGAACCGGCCGCGGTGTTCGTCCTCCGGCGCGGTGCGACGACACCGCGCCCCTTTCGCCGTGCCATGAATCCTCCCAACGCGGCGCGACGGCGTCGCGTTCTTGAAGTCTCTCCTCGGCGAAGCGCGACGGTGTTGCGGAAAAATTATAAGCATTTTCATCCGCGTGGTGCGACGGCACCACGCCTCTTGCTTCCACCCGCATGAATAAAACGAGAACTAAGGAGGGGGGGTTCGGCCGTGTTCATGCGGTCCGACCCCCCTCACGTTAATTAATAACATAACTAAAGAATATCCAAAAGCCTCACATTTAGTCATGCTAAAATCCATGATTCAAGAATGGAATAAAAAAATAATCAATAAATAACATCCCCTACCTCTGGTTTCAAGAACGAAGATCGTCAACGACCCGCGGAAGACGCGTCGCGGTGGTCGGCGTCACGGAAGAAGGACGTCGATGTCGTGAAGCGAGGATTCGAAGTTCTTTGACGACGATTTCGTCGCGGGAAATCGTCGCGGAAGAGATGACGCGGAAGAAGACGTCGTCGGTGTCGCGGGTATGGCGTCGCGAAAGACGATTCCCGAGAACGTGGCGTTCTTCGTCGATGTTCGAAGGTTCGTCGCGTTCTTCGTCAAAGCTTGAAGAAGAAGAAGATGAAGGCTCCAAATTCTCTCAAGGTGGCTAGAGAATTCTAACCCAAATAAAATAAGCTAAGTCTTATTTTATTCACACAATTATCAATTTGAATTTCAAAGGTTTGAAATTCAAACAATTCAAACAATTCAACTCCATTAATTAACAAAGTTGTCATGTTATTAAAAGAGGAGTTTAAGGGGGAAGTTGAGAGGTTACTAAAAGATTTAGGGGTTCGTGTGGGCCCCACCACACTTAATCCTCCCAAGGGAGGTTAAGTGGGTGTGGGTCCCACTTCCAACCCCCTTAGGTAGGTTTTTTTTTTAATAAGTTTAAATAAAATTTGTTTTACACAATTTTATTTAACTTAACTGAAAAACCCCAAAACGTAACTTTCAACCCGCAACAAACGCAACTCCCGAAAAGGTCTCATTAAGCGATTATCGGCGCTGCGAGTTCATCGGTGCCCTCGGATTTCAATTCCGAGCACCGGATCAAAAGTTAGGAATTCCCGCTCGTTCGTTCACTGAACGTACCCGAGCCAAACTTCGGAAATTAATTCCGGGCACTCCGGGCCTCGGAATCAGGTGCCGTCTGAAACCGCGCTCTTGTAAAAATCCAAAGAAAATTAAGAAAAAAAAATTCCCTTGAATTTTACGGTCTTTACACTCACCATGAGAACCAGTTATGGTATCACCGTTAAAAACATGTTATTGTCACACTGTGAAAACTTGATATAGTCCAACCATTAAAAACATATTACGTCTCATTGTGAAAACCTATTACGGTCTCACTGTGAAAGTCTGTTCCGATCTCACCATAAAGAAACATTATTGTTTTATTTACATATTATATCTCTTATTTCTATAATTATTTATTTTATACGTTTACATTCTCTTGATTTCTAATTTTCAATGCTTGATATCCCAAAATGATAAAAATGAAACAAGTCTCACTTCTTTCATTACTCAATCATTCTTCTCTCAAACATGAAACCTCTATCTCTTTCTTGAACCTTTTTTGAATTCCAATTATGAATCACCTATCCTCATCGACTCATGATAATTGAATATCAAAGAAGATGATGAAAATAGCCTCAAATATATTTCTCATAGGTCATTCTAATATGAACTCGGTGGATAGAATAGTGGTGTCGAGAAAGGAAATCACCCCCAAGTGGTTTCTGTCATGTATGTGTGTAGTATTGAAAGTACTAAAAGATCAATGATGGCTGTATTGGTTCACAAAAGTGGAATGTAAAATATGCCCAATGATTGTTTCTTAGTTTTACCACTTTGTTCAATTCTCATTTGACATAGATGTTGGTTTTCTTGTGAGAAGCTGGATCAATAGACAATGATGCGGTTTTTCATTGAGTTTATGGGGTGCCTGCCTAAGGATACCTCATGTGGGAATTTTTTAGGACAACCAGAGAGTTCCTCCTCTTACAAGTGGGATATTTTTTTTATAAAAATCCTTGATAAGTTTTACTGGCAATGAAACAGAGAGTATAGTTATGGCTGCTGAGATAGATGGTGAAACCAAGCTGTTTTTTATGTTTGTTCATAATCTGATTAGCCCAAGAAAAGGATATATTTCTACACTCAAGTATCTGGATATATTTTGGATAAATCATCTGAAGAGTGGACATAGTATTAACATATCAAAGTATGTAATACATCATATGTGTGAGTTTATAATGGCAACCTCAAAGTCAACCTCCATGTTCCACTCGAGGTTATTCTATGCTATGCTTCATGCTAAAGGGTTGGTTGGACCGGATAAAGAATTCATTAAGAACTATGTATTTTTTATCTCAAATATTATAGTCAAAATAATGAAAATAAGTTTGAATCCATGGAGAAAAGAATATTTGGATGATAATGAGAGGTTTTATGAAAAGTGTAACCCAATTGATCATTATTCAAGAACTAATGACATTCATGATCCTTGTTTGGAAAAAAATGATATTATTGACTATTCTGATGAGGAAGAAGAAGAAGTGGTTGTTGCACCTATAGGGGAAACTGTCTTGGGTAAGGAAGATAGTGGAACTTATACTAAATTAATAACTGAGAATGAAGTACTTGTTCCTAATGAAATTGTTGTTTTGGAAGAAGAACCTATTCTGAATAAGAATCTATTGTTAATGTAAAGTAAATGGCTGTTCTACAAGAGCATTTACTAGAATATCATTCTCCTAAGATAGAAGATGCTTTTGAGGAACACATAGTGGAACAAGATCTTCTTGAGATTATCCCATCTGCAGAGGAATGAATAGATAAATCCTTTCAGTTGGATAGAAAAAAAATGGCTGAGGAAATTAGGGATGAAATCATTAAAATAGATCAATGAACAAAATCTATTAGTTCTATAAGAGATGCACTTGTTGAAGGGGAGCAACATACTAATCTTTAAAGTGTTGATATTCCTTATTCAGATGATCCACGATCTATGTATACATGTTATAAAGTTCCAAGCTACATTTATGTGAATGATTCCCAGGAAGCCTTAGTTAAATGTATTGATCTATCTATAGTGTTTCAATTAAAACCAGAATCTTCCCTTGATGTTACCTCTACAAAGGAACCAAAGAATGTATGAGCCTCTATTCCTGACCCATCACAAGAACCTTCAACATTAGTAAGTAAGGATGATTTTAAAGCCTTTGGAGCTACCTTATTGGATATAATTGAAAATATCATGAGCACTAAACCTAATACTATGACTAGATTTAGTTAAATAGAGGGTTCCCTATTTTTAGAAAATATCATATGGACGATTTATAAAAAAATGCTTCATGAAATTCAATACAACATAATTGAGAACAAACAATGATGTGATGAAGTGAAGTCTCTTGGATATAGGGTTATTGATATAAAGAGAGTGTTGAAATAAGAACCAAATAATGTTTCTCATCCTCTTTAGGATGGTTTTATTCAGATTCCACAGGGAGTTCTCTCTCTAATTAAATGTTACCTAACTCACTTAGCTGATAAGGTGGTTGAATGAAACTTGAAAATAGTTCAAGAATTGTGTGAGCTTGTTATTGGACTCAAAAAAATTAACTGATGAGTATAAGAGTTGTCTCCATAATGTTCTAAATCACTTGATGTCCATTAGTTCAGTTGTTACAGCTTCTAGTACCTCTGGACAGTCATCTCAACCCTCCTTGGACAATGATCTTTTCAGAACTGTTGTTATGGAAGAACTTCAATCAGCCCTTAGTGGCATTGACAAAGAGTTTATATCTGTGGTTGTCAACAATAGTGATATTGTTCTTGATTTTTAAAGAATTCATTTTAAAGTTTCTAATGATTCTCAATAAATAATTACTAAGAAGGTTGATTTCTACTTTAATAGGATTCTCACTAAGCATGATATGAAAAACCATTTCATTTACCTTGTAGAGAATCTGAAAATCCCTGTTGTCAGTCATAATATCAAAACTCAAGTTTAAAAGTTGAAGGATTTCACTATTTTTTTTTGGAAAATTTCATGAAGAACCAAGATGACATTGAGAAAGTGATTTATTATGGTGGTGATATTATTGATGACTTCGTCTAATGATTGAGGTGTTGTCTTCATATGCAGATCACTGCTATTGTAGCACCAACAGCTACACACTTGCAACCTGGTTTGCATCCTTCATCATTCACTAACTTTTCCACTACCTAGATGTATGTATCTTAGGATCTGAGTCAGATTATACCTGTTAACCTTGACCACCAATTACCTCAGTCTTCTACCAAACTTAACTTGGCCCCTTATCTTTTTGAAGGACTCCCTCTTCTTTCTCTGACAAGTTATTAACTACCTTATTCAACTTCTACCTCTGCTCGATTGGCTTCTCCTGATGATGATACCATGGGAAATGAGATGAAATCTAGTGATAAATAAAACTCGAAATTTTAACACCTCAAGCTTTCATGGAACGATTATCTTTGAATAATACAATAGCTTGAGTTGTATGCAACTTCGAGTTCTAACACACCACAACCAATCAAACTAGCTGTTATTAATATTAATACCAACTTTTTGAAATTTTATAAATTTTATTTTTCAAAAAGGACTTCATTTTTGAATTAGGAATATCGAAATTATCTTAGGGTGAATTTTTGGTATTTTTCAGAAAACATTCAATTTTTGATGAATAGTGAAAACACTAAGTTATTATTTTAAACAAAATTTTTATTTAAATAATTATTTATTTTATTTAAAATTATTTTAGGTTAAAATAGGGACATAATTCCTATATATGTTGAATTTAATTCATTGGAGTCATTTTATAATATGTTTAGAAATATAAAAAATTATTGAACTTTTTGTTGTCTTTTACCCACCTCCTAGGAGCATTTTTCAATTTGCATAAAACATAATTTTACCACATATATGAGTTGAATTTATAAAATATGAGTGACATGGTTGATATTATTGTTGAAAATATGGATCAATAAGATAAAAATAATTTTTGGTGAATAGTAACTTTTGACCTTTCTTTACCGCAGTTAAAAGTAAATAGAGTAATTAATGGGAAAAATGTTATTATAATTACACTAACAGATGTCCTAATAATATTGTAGAAGTGTAATTAGACCAAAAACAACCTTTTTAATAAAATATGGTCCTCTTTGGCCAACTTGGATTGGATTAGGAGATTTATTGTTATTTAATTTAAAGAAGAGTTAAAAGTTTTAAATTCAAGTTTTCATAACTAAACAATTTTTAATATAGGGTTATACATAAGATAAATTAAATTATAAATGTTCATTAGAAATATAAAAAGATTTATTAAATAATGTTATTTTATTTATAATTTTTAGTCATTAAATAATTAATATTATTTATGACACAATGATGATAGAGTAATTACCTTATAAATAATCAATTGAAATAATTGATATTATAAATATCCAAATAAATTTAGTTTGAGACTTTTAATGAATTTCAATAATTTTCTTGGTTAATATGACATGTTAGGGTTGATTAAATGAATTTAATTTGAAGTAATCAGGCTTTTATGACTTCAAAAAAATCAATTACTAAATAGTGACAAAATTGACATAAATGAGTTTTAAGACAATAATATATTTTTAAATGATATAATATTCCTAAAAATTTTATTTTCAGCCAAAGGACATAAATAATAATATATATGTCATCAATGAACCACTTGGGGTTATCTTTGAATTTTATAGTTTCTTTATTAAACTATTATTATAATAATACAAGAATACATTGTAAAAGTTAAACTATTTAACTAAGAGTTAAATCTAGAAGATAAGGTTAATATAATGACCCAAACCTGTCTAAAAACAATTGGTTGAGGGGTCATCGACCCATACCCACATTTTTCTAGAAATAAATCATTTTGGAGCCACTATAATCCTAAAATTACTTTGTTATAAAATAATATTTCAATCTTTTCATAAGGTTTCCCTCGTATATCTTATAAAAAGGAAATTCTCATTCCCTCAATTCACACCTTCAATACCATTTGGATCAGCCAAAACACACCCAAATATCCTCCCAATTTTCCTCAATTCAATTTAGAGGCCTTTATTTTATTAGAAATCCAACCTAAGGAGCCCTTTTGATCAACTAAAAAAGAATCAACAGAAGAAGAGGAAAATATTTCATCACCTCTTTCAAGTTCATTTCATCTTCCACTTCCTCTTTCTTTGTTTTTTTCATTCTAAAATAATAAATCTAGTATATTCTATATAATATGATGTTATTATACAAATTGTATACCATATTAATTATTCAATCCATCCTATGAATGACATATCACCATACGTGCGCACGTACATCTTACTGTCTTCAAGTCATGGTGTAGTTGTTATTCAATACAATATTATTTGGATGGGTATAATAATGATGTATAATTTATTTAAATAAATAATGTAACATGTTAATTATTATTTATATATTATATACCATCTTCTTACATTTTATTTAATTATCAATATAATGATTTTGTCACTTGTGCATACGTACGGATTACCGTCTCCACGAACACGATGAGATTCATTCCCCATCGTAATCATTTAAGAATAATTTTCATTTTATGATTAAAATAATTTTTATGAACATAATATAATTCTGGATATTAATTAAATACATCTTATCCATAATAAACATGTCTTTTTTAACAAAACATATAAAGGAAAATGAATCAGTTAACACCCGAAACGATGATAATACTAAAATATTATTAACAGAGCAATATTATGAGATCATATATGATATCATATTTATGTATGTTGTTCTTGTATAATTTAATAACAACGGTTTAACTTTTATATAGGAGTTTAATGTACCATCGACCTAGTAAAATTACACGGTAAGGGTTAATTCTACAATCTCGTCATTATCTAAGGTTTTTTATAGGTAATTATCTACTAGGACCTCTTTATCATCCACATCCGTGTTTCATAAAATGTATCTGAAAACATTTTTTTCTATTTCCTATATTATGTTTTAAAGTCATATATACCCTTGTTTTAATTTTTATAAAATATTTATGAAGGAGTATTTCTGTTGTTCTCCAAACAAGTTACTTTACGACCTTTTCAACAAAATTAATGAAATAATAAATTTTTAACTTATATAGAAGGTGTGGCTACATTCCGATGTTATAACACCTTCGAAAATTCCCTTAAAAGATTATAAGAAAAGTTTCAAAATAAATATTTTCTTTTATAATTAGGTGCATTTTAAATTATTTCAAAATATAAATATATATTTCTCTCAAACAGTTTTGATTTCATCTATGTCGGCATCCTTTGAGGGATTTTGCACTTGTATGATGTTGATTTATTAGGATAGAAATCTTCCATATTATATTGAAGGTTTTGTGATATGTTTGACTATGGATGAGTTATTTTTATATCATTAATGGTTTATGGATAAAGTATTGACATTTCATATACTAGTTTTAATACGAATGTGTATGTTATGTTTAAACATTTTTCATGTGAGGAATGCATTGGACTTTGTATGTGACGGGTAGAGCCCGCTATAGCTCCTTGATGTATCGGTTGGTCTCATGTGAAAAGCTAGTGTCTTTTCATAAGGCTTTGACAAAATCTTATTTGCATTCTTGGCACAATGCCTTTACTAAGTGGTTCGAAATTATGGAATTATGCATTCCATCATTATGAATTTGGATGTTGATGTTTTATGTGACTATTAAACTAGTATAATATCAATGTGAATAAGTAAATAACATTATTTTGATTCATATTTTCCATATTAATAAGAATTTTATGTTTAAAAGGATTTGGTTTTAGTCTTATACATTTCATTAAATGTTTATGATTACTTACGAAGTTTCATTTATATTGTTATCCTTAACGAGCATTTGATATCACCCCTTTCTATGATTTATTTTTTCCAGGATATGAATAATTATATGATGGTTGAATTGTAGGGAGAGAATAAGGGATTTATATTTGTTCAAAGGGGATAAAAATGTTGTTTTTGTTTTTATCGCATGATGTAATGTAAGAACTATTTATGTATCTAGTACTTCTAAGGATACTAAACTAATAGGTATTTCGGGAAATGATTCCTAGTATCATGCCAATGTTATGTAATAATGTACTGACTCTGAGTAACTAGGTTCGGGGCATTACATTTTGTATTAGAGAATGTTTAGTATAAACCATGGAAACTAGATTTAGAGAAAATTTTGATTAGAGCACATTACCCTAAGATAGAATTTTGAGGATTAGTAAAGAAGAACATCCTAGAATTTTGGTAATGTAGAGATTTTGGGTATTTTTTAAGAAATATATACATGTATAGAAATGAGTAGGTAGAGGCGGCTCTATGACAGATTTACCTAGGAGTGAAAACTCTGACATGAAGTTTCATGCTTGACTAGGGTTATCCTGGTACATGAAAACGGGCATTACTGCACTCTTGGTTACGAAACTCCTGAGGGATACTCTTAGGAAAACACACATTTTCATTACAAGCCATTATGAAAGATTTTTTATTATATACCTCCTCAATAAAAACATTTTTATGATTATGGATTATATCTATAAAATGTTCAATTTATGTTAAGTGTTTTTGAAGTTTGGAAATATGTATTTTGATTCATAAACTAATCTATTGTATAAAATTGTTTAGAAATGGTTCTTAGTAGATGGAATGGAAACTGTATCAATGCACATAATCCATGGAAGGAATTCCATACTACTCATGAAAATTATAGTGGAGATGGGGATGCAACTAGTGCTGATCAGCTTATCACCATACTGTGAAAACACACTCAGGTTATGAATAATAACCATACCTGTATGGAGAACCCTAATCTGAATTGCAGAGGATCAATGTTAGATTACATTATGGGGAAAAAACCAGACACATTATATAGTAATGCAAATCCATTTGTATCTGAGCAATATAAACGTTCCTTAGATAAAATATTTCATGCTCTAGGGAGTAGCGAAAGGGAAAAAGTTGTCAATGTAATTTATAACCTCACTAAAGATAAAGATAAATGGTGGTCACTGATTCAAATCACAAAAGAATTTGAAGAAGTATCTAATATTGAATGGGGAGAGTTTAAGGAGATCTTCATAGAAAAATACATTCCCCAAGACTAGCGAGTAGATATGGAAAGACAATTTCTGAGTCTCAGGTAAAAGGATAATGAGAATTTGGCAAAGTATGAGGATAACTTTACAAGGTTATAAAGGCATGCAGTAGATTATATACATAACCCAAGGGAAAATATTGATCGATTCTTTGATGGGTTAAAACCATTTCACCATCGATCAGTATTCTAACAATCCTAATCGTCGTTCGATGATATTGTCTCATGTTCTATTGAGACAAACGAATTCTCTATGTCTTATAACTTTAAAGAAAATAATGAGAAGAAGAGATATATTAAAAATTATGGAAATGGAAATAAGGGGATGAATGGAAATTTTGAATATCCATAATGTGGAAAACGTGGGTAGAAACACCTTGGTACGTGCCTAAAAAGAATGAGAGTCTCTTATAAGTGTGGTGAAAATGGACACCAATCTCGTTATTACAAGGGGAATAAAGAGGTTATCAATGTGGAATGCTAAAATTTTATAGAAATGGGACATTATGAAAATGAATATCTTAAGAATCAGAGAAACATACATCGGAAAAGGCCAAGGGAGCAAGGCCAATATTATACGATCACTAATGTTAAGGTTGAAGCTCCGAAAGACATGGTGGTTAGTAATTTAATGGTTTCCTAAAGTTTAACCAATTATTTATTTGATTATGGATAATCACATTGTTATATATCTTCCCTGTTTTCTAAGAAAATTAGAAGTTTACTATTTTATTTAAGAAGCTAGTTTTTAGTTAAAACTCTAAAGAGAAGTATCATTGTAATAATTTTTTAGAAATCAGTTCCCATTAAAGTATATAAATGTTATATATATATATATGTTGATCTCGTCATCATATCCATGATTAATTGGATATAATCCTCAGTATGTATTTTCTTTCAGACGATGATGATAAAATTTATTGTAAGAAGAATAAGGTTACAATTTTTGATGAGGATGATAATGAACACCTTATGTTTGAAGCAGAAACATTCTCATCTTATTCATATATAGATCCACCCCCAATAGCTCTACTAAGATAAATTATTATGGAGGAAGAGAATTAAATAACTATGGTTTGGGAAAATAATGTTCAAATAGAGTATGTACCTAATGTGCAAGAATATGTTGATTTGTTTCTATAGGATTTACCTGGACATCCTCCAGAACGAGAAATTGAGTTTTCTATTTACTTAATTCAATGTTCAAGGCCCATATCAAAGACCCCTTATAGAATGGCCACTGTATAATAAGTGTAGATAACGAAAAAACTAGAAGAGTTGAGTAATAAATGATTTATTTTCCCTAGTGTTTCTCCATGGGAAGCCCTTGTTGTTTTTGTTATGAATAATGATGAATCTATGAGGTTGGGAATTGAATATAGGGAGATAAATGTTTTAACAATAAAGAATCAGAGTCCCCTACCTCGCATTGATGATTTATTCGACCAACCTCATGAAGCTCAATATTTTTCAAATATTGAACAATGATTTGGATAACATCAACTCTGTGTGATATAAGAAAACATTCCGAAAATAGCATTTCAAACCAGGTACGGGCATAACGAGTTTACAATAATTTATTTTGGATTGACTTATGCAACCTCTGTATTCATGTATATAATTAATAGTGTTTTCCATGAATATCATGATGACTTCGTAGTGTTATTTATTGATGATATTTTGTTATACTCCCAAATCTACGAAGATCATGAAAGTCACTTGCACATTATTCTAATGACTCTTATAGGAAATGAATTATATGGGAAGTTTAGAATGTTTGAATTATGGATTCAGGAGATTTCATTTCATATCAATATTGTCTCTAAGGATAGAATCTCTATTGAACCTTCTATTACAAAGGTAATCCAAGAATGGCCAGCACTAACATGAATAACTAAGCTATCCAGTTTTATTTGTTTAGCAGGTTATTATCTGCATTTTTTCCCGAATTTTTTCTAATTGGAGAACCCATTTACCACGATCACATGTAAAGTGGATATTTTTTTTGTAAAAAAGAGTGTGGAAAATGTTTTAAAGAACATAAGATATAATTAGTAAGTGCTTCTATCTTGACACTACCATTGGGGAATGATAGGTTTGTTATTTATAGGGATGATTCAAAGAAGGGACTTAGTTGTGACCTTATGAAGAATGATAGAGTTATTGCCTACGCAACACAGAAACTAGAAATCCATGAAAAAATCTATCCCACGTATGATTTTGAGTTTCCATCTGTAAACCTTTCTTTAAAGATATAGTGGAATTATCTCTATGGTAAAAAATGTGAGATTTATACTGATCACAAGAGTATGAAGTGTATATTTTCTAACAAAAAGAACTCAACATGAGGAAAATGATATGGCTTTAGCTACTCAAAGATTATTATTTCACTATAAACTACCACCTAGGGAAGGAAAATAAGTGGACAGATTCTTTGGGTAGAAAGGATCGAGGAGATTTTAAAAATATTAGTGTTGAAAGGGGCCTTATTTTCATGGATCTAATAATGATAGATATGGGAATAACCATGGAATTTGAAACATCAATACTTTCTCAAATGGTTTCCAAACCATATTAACTATAAAGGACAAAGAGTTCTCAGAGCGATGATGAAGAGCTTCAAAAGAAGATTAAATTTTTGAATGATTGGAGATTGATCGACTTCAAATATGAAGATGGGATTTTAGTATTTTGGAAGAGACATTGTGTTCCCGATATACCTGACCTAAAAAGGGAATTGTTGGATGATTCTCAAAGATCCGATTTCCCTATACACCATGGTAGAAATAAAATGTATAGAGATTTGTAGGAACATTTTTTTGTCCAACAACACTAAGAGAGAGATTTTTTATTTTGTGTTGAGATGTATAGTTTTTTAACAAGTGTAAGCTGGAAGACAACATCCAAGAGAGTTCATGCAACCTATTACCATACCTGATTGGAAATGGGATTATATTACAATATAATTTGTCATGGGACTACAAAATAATCCTACTATAAATGATGTAATATGGGTAATTGTTGGTCTTCTTACCATGTCAGCACATTTTCTTGCTATAAGAGATGATTTACCACTTGAACGTTTAGAAACACTATATATTAATGATGATGTAAGACTTCAAAGTGTACCCCTATCAATTTTCTTGGATCATGATCCATGTTTTACATCATGATTTTAGAAAAATCATCATAGTTATCTGGATACTGAACTTCGTTTGAGCACTGCCTACCACCATCAAACTGATGGAATATCCAAACAGACTATTCAAACCATTGAATACATTTTGATATCTTGATCACATGACTTTATTAGTATGTGGTATCAATATTTACCTTTGGTATAATTTTCTTATAACAATATCATTTATTCAAATATTCATATGGAACCATATAAAGCGTTATATGGAAAGAGATGTCACACACCAACATTTTGGGATGATGTTGGTGAAAGAAAACTTATAGGCCCAGAACTTTTTGAGTAAAAAATAGAAACTTTTATGGTTATGAAAACCCATATAAAATCATCTTAATGTAGGAAAAAGATATATGTCGATAAACAAAGGAAGGATTTATAATTTCAGGTTGGAGATCACGTTTTCCTGAAGGAATCTTTGTGGAAGGGAGTTATATGTTTCAGTAAGAATTGTAAATTAAGTACCATGTACATTGGACCTTTATAAATTATAGAATGAATTGTGGATTTATCTTACCATTTATAAATTCCACCAAGTCTATCCAATTTCAATGATGTGTTCCACATATCACTTTTGAGAAAATAAATGCATGACCAAACACATGTACTCACCTATGATGAAATAGAACTCGAAATGGATCTATCATATTGTGATGATCCTGTCATGATTCATGATACCATAAAACAAGTGTTAAAAAACTGGACGAGTCGTCTCGTAAAAGTTCTATGGAGAAACCATAAGATGGAAGAGGAAACATGGGTACCCGAGGAACTTATGATGAAGAACCACCCAAGTCTTTTTAGGCCGTGATTTTCTAGAAATTTCGTGGAAAAAATTATATGGAAAAAGTAATGTAACACCCCAAATTTCAACAGTATTCTTTATTTTGAATAACACAATAGATAGCGTTGTACGCAACTTCAGGTTATAATACACCAAAACCAATCAAACTAGCTGTTATGAATAATAATAACAACTTTTTGAAATTTTATAACTTTTATTTTTTAAATTGGATTTTATTTTTGAATTCAGAATATCAAAATTAGCATTGGGTGAATTTTTGGTATTTTTCTGAAAACATTAAATTTTTTAGGAATAGTGAAAAACACAGAGTTATTGTTTTAAACAGACTTTTTATTTAAATTATTATTTATTTTATTTAAATTTGTTTTAGGTAAAAATAGATACATAATACCTATATTAGTTTAATGTAATTCATCACAGTAATTTTATAATAAGATTTGATAAATAAAATTTTGTTTAACTTTTTACCATCTTCTACCCACCTCCTAGGAACATTTGCAAATTTCCATAAAACTTAATTTTACCGCTTCTATGATTTGAATTTCAAAAATCCACGATACATGATGTTTGAGACTTTTGATGAATTACATTAATTTTCTAGTTTAATATTACATGTTATAGTTGATTAAATGAATTTTGTTCGAAGATTTCATGTTGATATGAATTCAACAAAAATCAATTACTAAATAGTGACAAAATTAACATAAATGTGTTGTTGAATCAAATATTAAATTATTAAATGATATAGTAGTCCTAAAAATATATGGTTCAATCAATGGACTTAAATAATAATTTTGTATGTCACCAATGAACCATTTTGGGTTCTCCTTTCATTTTATTGAAATTTTATTAACCAATTATTATAATAATACAAGAATACAAGGTAAAAGTTAAAATATTTAACTAGGAGTTAAATCTAGAAGATAAGGTTAATATAGTAGCACAAACATTTATAAAAACAATTTTTTGAGGGTTTTTCTACCCATACCCACCTTATCCTTGAAATTAATTATTTCGAAGCCATTTGAAACCGAAATTGATTTTATTATAAAATAATATTTCAATCTTTTCCTAAGGTGCCCCTCTCCTCTCTTATAAAAGGGCACTACCCCTTCCCTCAATTAACACATCCAAACCTATTTAGATTCACCAAACCAGACCCAAATATCCTCCCAATTTCCGTCGCTTCATCTTAAAGTCCTTAGTTTGAATATAAATCTAACCGAAGGATCCCTTTTGATCAACTCAAAAGGAATCACCCGAAGAAGAGGTAAATATTTCACCACCTCTTTCATGTTTATTTCTTCTTTCACTTCGTCTTTCTTTGTAGTTTATATTATAAAATAATGTATATTGTATCTTCTATATAATATGATGTTATTATAAAAATGGTACAACCATATTCATTATTCTATCCATCCTATGAATGACATTTCACAATCCGTGTGTATGTACGAATTACTATCTCCACGTCGTGGTGTAGTTGTTATTCAATACATTATTATTTGGATGGGTATAATAATGATGTATAATTGATTTAAATAATAAATATAACATGGTAATGATTCTATATATATATGATGTAACATTTATTTACATGCGATTTAACCATCAATGTAATGATATTGTCACTCGTGCGTACGTATGGATTATCGTCTCCACGAATGTGATGAGATTCATTTCTCATCGTAATAATTTGAGAATAATTTTGATTTTATGATTTAAATAATGTTTAATAACATAATATAATTCTGGATATTCATCAAATACATCCTATACATAATATACATGACTTATAAAATAAAACATATAAAGGAAAACAAATCAGTTAACACCCGAAACAACTATAATACGAAAATATTATTAACAAATAAACATTCAGAGATCATATATGATATCTTATTTATGTATGTGGTTCTTTTATAATTTAATAACAATTAATTAACTATTATACAGGATGTTAACATACCATTGACTAAGGAAAAGTACAAATTAATGGTTATTTCTACAATCTCTTCATTATCTGAGGTTGTTTATAAATAATTTTCTATCGGGACCACTTTATCATCCACATCCATTTTTCATAAGATTTTTTTAAATTTATTTTCTATTTCCTAGAATATAGGTAATGTTCATTTATACCCTTGTTTTAAATTTTATAAATATTTTATAAATGAAGCTTTCCATCATTTCCCAAACTAGGTACTTTATGACCATTTCAACAAAATTCAGGAATGAAGGGGTTT
This sequence comes from Viscum album, assembly GCA_963277665.1. Taxonomy (NCBI): domain Eukaryota; kingdom Viridiplantae; phylum Streptophyta; class Magnoliopsida; order Santalales; family Viscaceae; genus Viscum; species Viscum album. Next base: position 212,785,388 of record OY728141.1, read on the forward strand.
TTAACTTATATAGCGGGTGTGGATATTTTACACTATTATAACACCTTCAAAGAATCCATTACAGTATTATAAAAATATTATTGAAATAAATGTTTTCTTTTATAATTACGTGTCTTTTAAATTATTTCAAAATAGAAATATATATTTCTCTCAAACAGTTTTGATTTCATCTATTCCAATATCCTTTGATGGATTTCAAACTTGTTTGGAGTTTAATTATTATGATACAAATCATTAATATTATATTGAATGTTTTGTGATATTTTTGAATATGGATGAGTTATTTTTATTCTATTAATGGTTTATAAATAAATTATAGACATTTCATATTCTAGTTTTAATACACATGTTTATGTTATGTTTAAACCTTTTAATATGATGAATTAATTGGAATTAGTAAGTGACTTGTGGAGACTTCTATAGCTCCTCGATGAATCTGTAGGTCTTGTGAGACAAAATAATGTCATGGAAGTAGTCTATGAAAAAATCTTATTTGTAGTATTGGCACAAGGCCTTGACTGTGTGGTTATGATGTCTTTCATTATGCATTCCATCATTATGAATTTGGCTATTGATATTGAATGTGATTATTCAACTAGTTGAATATCCATATGAATAAGTAAATTGAATTATTATTATTCATATTTTCCATATTATTATGAAGTTTAAGTTTAAAAGTATCTGTTTTAGACTTATACATTGCCTTAAATGGTTATGCTTATTTTTGAAGATTCTGCTATATTGTTATCCTTACTAAGAATCTGTGATCACCTCTTTCTATGATTTATTTTTCCAATCAGGTAAAAAAGTATTTAATGGGTGACCTGTAGGGATTGGATAAGGGATATAAGTGTGTTCAAAGGGGAAAAAATGTTGTTGTGGTTTTTATCTCATGAGGTAATATATTACTTTTGTATGTATCTAGTACTTCCATGGCTACAAAACTAATCATTATTTCCGGACATAATTCCTTTTGTCATGCTAATGTTATGTAATAATGCACCAAATCATAGTAACAAGGGTTGGGGCATTACAAACACTCTTTTTTTATAGGGAGTTTTTTATATTTTTTTGTATCTTACTATTTATAATCACACCTCATTCTCCATATAATGAACTGTGAACTCTTCTTATCTAATCTCTTATTTAACTTTTACACTTTTTCATAATCAAAAAAGGGGGAGAGAAATGCACTATAAATGCACACTAAGGGAGATACTGTAGAGACCCAAATCATGACGTACATAGACATTACAATAGTTTTTCATAATATCTAACAAAAACCAATGCCAAAGGACTGTAATAGTTTACTGTCTTTGGATACTCGGAACATCATCTTCTAATCTGGGTGAAAGAACCTCAACATCTCCCACAAATATCTTTCCCTTTTGCTTTCTTACCTAAAACCTTTCTTTATATCCCGAGGAAAAGAAAACATATAAAGGGTGAGCTCAAATGCCCAGTAAGGATAAACATAGAAAACATAAAACAATCCTTAAACATTTGAATACAAAACTTGAACATAAAATCTAAACATCAAAATCTTTAGCAAAGACATAAATCATGGAAGTACGTAAAGCATATATCATAATGGAACATCAATTATGATAATATATCATCGAAATAAAACATGTAATTATGGAAATCCATTAAGAACATGATATTATTTACATAGTAGCCAAAACATTGCTTCCAATAATATCTTAGTGGAGAAAGTCCCTTTCTGAATCGAGTTCACTCCTCGTTCTAGTCATGTATCACTGAACTAGATTAACAAACCATTATAGCCATGTCAATCCCATGAGATATAAATATTTACCCAATGCATTGGAGGGAGATATAGGTCCCACACATCTAATAATTAAATCATTCTTACTTGTGCCACAAAATAAACTTAAAACATTCATCATAACCCAAAGAATAAAATGGGTTTCATAAACATCATCCCATCATCAAAAAATCCATATAAAACAAATGGATATTTAATCATAAGAAAATTGAATCCATGTAAATCATAGATACATTATACTTTAAACATACACATATGAAATCATGTCATCTTACATGAAAAATGGTTTTGATAAAGCACTTGAAATGAATTCTTGAGGAAAATATCCTTTCTTCTTCAAAATCATTATCTTTTCACAAAATTCCATTCCATTTTAAAAGAAAATGATTTTGTTGAAAATAATAATAAAATTTTGTAGAGTAATCTTTATGAAAATGAGGCATTATGAAACCGTAAAAATCCGTTCACGCCGTATAAGTTAAAAAACATTCTCCTCGTACTTTTGCCGGAAATGTCAAAAAGAACATCATAAAAGAAAGATTCCTTCCACACCTTGTGGTCTAAGTCAAAAAAGAGTAAAAAAGACTTTAAACATACAAGGGATAATATTAATCTTTTTATGAAAACATTTTGAGAAAACATGTACATGGATGATAAACATAACCCTAGTAAATACTTATGAATAAACAATCTCGGATAAGAAAAGAGATTGGAATAATTATCCCTTTCCTTTGGTCAGATATGATTCGTACATTTCCGAACCTCCTATATAATGATTTAAATAATATCATTGACTTATTACATAATCATATTCATTGTTATGATATCATAAATAGTTCACTTATGACTTTATATTACCCGTTCTTTTGTAAATTCTATGTTAAATAAGCGTTTTGGTAAAATCATCTTATTTATCGTACTTGTTTGGACTTGCTGTTCTTGATATTATTATTACATATATCATGATTTAATAACATCCAGAATGTAAATAATGATTTATATATCATATATATTCAGTATATATATATATAATAGATAGATAAATGAAATGAAATACACCATTCATGGAGACGGTAGGCCGTACGTATGCGTGAACGCTGTTTTTTCTTTCCTTATTGACTTGAATATAATTAAGTAAATAACAAATAAATAAATAAAGTAGCATTATATTGTTAGATATACCATTATTATTCATTATATGTACTTTATAATCATTCTTTAAGGGTTAACAAGGAGATTTAATCACGTCGTGGAGACGGTAATCCATACGTACGAACATGCAATGATATCATTACCATAATTTTTTAATGGAATTGGAATGGATGATATAATATATCATAATCAGTATGATGTTATAATATCCATATATAGTTCTTCTTTACAACATTATACCCATCAATGTAAGGTGGTGGTGGAAAAACAGATTACACTACGACGTGGAGACAGTATTCCGTACGTACGCACGCGCGGTGATTTCGTTTTTTGTAGGATGGATAGAAGGTTAAATGGGGTTTTTTCATATTTATTATAACACATAAGTATAAAATTAATACTTATTTTATTACTTTATAATGAAACAACAAAATAATAAGAAGTTGAAGAAGAATGAAATTGGAAAGGATCGGTAATGGATATTACCTCTTCTTTGATGCGCCTCTTCTTAACCTCCTCTTAGGGCTCTAGGGTTGGCCTTTTAAGAAGACCATGACCTATAGGATGTTTCTAGGGAAGTGGAGAAGAAACGTTTTCATGGTTTGGCGAACTTGATGGCTCAAAGTGGTGTGAGGAGGAGAGGGAGGAGGTGCCCTTTTATAAGGGAGGAGAGGGGCACCTTTGGGAAAATTAAAATTATTATTTTATTATAAAGTCATATTCGGTTTTTAATAGCTCAAAATTGATTAAATTAGAAGGTAAGGTTAGTATGGGTCGAAATCCTCTCATCCAATAGAATTTAGACTTGTTTAGGTTACTATTTTAACCTTATCATTTAGATTTAACTTAGAGTTAAATAATTTTACTTTTACCGTGTCTTTTTGTTTTGTTACACTATAAGGTTAAAAAACATACTATAACAAGCCAAACGAACCCCAAGTTGTTTATTATTAATAAATATATCCTTTTCTAAGTCATTTTGGCTAACCATATATTTTTAGGTATAAAATAAAAAATAATAATATAATATTTGTTTTAAAAACAATTTTATGTCAATTTTGACACTATTTGGTAATTGATTTTTGTGAAAACAATAACAACATGATTAGTTCAAAAACCATTAATTAAATAAATACTAACATGTCATATGAACATATAAAATTAGTTTAATTCATCAAAAGTCTCAAATTACATTTATTTGGATATTTATAATATCAATTATGTTAATATTCCCTTAATAAGATAATTACTGCATCATCATTGTGTCATAAATAAAATAAATTATTTATGGTCTAAAAATTATAAATAAAATACCATTATGTAGGAAATAGTTTTATTTTTTTAATGAATATTTATAGTAGAATGTATCTTATGTATAACCCAATATTAAAAATGTTTTAGTTATTAAACATTGATTTTTACTATTTTAACTATTCTTTAAATAAAATAATAATGAATGTCCTAATCTAATCCAAGTGGATATATATTGTAATATATTATTCCTAAGGTTGTTTTTGGTCTAATTAAACTTATCCAATATAATTATGACATGTGTTATGGTAATAATAAAATCATTTTTACCCAAAATTACCCTATTTACTTTTAACCATGGTAAATAAAAGTTAAAAGTTACTATTCACCAAAAATTATTTTCTTCTCATTGAACCACATTTTACGTACTATCATCAACCGTGTCTCTCGGATTTTCAAAATTCCACTCACTGAAGCGGTAAAAATATGTTTTATGTAAATTTGCAAATTCTCTTAGGAGGTGGGTAAAAGACGGTCAAAAGTTCAACAAAATTTTTATATATCTAAAATAATTATAAAATGACTCCAATGAATTGCATTGAACTTATATAAGTATTATGTATCAATTTTTACCTAATGTAAATTTAAATAAAATAAATAAATATTTAAATAAAAAATCTGTTTTTAAATAGTATCTTTGTGTTTTTACTATTCATCAAAAATTGAATGTTTTCAAAAAATACAAAAAATTAACCCTAGGATAATATCGATATTCCAAATCCAAAAATGAAGTCCATTTTGAATGATACAATTTCAAAAAGTGGGTATTACTATTCAAAATGGATAATTCGTAATATTATCGTAGTAGTATCTCGTTTAGTGAAACTTGGTATTGTGTACTACACACGCTATTGAAGAAGGTCTTGATTGCATGTAATGTAAGACAAGTCAAAGATTCATGTAGTGAAAGGTTCTTTTGGTGTATCATACAACACGAGACATCATTGAAATTAAACAGAATATTTCTCATAAAATCTCATGGTATTACATTCTACCCCCCCTTAAAATGAATTTCGCCCCTGAAATTTTTCAGGGTTATAAATGGTTTACCACTTGAAAGTTTTAATAGAAAACCACATCGTGAAAAAGAATACCACAAATAATCTTTAAAAAATAATGTATGAAAGGTAATGGTTATCCAAATTAACTAATCATTGGGTTTCCACATAGGAGAACATAGGTGAAAATATAGATATGGAAGAAAAATATAACCATCATGTTCTGATGGAGAGTTATAGAGAACATGGCTATGAAAAATCCAACAATCACAAAGCCATTAATTTTTTATGGTTTAAGGTACCATCTGATTCATCAGATATAAGGACACTAGGACAACATTTTTTTATATTCAAGATCAATTCCCTAAAGTTGAAGAATTGTTGAAGTAAAATAAATACTTAGTTGATTTTGATACAATCTTACTGTTGTTTGTGCATTGAACAATTTCCACATCATCTCATAAAGAAATGTATTTGAATTTGTCTTCTGTGATGTGTTAGCGGACTATGCGATAGAATGATAGGTCATTCCATCTGTCTCAAACAAAAGGATAGTAAATGTTATTAAATATACATAAGTCCATATATATTGAGATTAATCATATATGGTTCCTAAAATGGACTTATACTTTATATATCATACATCTTAATATAATAAAACTAGTTTCTACTAACCAGTGACTTCCTGTAGGCCAGTGGTAGGCGATAAAGGTCTGTTGCACATCGATTGTGGGTTCGATTCCCACAGCCTTGTCCGGCGTGACGAGTTGTCGTTCGTTCTGCAAGTTGTCCCTTTTCTTAAACTATAATATTATAACATTCTATCAATAATATAAAAAATTTCTATCCTTAAACAATAATAAGTTATTTCCAACATAATCCCTTCCAATCTTTCGGCTTATCTAAAATACTTATGTCCAAGAACATACTATAAAGAAATGGATTACAAGAAATTTCATTTATCGAGCATGTGAATACAATCATTTATCCCCCATATATCATACGAGATATCTTGTTGGTCACATTCCAAACATGTGAATACCTTAATCATGTATTCTCTTGATAAATGAATACCCATTTAACCTTAGTGAAAGCATGAATGTTGTAAAAAGTTAACTATTTTCACCTACCAAAATCCCAAAATTTCTATATACTCAAACAATGATATAATTATGTCCTTATATCAGTCATGAGCTCATGAATACTATCAAACATTTCATTATCTATTTATCCATTCATTATGCGAATATCATATTCATTCAAAAAATAACTGAATAACCTTTCATGGTTACAGATACCATTCAACATATACATTCAAATACTTTATGAAATAAAATAGTGCAACAATACTTAGATGTGTCTTTATTCCATAGTACCATTACCTATACAACATTACTCTTTATAACTATAAAATCATTCCACTACCTTCTTAAACCATTGCCCGAGATTCCACAATCCTTTTATCTCACATATCATTTGTAGTCTCTTCATCGTCATCAACATTAATACTACCCATATGACCCTGCTGATTCTCTTCATGAGACTTTCCCTTAGGGCATTGGTTTGCATAATGACTATACATTCCACATTCAAAACATTTAATCATTTTTGTTATCGTAGAAATACCATTATCCTTGCCAATGGTGTTAACTGAAACTTTTCCTTTTCACTAACTGGCTTTTTGTCCTTCTTTTCCACACCAAAAACATATTCCAGTTACTTTGAAACAATCTCCCTGATGCCTCCTCCCACATTATTTACATGATTGAAATTGAACTTTCTTTCCTCTATGATCATAATGAAACTCCATCTTTCTCTTCTTATCTAAGTCGGGGAAATATACCAAAGTTGAGATTATCGATCAAATTATGAGATTTCTGATTAGGCATAATAATGATATGTGGACTTCTAGATCCAATTTCATTTGGTTTCTCATGAAGAATATCATTCCATTGTCCATCATATCCTACATTATCTTGAATCTTCCTGTTTCCAGCCATTTTCTAAAACCCAAAAAGAATAGTGTGAGAGGAAAAAATCATGATAGGGAAAAAAACATAATAAAGGGGGAGTACCTTCCATATCTAACATCATAGGTTTAATTATAATATCTTTACCATAATTATAGAACTATAACCTATACTTATACATAACCTTATGGACATCCTTAGACATACCTTAGAAATATCTATAGGGATCTCACTAAAGTTCTCGCATCCTAGTTTCCAAAGTTTGAATAAACATTTGCTCTGATACCAACTGTGGAGACCCAAATCTTGACGTATATAGACATTACATTACTTTTTTGAAATATCAAATACATATAAAAACAGAAGCTAAAGGACCATAATAGTTTAGTGTATTTGGAAACTCAGAACATAATCTTCTAATATTTGTGAAAGATCTTCAACATTACCCATAAAGATCTTCCACTTTTGTTTTCTTACCTAAAACCTTTATTTATATCCTATGGAAAATAAAACATATAAAGGTTGAGCACACATGCCCAGTAAGGGAAAACATAGAGAACATAAAACAATCCATAAACATTTGAATGCAAAAACATGAACATAAAATCTAAACATCAAAATCTTGATCAAAGAGATAAATCTTGGAAGTACGTAAGGCATATATAATAATGGAAGATCAATCATGATAATATAGAATGGAAGGAAAACATGTAACTATGGAAAACCATTAATCAAATGATATGACTTCCATAGTAGCCAAGGCATTGCTTATAAGACCATCTTAGTGGACAAAGTCCCTTTCTGAATCAAGTTCACTCCTCGTTCCAGTCCAGTATCACTGTACCAAATTAACTAACCATTCCAGCCATGTCTATCTCATGAGATATAAATCATTACTCAATTCATTGTATGGAGATATATGTCCCACCCATCTCATAATGAAATCGTTCTTACTTGTGCCACAAAATAAACTTGAAACATTTTTCATAACCCAAAGAATAAAATTGGTTTCATAAAAATCAACCCATCATCACATAATCCATATAAAAAAATGGATATTTCATCATAAGAAAATTTAAACTAGGTAAATCATAATGAAATTATACTTGAAACATACACATATGAAATCATTTCATCTTAGTTGAAAAATGGTTTTAATAAAGCACTTGAAATTAATTCTTGAGGAAAATATCATTTTTTCTTCAAAATCATTTTCTTTTCACAAAATGCCATTCAATTTTAAAAGAAAAATATTTTGTTGAAAATAATCATAAAATCTTGTAGAGTAAGATTCATGAAAATGAGGCGTTATGAAACAGTAAAAATCTATTCATGGCATATAATTTAAAAAAACATTCACCTCGTACTTTTGCTGGAAATGTCAAAAAGTACATCATAGAAGAAAGATTCCATTCGTACCCTGTCGTAAAAGTCAAAAAGGGGTAAAAATTAATTTACACATACAAGGAAGAATATTAAACATTTTATGAAAACATTTTGAAAAATCATGGACATGGATGACAAACAAAACCTCAGTAAATACTTACGAATAAACAATCTCGGATAAGAAATGAGATTGGAATAATTATCCCTTACCTTAGGTGAGATATGATTTTTACATATCCAAACATCATGTATAATTATTTAAATAATGTCATTGATTTATTACAGAATCATATTCATTGTTATGATATCATATATGGTTCACTTATGAATTTGTATTACCCGTTCTTTTGTGAATTCCATGTTAAAGCAGCGTTTTGGGTAAAATCGTTTTATTTAACGTACTTGTTTGGATGTGTTGTTATTGATATTATTATTACTTATATCATGATTTAATTACTTCCATAATGTAAATCATGATTTATATATCATATATATTCAATATATATATATATAATAGATAGATAAATGAAATGAAATACACCGTTAATGGAGACGGTATGCCGTATGTACATATGAAGGCTATTTTCCATTCCTTATTGACTTGAATAGAATTAAGTAAATAACATATAACTAAATAAAGTAGCATTATTATTCTATATATACCATTAATATTCATTATATATACTTTATAATCATTCTTTAAGGGATAACATGGAGATTGAATCTCATCGCGTCATGGAGACAGTAATCCGTACGCACGCACGAGCGATGATATCATTCCATTAATTTTTGAATGAAATTGGTGTGGATGACATAATATATCCTAATAATTATGATGTTATAATATCCATATATAGTTATTCTTTACACCATTATACTCATCCAAGTAAGGTGGTGGTGGAAAAACAGATCACACCACGACACGAAGACTGTATTCCGTACGTACGCACGTGTGGTGATTTCATTTCTTGTAGGATGGATATAATGTGAAATGGGCTTGTTTAATATTTATAATAACATATAAGTATATAATTAATACTGATGTTAATACTTTATAATGAAACAACTAAATAAGAAGATGTTGAAGAAGAAAGAAATTGGAAAGGATCAGTAATGGATATCACCACTTCTTTGATGCGCCTCTTCTTAAACTCCTCATAGGGCACTAGGGTTGGTCTTTGAAGAATACCAGGACCTCTATAATGTTTCTAGGGAAGTGGATAAGAAATGTTGGCAGGTTTTGGCCGAGCATGATGGCTCAATGTGGTGTGAGGAGGAGAGGGAGGAGGTGCCCTTTTATAAGGGAGGAGAGGGGCTCCTTTGAAAAAACAAAAAATATTATTTTATTATAAAGTCATATTCGGTTTTTAATAGATCCAAATTGATTTATTTCTAAGATAAGGATATTATGGCTCTAAATACTCTCATACAATAGAATTTGGACAAGTTTAGGTTACAATTTTAACCTTATCATTTAGATTTAACTTTAAGTTAAATAATTTTACTTTTACCGTGTCTTTTTTTTTCTTACACTATAAGGATAATAAACTTATATAACAAGACAAACGAACCCCAAGTTGTTTATTATTAATATATATATCCTTATCTAATTCATTTGAATGAACCGTAGATTTTTAGGAATAAAATAACGAATAATAATATAATATTTGTTTTAAAAACTATTTTAAGTCAATTTTGACACTATTTGGTAATTGATTTTTGTAGAAATCATAACAACATGATTAGTTAGAAAAAGGTTAATTAAATAAATAATAACAAGTAATATTAACCTATAAAATTAGTGTAATTCCTAAAAGGACTCAAATTACATTTATTTGGGTATTTATAATATCAATTATGTTAATATTTCCTTAATAAGGTAATTACTGCATCATCATTGTGTCATAAATAAAATAAATTATTTAAAGTCTAAAAATTTTAAATAAAATACCGTTATTTAGGAAATCGTTTTATATTTCTAATGAATATTTATAGTCTAATTTAGCTTATGTATAACCCCATATTAAAATTTATTTTTTTTATTAAACATTGATTTTAACTATTTTAACTATTCTTTATATAAAATAATAATAAATGTCCTAATCTATCCCAAGTGGACTTAATGGTCATATTTTATTCCTAAGGTAGTTTTGGGTCGAATTAAACTTATCTAATAGAATTATAACATGTGTTTTGGCAATAATAATATCATTTTTACCCTTTATTACCCTTTTTACTTTTAACTGCGGTAAATAAAAGTAAAATGTTACTATTTATCAAAAATTAATTTAATCTCATTGAACCAAATTATACATACTATCATCAACCATGTTTCTCATATTTTTGAATTTCCACTCACAGAAGAGGTAAAATTATGTTTTATGTAAATTTGCAAATTCTTCTAGGAGGTGGGTAAAAGAAGGTCAAAAGTTCAATTAAATTTTTTATATATAAAATAATTATAAAATGACTCCAATTAATTAAATTTTACTTATATAAGTATTATGTATCAATTTGGACCTGAAGTGAAAGAAATAAAATAAATAATTATTTAAACAAAATGTCGGTTTTTAAATAGTAACCCAGTGTTTTCACTATTCATCAAAAATTGAATGTTTTCAGAAAAATACAAAAAATTCACCGTAGGATAATTTCGATATTCTAAATCCAAAAATGAAGTCCATTTTGAAAGATATAATTTCAAAAATTGAGTATTACTATTCATAACGACTATTTCATAATAATATTATAACAATATCTCGTTTTGTGAAACTTGGTATTGCGTACTACACACGCTATTGAAGAAGGTCTTGATTGCGTGTAATGTAAACCAAGTCAGGGATACATGTAGTGAAAGCTGCTTTTGGTGTATCATACAACACCAGACATCAATGAAATTAAAAAGAATATTTTTCATAAAATCTCGAGGTGTTATAGAGACACATTAACTAAGAATATATATCTCACTCACATGACTTGTGATCAAAAAAAATAGAGAGATTGTTTGACTACTCCTGTCTTAATCTTGATTTAATTATCTCAAATCTAATACATCCTATAAAATTTGTTAATACTATATAATTTGTCTCAAATCATGTGTACAGATGGTTTGTTTTATTATGCTTTAAACAAACCTATCCAATATCTTCATAGTTATAAATCATATTTGATTATCATAAACATTATTTAACATTGGTCTATAATGATTTCATTTTTGAATTATTAAGTCTAATTCATTATGTGAATATTTATGCTCAAGTCTATATAAAGATATTTATCTATGTCTAAGAAACTGTGAGCCTGCCACTGGTTCTGTTTTTCTGGAAAATGACCCAAACACCGTAATCAGACATCGTGAACAAGACACTGTAATCAGACATCATAGACCACACACTATAATAATACCCCATGTCCCAGAACCCATAATTAGACATCGTGAACCAAACACCATGATCAGTCACCATGACCCAGACAACGTAATCAGACACCTTGACCCATACACTATAATCACACCTCATGAGCTAGACACTGTAATAAGACACCATGACCCAGAAACTGTAACCAGACATCGTGACCCAAAAACCATGATTAGACACAGTGACTAGACACTGTGATCGTAACACTGAATTTGTGCTATTGGTTCCTAATCTCTATACAACCATTCCATCATAATAGTCTGACCACTCAATGTCAAAGAAAAAGATATAGTTTCTTGGTGACACCGTTCCTAGTGACACTGTTTCCAGACAAATAGTGACAGTATTTGTAATCTATTTTTCATTTTCAATATAATTTCTAATGATCATATTTGAACCTTTTAAAAACACTGACTTAATTAATATTTCTTCGTAGAAATGTTATCTAACAGTATAGTGTATGAGGTGTAGAATACACACATCTTTTTGTCTTCAACACATGCACTCCAAGAATAATAATAGCATGGCTCTGAAAAACAAAAAGGGGGAAGAGTACACAAAGAACGAGTATTCTTGAGAACTGAACTGACATGTGAATCAAGATACATCTAAAGAACACAAGAAGCATTCATGTATCCAAAATATGAGATACCATATATCAGAGTCAATAAAATATTCGCAAAACCATTTCCACGAAGAACATGCACCAAATCAAATTGGAATCCAATGCACCAGACTTGCGATACTCGGTTTCTTGCAAGAGGACTCGGTTATTGCATTTACTTCATCCTATAATTCCATAGCTCCATAGAATAACACTCAAAGCACTTCTAATATTATCTTATAATATTTTATCATTTGTGTAATGTTTTTAGCTTTCGGGTAGTGTGTGTGTGTCTGTATAAGAAACACACACTGTCTCTTATTCTAAACAGAAGGATACAAGATAAACTTCCTCTCATATGTTTTTACACTTGTTTACTCCCATAGATAAGTGTGTAAGACATCCCTATGTGACCTGTTAGTTTAAACCCACAATAAACCATGAAAGAGGTCGTGTGACCAGGATAGTCCTATGCACTGTTTTTTACCCTGTTCCAAGGTTTGGATCAAGTTTATTAATATAAATTTCATGGTGGCAGGTTATCACCAACTGGAGTGTACATGGACTCAGCTTGAGACTGAACCACTTGTTTTATATCCACTATGTTGGTTAATTTTGTTTTCTCTATTTTACATTATAATTCAAAATTCACTGTATTTACATTGATAGTTAATCTTGGACATAAGTTATAATTATTTTTCCTTATTAAAATTGATTCAAACGTAATGTCAAAAATTCATATTGAGATTACTAAGAATTAATCACTATTAAGAGATGTTATTTGAACAGCCACACTTTCATAATCATATTACCATGAATAATGGGGCTGTATTAATTTTTATTAGGGAACCTTTTAAGAAAACATTACAAACAGAAATATTTATAGACACTCAATTCCCCCCAACCCTCTTGAGTACTCTACTCCAACCAACACTTCCAATTACATTTGGATAAATAATAAACAAATTTAAAATTGATGGATTTGGGAAAGAAAACAATTTGATAAAATGGAGCATTTTATGTGATCTGCCATATTGGTTTGATTTCTGGTCGGTCACATGTTGGATGTCATGGATATTGCGAAGAAATGCTTTCACAATTTGTTTGATATATTTTTGGATACACCAGATAAGGCACATGGTAATTTTATGTCATGATTAAATACTGCCCAAATTTTTAGGAAACCAGAACTCGAAATGATTAAAAATTTCAGATCACATATGTTAATCAAGAAAAAAGTAGCATATACATTCTGCAAATAAATTTGATAAATATGTTTTAGTGGATTTTATATTTGAGACTTCCATATAATTATGCTTACAATTTTGGAAGCTGTGTTTCAAAATTTCATTTTACGAAATTAAGAAGTCAAAATGGTTATGTTATAATGGAAAGAATTTTTCTAATTGATTTAAAAGGTTTGTTGAATTTGATGATTGAGATTCGATAATAGAAATATCATATTTTTTCAAAGACATTTTTTCATCGAAAATAGAGAATAATTTACTAAACATTCCATAAGAAGATGTTGTTTAAATTTTATTAAACACGAAAAAATATTCCACTTTGATTTCATGAACTCATTAGAACAATTTATATTATATTTTTTATATGTACAAAAATTTGGAGGTCTGGTATTGTTCCGATGGATGTACCCATTTTAGGGATGCATGCATAAATTGGAGAAAAAAATATGTAATAATGTATTGGTTGAACAGGAAAATAAATATGCTTATTTTCATAAGGAAATTTAATTTTTCTTCTCTCATTATTTTTAATCTGAATATCCCACAAAACAAAACTACTTGGTCTATAATAATGGTAATGTTGATTATGAAAAGAGAAATTAGTTAACTATTTTTGATCATCCAACACTTAGGATCGGTGGAGTACATCATCAATGGATTTTAGATGATTGACATCACATAGATCATACATATTTTATGCTGAACTGCAAGGAAATAAACTAATTTGTTCTGTGTGTCCTCTTATAAAATATCCAATAGTAGTTTTTAAAATAAATTTATTTCATTTTATTTTAATATTACATGATAGTCATATAAAGAATCAACTTCCACAAATTACAGTAGCTTCTCTTGAAGAACATCGATAAATTAATTTTTCCTTCTAGTTTCAAAAAATGTTTACAGAATTTATTTATAGTTTAAATATAATACGAATTTATTCCTTATTGTATGGATAATTGTTATAAAAAACATCAATCATCTTAATATGCTGATAAAATTGATAATTGATTGTGTGTATTGAGTAACCCTCCATCCAAAATGGTTAAAAATTATAATTCATATGTGGGGAATTGTTTTGAATTTCATTCATGTGATTCTGAGGAATAAAAAAGAAATGAAAATTCGTGTTTTATTGAGTTGATATCATCATAGAGAAACTAAATTTTAATTTTTTGATATATTAGAAGATGTTATTGAAATGTGTTATCTATGACACAATTACATAACTATGTGTAAATGTTAGTGGTGGGATACTGAGATAGGCTTGTGTGCTCATATGATCTATGGTAACATTAATATTAAATATAAAATTCTTCTTCCTTTATACGAAAAATATTTTTTTCTTATCAGACATATCAAATTTCATTGCATGTTATTATGCCTATTCAAGAGAGTTGGGTGATTGGTGGATCATAATAAAAATGAAATATCAAGAAAATTAGTTTACTCAATGTTATTTTGGATCCAATGAAGTGCAAGGAATTGAAGTTTTTCAAGAGACTACACTAAATCATTTTATTTCAATATGTGACAAGAATATCGATGATGACTCCCCAAAATTAAGGGTTGATCATGGCAATGATGTTAATGATTTTACAAATGAATTTAAAATGACAATAGGTGATGGAACTAAAACTCAAATGAAATTTATGATACTGGGGAGGAATGTGAAGACATTAACACTATATGATATGAATATTGGGATGAATATAATGATTTGGATAGTTAAATGTTGTGTATAATCATATATAATATATATTTATATATAATATTTGTTTTCAAATATTTCTAACAACATTAATTTTGTGTTTTAGATGGATGAGGATCTATTGATTCTATTTTAGGAGGATTATCTATCTGATGACGTGGTGGATGTTGGATAATCTAACCCTTAGACTGCTATCAATTAAGGGAAGACTCATAGGGAGTTTGGACTTATGAGATGGGTGATTCCTGACCTTATCCCCAAGAGACACCAATATCTTGGCACTAATCCACTCACATAGATGTATGTTTACCGTTGTATTTTTTTTATTTGTTATGAATTACCATTAATTTGTCAATATTCTAATTTTTTTGTTATTTGTTTCTTTTTTATAAAATTTTAACACATATAGGTACTGGACATCAATGTTCTATGTTGAAAAACTAATTTTCAAAGACATTTGATACAAGGGATTAGGTTCCCAATTTTTTTCCGCAACGGATGCTCGATCATTGGATGGTATGTAAAAAATAATACTAATTTTGAAATTTGATTAATTTATTACAAGATAGTAATAATTATTTTCAGGGTTTTTTGAATCCAATCGATTAGATAATGTGTTACTTTATCTAGCATACATGGGAAGGTTGTATGCATGATGGTTGTTGTTATTTTTTAACAATTTTTAGAGGACAACAATGATTGAAGTATGATTCACAATGTCCGATCTGTCCTGTTGCATCAACTAGCCAGATTCAATATCATATCAAGTTTGGGATTGATTATGTTAACACTTTATGGATGGTAATTTTTAGAGGAGATCATTAATAGGTTGAAAAAATGGGGGGAGATCAGAGGTGACATAATCAATCTGGTAGTCGTACAGTTAATATGAATATGAAATAAATGTTATAAAAAATTTTAATTAAATTTTTATATCCTTAAATTTAATATATTTATTTTATATTCATATAAGAAGTTGAATGACCTGATATTATATATTTCGAGGTTTATTGGAGGATGTAAATTTATCCAATCACTAGAGAGATTAGATATGATATCCAATGTTAGATTCCGATCATTATAATTTATTTTTTTTTAAATTATCCAAAAATACTAATTTGAGTAATTTAATTTTAAATTTCAATTGAATGATTCATATGAGTCCATGATTTCTCAGACATAGAATGAAAGTCAGTTCGAGACCGTTCATCATACCAGTGCAGCCAGATTTGATGAGGCAGCATGGATGCAGGGATCCATTATGCCTTTGATAAAGACAGAGTTGTTGGTATCGAATCTCGATTTATTCCTGGTAGTTATTATATTATAGCTCTTATGTGGATATCTAGTTTGAGAGGAGCCCATAGATATTCTTTATCTTCTACATAGTATCAGGAGCATCAATGATCTCATAGTGAGGATATAGCGATAATGCATAGAAAACAATAGTAGATGCATCAATGAAAGTATCCTCAATGAAAATAGTTGGAAGAGATTTATAGACTATAGAAGAATTAATATCAAGAGTTGTGTCGATGGTTGTAGTAGAAGCACGAGAAGATGGAGTACAAGTGACATTTAACTTATGGTTGAGGGATGGAGTTCCCTCCACCATCACCTTTAGGTCCTCCAAAAGACCCTCCCCCTAAGTTATGTATATATTTTTCTATCAAAAAATATTTTAATGTAAATTTTTTTGCAATATTAACTATTTAAATATCAATATAGTGTGTTTGTTGTAAAAATTTCATTTCTTATTTTTTATTTAATTTTTAATTATTTTATTACATTATTTTATTATTTTAATATTGTTATTATTGTATTATTTATAATTTTTTATTATATATATATATATATATATATTTGAATATTAAGGTTTTTATTAATTTATAATACTTGATTACTTTTTAAAATTATTATTATTATTTAATTTATATTTATATTATTAATATATTATAATTATATTATTATAATTATATTATTATTATTATTATTATATTATTAATATATAATTGGTTTATTTTTCTAATATTAATATTATTATTTCATTAATATTAATATTATTTTATTATTAATAATATTTATTATTATAAATATTATATTCTAATATTATTTTATTAGTAATAATATTTTAATTTTCTTAATCTATTTGTGATGGGCTGGTCAAAAAATCTATTTGTGATTGGCCATCATAATAGAGTTTAAGAAAACATGTGAATACTATTTATGATGGGACATCTCCCCATCACAAATTGTATTTGCATCGGGCCATCACAATCAGGTTTTTAAAAACCTTGGGTAATCTATATGTGATAGGTCCAGGTCCTATCACAAATAGTTTTGTTTGATTCCCATTACTAAAATTGTCCATTTGTGATGGGGTCCTGTTGCAAAAGGTCATTCGTGACGGGACCCCATCACAAATATAACTATTTTTTGTAGAGTCTGGGAATATATGGTTACTAAAAAAGGCTATTAAATCCATAACATTATGGGTGGATTTGAAAATACGTATGATGAACTTTTCCATAAGAAGTTTCCTAATGAGTGGTATTTCCACTCATAATCATCATGATAGACTGTCTGTGAAATCTAAAAGGCTACAAGACAAAAGAAGGGAACAAGGCTCAAAGGTTATCATCATTATTGTTGGATGTTAGGAAACAATGAATTAGAATTATGGAATAACATGTCCTTTTTTGAATATAATATAAGGATTAAATTTTGTTAGATAAAGGTTGAATAAAAGTTTATACATGCACAAAATAATGAAAATCAATGGATATTTATCCCTTTAAAGAGAAAATATATAAATGCTATGAATATTTCAGTGATTATTGCAATTGAATTGTTAACTGTTATGAAGAGTGATGTTATTTACCGATCATGTCCAAATAATATACTGATATGGAAATAAGAAAACAACAAAAATGAATGTAGGTAAGATGATAGGGTGATAATTTAAACTCTATATATGAACATGATTAGAACATTTTTAGAACAACTATCTCTAAGAAGAAGAACAAGAGCTCCTCTCCAATATCAATAGAAGACTGAAATGATTCATGAAAATCACTACCCCTGTTAAAAATATGCATTATATTCAGTATTTATAACCAAAATAGATTCATAAATAGGTTACATATCATGGTGGATGATTTGGGTTTAGTTTTATTTTTGGTGATATTAAATATATGAATTGAAAGCATATTATCGCTAGTATAACAATAAACTTCCCTGAAAAAATTATTATTCATGTGAGATTCATGGGGATTATTTAATATCAATTTCTCTATGAAGTAATAATAATATTTTTTTGGAAAAAATTTACATGTTTTATAGATATTCATAAAATAAATAATTAATATTTTTTCAACCAAACCAACTAAATTTTCTAATGAACTTTTAGGAAGATAAAAAACCTGTCGGAGCTAAAGGAAATAAATTTTTTTCATAAAATAAGTTGAAAAAATTATTTCTCACAAATAATTTGATCATGGAAATAAAAATATAGGTAAATAGATGACACTGAAATCAAAAAGAATAGATCAATGTAAATATTATTCTCAGAGGTTGGTAGGAAATAAGTGCCCATATTGAGAAAAATATATCAATATAAATATTTTTTTGTTCAACCATGTAATATCTCTATATTCTAAATTATTTTATTTGTTTTTAAACTAAAAATATCGTTAATTGTTGTTTTTTTAGCTTTGCTACAATATAATGAGATGGTAATTCATGGAGTCTAGTAACATCCATGATATGAAAGAAATGTGTGCATCCTATAAGGGCGATAATCCTTGAGAATGAATATGAAGATCATTGGAAATATTTAATGTTAATGTTCAATTTATTCCAATAACACCTTCTCCACTTTTTCTTAATTTTATTATCTTGTTAATTAAATGGATGTTCATGGTTGCTAAAAAAATTCAACAAAATGGGGTTTATGTCATATGAACCTGAACTTTATGATGTTTTTGTTTAAGTATGTGTATGATATATCATTTGGTTGATAAATATTATAATTTGTTATCCCAATAATGATAATTGAGACATTTTGAGAATTATTACATATACATATAATGTTATGGTGTTATTATACATTCCATGTTTAATCTATCATATTTTCAACACTATATTATCCTGTAGAGCCAAATTTTTTATTAAATAATGTTTCTATTCTTTGTGAACCATGTGAATTAATTCATGTTTTCGAATTTACCTTGAAATATTTATATATTGGAAATTATAATACTTTTTAGAAGGAAGATTAGTTTATAGGTCCCCACTTATCCTTTTCATTCTATTATCAATGAGGGGAAATTATTGACTACATATATTTAATTTTTAATTTTAAAAAATTATATTTTAAAAAATAAAAATATTAATACTTCCTCGACTACATTATCAATTTTTCAATTATGTTTCAATATGTATTTGGTGATTTTAGATGTAGTGGTGATTCATGATAAATGTTACATATTCATTTAGTTTCATTAGATTTCATTTTGGTACAATATAATTTGGTTAAATTTGATGATTATTTGTGTTAATCAATAAATTTCACAGAAATATGTAATAGATTTTTTATTATGTTTACAACAACATTAAAGACAAATTTAACACCATGAAAATGATATATATCATTAATCCATCCTGAATCTGTGATGATTATATTGATAGAAATGAAAAAAATTAATGTATATTTTTTATGATGAATCAGAGAAGAGTTGAAGAGGGTTTGAGTGGGTTTAAATTTTCGAGGATGTATTTTAATATAATTTACACTTATAAATTATTTTAGTATTTTATAAATGTAGCCTTATAGAAAAAAAAGAGGCCATCCTAAAGACCTGACCCAAATAAGGATGAATCGCATGCTCATGTGGGGATGAGTTCCACCATTCCAATAGAGAGCCATACCGGGCCATACAGATGGTTTATGAGTCATGTAAAAGCCAATAAAGATTCCATTTACAAGGCTCATTGGAAAGGATGGTCACACGAATCATGCTTGTAGGGTAATATTGTACACAAAGGTGCACAACCATGGTTGAATGTGTGATGGGTGTAACTAGTGTTGATCCCAAATAGCCATCTCAGGTAGTATAATTCAAGTCTTCATTAATAAAAAAATGACGACTAATTTATAAATCAATTTTTTATATGGTTGAGGGTGAAAAATATTAATGAATCATATAAACTATGGACTAAATGTGGTCCTACAGGATGATCTGATCTTAAAAATATGATCGCTCAGGGATTTCAAATCCTTCATTCAAGCAGCCAAGGATCTTTTAATAACTAATATTTAGTCCAAATACAACATTTAATAGATTCCATTAAAAATTTAATATCATTCATTAGGGATACATTATTTGGATCAAATCGAAATTATATATGAAATCTAAAATCTAGTACGATTGGGTGGGGCTTGTGGATAATTTGAGGACTTATCATCAGTCAAAATGAAAATCATTGTTTTAGCATTCCATATGATCATGAGTCACATAGAGATCTCCAAGGTGTCCATGTATTAAAAATTTATCTAATTAAAGGTAATTACTCACTAAAATGGAAAAATAAGTAGATTCAATGTTTTTTTACATTTATTAAAGTTATCACTAATGAATCAGGTATCCCATTCACAAGATATTTTTCATGGATATGAAGGATTCATAAATTTGGCATAACAATAAAATCTAATGTGGTTCTCATCATATATAAAAGTGGATATCTTGATGATGATATTATTTTTTGTTTCAGATAATAGGATCTTGTTTGTCAAGAGAAAAATAGGTCAATGCAATACACCAGCTTCATGTGGATGATTTTTTTGTAGTGCTGTTAGATAGAAGAATGGAACACACCAGAAGAACTCCACTTGTTCATTTCAAACTCATATTTATTCAAAATAATCTTGGTTCTTCGTAAATTTTCATGATTTTTAGATACCCTAATTGTATATCTAATGGTTTTCATAAACATTTTTGGAGACACTACGAGGAAGTGTCATCTGTAATGTGCTTCATGATGAATAAGGGAATTAAATCTTTTATAAGATCATTTCATGATTTATATTATAGTGAGTAAATATTGATACTTCTTACAGTATAAAAATCCAATTTCTTACACACGTAATAACACAACATAAGTGTGTCTTGAGTGAATTATAATATTTCACTTACAACCATTTGGGTTCGCTCAAACGAAGCAGTTAATGTTCATATACACAAGGCGCGTGCACTATAAAATAATGTGTATAGTGTTTTACAATAACTATTAAATGGAATAATATTATGGTAAATATAATATACATACATGTTATAACATGAATTTTAACACCCCAATCATCCACATCACATTTTTTAAATAATTCAATAGCTTGCATTGCACCCACCACCAATTTTGAGCGCACAATGACTAGCCATTTAAAAAGATGATACAAATACTAATAACAAAATATTGAATTTTATAAAATGTATATATATATATATATATTTTGTGTTTCATAGTCAAAAGATAACAAAAAAATCAATTGTTTGAAAAAAGAAGTATTTTTCAGAAAATACAATTATACAGCCTTTAAATGAAGAACCCTTTTAAAATATAATATTTGAAAATTTTATCTATTTAATTTTAACATCTAATAATCTCTTTTAGTTTTCATCCATAAAACATTCTTTTGGAATAATTTCTTGTGTTTTTTCTGATAACTTTCATATTTTAATGAATACCGAAAAATACCACATTTTAATTCAAAACTACAATTTTTTGTAATTTATTTATATTAATATTTTGTCCTTTTAAATGATCTATAGTTTGATTATAATATTGTTTTATCATTTAATTAAATTATGGTCATTGTAACCAATTTTAACTTTAAATTGGATAAAAAATCATTATCTTCATTTGATCATTTCTCTTTAAAAACCAATTTTTTAGTTTTGTCTTTGGAATTAATTATAATTATATTTTTACAATTATGCGTGTTGAATTAGGTAAAATGGATTGAATATTTAGAATCATAATTTCCGAATTAGGTTGTATGTTCAATTTAATTTAATTTATAAAAAGTTACCATGGATAAAGAAATTATTTACTGTTGTATATGTAATCTTGTGAAAAGGGTTAAAGTTAAAATGTAAAAGCTTGACATACCTAGACATGAAATATTTAAAGTTCATTTAAGGTATGAATCAAACATTAAATGACTAATAAACATTAATTTTATGCCAATTTTTTTGTAATTAACACCACCTCAATGTGGTTAGCTTGAAATATAAAATAATCAATAATTTAATCACTTGAACCCACCTCCCTCAATTATTTATACCTCACCCTTACCTCCCTATTTCATCTAAAAATTCCTTTAATCACATCACATCATTAAAAAAATCTCATCATCAATCTCCACACGTCCAAGTGCTTATTTTATTACCATAATACTATATCCATGTCCCTCAAGGATCATTCAAGGAGGTGATATTGAAGTGGTAATTTTTTCAAAGTACCTCTCTTAATTTATTTTCTTTTTCTAATTTATCCTCAACTCCATCATCTATAAATTCATGATAAATGTAGAATCATTTATATACTACATTGTTATTCTTATAATATAATATCCCATATCCATTTATTTTCTCACCTCCTCTTACTCAAATAAAAAAATTGGTGTCCATGTTATGTGAGTTAATCGACTCTGTGAATATTGCATTCATTCTTTTTCTATTACCACCTTCATGGATGGTATTAAATAGTTTATTATAGTTAAATAATAATATAAAACTTAAAATGTATCTTATTTAATATTCTATAAATTTTTATTTAACACACATTCATTCCTTTTATATTGTCGATATATAATAACATCATATTTGGAAGTGTGGACTACCGCCCCTTCAAAGTAATGTGATTCATTCATGCTATACATGAAATGTATTAAGGATAATTTCAATAAATATATGTAATTTTTTTGAAATATATATGATATATTAATTATAATATATGGCTTTATCATTCAATTTCAATATTTTTTTTTTGAAAAAGAAATGAATGTAGCATACATGCGTACGTACATGTTACTATCTCTATGAACATTGCATTTCATTTATCTTTTCAAATATTATATATTTTTATAAATAAAAAATTATGGAAAATATAATATAATAAAATCATTTTTTATATTTTTTGGAAGATTAAATTATGATATATGTAATATTAGATGAAAATAAAAATTCAAAACATACTTGAGATAACTGTCCAATTGACACCCAAAATAAAAAATAAAGAATGATTTTTAATGAACGGGTAATAAGGTATTATAAGAAGATGATTTATAATGTTATTAACATGTTTATGGTTCTATATTAAGTTATTAATACAATGAAAAATATTATACAATATGTTAAATTATTTTCACCGAATAACAAAATCACAAAGTTTTTGTTAATTTCACATTTTTTTATGAGATTTTTTATATGTAAGTACCTATTGGGAAATAATTATCATCCAAGTCCATGTTTCATAATAATTTTGTTAATAATATTATTAATATTTTCAAAAAAATTAATATCATTTTTATCCATGTTTTAGTTTTTATAAAATGTCTGAAATGACTATTTCCATCATTTAAAAAATGTGGCACCTTATGATATTTTTGACAAAATTTAAGAAATTATGTAACATTTAATTTGTATGTCCTGACACGTTACTCCTTCTATTGTGAATCCTTAACAGGTTAACCATAACTTAAAATATAACAATGTTATTTTTTAAAATCAATACTTTATTTTATAATTGTGTGTCTTTTACCCAATTTCAATGTAAAAATTGATATTTTTGTCCAATAATTTTGATAATTTTATTATAATTTTTTAATCTATATAAAAATCCATTGTTGTATTTTTTTCATAATTGAAGTTGATTTGTTACAAAACAATCAACCTTGATGTATTTAAGTTTTATTATATTTTTGACTATGTATGTGCTATTTTGAAACCATTCTTGGTTTATGGTTAATGTATTAACATTTCATATTCTAGTTTACATAAGAATGTTTATTTTATATTATACCCCTTTCATTAGGGGAATACATTGGAATTATTAAGTAATGGGAGGGGCCTATTATAGAAAAAACATACATTGGTAGGTCACATGAGATAAACTAAGGTCCTGGCACAAGGACTTGATGGTATGATTATTTATGGTCTTCTCTTGAGGCCTTGATAGTATGGTTAAAATGCCCACCATTTTTCATTCCCTCATAATGAGATTTTTTATTGATATTAATTTTTTTTAACTAAGATAATATTCATGTGAATGTTTAAATATAATTTTTTGATTTATTTCCTGTCATATTATACTGATGATTATGTTTTAAATGCAAGTTTTTCAGTTTTATACCTTGACATCAAATTTTATGCTTATTTTTGATAGATTCCACTATATTGTTTAACCTTACGATGAATCTGAAGTCCACCATTTCACATGTTTAATTTTTCCCCAAGATGTGAAGAAATAGATTATTATTGAACTTTAGGGATACTCTATGAAATATTGGAATTGTCTAAGGGGATAATATGTAGTTTTCTATTTCTTGATGTAATGTATAATTTATTTTGTATCTAGTATTTCAAAGGTATCTAAACTGATCGATCCAGCAGGATATGATTTATTGTGATCATGTCAATGTAACAAAAAATAATTCACTGAATCAGTGAAATTGGGGTTGGGGTGTCACAGTAGGTATGAGAGGACTTTTAGTACAAGCCTTGGAAACTATGTTTAGAAAACAATAATTAGGGAACATTACCCCTAATATAGAAATTGATGATATATATATATAAGAATATTATATAATTTTAGTGATGTAGAAATTATGTGGGTATTCTATGAAACACATCCCTATTTGGATAGTATAAGTGGACTTCGTTTTGGCATAGATTTACATAAGAGTAATAACTCTAACAAGGTGTTTCATGCTTGACATGGGGTAACCTTGTACAAGACAATGTGAGTTACTACACAACTAGTTTACACTCTTAGGGGATATGCATTAAAATATTCACATATTTTTTTACAAAACATCATAAAGGATTTATGAGTAAATATTCCCCCATTAAAACAATTTTTATAATTACGTATTAGATATTCATAAGTTAAGAAATTTATTTTATTAATATGTAATTATGCATTATGATCATAACAGAATATAGAATATTCCTTTTTTTAGAAATGGTGCCTAGTAGAAGGAATGAAAAACATATAAATACACATAAACCATGTACGGATTTCCCTATTATGATATATAAAGATAGTGGAGCTAGTGATACAACTGGTGATGAATATATTATAACCATACTGGGATGCCTGACTCAAGTTATGAATAGTATCTTTACTCGTACGGAGTAGCTAGACATAAAAACTAAAGGATCAATGTTAGACCACTTCAAGAGGAAATAACACACCATAATTCATTAAGACTATGTATTCTTTTTTATATGATCAGTGGACATGTTCCTTAGAGAAAATATGTCTTTCTATAGGAGTAATTAAAGAGAAGAAGTTGTTATGGAGGTCTATCATATATCAAGAGATACAAGTTGACAATGGAAATTAATTGAAAACATAAATGATGATTAATATTTTTCAAAAATGTAATGGAAATAATTAGAAGAAACTATGTATAAAAACACTTTCATTGTGATTAATGAGAGGCTATGGAGAGGAAATTCATTAGTGTGAGGCATAATGAGGGTGAAAATGTTGCAAAGTATGAATCTAATCTCATAGGGATACCAAGGAATGATATAAAATACATAAAAAATCTAAGAATTAATATTGATAGATTATATTAGGGGTTTAAACTATTCCATTGATTGGCATTTGTCTCACAGTATATCTTATTATATGTAGATATAGTCTCATGTGTTATCAAGAAAGAAAAGAAATTCTCAATGTCTTATGACTTTAAAGTAAAGAAAGAGATGAAGTGGGTCACTGAACACTCTTGAAAAGTAAATAATCGGAATAAAGGAAATGGTTCCTTTACATCATATAATAATTAATGGAAGAAACACCACATTACATTCTTAAAGGGGGTGGGATTTTGTTACCATTGTAATGAAAAATGACACCAAGAACGTGATTTTAAGGGGAAGATGGAAGCTATCATTTTTCAGTGCTACAATTTTATAGAGTTCAAACATTATAAAATTGATTGTTCTAAGAGTCAAGAAAATTTTCCCCAGAATATGCCATATGAGCAAGGCCAATCTTTTTAAATCACAACTACTGAGGATGATGATTCTAATGATGTAGTGGAAGGTACATTAATAAATTACTTAAATTTAGAAAAAGCATTATTTGATTCTGTATCATTTCATTCATTTATCTCATCCATGTTTTAATTTAAAAATAGACAGTTCTAATATACATTAACATGATGGTTGTCAATTGAATACTATAAGGGATGTTTCATTGAAACCAATATGTGTCCTTCAATTCTCATTATGGTATACGTAAAGACCCAAACATTTCAAGGAAATTTTTTTCTTAATTTTCTTTGGAATTTTTCACGAACGCAGTTTCTGATGATGCCTGATTCTGAGGCCCGGTGTGCCCGGAATTAATTTCCGAAGTTTATCTGGGTACCTTTAATGAATGAACGAGCTGGTTTTTCTAACATTGAAACTGGTGCTCGAAATCAAATTATGAGGGAACATATGGAATCGCAACGCTGGTATTTTCGTAGGAACGCCTATTCCAGTGTTGTGTTTTCACAGGAGGAGTTGTTAAAATTTGTCGCTTAATTGAGGAATGAATAAAATTTGAGACAATTTTATTTCTTAAGTCTAAGGTAGTTTTATCCTACATGGGGAAGTTGGGGTGGAACCTAACTACCCATGTGAGGATAAATGAGAGGATAATGTGTGGTGGGGCCCACACGAGCCCCCACATTTTCAAATTTCCCATAACTCCCTAACTCCTCTAAACCCCACACTTAAGTTGTGTAACCCTTCCTCTCCCCTCTCTCCCTCTTAAATTCTTGCCAACCTATCACTTAATTAATTGTACAACTCATTGTTTAATTGATTTAGTGAATTAGGTTTTGAATTTTTGTAAGTTTGAATGCATGGAAAAATAATAAAATAAGAAGAAGCCATATTTTATTTTGGGAGTTTGGTTGTGTGAGAGATTTTTGAAGAGTGCTCTTCCCTCTTTTGAAGAACTTCATCTTCAACGATGAACGACGCCTCTTCAACAAAGAACGACCAATCACCCATTATCCCCTTCTTCATGCGACAAGAGAGGAGACGCCTATTCTTCTTTGGGTGCACTTATACAAAGACGGAAGCAACGAACGTCAACAACCTTCTTCGACTACCTCCCTCGGATCCTACCAACGTGTAGTGTCTTCCACTGCCAACGTAGCTCAGGATTGGGAGTGTGTGACAAACGCAGGGAAAGACGAACTTTTTCATCTTCTTTCCGCAACACCATCAACAAAAGAAGAACATCAAATGAAGAATCAAAAGTAGGGGTTTGTTTCGTTTTGTTCTTGATTCTATCTTTGATGTTCTATGAGTAATGAGAACCCCTTGTTATCATTTAACGGGAGGAGGCCGGACCGCACGAACACGGCCGAACCTCCTCCCTTTTTATTCTTTCTTGTCATTGTCGATCAAAAGAGAGTGACGCGGTGTCATCGCACCACGTGGGAAAGAATGGAATGGATGTGTGACATCGTCACGCCGCGCAGGATCGAGTGGCAAGAATGCGCGACGTCATCACACCGTGCATTCAAAATTTTTAAACCCTCGTGCGTGGGTATTTGATTGCAAGGTGATCGTATGATTTATATTGGATAAGTTATACCCTCATCAATGATTAAAATCATGTGTTATTATTTGCCAATTGATAACACCTAACGCGGTGGGCGCAGGCCGAACAAACACGGCCCGACAACCCTCCGCAGCTTGTTTATCGATGTGCGGATGGACGGACGATGACGAAGCAGGCCACTATGTCGTTTGAATCCTTTCGCAGTGAAGGTCGGGTCTCGGGAGGACCGTAGGCGAAGACGGCATGAGAAACAGACCACCGGAGCGTGTCCGGTGGACTGCGGAAAACGGTGGCGGTCGCCGCCGGCTTCAATTAGCGGCGATGGCAGGACGCGCACACCCCTGGCCGTGGCTTCCGCTCAGCCGCGCTGGCCGAGCCGTGGCTGGCCAGTTGAGCCAGACTGAGCTGGCTGCGCCGGGCCGCACCGGCCGGGTCAGACCCATGCCGGGATGGGCGACCCGTTTCGGGCCGACCCAGGGGTGGTCGGGGCGGGTCGGTCCGGGCCCAGACCCCCCGTTTCGGACCGTCTTTGGTATCTTGCCTATATCGTGAGCTGTAGACGTCCGATCGACGCAATGTCATTGGAGATGTGATCCTTGGATCGAGACGGTCGTTTCGATATATCGCACTCAAGGTTTCAGAATACTTTGGGTTCGTCCGGGTTGGTTTGGATACGAAACCAACCGGGCCCTCGGAGCGGAAACGCTCGTAACTTGAGCTCCGGACGTCTGGTTGACGTGATGTCGACTTTGTTGGATTCCTCTTAGTGAGACAGATCTTTTGGCTTAATACGCTCAAGGTTTGGATGCCGTCGGAGTGCGGTCGGGTTGGTTCACTTACGAAACCAACCGGGCCCCTGGAACGAAAAAGCCAATAAATCACAGACCAGGCGTCTGATTGACGTGCCGTCTGTCTCATTTTTTCCCTTTTGATGAGACGGAACTTTTGGCATACTTCACCCGATTTTTTATTGCTGTTGGATAGTGGCCAAGTAGGATTGTACTCGAAATCCAACCGGGCCCCAGGAACGGAAAAGCTAATATCATTCAGACCAGACGTCCGTTTGACGAACCATCAACAGCATTGGTGATCACGTTGAGAAACGGTCCCTGTGAGTATACCCTATGAGTGTTCGTGGTATAGTTGAGTTATGGCCGGATTGGTTCGTCCACGAAACCAATCGGGCCCTGGGGATGAAAAGGCTAGTAACTCACAGATCGGGCGTCCGATTGACGCGCCGACTGTTGCGTTGAGACCTCTATGATGAGGCGGTCCTTTGAAATACATCTTCATGGGACTTTGTGATACTTGGAGTATTGACCTGTAGCTCGTGGAGCGGACCCTCCTGGAGAAGAGCGTACGGAGTACGGAGACCGTGTAGCTAGCTGAAACCTGACTACTGTTTGACGGACTCGACTTGGAGTGAGTCGACTAGCCCAGTGGATGGAGCGCCAGGTATTTGGCGACAGAGCCACGGCGGACGGAGCACATGGTAGTTGGCCACAGACCCGTTGTACTCGACAGGAGGAGTACCTCTGTAGGCTATTAGGGGGAGCGCCCGGTATTTGGTGACAGACCCACAGCGGATGGAGCACCCGGTAGTAGGCCGCAGACCCGCGGTACTCGACAGGACAAGTACCTCAGCAACCTTAGGTTAGTGAGCAGTACCTCAGAGTCATGACAGGACCACTGTAAACTTCATAGATAGAGCTCCTCAGCAGTTACGGTTTCGATAATGAAAATCCTAGTTTGAGTTGAGACTTTTTACCTTTGTGTTTACCTCTTGATTGGGATGGGTCACTTGAAAACTTAGGTATATGTATGGGCATATACCTGGGTAGTGGTTATCCGTTGATTTAATGAACTTTGTGTTTCCCTTATGATTGAGATGGGTACATGATAACTTAGATATATGTATGGGCATATACCTAAGTAGAGGTTATCTATTGAGATCTTATTTGTGGATATCCATGTTGGTTTTAGTGAGACCGTGAGGGTCTCGGGGTCCCTTGTGAGTATTGTTATACTCACCCCTGCACGGGCTATGCCCGCACCTCGTTGTGTTGGTTGCAAAAGATGGGCAGTGCTGATGGAGGCCGAGTGTTTGAGGACTGGACGGTACCCAGAGGTGGACTACACGGCGAGATGACACACGGAAGAGGTTAACGGGTGAGAGAGTTGTGGAGGCTATTTGTACCTACCCTTCAGGTGGGATCCATGGTAGACGATCCAGGAGCTGTGTCATTTGTACCTACCCTTCAGGTAGGATCCGAGGAGGACGATCCAGGAGCTGCTTCCTTTCTTCCAGCTGTTGTATTTTCCTATTGTACTTGTTCAGCTGTAGTTGTACATTCATTTGGGTTTGTATTCAGGCCCATTTACTTTTCATCCCCTTTCTTTGTACTTAGTGTTCTGCTTCCGCTTGTACTCTGTGGTGTTTTGTTTACTTTTTTAAGGCAATGCCTTCCCAGTTATCGGTATTTACGCCTTTGGTGCTAGTTTCCAGCCCCTAGCCTATGGAAGGTGGGCATTGGGTAGTCACGGCACGGGACCGAGGATGGGTCATGACAGTATATAAATTTTATTTATCTACTATCATTATCATCATAAAAATGGTTGAATTTTATACCATCCTTGGTGTGGAATGGATATCAAAATATGATGTGAAATTTTATTTCAAGCAGACAAAAGTTTCAATTTGTGAGGACGATGTTGAATCAATTGTCTTTAGAGAAGAATATTTATCACCTAGTTCTTATCAAATTACACCACTAGTATCATTATTTAATTTGTTTCTTGGGGAGGAAGAGGTGATTACATCTAGGTATGATGAAATGAATATCCCAATTTAATATGTACCTATTTTGTGAGAATATATTTATATATTTCTAGAGGATTTATATAGACATCCTCACGAGTGGGAAGTTTAAATTACTATTGATTTAATCCATGATGAAATTCCAATATTATATACTCCCTAGATAATGGCCACAAAATAATTATTAGTGCATACGAAAAAAGTAGAGGATTTGAATAATAAGGTATTTATATTACCTAGTGTATCTCCATAGGGATCCCCTGTATTTATTAAATGAATGATGGATCAATGATGATGTGCATTATCTATAGAAAAATCAATATTGTTACAATAAGGAACATGTATCTTCTACCTCGTATTGATAATTTGTTTGATCAAATTCATGGAGCTTGATATTTTTCAAAGATAGACCTTTGTCCTAGATATAATCAATTGTGTATAAAAATGGCCAATATTTCCATGACAATATTCCAAATAGGGTATGGTCATTATGAAATTACCTTAATACCATCGTTATTGACTAATTCACACTATATTTTCATGGATATTATGAATAGAGTGTTCATGGAATATATTAATGATTTTGTTGTAATATTTATTGATGATATCTTGTTATACTCTAAAAGCTAAGAAGACCTTGAGGACCACTTTAATATTGCTATAAAGACTATTAGATGGAATGAACTATATCAGATGTCTAGAATGTTTGAATTATGGCTTCAGAAAATTTATTTTCATGAAAATATTATTTCTAATGATGGAACCTCAATAGATCCAGGAAAGTAACAATGAAATCCAAGAATTTCAAGCACCATAGAGTATACCTGAGGAAATAATTTTCATTAGTTTTGTAGGATACTATTGGTGTTTTTTCAAGAATGCTTCCTAATTGGAAACCCCATTAATGAATATAAAACGTAAAGGGGATGAATTTATTTGGAAAAAAGAGTTTGAATAATGTTTTGAATAATTATGTATAAGAATAGTCAATTCTCTAATACTAACATTACCATTTAATAATGATATGGTTGTGATTTATAGTGACACAACAGAGAAAGTAATGGGTTGTGTCGTTATGCATAATGATAAGCTTATTTCTTATACATCATGGAAATTAAAAATTCACCAAAAAAATATTTGAACCATGATATAGATTAAACAATGGTAATATTTTCTCATAAGTTATGAAGATACTCTATATAGGGTGAATTATGTGAGATATATATTGATCACAGTTGTTTGATATATATTTTCTCATAGAATGAACTCAAAATGAGACAAAGGATATGAATTTTTCTACTAAAGGATTATGATTTCACAATACACTACCACCTATGGAAGGAAAACAAGATATAAAATGATTTTACTAGAATTTACAATGGTGTTCTAAACAAAATGAGAGTTGAAAGAGATCCTATGTTCATGGATCTATTATTGATGGATATGGGAATTATCATTGAAGGTGTAACATCACCAAATTTTCAAATGGATTCCAATCCATCATTACTGGAAAGTATAAAAATTTCTATGTTTTATGATGAGGAGTTTAAAAATAAAAATATAGCTGTGAATGATGGTGGATTGATTGACTTCATATTTGAAGAAGAAAATTTGATATTTTCAAAGAGGTTTTGTGTTCCTGCTTTACCAAATATAAAAAAATAATTATTGGATGATGCTCATAGATACAATTTCTCTATACCCCCTAGTATCACTAATATGTATAGAGAGTTGTAATTACTTTTTTGTTGGATAATATGAAGAGAGATATTTCTGATTATGTGTCAAGATACATTTTTTTCAATAGGTGAAGGATAAAAGAAAACATCCAAGAGTAGTCAAGAAACATATTTGTATACATATGTTGAAAAGGGAAGATTTTATGATGAAATTTTTCTTGGGGGAACCAAATAATCCCAAAACAAATGATGTGATATAGGTTTTTTTATCATATTACTGAATTATAATATTTTCTAGTTATATGAGAATGTCTACCCATTGATCCTTTAGCAAGACTATATAATAATGATGTTTTAAGACGTCATGGTGTACCCCTACCAATTAGTTAGAATCTTTATAACCATTATATGAAAAAATTGGGATATTATAATAGAAGGTCCTAGATATTGAGCTTCATTTGAGAATTTCCTCCCTCCCTCAAACTGATATACAATCAGAGAAGACTATTCAAACATTAGAAGACATGCTGAGATCCAGTTCACCTGACTATGTGGGATTAATATTTTCATCTGTTATAATCATCCAATAACAATATAATCCATTGAAGTATTCTTATGAAACAATATTAAGTGTTATACGGAAAGATATTTCATACACCCACATGTTGGGATGATGTTGGTGAATGAAAACTAGTAAGCCCAGAACTTGTTTAGGAAACAACAGAAAAAGTACATACTATTAAAACCCATATCAAAACCTATAAAATAAGGAAAAAGCGCTATTCTAATATCCAAAGAAAGGATTTGGAATTTCAATAGAGACATCATGTTTTATTGATGGTATATCTAGTGAATGGTGTCATAATATTAAGTAAGAAGGGTAAATTAATTCCCAGGCACATCAACCCTTTTGAGATTCTAGAACGAATTGGTGATATAACTTACCATAAAGAAATTCTCCCAAGACTCTCCAAATTTAATGATGTGTTACACATATTAGTGTTATGTAAATACATTCCAGTCCCAATGCATGTACTCACATAATATAAAATATAACATGAATGTGATCTGACTTCTTGTGAAGATATTATAAAAATTCTTGATACTAGAGAACCAGTGATGAGAAATCAGACAGCTTGTCTGGTAAATGTTATTTGGATGACCCATAAAGAGGAATAGGTGACATGGGAACCTGAGGATCTTAGGATGAAGAACCACTCAAATAATTTTATCATGTGATAATCATGAAATTTCGATGATGAATTTATTTGAATGAAATAAGAATGTAACACCCAAAGCTTCCATGGTACACTTTTATTAAAATAATTCAATAGATTGTGTTGGATGGAACACCAAGATTGAGTGCACCACAACTAGATTTATAATAAGTGGTTTTTAATAGTTTTTTAAAGAATTGATTTTATATATTTTTAATATTTATTTTATCTGTTTATTAGAGATAATATAAGAACAAATTCATTTTTTAAATAAAAGAAGTATTTTTCACAAAATTCAGTTTTACTAAAACATAATAGAAAACCCCTTTTAAATATAATATTGGTAAATTATATATATTAAATTTGAAAAATTAATTCTGTAATTTAGATTCAAGATAGGAAAATTTATTTTGTACAAATCTGTAGTTTTTTTCTGATAATTTACATATTTTAATAAATAGTGAAAAATAAAACATTTTAATACCAAACAACTTTACATCATAATTTATTTACATAGAAATAATTCCCATTTATTTTGTTTAATTATGTAATTATAATACTATGTTAAAATATAATTCAATTTAGTTCATTGGAACTAATAAAAAATTGAAATTGGATACAAAATCTATCACCACTTTTGAAAATTTCACTTTAGAACCCTTCTTTTTAGTTTCATTTTAGGTATAATTTTTAAATCTAATTTTTAAAAATTTTTGAATTGAATTTGGTAAATTGAATTAATATTAGGAATATGAAGGTCCAAATTAGGTTATAGGATCAATTTCATTTTATGTTATAAAAATTCTATCGGGGTTAAAGAAAATATTTACCATTGTATAGGTAAAATTGTGACAAGGGTTAATGTTAAAAGGTACAAGATTTACATACCTAAAACATGAATCATTTAAGGGTTGGATAAAGTATGGAGAGATCATTTCCATCCTAAACTATGTTAATTGGAATCGAAATTAATTTTCATCAAATCCATCCCAATGTGGTCATCTTTAAATATTAAATAAGAAAACTTTTAATCACTTGAACCCACCTCTCCACAAGTATAAAGACAACCCC
Organism: Viscum album; assembly: GCA_963277665.1. Classification (NCBI taxonomy): domain Eukaryota; kingdom Viridiplantae; phylum Streptophyta; class Magnoliopsida; order Santalales; family Viscaceae; genus Viscum; species Viscum album. Next base: position 212,820,606 of record OY728141.1, read on the forward strand.
CTCACCTCCCCATTTCGAGAAAAAAAAAATTTATCCCATCAAATATCTACCCAACATTCTCCACATCACTCTCACCACGTCCTAGTTCTTATTTTATCACCAACTGTAAAAATATTAGGTACCCAACTATCTATCAAGGAGGTGATATTCAAGAGGAAATTTTCTCAAATTACCACTTTTAATTTTAATTATTTTTCTACTTTCTCCTCACCTCCTACATCCATAAATGAATGATAACTCCAAAATAATGTATATAATTGAGTGGTATGTTTATAATTAAGTATCTCATATCCATGTTGTTTCTCACCTCCCCTAATTCAAGGGGGGTGAAAATTGTTTTCCATGTTATGTTAGTTAATTGACTATGTTAATATTGTTCTTATTAATTATCTATTAACACATTAATGGAAGGTCTTTAATATATTTTCAATGAAAAATAATATTTTTTATTTAAATTTTATCCAATTTCACATTATTTTATTTTTATATTAAATACACGTTCATGATTTCTGTATTTTAGATAATAGATAACATTGTTTATGAATGTTTGGACTACCACCCCCTCAATGTTATGTGATTTGTTCATGCTATAAATGGGACAGATTAAGGATAATATTAATAAATATATGTAATTTATATCAAATAGATAAGATATTGTAATTTAAATATAAATATGTATCCTTCCCTTTTCAATATTTTAACATGATAAAGAAATTAAATTAGCTTTCATGTGTATGTATGACTTACCATCTTCATTAACGTTGCATTTCATTTCTATCATCAAATTTTAAAGAATGTTTTAAATACAAATGTACATAATATATAATATATTTATTTTATAATTTGCATTATATATTTGATTAAATTATGATAAATATAATATAATAATCAAATAATAAGACAAAACATACCTCAGAAAACTAGATAATTGACACCTAAAAAAGCCAAACAATGACAAATTTCTAAAAAATTGGTAAAAATTGATTATAATGAGATGATATATAATATTATGAACATGATTCTGGTTCTATAATAAGTTATTAAAATTCTTAAAACCCTTGCATATAAGGTTAATCGATGATAACCCAAAAATAAATCTCAAGGTTAGGATTTATTTCACAATATCTTTCTTATCTGATATTATTTATATGTAGGTATCTAATGGGACATATTTATCAACCACGTCCAAATTTCCAAAAAATCAATTCATATATTATTATTATTCCCAAAAAAAATCCTTTTTATCCATGTTTTCATTTTTCTAGAATATTTGAAATGAATATTTCTATCAATTTCAAAATAAGGTACTTTATGACATTTTCAAAAGAATTATGTAAATATTGTTTCTATTAACTTATACGGCACGGGAGGCTATTCACACCGTCATTAAGTCTTATAATTTTTATGTTTACCTCACAACATTACATGTTTATCTTTAATTGAAATGGTGTCTATTATAATTTTGTGGCTTTTAAATGATTTCAAATTAAAAAATTGAAATTTTTCTCAATTAGTTTTTATAATGTTATTAGATTATCTTGATCTTTGCCATAATCCTTTATGGGATTATAGGATTAATTAATGTTTATTTATTATGATATAATTTTCTATATTTTGTTAATGTTTATCGATATATTTAACATTGAATGAGTTATTTTTATACCATTAATGGTTTATGGTTAAATAAATAACAATTTGTATTGTAGTTTTAATAAAAAAATTAATGTTATGTTTTAACACTTTCTTAAGATGAATTCATTGGACATAGTAAGTTACCAGTGGGGCCCTCTATATCCCCTCATTGCATTTGAATGTATTATGAGAAAAACTAGAGTCTGGGATCAAGGAATTTAGAATATGGTTATTTTTTGTCTATGCATGTTGTCTTGACGATATGGTTATGATGTCCAAAATTATTCATTCCTTCATTGTTATATTGTTTATTGATATTACATGTGATTATTAGACTAGTAGAATATCAATGTGAATTTTCAAATGGAATTATTTGATATATTTCTTTCCATATTATGCTGAATATTATGTTTAAATATATTGTGTGTCTATTTCATACCTTTTCATTAAACATTATGTTTATTTATGATAACTGCATCTATGTTGTTTATCCTTACTAAGCATATAACCTCACCACTTTCTTATGTTTCATTTTTCCTCAGTAATAGAAGATGTATATTATGATTGACCTTTATGGATAGTTTAACGGATTTGGGAATTTATAAAGGGGATAATATGGTTTTTTTCATTTCAAGATATAACATAAAACTTATGTTTGTACATAGTATTTCCAAAGATAATAAATAGATTTTTCTTTCAGGAATTTATTTATTTGGATCATGCTAATGTATAATAAAATATTACACCAAATATATGAAACTGGGGTTATGAATTAAGATTCATTCATGGTACATAATCGATGTGTGTGAAGCCTGAAATAAGATGGTTATTTTGTTTCATTAATACTTACATGAATACATACCATCCTTGAGATACCAGAATATTAGATTTCTGATGAAATGCATTACCCATCCATTCATAAAGAGGTTTTTATGATATTTAATTTGATATTCATTAAGGTGAATTACTCATAATTGTTAAAGTTATATCATGAATAATATATATAACAAAACTACATTCATCAATTGAAAAAATCTATGTGAGGCGATGAAATCAGTCAAAATGATGAATTACTGCCCGAGAATTTGTTTTCACAATAGTAACTAATCATATATAAGAGATAAAAGATATTTGAGAAATACCAATATTAAAAATAATCAAAATTTAACATTACACCATCCTATAAATTCCTTTAGAATTTAATTCTTTAAATTTTAAAATATTATTTCATTTTATAGTGTTTTAAAATTAGGACATAATTAATACATATCAACCCCAAATATAACAAATTGGATATAACTAAAATCATATCAATTTTTTCAAAAAACAAATGTTTTTAATAAATACATGAAATATTTTTCATTGAATATATTAACATCAATCATCTTGGATTATAATTTTCCATAAACCATCCTTAAACACTACGAAATGAATTTTGACACATGGGTTGAGAAAACAAATCTCAAGAAGTGATATAAAAAGACGTAGAGAAATTTTTTGTACATGAATACTTATAAGAATGATATTTTTTTTTCAAAAATAGAAACTTATCACTCAATAATTATCATATAGTTACTTTGTAAAAATATAATATTTATATAAATCATAGAAAACCAAAATAATACTATTAAGGTAAATTAGTGAATTAGAAACATAATATTGTACCATTGTGGGTTATATATGATATTTAACCCTCATTACCACCTTACAAGGAATCTTGAATAAAAAACATATATTGTGAGCATTGTAGTTACACTAGGTGTACCCATACGACCAACCTCCAACTGAATCAAACCAAATGAAATGGATGGAGATATAGGTCCGACCCTTCATCATAGATAATTTCCACGAACTAGAACATAATCATAAAATTAGAATAATTAAATCAAATAAATCTTTCCCATTAAAAAAAGATAATAAATTTAAAGATGATTTTTAAAGAAACATTTATCAAATATTTTATATATATGATGTGAGAATTAATAAAAGGAATTAAATACGAGTATAAACTATAAATACACATAATTAAACATAATATAATAAAAATTAATTTCAAAAATAATCTTAATATCCCATAATCAATCAAATAGATGGTTTATCCAAGGAATGGAAATTCGGTTTATAATTCCATTTGATAGAGTTTTTCTTACATAAAAAATATTTAAACATCATATATAATAGTTAAAATAGTTTTATGAATATTTTTAAGAAATATATTTCTTTTTATAACAACTTATATGATCATTTTATGACAAATTTCCACCCATTTATTAATACTATTTTGTTTTTTATGTTGTTTCAGGTTTATTCATTACATGGTTTCCATGGTCAATTCATATTTGATATTCTCATTGAACTGGAGTAAAAAATGAGAAGTGGAATAAAATAGTATTATAATATTTCAAGAATATTAAATAATACTACAAATAATTTTTTTCATAAAAAACATTAATGACATTCGTTTAGATCATTTTGGTGGTTCTTCAAAAATCACAAAGTAGTTTTGTTATATAATTTGATAATATATATATATGTGTTAATTTAATAACATTAAAGAGGTTATATAATACACATTAAAATATATTTCACCAATTAATAAGTTTTTATGACCATCCATGAAGGGGTAACAGAAAAATTAAAACACAACATCTAGGATGTCGAAAAATCTACACATCATGGAAGATGAATTTATTTTTCGAGTAAAATGGACAGGAGAAAATATATGATAATAAAATTAAACATAAACATGATTAAATTACAATATATATAAAACTAAATTAATCATTACTATTGGATAAGTAGAGGTTAAGAGAGTATTATAATAGATAAACAATTGAAAATAAAATAATAGAAAATGAATGAGATTTTTACCTCTTTAATTCTCTTCCTTGTGAACCTCTTTAAGGCCCACAATTATGGGATTGTTGTGATTCCATAAGGTCTTGGATGTGGGTAATATTATTTTTAATGTAATTGGGTAGAAATTAAACAATTTATAAGGTGTTGTTGTGTGAGGATAAAAGGTGGTGATGGGAGGTATTTATAGTGGAGGAGATGGGCGTTTTCTAGTTATTATATTCATTAGTTTATTAATTTGAATAAAAAAATGTATAGTTTTACAATTATCAACAAATATAATATAATATTTGTGGATAATTTTATATTTTCGGCTTACATAAGCCTAAAATCATCTATGACTCTATTAATCATGTATTAATCTTATATCATAAATTATCGTATTTCACTATTCAAAAAAAATCATGTATTTCAGAAAAATATCAATAATTAACCCCAAAATTTTTTAGACTTTTGGAAATCATAAATGAATACAAATTAATAATTTTTTTATAATTATAATAATTTTATTTATTAAATAAAATTATAATTTATTCAAAAAAAATCCAGTTTTAATATTATAACTCATTTTATAATACTTTGAAAAATCATTTATTTTTACAAAAAATAATATTTTAATCATAATAAAGCTATATATTAATTTATTAATATATTTCATGAAAATATATTTCCTTTTAAATTATTATATTAATTAAGAAATGTTAATTATTTATTTATGACATAAAAATTTTCATTAATTAATTTTTAATTTTCTGAACAAAATTATTTACATCATCAATGTTGTAAATATATAATATATTCACTTATTGGATGGATAATTTTATATATACATTAATAGGTGATGTGAATATTTTATTTACTAGATTACTAGTCCTATTGTTCATTTTATTATTCCATCAGTATAAATTCTTTCATTTCTATAAACTCCATTTATTTTATTATATTTTTATAAATAAATTGAAATTTTAATTCCAAAGTAAAAAAAATTATTTATTGAGTTCCGAGGTTATTATATTCTCCCCACCTTCAAGAATTTTCATCATTAGATTTTTTATTTTCTTATTAAAAATGTAAGGTTACATTTTCCTTATATCATTTTCTGGTTCCCTTGTTGCTTATTCAACCATGTGGTTTTTCTGAAAAACCATATCATTGAGAATTACCTTATTCCGCAATAATTTATATTTATAATCAAGAATATGAATAGTATTCTCTGGAAAATAAAGGTTCTCTTTAGTTTAAGTACTTATGGGATCAAAACATGATATTGATCAATAAATTACTTTCTCAACATCGAAACATAAAAAACCATTGGTTCTTGGGATAAACATAGAGGCAAAACTACTCGGTATGTGACTAGTCCAAAATTTCTAGGATTTCATTCATTTCAATAAAACATGGACCCATCATTACTTTATGACCAAAATAAATAACACTTTTCCATTGTAAGAATGTAAAATAATATGATCACATACCTTGAGTGAAAATTCTTTCCTCATATCATCTACAAACCCTTTCTTCCATATTAGAGATTTTCACCAGTATTATTGGATCATCATCACTTTTTCATATACATCCTCTAATGATTCGAATACCATGAACATTATTTCCCCAACATGAACTCAATAATATGGGGTTCGACATCGCATTCCATATAACACCTCAAATGGTGCAATCCGTATTTTGGAATGAATATTATTATTTTTAGAAAACTCTACTAAATAATGATGTTGATCCCAAATTCCTTGGAATTCCATAGAATGAGCTCGAAGAATATCCTCCAGTGTATGAGTTTTTTTGCTTGGTCTTTACCTCATATTTAGGATGAAAATAATTGTTAATTTTTAATTCTATTACAAACAACATCTTAAGAAAATTTCAAAAGATATAAGTGAACATGGGATCACACTCAAATATGATTAATAAAGGAACTCTATGTATCCTAACATTCTCTTTGAGGTAGAGTCATGAAATATCATCTAGATAATGAGTATCACCAATTGAATGTAAATTTTCATATTTAGTTAATCAATCAATAATAACCCAAATCACATTGTTTTAATCATAATTATTCAGTAGTCTCATTATAATTTCCCTTGATGTAATTTCCCATTTCAACTCTAGTATTGGAAAAGGGTGAAAACCACCCCTTGGAAGTTTTCTTCCTACTTTAACATGATGAAATTCCAAACATTTCATTATAAAATCTACTATATAAAAATTCATTCCATACCACCAGTAATACATTCTATGTTCTATTTCCATCATCATTCTACCATGATGAAATTAAAATGGATAACTATGAGCTTCACAGCTTGTATTTTTCTTTAACTATGATTCACAAGGAACACATAACCAATTCTGAACTATTACGAAATAATATTTATTAATGTTAAAATCTTGAAAATTACCCTTTTCACCGATTATAAATTTTTTTCTTCCCACCGTCTTTATTTTACAATTTCTTATTTTTATCTGACTGTTATACTATACTAAAACCTGAAAAAAAGATGTATTTTTTACACTGATAACTTCTAAGAAAAAAATCATAAAATCACTAATCAAGGGTTCATTATCTAAATGTAACATGGTTAATATTTCACGATGTCTCGAGCTAATGTCTTCCACCAATTTTTTCCTTTTATGGGATGATAATTGATCATGAAATCATAATCTTTCATCCCTTAAATTCATATTCCATACCTCATGTTTAATATCTTCTAATTACATAAAAAAAATTGGTTATTATATATTTCACATTAGGCTTTATATAAATAATGCCTCTAAATTTTTAAATTAAAACCCATAAATACTAATTCTATATCATGTGTGGGATAAGTATACTCATGAGATTTAAGTTGTATTGATGCATAATAAATTACCTTGATCATTCTGTATTATAAAACAACTATGTCACTTTAATGAAGCATCATTGTAGGTGACAAACTAACCATTTCTAGAAGGATGGGCCAAAACTAGAGAATTTATTTATTTCTTCTTTATTTGTTGAAAATTAGCATCACATTCTTCTATAAAAATAAATTTAACCCATTTAATGTTAACCTAGATATAGGGATAGATAACCATGAAATGTGTTTACCAAATTGTCTGTAATAACCTAATTATTCATGAAAATAATGAATCATTGTAACATTTATTGGTCTTTTCCATTCATCAACAATATTTGTTTTAGTGAGATTAACTGTTATTACATCCTTATTATAATGTTCCCATGAAAAGAAATATGTTTCAAAAAGAATCACATTTACTATATTTTCTATACATCATTACATCTTTTTGTGTTTTTAGGACAATCCTTATTTTTTGTGATCCAGATAAATTTTTTGAAGGAACCATAATATCATCAATAATTACAATAACAAAAATATAAAAATATCCAAATATTATTATATTCATATGATCCAAGAATAAATCATGGGAATTTTTCAATACAAATGGAATAATGATAAAATCATTATTACCATAACTAGTATGAGAAAATATTTTTGGGATGTGATCCTCCTTCACTTTCAGCTAACGGTACCCATATCTCAAGTCAATCCAGATAAAATATTGTGCTCCCAAGAACTCATCGAAATATTTAGCAATATGAGTTAATTGATATGTATTCTTAATAGTAATGTTAGTAAAAGCACTATAGTAAATGAAAATGATATTATAACTATATTTTTGTTTAACCAACCATACAAGGGTTCCCCCTAGTAATGTTCTAGGATAGATGAAGCCTCTATGAATTAAATTATGCAATTGATTTTTCAATTCAATATGTTCTACATGAGCCATTTGATAAAGGGGTTTTGAAATTGGATTTTTTGAGAACAAAGTAAATGGTAAATTCAAATTTCTTATCAGGTATAACATTAGCCAACTCATTAAGAAAAAAATATACGTATTCATTTACCACTAGCACATCACTAAACTAAATTGTTCTCCTATTTTAAATAATATGAACCCAATATCATTCATTTCCATCATTTAATATTTTATCACCATCCTAATATATTATCAATTATACAGGTTCATTCTCTTATCAAAAATAAAACTCATTCTAATGGACAAAATTATTTATCTCTACAATCATCCTTAGTAAGATATATAGAAATCTAATCCATAACCAGAATAACATCAAAATCCATAATGAAAAAACAATAAGGTTTTCTTGTAATTTCATTCCACAGACAACAACATGAAGATTATTACAACGGATTTTTGTTGTTTTATTTCACCCTTGTGTTTTAAATATAAGTTGGTGTCTCATTTTTAGATGTTAAATTTATAATTTACAATAAAATTTATCATAAATATAGAAATGTGTAGACCTACTGTCAAAAACGACATTAGAAAAATCTGAGTAAAAAACAATTAACCTAATACCACTTTATTGGATGTCCCTAAATTTTTTTACTTATTTTTAAGGGATCTCACCAAACCATTTTTATATAATCTGGCTGCATTCCATCATTCATATCATTCTTTGGGAAGGTATTTTCATAATGACAGTCTCACCACATTTAAAAAAATTATAGTTTCATTATCAAAATTATTCTTAAGATCAATATTATTATAATGTTAGACCATTTTTCCCAAAATAAAAAATAAAAAACACTATTTAGTTTTGTTAAGGCAATACCCAAGGTGATTTATACCACACTTTTCACAAACTAGAAATGTTACATTCTTAAATTTTGATTTTTCCTACTAATTCTAACAAATTTATAACTACATAGACCTTTTGTTCTACTAGTTTTCAAAGTAAATTTGATCAGTGGAATATTTTTTTATGTCCTATCATCACATCATATATGTTTCTCAGAACATTTGAATTCACATGAGGCTAATGTACATAAATATCATGGCTTCAATCCTATGTAATATTGATTTTTTTTCTAATTAGGATAATGAATAATATGTTTTGTATATATTTCCAATTAGGTGAATTTTTCATCAGACAATACCACTTAACCCAACTCCTTTTATTTCAATTCTGGATACTTCTTTTCTATCTTATGTCTAACCACCTTATGAAAATATTTATCAAGGAAATTTTTTTAAGTTTATCTTATTCATAGAAATCAATATCCTCACTATCCCATATATTATCAACCATTAACAACCTTTAGTCAGCTTCACCTTCAAAAATATAAATGGAAACAATACATTTTTTATTATATGAACACCTCATAATATCAAATATCTTTTCATGTTCTTTAAAACATCTGTTATCTAATTTTGGTTAGGTATATCCACCAAAAGAATGAGGGTGTTGCCTCATAAGATATTCCATAATCATCATGTTTTTTATGGTAACTTTAGTTGTTCTTTTTCATGTATTACACCTTTATTAATAACCTTCACCAACTAATCTATTACTATCAAAAACTACTCAGTTCCAACTCCATCTATTCCATGTTGTGGATTTCTAGATGATAACATTCTCTCAGTTCTTTCCAACATCATCTTCTTAGTTTGTTCTATGGAATACCATTCTAAACTGAATAACCTTAGATAAAAATACATGTTATTAATAAAATTACATATAATTTCAACATAAATATAATGTAAAAATCATTTATAGTATTCTATTAACATCATACTTACCCCTAATGTTACCTAAATCGTGATATGATACCAGCGAAAAGACTGAGCTTTAAACAATACAAAATCTTATAAATTCCTATAGATTTCATTTATTTACATTACCAAACTTCATTTAGGTTTGTACTGTTTCATAATTTGGACATAATTCATAAATATAAACGAAAAATCATATAATTTTTTTCTCTGAAGCAATATCCATTTTTTATAATACAAATGTTTTTAATAAAGTCATTAAATATTTTCAAGAAAATTCATGACAACATTAATCTTGGATTCTATTTTTCCCCTATCCACCATTAAACCATGTGAAATACATTTTATGATAAAAAAACCATATTTAATATAAAATTTTGTATAGAAATCATTATTATATGAATACTTACAATCAAAATAAATCATTTTAACAAATACATACTTCTCACCTAATAATCATTATATAGATACACTAAGAAAACATGACATTTACATAAAACATAGAAATAATAAATAATAATATTGATGTAAATTAGGGAATTACATAATAATATTTTAACTATAGTGGATACCCGGTTCATTGTTACCATCGTGGCTACCTTACAATGTAACCCTCAGGGCTACTTTATAGTGTAACCGTTGCAGTTACACATGGTGTAACCAAATGAATTAACTCAAACATAAATATATCAAATGAATCAAAAGAATATAAATGTCACACCCTTAATAATAGAAAATTCACAATAACTATAATATAATCATAAAATAATAATAGTTACATCATATTAATTATTCCCATTAAAAAACCAAATAAATTATAAAGAAAATTTTTGAAGAAAATTCCATTAAAATATCATATATTTGAAGTATAATACATAAAAATAATGGTATATGTGTATAAAATATAAACCCACTTAATAAAACATAATATAATAATAATTCATTTCACAAAATATCCTAGTATCACATAATTAAGGAAATAAAAGTTTATCCCAAAGAATAGAAATTGGGTTAAGAATTCCCAAACATCAATTTCATCATACCAAAAATGTGTTTTATCCTTTTGTAAAATGGTTAAAATTTTATAATAAATATTTTATAGAAACATATTTATTATTTAACACATTATATTATTATTTTATAAAAAATTTCCACCAATTTATTTATAATATTTTGTTATTTCCATTATTTTGGGTGTTTTTTACACGGTTTCCATAGTCAGTTCATAATGGATTTTTTAATTGAATGTACGTTAAACTACATAAGTGGAATTTAATGGTATTTATATGTTCAAATAATATTACATTATAAAATATATTATTTTATCAAATAAAACATTAATGATATTAATTTAGATCATTTTTGTGGTTCTTCGATAACGTGGTACTAAGTTCGTTGAATAATTTAATATTATGTATATATGTTAATTAAAATATATAAAATAGTTTATATAACACACTATAAATATTTTTCAACAAATAAAATTATTTTATGACCATCTATTAAGGAGGTAATAGAAAAATGAAAACATATCAACCTCTTTGTTTGAAAATCGACATATCAGAGAAGATGTTTTTATTTTTAGCGTATTTGAAAGATGAGAATAAGTATGATGATAAAATTTCCCATATCTATAATAAAATTATAGTATATATATTAAATTATAGTTTTTATTTGACTTTTATAAGGTTAGGTTAAAATATTATAAGAAAATAAAATGAATTGAAGATAAAATAAATGAAAATGAAAATGCATTTTTACATGTTGAATTATCTTCCTTGAGAACCACCTTAATAAAATTTGGTTTGGCCTTTTGGTGAGTAAACATTGTCATGGATGTGGGGAAGATCTTTTATAAGGAAAATGATTATAAATTAAAAATTATATATTGCATTTTCGTGTGAGGAGAATAGATGGCGAGGGGAGGTATTTATAGAGGAGGAGAGGGGTGTTTTATCATTATTATATTCATTAGTTTATAAATTTTTCTCAAACCTTTGAATAGATTGATAAATATCATTAAATAAATGTTATATTGATGTATATATTGATATATTAGGCTTACATCAGCATTATTTTTTCTATGTTTCAATTAATAATGTTTTTTTCTTATATCATAAATTATAAAATTTCACTATTCACAAAATATTCATTTATTTCAGAAAAATAAAAAAAATTCATCCTAACCATTTATATATTTGAAAAATTAGAAAATGAAATATATTTTTTAAAAATATATTTTCTAAATATGCTAAATTTTTATTTTAATAAATTTTTTAATTTATTTAAAAATAAAATTTTTAAAATAAAAAATGATTTTAATAACTCATTGAAGTATTATTCAAAATATCAAAAAATTATCTTCTAATTGAATGGTAACTAAATAAAAATTTATGTTTATTTTCTTGAAAATATTTTTTAAAATCATTATATTTATTATAAAATATTAACAAATTATATATGAGTCATAACAATTCTATCACAAAGTTTATAATATTTTAAAAAATTATATACTTGTTCAAAGATATAAATATATCATATTTTCCCTTATAATATGGAAAAAATTTATATCTACTTTTTTGATGAGGTTAATGTTCTATTACCTATATTGCAATTCTTAATGGTCATGTTACTCTCTCTACGATCAAGTTAATATTCCATTGGTATAAATTACTTAATTTATATAGGGGAAAATTAATTTATAATTTCATTATAAATAATTTGACTATTAAATTTTAGAGTTAAGATATTTTATTTAATAAGTACGAAGTTAGTTACAAGTATCACAAAAAATTCCATTGAATAGGTACATGAGAAAAGTATATTCAGTTAAATCATGGAGTATGATCCAAGTATATTTCTACAATTGATCTAGACCAAAAGAAATGTGATGTCTCTAGTAATAGCCAGAGTAGAAGAATGAAGTCGGTTGGATCTGAGATGAGTATATTTCCTTGGGAATTACTAATCAAAATAGAATTGTTGTATTGTTGGGGGGAATAACCAAAATATATTATAGAATCAATTATTGGTATTATAACCATTTACATACTAAACCATTCTAACAACTGAAATAAAGTTATAGTTTGGAATCCCTGTTTGCGGGTATAACCAACTTATAAATGAGTTTTCCTATCATTAGATCCTTATAAATACATAGTTAAGCTCTATATATTATTATTACTACACATGTTGTGAGGTTTTTATATCATACAGTGTATTGATAATCATAAATGGTTTATATTTTTAATTCAATTATTTTTTTTAAAAGATTATACCACATATTCACCTACTCCCCTATGTGGAACCGGGTCTAACATGAGGCTATATAAGTTGTATCATAGCATAGGACACCTATAAATATCAAACGAATTCACTATGAAGTGTAGTATTCTGGAAATGGTGGTGAATCCTGTTAATGAATTTTTTTATTAGACTCATATGATTCGAAATAAGATGCATTCTACGAAACTATTGATGAATCACATTCCAAATCAATAGACACCTAAAAATAGACGTAGTGTGAAAGGTAAAACATGAAATAATTATTTGAATTATAATTATTCTAATTATTCATATTAAATATATAATTTTTTTATCGTATAGTGATATATATTCTATATTTAAATAACATACATATAAATTTACTATATATGTGGTAAAAAGTCTTGTGAAAGGAATCAATAAAATTATTTTTAAAGAATCAATACATTAATAAGAAGTATAAGAAATGGAAATGCACAACGTATGATGTTTAAAAGTATAATCAATATTAAAAACTAGGTAAAATAAAGGGGGAAATTAATTATTCATATGATATAAAAATAAAAATATATGAAAGTGAGAAACTAGTTTCTAAAATTATTTTTGAATAATATTACAGTGCACAAGAAAGATTTGAAAATGTCTCCTTGGAATTCAAGTATAATAAGATAATGGATCTTGAAAATTTATTTTAATAATTATTAATATTTTATGAAGAAAAAATTAACAAATAGATTTATATTAGGGAAGTGAAGCTAAGTTTAGATATAATTATAATAACTCCATTAAAAGGAATTATTTAGATACGGAGGGGAAATTGAATAATCACCTGTCAAAAAAAGTAATAACTTCACATAGTTTAGGAAAATTTTTGTTTCTATAAAATAATTAATTAAATATATTGAATATAATTAAATCATATGATAAATCTATAATCAACTAGAAAAATCATAAAAGAATACGATATTCCATAACCCAGAAACTATCTTGCGTAAGGATATAATTGAAATGGCTATTACAAGTTCAAAACCAAACTCTATAAAAGTATAGATAGTGGAAAAATGTATTTAATACAAAAAATCATGAGTGGATGTGAAAATAATAATGAATATGTTTTTCTACGAAGTACCACAATTAGTGGTAGTGCCACTAAAATGTATCTAGGCTGATAATATTTAGAATCAAAATACAGTAGAAAAAAATAGAAGAGAAGAATAATCGTAGGTGATTTTTGGTGTTGATGGATTTTTGGTAAATAGACATTGGTATTCTAAAATAATAAGTAAATTTATGACATAAATAAAAGTAATTTATAAAAGGTGAGAAAATATAATGAAAAATATATTAGCATTATCATAATCAATAAATCAATAGAAAATATACCCCTCTAAAAATAACTTATTTTATTTATTATAGGATTTATATGAGTATTTTAATATATGTGTTCATTAATATAATGAGTGCTGGTATGTAGATATCAAGAAAAAATCATCTGATAATATGAATAGATGACCAAAAAAAAAGGATATTTATGTAATATGAGAGTTTGACATGTTATTATTCAGATATTAACAAACAAATGCAATTTTTAAACCAACTATCACAAACAAGAACAGTGATTGATCCTCATTTATATCAAGGGAAACATAAAAAATCAAGAAAATAAATAAAACCTAGTCAAAGGAAATACCAAGTTGTCAATGTAAAAGAATAAGAGGCGTATAAGAAAAATAAAGATCAATTGGGAAGATAAGAGATCATTTGTTTTTTATAATGTTGTGAAACAATTGTACACAGATCCTACTCTTTCTTCTATACCATGTAATTTATAATAAATATGAATGAGTCATTTCAGATTCATGGTGAGTATATTGGATCATTTTCTTTATGAAATAATTGTTATAATGATTGGAACAATTCTGACATGTCATGTAGAGATATTGAGAATACAAAATTCAATGTTGTTTTTTGAAAAACTAAAGGAAATTGGTTGTGAAATTGTAGTTAGATAAAAAACATATTGATGTAACAGTAAAAAATAATACATTGTAAAATAATTTGGAAAAAGTTATTTAATATAATGAATATGTTAATGTAAATAGATAATATGAGAATATAGGTGTGACTCAAATAAAAAAGGAAGAGTCAGATGAAATGTTCCAATTCATAGATTGGAAGAGAATAATATCCATAATTAAGAGAAAGATGTCAATATGAATGCAGTTTCTAAGAAACTCTAATGACCCCCCTTATTCTTTATTATTTTTTGTGTTATCAAACAAACAATGTTAGGAATTAAAGGAGATGTTTTAGTAAGTCACTTTTAAAATATATGATGAGATTTTATATCATGGAGTCTATTGAATTCCATGATATGGAAGAAAAATTATCATCCCTTTATGGGGAGAGACCATGATAATTAATATGAGAACCATGGAAAATATTCACAATTAATGGTCATAATATGACAATATCACTTTCAAACTTTTTTTTAATTGTATTATATTATCAATTAAGGGAGAATTATAGTTTGTGAAAATGGGAGAAAGTGAAAGATATGTATTATTACGCTAAACATTCTGATCTGTTCATTGATGTATGTGAATGATTTAGAATTTCACTGATAAATCTAACTATTTACAAACTCATGGATGATAATTGATACTTTTTAACACGATTTTACATACATGGTAAATTATGGATATCTTGAACATTCATAGATGAATCGCATTAATTTTATATACCTGTTTAACCCATGTAAACATTGATCTGATTAAATAAATTCTCTTTTATATAGGAACTAATCTAGAAAATTAATCTCTTAGAAGTGATCTTGAAACCTTCAAATATGGGAGATGATCGTACTTTTAAAGAAGATGATGAGATTAAAAGACCCCACATATTTTTTGTATTTTAATATGAAATGGGGAAATCTAATTTATAACACATGTTAACTACTGAATATGTCAAAAAGTTACTGATAAAAATTAAAAGGATAAGATTTTATAGGCTACTAATACAATTGTTTTCAATGATGTATCAATATATATTTATTGAGTGTGGATGAACTGGTGATTCCTATATAATTTTATTGGATTAATTTTAGGGGATTTTATTTCATTCTTGGATAATTCTTTCTGGATAAAGGTGATGATTAGTTATTTGAATCATTATATATCATAGACATGTGCACTGTATTTTTCACTACATTATTAAAAATTTAAATAATATTTTAAGACCATGAAAATGAGAATTTTCATGAAGTGAAGAATAATAAAAGATGATGTAAATTTACGGACAAGAAAATATATAAATATAAACATTTCATGAGGAATGAGATATGTATAGAAGTGGGTTTTAGTTTTCTGGATTTTTTAGGATGTCTTTTAATATCATTTTTTTAAATTGTCTATGTAATTCATAATTGTGGACTCTTATAAAAAAAGAGTCCAACCAATTCACCATACATTGATAAGGAAAAACCACAAGCTCATATAGGAATGAGGTCAATCACGGATAGTGGGAGCTATCATGGGATCGTTAGAAGGTTGATTGATCATGTATAAGGCTCTGATGGGCCCGTATATAAGGCTGGTAAGAGCATATTGATGCTTGTAGGGTACCCATAGGGAGCCATTTTCCACTCAGAAGTGTAACTATGTTTACATGTGTGAAGGTTTTTACTAGTTATGAACCATGACACCCATCTATAATAGTAAAAATCATCCATTAATAGTTAATCTAAAGCAAATACTAATGTAAATTTTAATTTTTGAGGCAAAGGTGGATTCCAAATAATCAACCTTCATTTAAATGATAAATAAAACATGTTATGTCATATTGAGATAATATCGACTATCTGTTATCTTGGGGATGTTGTATCCATGATTCTTCAACTCAAGGATCTTCTATTAAATTAATATCAACATGAATCCACATTTTGATCAATTTTGGGCAATGTTGATGATCAAGATGAAGGTATGAGTTATTCATTTTTAACTGAATTAATGAATGCAATCTAATTTCATGAATTCATTCATTGACCATGTTTATAATTCATGAAAAAATCATCCTCTAAATTGAAAATGATAGTAATAAAAGGTTATGAAGGAATGGGTCCTTTTGAGCACTAAGAAGGGATAAATCATTTCATCCTCATAGAAATCCTGAGAATAAATCACCAAAATGTAGAAATGAAAAGAAACTATGTTTTTCGATGTATTATTGAGTAATACTAAATTACATTGGTATCCCATTCATGGAATATATTTTAGGGAGTGAATTATACATAGTAGAAGCATTATAATTGGATCTATGGTTTTCCTCACTGTCTATTAATGGAGAGTTTTTAAGGCTAGGAATAGTATAGCTTTGACTAAATACGCTATAGATTTTTTTGGAGAAAACAAAATAGAGCATCGTGAGACTCCAGTTTCTTGAGGAGAAGTTTCTATGAAACTCTATATACATAAATAAAGAATGAAAATTTTGATATTCATCTTGTTCATTTCACACTCATAGTGTTTTTCAAATAAACTTGGTTCTTGAATCCTTTCAAAAATTCACAATACCCTATCCATATATCATCTATTTTGTGTGAACTATTTTTGATTTACCATCGAGACATTGTTACCTATACTATTCTTTTTTTAATAGAAAAATAATTCAATCATTTATAAGAAGAATTGAAAACAAATTTTCACACAAGAATATTGATACATCATGTATTATATGATCATTAAGTCTTTCAAAAACATGTTCACATAGATAGTGAGACATTATGATGAAGATACTTTAACCTATACTAATTCGGGTTCATGAAAATGAGGCTGTGAATGTGCACATGCACGGTACATATGCACTAAACATAAACATTGACTATGTATTTCACACTCTTGTGTGAATTAAAAACATGGTACAAAGAATATATATGGATATGATAATAGGAAATCATGAAATATAAGTGATGTTTGTGAAACTGGAAAGATTAATGTGTATGTGGTGCATGCATCCATACATCCATACATAGATTATTTTTAGTACCCAAAGATTGAATTTTAGATTCCATCCATTATACTTCCATGCATGAAGTGTCTTGGATGTGTTTGAATTGATATATAGGGAAGGTAAATACATTGAATTTGTGAAATTATTATATATAATAAAATATTGAATAACATTATGGTCATCTCTTGAACACATTAAAGTGAGGTCAGGGCTTCTTTCATAAAGAAAAAATTACAGCAGGATGATTTTGTTTCACAAAGGTAACTAATCAGATATAGGTGATAAGATTTGTTTTTTAAGTAAAATAATTATAGAAAAGGTAAATGAATATGTACCAAATAATTTATAATTCAGGTTCATCATGGAGTAATATTATATGTTCATCCTATAGTGGACTAATGCTTGAATAAATTTGTAGTATTCTGTTGGAGCTAGAGTATAAGAATCCTCTCAGTTGGTACTAGGGGAAAGAAAACATTGGGGGGTATAACCAATGGAGGTTTAAGAGTTTGATTATTCATGGGTTTAACCATAATCAACTCAAGGTCAATTACATGTGGATATAACCATTTTCTTCTTAAACAATTATTCCACTAAAATAATATTATAGTAGAGAATCCATGTTGGGGTTTCTACCGACATGGAATATATTATGACATTTAGATAGTCCATGTAAACATAATGTGATACTCTCACTATTATTATTACTACACTTGATTTGAGAAAGAAAAATATAAAAATTTGGGTTGTGAAACATATCAAGTTCAATAGGATGAATAGAAGGTAACAATAATTTGAAAAAATGATTGTATGATGATTTCAAATCCCTCTATCAATGGAACTGAATACAGTGTGGGTCCTACGACATGTTTACACTTCAAACCTCCCAATCCCTATTTACAAAAAAATATACCATTTCCATACATCATTGTTCCCTTAATTTTATCAAACATAACAAAATTTAAATAAACAAAATGGTGTAAGAATTTGGTGAGAGAAACAGTCTGATTTTGACCCCATAATATTTTACATAAGAAATTGAAAAAAAATCATGATCATTTATAATAAACATGGTATGGAAAACCTACGTAGACCAATATAAAGCAATGAAACTCTCCCCTTTATAATGTTTCTAAGAACACGCCTATATGATCCATTCTCAAATAATATTAAAAATATTCCAATTTTATATTTCAATGATTGTGAATATTCAATATAATCCCTTGGAGTTATGTTAGTTATAGTTCAATGAGGATAAATGTATATTTTAATTGATTGATAATGATCATGGTTTATAGATTTCCCAATGAAAACAAGTCTATATTATAATAGTTCACTATTGGGAGTGTCTCTTTGGAACAAATTAATCTACCTAGAGAACAAATTAGCCTACAAGAAGAGGTATATGTGGTAAGAGTTCATCGCCATCGATGGATCCCTTCCTCATCATCTATCATATTCATATTTTGAATCATCCTGGTCTAGATCACTCTCAATAGTATCCTTACTAATTTTCAATGTGACATTTGGCATGCATCATTGTACACTATATGATAATAACAAGATTCTGGGGTATAAGTTTGTATTGTGAGTAGATTACACCAAAAATAGATTGTTCTATAAGAGATAAAATATCCATACCTCATACACATCAATGGATACAAAAATAATTAATAAGATGAATATTTTGTAATAAAATGAAAAGGTTCATATAGACTCGAACAACCATGGTCATAGAGAAAAACTAATCTCCCAATAATCCAATTAAAAATCCTAAAATAAATTTCAAAATAGGCACATCAGGATCAATTTATAATATATATCCTTCATCATACATGGTATGATTCACTATTGAGTTACACCGACAGGATCCAAGACAAAATATTAGTTCCCCAGTTGATCATGTAATCATGAGCCTCAACAATATCCATCATACATATGTTATTTTTTGAATATAATACATAAGGTATTTTGAGGTTTTTAGGTTGAAGTATAGTGGGTGAGAAATGAATTTCAATAGAACATCCCCAATAATGGACCTATAACCTATTGTTATAATTTATTCTGCATTAAATATTTGAATCATGGATAATAATTTATTTAAATAAAACAAAATAGGATCATCATGATTCCTTATAATCATGACCCTGATCGATCATACATACTTCAATCATGGATGTGGTGTCTTTGAACTTGTTTTGATGACCATGCATCCAAACTAACCTTTGGGAACAAAATCTCGGACTCCTCAATCGATCCTCATGACTATGGGGACCTATCATTTGACAAATCTAACATCCATGATCCAAATCAATGAAATATTCAAAAATTACACTCATGAATCTAGTTATATAACCCATGAATATCCTATCGTTTTAGGAATTAATTGATTGAATCACATATAAGTTTCATCATTAATGTAGGGGAAAAACCCATAAAAGTTTTATTATATTATATCCAAATGTATGACCACATCAATCAGTATCATTATAACTCTTTGGATGGAATCATGAACAACCCTATAATACATGTTCCAAAATTATGGAATCTCCTATCAGTTTCATCATGCCTCTGGAGCTTCATCTTGTGGTCTTCATATCATCTGATCTCAATATCAATGGTAGCTCGAATCAGTGTTATAGAATGAAAATACATGGAATTTAATACCATATAGAATGATCTATATCTAAGTAATATCTACCCAATGATCTCTATATTTTTGGATGATCTAACAATTTCATAAAAACCATAGGGGTACAAATTTTGTTTTGAAAATATTAAAATTTTAAAAAAATGATGGCTATTCCAATTCCCACTCATATCCATGGTATCTCACTAACATATATATTACAAATTATAATGAGTTAAAGGAAGACATATTTAATGATATCTACCCATAACAAAACACACTAGACCTAATTTGGGGTATCAATTAATCAACAACATGTCCATATAATTAAATATGTAGTTTATGTAATTTTTTTGGGATCTTGAGAATTAGTGTAGATTTAGAGGAATCCCACTTGGGATCCTTTGGGATATAATATAAGTGTTGGATGCCCTATCAGAATCCTTAGTCACAATATATATTTCAATACAACTTCTATCTATTGAGAGTAAAACATCCCACAATCTAGTCATTATCATCTCAAGACATCATAGTCTATAAAGTGGAAATATCGTAAAGGATAAGGAATCAATACTATCCCCTTTCTGGGACACTCTTTCATTGTAATAACACCAAAACAATCCATATCTTTGACAATAATATAATCCCCTATAAGTAAGTGACTATTCTATTATAATATAAAATGAGGAATTTGATGATCACATAGAAATTCCTTGAACCACTCTCATAAAAATTCTTCATGTCCTATGATATGTCGCACTCAATCGATCATTGGATTAAATTTTTTGGGGATATAACTCTATTACATGATATTCCCACCATGAATATTTTCATGAAATTCCATAAAACACCCCAATAGTTCCACCATTACATTCTATGTAGAAAAATACTAAGAATGGTGTCATAGGTTCTCATTTTCTGTCTCTGGGAAAAATGACCCTAAAACCATCAAATGGGTAACAAGGGATAAGTAAATTCTATTTACATTTAGTATGGGACATGTAATTTAATACCTCCTCCTAGGACATTTATCTCTAACCGACCTAGGAACACTCTCGGTATGGATGTGTTCTATTACATGGATAGGGCACACATGGGGTCTAAAAAGGAACTACAACATGGCTCGAGAACAAATGGGGTAATTCCATGTACATATACATGACAATGTTCACATTACATGGATTGTATAAACATGTACACTGATACATTTCCATGATCAACTATATGTTGTATAATCAAGGTATAGAGAATGTAGTCTGGAAAAGACACCATTTCCTTTCATGAACCAACCCAGGTCAACCCTGAACCGGTCACCCGTTCCGGTCCGCAACATGACCCGAGAGGCGTTCCTGATCCTCCTGGGCTGGCGACAAGCACCAGGGCGTCAACAGAGGTTCTGGAAACGATTTCATCCCGTATAAATAAATAATTAAAGTAGAAGAAAATAAATAGAGTAGATAAAAATAAATAATCAAAGTAAAGTAACTAACAAGAAAAAAAAGAAAATAAAACTAATCGAAAGAGACAACCGCTATCTCCGTGTGACCTCGCGGGTCACTCTCCAATTCACGACCAAACATCACCCAAGGCGAATGCACCAAATCTGTAACCTTCACAAACACTAAAAACAGAAAAGAACTATAGGCATGAGTAATTAAACTCAGTAGGCTAGCCCGATATCTATTCCCAATGCACTACCTTTAAACAATGAAATTTACCAATTACAAGTTTGAACTAAATATACGAAAAAATAGTATTTCACACACACGCACTTCCATTTCTAAATCAAGTATCAGTCCCTTGACCTTTATAATTTGAAAACAAGTATAATTTTTGAAAGGAATAGGTATATTTATTTTCAAATCATTTTCTATGAACCATTTAGAAATCCAAACATCAGTTATTATCTAAAAAGGAATAACCACACATAATACACATCACACACAAAGGCCAAGGGAAAAAGTGGTACACAGGGGCCAGCAACCGAACTAGACCTCTCAACTATCTTCCATATATAAAAAAACACTAAAAGAACCATGGGTCGAACCTAGGAGATCATGAACAATCCAGAACATACTATACATCTGACTCATCCTGAAAGCATGCTCTAACTCGATGATTTCATAATGACCTAATGCTCAACATAGCCCTACATGGCCTAACCAAGGGGCCCAATCCCCATAGCAGCAATAACTCAGTATTCCCCTGTTATGGGGCCACGAGCCAGTGCATAATCTAAACTAGTGCAGCAATCGTTCTCCGAATAATCAGTCACTATGCCAGGTACTCATGTCAACACATGCAATACACAGTGGTGCATCCACAATGTAAATCAATCAGTCACGATGCAAAAAAATCACATATAGCTCACAAAATCAACGCACACCAATAGTCACCCTTGAGTGGGTTTTCGAAAATAATTTATTTTATTAAAGTGCCAAATGGGCCTTCACCAATTTTAATGAAAAACCTCGTTTCTCAAGAAAACCAGAAACACTTGTTCAGAAGAAATCATTTATCTATAAAACCATAACCACATTTGAAATTCTGTAAATTATGATTAAAGTCAAAACTTGCATTCTTTCACTACTGTGTGTCTTCTCGCCAAGAAAATATTTCAAGAGTTCTTTATAAAATAAACGGCTATTTTTACAACAAATAATCATTTAAAAATTAATTATCTTATATTATTTACTATTTATTAAAATTAATAAAACATCAAGCAATTAATAAATTCTTAATTTAAAATTGAGTGCAGTGGGTGACCTACCTCAAGACCAAGGCACGACGGTGACAGAAGGTCAAAAACCAGGCATGACGACAACGCTCACTCAGAAATAGGCGCGATGATAGCGCTCACTCAGAAACAAGCATGACGACGACTCTCACTCGGAAGCAGGCGAGATGATGGAGCTCACTCAGAAATAGGCGTGACGATGACGCAACCTTAGAAACAAAGCGTAGCGATGGCGCTCACTCAGAAACGCCCCGCTCGAGTCCTAGAACGTATAGCTGACCCAAATAACATTTAATTAATAAAAATTCTCGACAAACCAAGGAATATATATATATATATATATAAATCAAATATAAATATCAAATAGGAATAAAATAAAAGGGTTATACCAAATAGGGGCCACGACTAGAAAAGTCCACCAGAGGGATGGTTGGGCAGAATCGACAGGGGGCTACGGAGGGCGCGCAACGGAGGCAGCTAACTCAAAGGAGGGGGCGGCTAGAATGAAGCCAGACCGGGGTAGCAGAAGGGTGGCGTGGGGTCCCGGACAGGTTGGAAGCGAGGTTGGGACACGGGCACATCGTCGAGGGTGAGCCAGAGCTGGCAGAGGCCTAGCGGAGGTGAGTGGGATGGGGGTGTGGCTGGCGGACAACGGCGACGGTAGTGCGGCACTGTTGGACAGGAAAGTCGGGGCTGGTTTGTTGTGGCAAAGAGAACAGGAGGGGTCGAAACTAGCTGGGTCTGGAAAACAGGAGGGCACTGTGCATGCTGGCAGGGGTGCAGGCTGCTATGCAGTAAGAACCGCATGCGGGGGAGCTGAGGTGGTCCATGACTCGTACAAGAAACCAGGGGCATGCGCAAGGGCTGCTGGCTATATACACTGAGGAGGAGTCGCTGAGGCCGGTGGGGAAGGCTGCTGGAGAAGGAGAACCGGGTGGGGGTGCTGCATTGTGCGTGGTAGGAGGCAGAGGGCTGGGCTCAGACAAGGGAAGGTGGAAGATGCAGGCCGCTGAAGCTAGCCTGTAGGAAGAGGTTCATTGATGGGGGGTGCGCATCAAAAGCAGGGGCGGAAGGCACTGTAAGAGCACAGGGCTCATCGGACAACAAACAAGAGAAATGGCTGGCCGGGGAAGCTGCTACAAGGGGAAGTCGGGGCGCTGCGGGCTTCCTTCTCTCGTCAAGGATGGATGAAGGGGTCGGGAAATTGCTGTTGCGCGGGAGGCTACTGTGGTATGAGGGGCGCGCATGCAGGGAGGCTGAGGGAGGAGCCGGGACCTGGGGTGGTGTTGCATAAGGCAGGAGGTGGAGGGGAGAACTGGAGGATGGGGGATGCAGGCACGGGTTGGGGAGCAGGGTGTCTGGGTCGCACGGGAGAAGAGAGAAAGAAAGAAAAAAAAGAAAGGGGGAGGGGACACCCACGTGGAAGAACAACAAAGAAGAGGATGAAAGAAAAAAAAGTAAAAGATAATGAAGAAGAAGATAAAATAAAAAAGTAAATAAATAAAATATAATAATAATAATAATAATAACAACAATAATAATGATAATACTAATCCAATAATAATAACAACAATATTAATAATGACAATTATTATTATTATAATAATCGGCTAACTACGCAGTCTCCAGGACCGAGCGCATGATCGGTGCGAGCGGTGCGGAGACCGTGCACCTACCCGGACTGAAAGAGCGATGAATACTAGTAGTGTAGTGACTGTGCATTGCCCTAAGACCCACCGAAAACCACCAGAGCTTCAAAACATTAAATTCGGACCCCAACCCAACTCTGTCCAAAGTCGTGAGATAGAGAGAAAAAATAATAACAACAAGCATCTGTGGTCGTGGTGTGACAATTCTCCCCACCACAGAAACTTTCTGCCCCCATAAAGACAACAAGACAACAATTAACACAACTTGAGTTTATTCCCAGACAAAATCATAGAGAACAGAGATATTTGGGGTAACCATTCCAAAAAAATGCCACACCTAACCAATTCAAGGAACACCACTGCCCGATATTGAGGGGAGAACGTGAGGGGGGCCTCCCCACCACAAGAATTCACTAATACAAAAACTCTTGAAACCCGAACAAACCACCCTCAGGGGGGGTCAACATGGGAACCCCCAAACCAAACTCATTCATTTTACCCACATGTACCGAACAACACCCCTGAGACTTGATGAAAAGCTCACTACATAAAAATCAAGAAAATTGAGGATGATAAATTCACTCAACACCTCCCAACAAATTCATGAAACGAACATCTCCCTGACGGACACACGTGGGACCAACTCAAAATTAGAACAGGTCTGTTTATTCATGGGCCCACACCATTCAGAGAGACCAAACAACTTATGAACCACACTGAGAGAAGATAATACCGCTTGGATTGTGGGAGAACACTCTCCTCATTCCACCACAACAAGGATAAGATTACGATAGTGATGATAATAGAACAAGTAAACTTTGGATTTTTCCCTCCCAAAGCTAAAAACATTACTCAGACCGAGGTTCCACACACCCTCAGAAACTCCTAACTGTGCGTGAGCTTCACCCTAAGACCTACGGTTGGGGCCGTGATGACTGAATCATCTCCTGCCTCACAGTCAGGAATTTTAATTTTCTGGTCTCTAACTCCTTCCGTTCGATGACTTAAACAACCACAATGGTCATACATTTTCTAAGGGATGCAACATGGTGACTTTGAATGTCCAGACAGGACATACTGGTAGTGGACAAGAGAGAGGTCTGATGAACTAGGATCTGGTACCGACGATGATAGTTTCTTAGAGAGAAGTTCCACCGGCCCACACTCTTTCCCAGGTGGGTAACCATTGTAGAATTCGACCACAGTTATTCACACACACAACTCTAATGACGATGAGACATTTCATCTCTACTATTCCAAAACTAAACCCTCAAATAACTCTATGGCGGTAAGAACCTTAACTATCCTGGGAGTTCCCAACAACCTGAAGACACACAATCTCTTTGAACACTACAACTACCTCTAATAGAATTCTATTAACTAAAAAAGAAAGCAACACAAAAAATGAACTAAGAACTGAGCCGAAATCATTGGCAAATTATGGAGGCTTTCCGGGCAGCAAACTCATGACAACACGAGAAACACCATTGAAAGAGGCATTAGGAAAAAACTCAATCAAAGCAACGACACAAGCCAAGGACAATAGGTCCATAATATAATCATATACAATACAAGGAGAAATCACTTTCACAAGACCATTATTTCTTTAAAATTTTCAAAACTCACCTATTTCACTTTATGAACCCTCACATGTGTGTTCATTCATTCCTGCTCACATCATTTGTGAACAAGTTCCCCCGTGCACTTTCCATACATACCCACGCACGTGTGACCCTCCATAAGGAGTGCCAAGGTTCAAACACTTCTTTTCCTTACCAAATCCAAACACATACCAAGTTCTTCCAAACCGACACACCTTCTCTTTAAAAACCCACTTTACTTATTTCAAAAACAATTTGGAAGAAACACTTTTCCATTAAAAACACAATTTCACATTTAACGCACACTCAAATAAACTGAGACTAAAACAAAACAGAAGCAGTAATAACCCATAGGAATGAGAAACTAGTGCATATGTCTGACCTAGTGACATGGTGGTGAGCCATTCCCCAGGTAAAGCATAACACTAAGAGGGCCTTGAGCCGGAAACATGGTCCCCAAATGGGTCACCACCCCCATGTGAGTCCACAAAGTGAACCGATTCTCCTCCATTGTCATCCCTCAATCCAAAGAAACCAAAGATAAGAGACTCAATTCCTGGACTTACCCTGGTAACCCAGGTCTCGTCACGAGTGGTGGTGATCAGGCACCGACTCGAAACCTACCTCCTGAGCCCCGACAGTCCTAATCTCCATCTAATGGAAATCCCAAATAACAAAGGGCACTCTAAAAATAAAGGCCTGCTAAAGGCCGACCTGATCTAATACCATTTTGTCATGAACCAACCCGGGTCATCCCTGAACCAGTCACCTGTGTTGGTCTGCGACATGACCCGAGAGGCCTTCTCGATCCTCCCCGGCTGGCGACAAGCGCCAGGGCATCAACCGAGGTTGTGGGAACAATTTTGAAAAGTATAAACAAATAATTGAAGTAGATGAATATAAACAGAGCAGCGTAAAATAAATAAACAATGTAATGTAACTAACAAGAAAAAAAGAATATAAAACTAACCGAAAGAGACAACCACTATCTCTGTGTGACCTCGTGGGTCACTCTCCAACTCAAGACCAAACGTCATCCAAGAAGAATGCACCCAAGATGTAACCTTCACAGGCACTAAAAATAGAAAAGAACTATAGGTGTTAGTATTAAAACTCAGTAGGCTAGCCCAATATCTATTCCCAATTCACTACCTTTAAATAATGAAATTTACCAAATACAGGTTTGAACTAAATATACAAAACTATTGCTTTTCACACACACACACTTCCATTTCTAAATCAAGTATCAGTCCATTGCCCTTTCCAATTTTAAAATATGTATAATGTTTGAAAGGAAAAAGTATATTTATTTTCAAATCATTTTCTGCGAACCATTTAGAAATCCAAACTTCAGTTATTAGCCAAAAAGGAAAAACCACACATAATACACAACACACACCAAGGGAAATGGGAAAAGTGGCACACAGGGGCCAGTAACCGAACTAGACCTCTCAACTATCCGCCATATATAAAAAACACTAAAAGAAAGATGGGTCAAACCTAGGAGATCGTGAACAATCCATAACGTACTATACATCTGACTCATCCTGAAAGCATTCTCTAACTCGATGATGTCATAACGCCCTAACGTTCGGCATAGCCCAGCATGGCCTAACCAAGGGGACCAATCCCCATAGCAGCAATAACTCGTTATTCCCCTACAATGGGGTCACTTGCCAGTGCATAATCTAATCTAGTGCAGCAATCGTTCTCAGAAGATCCACTCACTATGCCAGGTTCCCATGTCAACACAAGCAATACACAAGGGTGCGTCCACAATGTAAATCAATCTGTCACAATGCACAAACATCAAATATAGCTCACACAATCAATTCACACCAAAAGTCACCCCTGAGTGGGTTTTCCAAAATAATTTATTTCATTAAAGTGCCAAACGGGCCTTCACCAATTTTAATGAAAAACCTCATTTCTCAAGAAAACCCAAAATACTTTTTCAGAAGAAATAATTTTTCTTTAAAACCAGAAGCACATTTTAAATTCCGTAAATTATGTTTAAAGGCCAAACTAGAATTCTTTCACTACTAGGTGTCTACTTGCCAAAAAATATTTCAAGAGTTCAGTATAAAAATAAACAGCTTTTTTTACAAAAAATAATCATTTAAAAATTAATTACCTTATATTATTTTCTATTTATTAGATTTAATAAAATATCAAGAAATTAATAAATTATAAATTTAAAAGTGAGTGTAGTGGGGGACCTACCTCAAGAGCAAGGCGTGACAACGACGAAAGCTCGGAAACCTGGCACGAAGACGACGCTCACTCGGAAACAGGCGCGACGGCAGTGCTCACTCGGAAACAGGCGCGATGAAGACGCTCACACAAAAGCCGGAGAGATGAAGACACTCACTCAGAAATAGGCATGATGACGATGACACCTTAGAAACATAGCATGGCGATGGTGCTCACTCAGAAATGCCCCGAACGGGTCCTAGAACGTCTAGCCTATCCAAATATCATTTAATTAATAAAAATTCTTGACAAACCAAGGAATATATATATATATATATATTCATAAAATATAAATATAAAACAGGCATAAAATAAAAGGGTTATACCAATGAGGGGTCACGACTAGAAAAGTCCACCAGAGGTCTGGTCGGGCAGAAATAAGAGGGGGCTGAGGAGGGTGCACGACAGAGGTAGCTAACTCAAAGGAGGGTGAAGCCAGAGTGATGCCAGACCGGGGTTGCGGAAGGGTGGCGTGGGGTCCTAGACAGGGAGGCAGTGAGGTCGGGACATAGGCGCGCCGTTGAGGGTGAGCCAGAGCTGGCGGAGGCTTGGCGGAGGCGAGCGGGCTGGCGGCGTGGCTGGCGGACAGCGACGAGTGTGGTGTGGCGCTGTTGGATCGAAAAGTCGGGGCTAGTTTGTTGCGGCAAAGAGAACAGGAGGAGTCGGCACTGGCTAGGTCGGGCCAACAGGAGGGCATTGTGTATACTGGCTGGGGTGCAAGCGGCTATGCGGAAATAGCTGCATGCGGGGGAGCCGAAGTGGTTTGTGCCTCGTACAAGAACCCAGGGGCCTGCACAAGGGATGTTGGCGACACGCGCTGAGTAGGAGAAGATGTGGCCGGCTGGGCTGGCTTCTGGAAAAGTGAACCGGGTGGGGGTGCTGCATTGTGTGAGGTAGGAGGCAGAGGGCTGGCCTCAGCCAAGGGAAGGTGGTAGATTCAGGCCACCAGAGCTGGCCGGTAGGAAGAGGTGTGCTGATGGGGGTGTGCAGAAAGGGCTGGGGCGGTAGACACTTTAAGAGTGCAGGGCTCAGCGGACAAAAAACAAGAGCAAAGGTTGGCTGGGGAAGCTGTTGCATGGGGAAGTCGGTGTAACGCCCCGGCCATAGTTACCTAGAGTCAGTGCATTATTACATAACATTGGAATGGTCACAAGAAAGTTCAAATATCGAAAGACCGATTGGTTTAGTAGCCTTGGAAACACTATATATATTCATAATGTTTTAAATTACATAATAAAGTGAAAACTACTATAACAAAATATTATCTCCATAGTCCACACTAGTATCCCCTAATAATATCCATGAAGGTCATTCAAAATTTACCTCTTCACATCCTAGAAAAAATAGGACATAGAAACGGGTGAGCTCAAATGCCCAGTAAGGATTTCAATATAGCAGAAACTTTCATAAATAAGAATAAATATTTAAGGCAGTGTATAACTAAAACAAAAGCCTTTTAAACTTGAACTACAACATAGTATGGAAAAAATAAAATAAAATAATGCCATTTACTTATTCACATGGATATTCTACTAATCGAATAATCACATTCAATATCAATAACCACTTTCATAATGATGGAATGCATAATGCCAGACTATAATAACCACATAACCAAGGCCTCATTCCAAGACTACAAATATGATTTTGCAAAGGCCTTTTTCCAAGACACTAGTTTGTCTCATGAAACCTACCGATGCATCGAGGAGCTATAGCAGGCTCCACCCGTCACATATTAATTCCCATGCATTCCCATATGAAAAGGATTAAACATAACATAAACATTCGTATTAAAACTAGCATACGAAATGTCAATACTTTCACCATAAACCATGAATGGTATAAAAATAGCACATCCACAGTCAAACATATCACAAACCTTCAATACAATATAGAAGTTTTGTATCATAATAAATCAACTTCAAATAAGCGTAAAATCCATCAAAGGATGTATACATAGATAAAATAAAAACTCTTTTTAGAAAAATATTAATTTCTATTTTGAAATCATTTAAGAGTCATATATTTATAAAATAAAAAATTTTCTTTGAAAATACTATTATTAGCTTGTAAGGGAAGCTTCGACAATTTTATAATGGTGGAAAATAGCCACTCCTGCCTTATAATTAAAAAAAACATTCTTACCTTAATTCATTCAAAAAGGTTAAAAAGAACGTTGTTTGGAAAACGATGGAAATATTCATTTATAAACCACTTATGAAAGTCAACAAGGGTATAAATGACTTTAACCCTTATTCTAGTAAATAGTAAAAATGTTTTCAAATACATTTTTAAGAAACATGGATGTGGATGATAAAGAAGTCCCAGTAGACAATCACGTATAAACAACCTCAAATAATGTAGAGATTGAGAAATAAACCCTTACCTTGTACTTTTCCTTGGTTGGGGGTAGTTTAACCTCATGTATAATGGTGAAATAAATGTTATTATATTATAAAAGAATCATATAAATTAATATGATATCATATATGATCTTTTAACATTTATTTGTTAATAACATCTTAGTATTATCGTTGTTTCGGGTGTTGACTTACTCGTTTTCATTTATATGTTTTGTCACTTAAGCCATGATTTTAATTAATAGGTTGTATATTATTCATATCCAGAATGATATCAAGTCCGTAAACATTATTTTTAAATCATAAAATGATAATTATACTTGAATGGATACGATGGAGAATGAATCTCGTCGCGTTCATGAAGTCGGTAATCCATACGTACGCACGAGCGACAATATCATTCTTTTGATTTTAAAATAATATATAATTGGATGGAATATCATATATAAAGAATAATTATCATGTTATATTTATTATTTACATGATTTACAAATCATTATTATACCCATCCAAATAATAATTTACTGAATAACAATTACACCACGACGTGGAGACGATAAGCCGTACGTACACACGTATGGTGACATGTAATTCAAAGGATGGATAGAATACAAAATTGGTTGTACCATAAATATAATAACATCAAAGAATATATAAGATACCAGATTTATTATTTTAGAATGTAAATAACAAAGATGGAAGAAGTGGAAGAAGAAAGTAACTTGGAAAAGGGTGGTGAAATCATTACCTCTTCTTCGGGTTACTCATTTTGATTTGATCAAAAGGGCTCTTAGGTTGGCTTTCTGACTAAATTAATGCCTCTAGGATGAATTAAGGGAAGTTTAGATAGTATTTTGGAAGAGTTTTTCTGAGCCAAAAGGCTTTGAAGGTGTTAATTAAAGAGAAGGGGAAGTTCCCTTTTATAAGAGGGGTGAGGGGCACCATTGGAAAAGCTAGAAATATTATTTTATAATAAATTCATATTCGGTTTCAAATGGATCCAAAGTGGATTATTTATATTTTAATCTATGTATCGGTCTAAAATCACTCATCCAATATAATTTAGACAGGTTTGGGTCATTATACTAACCTTATATCTAAGTATTAACTCTTAGTTAATTAGTTTCACTTTTACAATGTCTCTTTGTATTTTTATATTATATGGTTAATAAACATATTATATACATCCAATCGACCCCCAAGCGAGCCATTAAGGATATACCTATTATGATATAAGTCTCTTGGCTGATCCTTAGATATTTATGAATTTAATATCAATTAATAATATAATATTTGTTTTAAAAACTCTTTTATGTCAATTTTGACACTATTCAATAATTGAATTTTGTAAAAATCATAAAAGAATTATTACTTTGAAAAAAGTTATTTAAATCATTCATAACATGTCAAATTAACCTAAAAAAGTAGTGTAATTCATAAAAAGTCACAAATTATATTTATTTGTGTATCTATAATTTCAATAATTCTAATTTTTCACTATTATGGTAATTACTTCATCACCATTGTGTCATAAATAAATTAAATTATATAATGTATAAAAATTATAAATAAAATACCATTATGTAGTGAATCTTGTAATACTTCTAATGAATATTTATAGTCGAAAACCCAACATATATATCACTATGTAAAAATTTTATTCTTAAAAGATATATGCTTGTGTCATTTTTGTATTCATTTTAACATAATTAAAATAAAGTGTCCCTATCATTTAAAAGTGGCACCATGGGGTCCCAAAATCGACCCAAAGATTCCCTTGGTCGACATGTATCAACCAATAAGGTTAGGACACGTTTTAGGGAAATTTTTTATTATTATAATATTATTTTTTAACCCTTAATTACCGGATTTACCCTTTAACCATGGTAAATAAAATATTTACCGAAATAATTATTTAAAATGTATAAAAATAAAAGTTACCTATTTACACAATTTGAACATTCTGATTCCAAATATGGAATACATTTTTCAAAATTCAAATCACATAAGTGGCAGAAATTAATTTAAAATTAATTCCCGCTGTAAAAACAAAAATCGTGTTTTTAAGATATAATATCTATCAAAAGATTGATAGTTTTTTATGTTCGGTTTAATTGTGAAATTATGTCCAATGACCCAAATTGTATTAAATTGTAAAAATACATTCTAAATATACTTTAAAACCAGGAAAATTCATAATTTATCACTATTAATTATTTTGATTAAAAAAAGTTGTTTTTAATTAAAATTTAGTAATTTTCACTATTCATCAAAATATTTATGATATCCGAAATGTACCAAAATTTCACCTTAGGCTAAATTCGATACTTTGAATCCAAAAATGAAGTCCATTTGGAGAGATAAAATTTATAAAATTTCAAAAAGTAGGTATTACTATTCATAACGGCTAGTTTGATCGGTTGTGGTGTGTGTTAGAACTTGAAGTTGCGTACAACACACGGTACTGTATTATTCATAGGAAAGATTATCGTGGAAGCTTGAGATGTGTCATTGTAATTTTTTTTATGTCCCCATTCAAAAAATTAAATTTATTTAGTCAAATTGAATATATAAAAGTTTAAAATATTGTATTTAAAAAGGGTTCAATATTAAAAGTTGGTAAAAGTGAAATACTGAAAATGAATTTGTTCTTACATTATGTCTAAGAAACTCATAATAGTATTCTAAAATTATAAGGATTATATAAAGTTTAAATTTTAGTTAATACTATTTATAACCTCTCTTTAACGACTTGTTTGGTAAGTCATGGTGCGCTTGAACTCTGTGTTGCGTGTAGTGCAAGTTATTGAATTAATTTGAAGAAATAACACACTATGAAATCTTGGGGTGTTACATTCACCCCTCATTCAATAAATTACGTCCTCGAAATTTGAAATTGTTCTTAGAAAATAAAAGGTTGAATATAGAAAATATCTATTTGGGAAAACCCACATCAGAAATTGGGTTAATAAAATTTAGTCTTAATAAGAGGAAAAAAGAAATGAAAGGGCCACTACCAAATTATGATATGTATTAAGAGAACATTGGTGGAAATTAGAGACATATAATTGGATGCAAAATGTAAATATTTATAGGTAGTGATTGAGGTCATAAATCAATGACAAGTGTAAAATTGAGGTCTATAAATTCATCAACCTATGATGATTTAAAATACCATCGGTTTAGCAAAACATATATTATTAGGATTAGACATTTTTTTGTTTTAAGATCCATTCACTAAAGTATAATAAATAATTTATTCATTAAATAAGGGAAGAAGAAAAATATATACTTGACAAGTAGAGTCTCATCCTTTAACTACATTCTACCACAAACACATCTTTCACTCTAAAAGATAATACAACTTAAAAATAATATTCTATTTATCCTATTCATATAGGGTTAAAAAAATTAATTTATAATTAATCTTGCAGAACCATTAAAAAACAACAGTATGCAACATCCTGAATTACCATAAAACCTTATTGATTACATTCATGATCTCTTATTCCTTAAAGAATAATAAATATACTACTTCAATCCAAAAATGTTTTAAACCCCAACAATGCTGGAATATACAAATCATTAATCAGTTTCAAGGTAGTCAAGAATATCCAATATAATTTACCCAAATCAATAATGTATTATTCTAAAATCACTATCTCGTAATCAGAACCATATTATGGGTTATCTTTCTCTCAACCATACATTTTCCACATATTTAACCTACTATTGAGTCACTTTTATTTGTTCTACACAATCTAAAGTTCTTAATGAAATAGTACAGCAGTACAATCCTTATATACTCCATAATTATTATAACAATTACATTGTTTATACAACACTTAAATGACATAATCAACATAATAACTCTAATCATTAATCTTCATCTGTGGTAGTATCATAACATGATTATTATCCAATAGCATCATTTGAAGCATAGTCTGATGACTGGGACATAGGTTCGTGTAGTGTCCAAACTCCTTGCAAATGAAGCATTGTACATTTGAAACCATTTTCTTACCCTTGTAGTCAAGTGCATTGTGCCCTTTTCCTCCAGAATTATAACAAACTCCCATTTCTTTAAGGAAAGTTCCAGGGTGTTTCTTCACATAGATATCACATATGGGAAAATTATTCTTTTCCCTCTTCCCTTTATCCATCTTTCTCTCTCCCATGCTTTTCTTCTCTTTCTTCTCTTCAAATCCACAGGACTCAGTAAACTCTTTACTTATCTTATCAACACATGATATTATTTCTTCATATGATGATAATACATGGGAGACTATTTACATTATAAATTCTGGCTTAAGACCACGAAAGACATGACCCTTCTTTATCTTTGGATCATGTTCATTGCTAGAGTTCACATCCCTTCTACTGGGCACCATTTATAAATAATTGAATACACTAGATTAGTTTATGAATAACAACACCTAATCCCAAATTTTTAAAACACATAACATTAATTAAATAATTTATGGATATAATCCATAATCATAAAAATGTCTCCTTTGAAGAAGTATATACTAATAAACCCATCATAATGGTTTGTAATTAAAATGAAAATAATCCTAGGCATATCCCCCGGGAGTGTCGTAACCAAGAGTGCAGTAGGCCCGCTGTCGTGCACCAGTTCCCGTTCATGTTTAGATTAAATCGGGGTTTTCGGGTTTTATCCCTAGGTACATCTGTTCCAGAGCAGCCTCTACCTGCTCGTATCCAGAAATGGATGTATTGCCCATAAAACTCACAAAATCACTACAATACCAAAATTCTAGGAAGTTATTCTATACTAATCCTCAAAGTCCATCTTAGGTCTATGTGCTTTAATCAGAGTATATCTAAATCTTGCTTCCAAGGTTTGTACTAAACTTACTCTAATACCAACTGTAACTCCCCGACCCCAGTTATCCAGAGTCGGTGCATTATTACATAACATTGTCCTGATCACAAGAAAGATCAAATCTCGAAAGATTGATTGGTTTAGTATTCGTGGAAACATTAGATATATTCATAAAGTATTACATTACATCATAATGTGAAAAACTACAACAACAACACATTGTCTCCATAGTCCACACTATTATCCCCTCATAATATCCCTGTAGGTTATTCATAATTTACTTCTTCACATACTGGGAAAAATAAAACATAAAAAAGAGGTGAGCTTAAATGCCCAGTAAGGATAACAATATAGCGAAAACTTTCAAAAATAAGAATAAACATTTAAGGCAGTGTATAACTAAAACAAAAGCCTTTTAAACTTGAACTTCAACATAGTATGGAAAAAATAAAATGAAATAATGCCATTTACTTATTCACATGGATATTCTACTAATCGAATAATCACATGCAATATCAATAACCACTTTCATAATGATGGAATGCATAATGCCAGACTATCATAACCACATAGCCAAGGTCTCGTACCAAGACTACAAATAAGATTTTTCCAAGGCCTTGTGCCAAGAGACTAGTTTGTCTCATGAGACCTACTGATGCATCGAGGAGATATAACGGGCTCCACCCATCATATATTAAGTCCAATGTGTTCCCATATGAAATGGTTTAAACATAACATAAAAATTTGTTTTAAAACTAGCATATGAAATGTCAATACTTTCACCATAAACCATGAATGATATAAAAATAGCACATCCATAGTCAAACATTTCACAAAACATTCAACAAAATATAGAAGTTTTGTATCATAATAAATCAACTTCAAATAATCATAAAATCCATCAAAGGATGTTGACATAGATGAAATCAAAACTCTTTTTAGAGAAATATCTCTTTCTATTTTGAAATCATTTAAGAGTCATATATTTATAAAATAAAACATTTTCTTTGAAAATATTCTTATAATCTTGTAAGGAAAGCTTCGATGATTTTATAACGGTGGAAAATAGCCATACCCGCCGTATAAGTTAAAAAACATTCTTACCTTATTGTGTCAGAAAGGTTAAAAAGGACCTTGTTTGGAAAAAGATGGAATGATTCCTTTATAAACCACTTATAAAAGTCAACAAGGGTATAGATGACTTTAAACCATATTCTAGTAAATAGTAACAATGTTTTGAAATACATTTTTAAGAAATATGGATGTGGATGATAAAGAAGTCCCAATAGATAATCATGTATAAACAACCTCGGATAATGAAGATATTGCGAAATAAACCATTACCTTGTACTTTTACTTGGTTGGGGGTAGGTTAACCTCATGTATAATGGTGAAATAATTTTTATTAAATAATAAAACAATCATATAAATTAATATGATATCATATATGATCTTTTAACATTTATTTGTTAATAATATCTTAGTATTATCATTGTTTCAGGTGTTAACTTACTCGTTTT
This sequence comes from Viscum album, assembly GCA_963277665.1. Taxonomy (NCBI): domain Eukaryota; kingdom Viridiplantae; phylum Streptophyta; class Magnoliopsida; order Santalales; family Viscaceae; genus Viscum; species Viscum album. The sequence goes on from OY728141.1 coordinate 212,858,552, forward strand.
CTTTTATACGTTTTTTTCGTAAGCCATGTTTTTAATGGATAGGTTCTATATTATTCATATTCAGAATGATAACAAGTCCTTAAACATTATTTTTAAATCATCAAATGATAATTATACTTGAATGGATACGATGGAAAATGAATCTCATCGCGTTCATGGAGACAATAGTCCGTACGTACGCACGAGCGACAATATCATTGTTTTGATTTTAAAATAATATATAATTGGATGGTATATCATATATACAGAATCATTATCATGTTATATTTATTATTTACATGAGTTACACATCATTATTATACCTGTCCAAATAATCATTTATTGAATAACAATTACACCACGACTTGGAGACGGTAAACCGTACGTACGTACGTATGGTGACATGTAATTAAAAGGATGGATAGAATACTGAATATGGTTGTACCATATTTATAATAAAATCCCAGTATATATAAGATACTGGATTTATTATTTTAGAATGGTAATAACAAAGAAGGAAGAAGTGGAAGAAGAAAGGAACTTGGAAAAGGGTAGTGAAATCATTACCCTTTCTCCGGGTTCTTCCTTTTTATTTGATCAAAAGGGCTCTTAGGTTGGCTTTCTGACTAAATGAAGGCCTCTAAGATGAAGTGCGGGAAGTTTAGAGAGTATTTGGGCAGATTTTAGCCGTGCCAAAGGGCTTTGATGATGTGAATTAAAGAGAAGGGGGAGTGCCCTTTTATAATAGGGGTGAGGGGCACCTTTGGAAAAGCTCAAAATATTATTTTATAATAAATTCATATTCAGTTTCTAATGGCTCCAAAGTGTATTATTTAAATGTTAAGGTGGGTATAGGTCGAAAAAAACTCAACCAATATAATTTATATAGGTTTGGGTCATTATACTAACCTTGTCTTTAAGTATTAAATCTTAGTTAATTAGTTTCACTTTTACAATGTCTCTTTTTTTTATATTATATGGTTAATAAGCACACTATATACATCCAAGAGACCCCAAAGTGGTCCATTAATGAAACACCTATCCTGATATAAGTTTCTTGGTAGAACCTTAGATTTTTAGGAATTTAATATCAATTAATAAAATAATATGATTTTTAATAACTCTTTTATGTCAATTTTGACACTATTCAATAGTTGATTTTTTGAAAAAATCATAACAGAATGATTACTTCGAAAAAAGTTAATTAAATCATTATTAACATGTAATATTAACCTAGAAAATTAGTGTAATTCATAAAAATTCTCAAATTATATTTATTTGGGTATCTATAATATCAATCATCTTAATTTTTCACTATTATGGTAATTACTTCATCACCATTGTGTCATAACTAAATTAAATTATATACTGCCTAAAAATTATAAATAAAAAACAATTATGTATTAAATCTTGTTATATTTCCAATTAATATTTATAGTTGAAAATCCAACATATATAACCCTATGTAAAAATTTGTTTCCTAAAAGATTTATGCTTGTGTCATTTTTGTATTCATTTTAACTTAATTAAAATAAAGTGTCCCTATCACTTACAAATGGCACCATGGGGACCCAAAATCGACGAAAATATGGCCATGGTCGGAAATGTATCAAAAAATAAGGTTAGGACGTGTTTTATGGTAATTTATTATTATTATAATACTATTTTTTAACCCTTATTTACCGGATTTACCCTTTAACCATGGTAAGTAAAATATTTACCGAAAAATTTATTCAAATTGTCTAAAAATAAAAGTTACCTATTTACCCAATTTGAACATCCTGATTCCAAATATGGAATCCAATTTTCCAAATTCAAAAAACAAAAGTGGTAGAAATTAATTTAAAATTAATTCCTACTGTCAAAACAAAAAGTGTATTTTTAAGATATAATAACTATCAAATGATTGATACTTGTTTATGTTCGGTTTAATTGTGAAATTATGTCCAATGACCAAAATTGTATTAAATGGTAAAAATATATTCTAAATATACTTTAAAACCACTCAAATTAATAATTTATCACTATTAATTATTTTGATTAAAAAATTTGTTTTTAATTAACATTTAGTAATTTTCACTATTCATCAAAATATCAAAGTTATCCGAAAATTACCAAAATTTCACCTTATGCTAAATAAGATACCCCGAATCCAAAAATTAAGTCCATTTTCAGAGATAAAATTTATAAAATTTCAAAAAGTAGGTATTACTATTCATAACGGCTAGCTTGATCAGTTGTGGTGTGTGTTAGAACATGAAGTTGCGTACAACACACGCTACTGTATTATTCAAAGGAAATTGTATTGTGGATGCTTGGGATGTTTCATTGTAATTTTTTTTGATGTACCCATTTCTAAAAAGTAAATTTATTTTGTCAAATTGAATATATAAATGTTTAAAATATTGGATTTAAAAAGGGTTCACTATTAAAAGTTGATAAAAGTGCAATACTGAAAATGAATTTGTTCTTACATTATATCTAAGAAACTCATAATATTGATTCTAAAATTATAAGGATTATATAAAGTTTAAAATTTAGTTAATACTATTAATAACCTCTCTTGGACGACTTGTTTGGTAAGTCATGGTGCGCTTGAACTTAGTGTTTCGTGTAGTGCAAGTAATTGAATTAATTTGATGAAATAAACACTATGAAATCTTGGGGTGTTACATTATCACTTCCTTCAATGAATTGAGTCGTTGCAATTTGAAATTGTTCTTCGAAAATAAATGGTTGAATATAGAAAATATATTTTTGGGAAAACCCACATCGGAAATTGGGTTAATAAAATTTAGACTTAATAAGAGGAAAAGAGAAATGAAAGGGACACTACCAAATTATGATATCTATTCGGAGAACATTGGTGGCAATTAGAGACATATATTTGGAGAAAAACGTAAATATTTATAGGTAGTGATTGAGGTCATATATCAAAAAAAATGTGTAAAATTGAGGGCCTTAAATTCATAAACCTATGATGATTTAAAAAACCATCGGTTCAACAAAACATATTGTATTACGATAACACATTTTTTTGTTTTAAGATCCCTTCACTAAAGTATAATATTTAATTTCTTCATTGAATAAGGGAAGAAGAAAAATATATACTTGAAAAGTAGAGTATCATCCTTTAAATAAGTTCTACCACAAACTCATCTTTCACTCTAAATGATAATAGAACTTAAAAATAATATTCTATTTATCATATTCGTATAGGGTTAAAAAAATGAATTTATAATTAATCTAGAATATCCATTAAAAAATGAAATTATTCAATCCAGGAAATTACATGGGTCAGTGGTAGGTGACACACCCTTATCGCCCTTCAGTTGTGGGTTCATGTCTCGCGGCCTTGCCGGATGCGATGGGTTGCCGCCCGACCTCGGGGTTGTCCTTTTATGGAAATCCAAAATAATCCAAACTAGAAATATCCAAAATACTTCAGTCCAAAATTTATAAGGAAGTTAAACACAATGATAATCCTTTTCCCGCGTAATAACATATAGACACCTTCAGCATGTATTCTTTTAAAATACTACAACATCCTGAATTACCATAAAACCTTATTGATTACATTCATGATCCCTTATTCCTTAAAGAATAATAAATATACTCCTTCAATCCAAAAATTTTGTAAACCCCAACAATGATGGAATATACAAATCATTAATCATTTTCATGGTAGTCAAGAATATCCAATATAATTTAACCAAATCAATCATGTATTATTCTAAAATCACTACCTCTGTATCAGAACCATATTATTGTTTATCTTTCTGTCAACCATATATTTTCCAAAAATTTAACCTGCTATTGAGTCACATTTCCTTGTTCTACACAATCATAAGTCCTTAATGAAATATTACTGTAGTAAAATCCTTATATACTCCATAATTATTATAACAAATACATTATTGATACAACAATCAAATGACATAATCAACATAAGAACTCTAATCATTCATCTTCATCTGTGGTAATATCATTACGAGATTATTATCCAATATCATCAATTGCGGCATTGTCTGATGACTGGGACATAGGTTCGCGTAGTGTCCAAACTCCTTGCAAATGAAGAATTGTACATTTGAAACCATTTTCTTACCTTTTCATTCATGTACTTTGTGCCGTTTTCCTCCACAATTATAACAATCTTCCATTCCTTTCAGGCATGTTCCAGGGTGTTTTTTCCCACATTTATCACATATAGGAAAAATTTTATTTTCCCTCTTCCCTTTATCCATCTTTCTCTCTTCCATCCTTTTTTTCTCTTACATACCTTCAAATCCATATGACTCAGTAAACTCTTTACTTATCTTAACAACACATGATATTATTTCTTCATATAATGATAATACATGGGAGAATATTTCTCTTATAAATTATGGCATAAGACCATGAAATATATGATCTTTCTTTCTCTTTGGATCATGTGGATTGCTGGAATACTCATTCCTTCTACTGGGCGCCATTTCTAAACAATGGAATACACTAGATTAGTTTATGAATAACAATACCTAATCCCAAACTTTTAAAACACATAACATAAATTAATAGTTTATGGATATAATCCATAATCATAAAAATGTCTCCTTTGAGGAAGAATATACTCATAAATCCATCATAATTATTTGTAAAGAAAATGAGAATTATCCTAAGCATATCCCCCAGGAGTGTCGTAACCAAGAGTGAAACAAGGCCCGTTGTCATGCACCAGTTCTCGTTCGAGTCTAGCTCAAAGCGGTGTCTTTGTGTTTTACCCCGAGGTACATCTGTGCGAGAGCCGCCTCTACCTGATCATATCCAAACATGGATGTATTGCTCAGAAAACTCACAAAATCTCTACAATACCAAAATTCTAGGATGTTATTCTATTCAAATCCTCAAAGTCCATCTTAGGTCTATGTACTCAAATCAGAGTTTATCTAAATCTAGATTCCAAGGTTTGTACTAAACCTACTCTGATACCAACTGTAACACCCTAGCCCTAGTTAACCAGAGTTGGTGCATTATTACATAACATTGTCATGATCACAAGAAAGATCAAATCTCGAAAGACTGATTGGTTTAGTAGCCTTGGAAACACTAGATATATTCATAAAGTTTTACATTACATCATAAAGTGAAAAACTACTACAACAACATATTTTCTCCATAGTCCACACTTTTATCCCCTCATAATATTCTTGCAAGTCATTCATAATTTACTTCTTATCATCCTAGGAAAAATTAAACATAGAAAAGGGGTGAGATCAAATGCCTAGTAAGGATAACAATATAGCAGAAACATTCATAAATAAGAATGAACATTTAAGGCAGTGTATAACTAAAAAAAAGCCTTTTAAACTTGAACATCAACATAGTATGGAAAAAATAAAATGAAATAATGCCATTTACTTATTCACATGGATACACTACTAATCAAATAATCACATGCAATATCAATGACCACTTTTATAATGATGGAATGCATAATGCCAAACTATCATAACCACAAAGGCAAGGCCTTGTGCCAAGACTAAAAATAAGATTTTTCTAAGTCCTTGTGCCAAGACACTAGTTTGTCTAATGAGACCTACCGATGCATCGAGGAGCTATAGCGGGCTCGACCTGTCACATATTAATCCAATGCATTCCCATATGAAAAGGTTTAAACATAACATAAACATTCGTATTAAAACTAGCATACAAAATGTCAATACTTTCACCATAAACCATTAATGGTATAAAAACAGCATATCCTCAGTCCAACATATCACAAAACCATTAATACAATATATAACTTTTGTATCATAATAAATCAACTTCAAATAAGTGTAAAATCCATCAATGGATGTTTACATAGATGAAATCAAAACTCTTTTTAGAGAAATATCACTTTAGATTTTGAAATCATTAAAGAGTCATATATTTATATAATAAAACATTTTCTTTGAAAATATTCTTATAATATTGTAATGGATTATTTGACGATTTTATAATGGAAGAAAATAGCCACACCCGTCGTATAAGTTAAAAAACATTCTTACCGTAATTCTGTCAAAAAGGTTAAAAAGGACCTTGTTCGGAAAACGATGGAAAGATTCCTTTATAACCCACTTATAAAAGTCAACAAGGGTATAAATGACTACAACCCATATTCTAGTAATAGTAAAAATGTTTTGAAATACATTTTTAAGAAACATGGATGTGGATGATAAAGAAGTCCTAGTAGATAATCACGTATAAACAATCTCGGATAATGAAGAGATTGCAAAATAAACCCATACCTTGTACTTTTCCTTGGTTGGGGGTTGGTTAACCTCCTGTATAATTGTGAAATAATTTTTATTAAATTATACAATAATCATATACATTAATATGATATCATATATGATCTTTTAACATTTATTTGTTAATAATATCTTAGTATTACCGTTGTTTCGGGTGTTAACTTGCTCATTTTATTTTATATGTTTTGTTACGTAAGTCATGTTTGTAATGTATAAGTTGTATCTTATTCATATCCATAATGATATCATGTCCTTAAACATTATTTTTAAATCATCAAATGATAATTATACTTGAATGGATAAGATGGAGAATGAATCTCATCGCGTTCGTGGAGACGGTAGTCCGTACGTACGCACGAGCGACAATTTCATTCTTTTGATTTTAAAATAATATATAACTGGATGGTATATAATATATACAGAATCATTATAATGTTATATTTTTATTTAAATGAGTTACATATCATTATTAAACCCATCCAAATAATAATTTATTGAATAACAATTACACCACGACGTAAAGACGGTAAGACATACGTGCGCACGTATAGTGACATGTTATTCAAAGGATGGATAGAATACTGAATATGGTTGTACCATATTTATAATAACATCATAGTATATATAAGATACTGGAGTTATTATTTTATAATGGTAATAATAAAGAAGGAAGAAGTGGAAGAAGAATGGAACCTCGAAAAGGGTGGTGAAATCATTACCTCTTCTTCGGGTTCTTCCTTTTGATTTGATCAAAAGGGCACTTAGGTTGGATTTATGACTAAAGTAAGGACTCTATGATTAAGTGAGGGAAGTTTAGAGAGTATTTTTCCAGAGTTTGGCCGATCCAAAATTCTTTTAAGGTGATAATTAAAGAGAAGGGGGAGTTCCCTTTTATAAGAGGGGTGAGAGGCACCTTTGGAAAAGCTAGAAATATTATTTTATATAAATTCATATTCGGTTTATAATGGATCCAAAGGGGATTATTTAAATTTTATGGTGGTTATAGGTGATGAACCACTCAACCGATAGAATTTTGACAGGTTTGGGTCATTATACTAACCTTATCTTTAAGTATTAACTCTTAGTTAATTAGTTTCACTTTTACAATGTCTCTCTGTATTTTTATATTATTTGGTTAATAAACATACTATATACATCAAAGAGACCACAAAGTTGTCCATTAATGATAAAACTATCATGATATAAGTCTCTTGGCCGATCCTTATATTTTTAGGAATTTAATATCAATTAATAATATAATATTTTTTAAAAAAACTCTTTTATGTCAATTTTGACACTATTCAGTAATTGGTTTTTTAAAAATTCATAATAGAATGATTACTTCGAAAAAAGTTATTTACATCATTCCTAACATGTCATATTAACCTAAAAAATTATTTTAATTTATAAAAAGTCTCAAATTTTATTTATTTTGGTATCTACAATATCAATCAATTTAATTTTTTACTATTATGGTAATTACAACATCACTATTATGTCATTAATAAATTAAATTATATAATGTCTAAAAATTATAAATAAATTACCATTATGTTGGAAATCTTGTTATCTTTCTAATTAATATTTATAGTAGAAAATAAAACATATATGACCCAATGTAAAAATTTATTTTCTAAAAGATATATGCTTGTGTCATTTTTGTATTCATTTTAACTTATTTAAAATATAGTGTCGCTATCAATTACAAGTGGCACCATGGGGTCCCAAAATCGACCCAAAGATTCCCATGGTCAGAAATGTATCAACAAATAAGTTTAGGACACGTTTTATGGTAATTTATTATCATTATAATATTATTTTTTAACCCTTATTTACCAGATTTACCCTTTAACCATTGTAAATAAAATATTTACCGAAGTAATTATTCAAAATGTCTAAAAATAAAAGCTACCTATTTACACAATTTGAACATCCTGATACCAAATATGGAATACATTTATCCAAATTCAAATCACAGAAGTGGCAGAACTAAATTTAAAATTAATTCCCACTGTAAAAACAAAAAGCGTGTTTTTAAGATATAATAACTATCAAAAGATTGATACTTGTTAATGTTCGGTTTAATTGTAAAATTATGTCCAATGACAAAAATTGTATTAAATGGTAAAAATATATTCTAAATATACTTTAAAACCAGGAAAATTCATAATTTATCACTATTAATTATTTTGATTAAAAAAAGTTGTTTTTAATTAAAATTTAGTAATTTACACTATTCATCAAAATATTAAAGTTTTCCAAAAAGTACCAAAATTTCACCTTAGTCTAAATTCGATACTCCGAATCCAAAATTGAAGTCCATTTTGAGAGATAAAATTTATAAAATTTCAAAAATTAGGTAGTACTATTCATAACGGTTAGTTTGATAGTTGTGGTGTGTGTTAGAACATGAAGTTGCGTACAACACATGCTATTGTATTATTCATAGGAAAGAATATCGTGGAAGCTTGGTATGTTTCCTTGTAATTTTTTTGATTTCCCCATTATAAAAAGTAAATTTATTTAGTCAAATTGAATATATAAATGTTTAAAATATTAGATTTAAAAAGGGTTCACTATTTAAATTTGGTAAAAGTGCAATACTGAAAATGAATTTGTTCATACATTATGTCTAAGAAACTCATAATATGTATTCTAAAATTATAAATATTATATAAAGTTTAAAATTTGGTTAATACTATTCATAACCTCTCTTGAACGACTTGTTTGGTATGTCATGGTCCACTTGAACTCGGTGTTCCGTGTAGTGCAACTTATTGAATTAATTTGAAGAAATAACACACTATGAAATCTTGGGGTGTTATAGTCAGGGCACTACATGCTTCCTACTCTTGACAAGGCGGGAGGAAGGGGTCGGGTTGTTGCTGGTGTGCGGGATGCTGCTGCGGTATGAGGGGCATGCATGCTGGGAGGCTAAGGGAGGAGTCGGGGCCTGGGGGTGGTGTTGCGCAAGGCAGGATGTGGAGGGGAGAACCGGAGGAGGGGGGATGTAGGTGCGGGCTGGGGAGCAGGGTGTCCGTGTCACACGGGAGAAGAGAGAAAGAATGAAAAAAAAGAAAGGGGGGAGGGGACTCCCGCGTGGAAGAACAGAAAAGAAGAGGATGAAAGAAAAAAATTAAAAGATAATGAAGATGAAGATAAAATAAAAAAGTAAATAAATAAAATAAAATAATAATAATAATAATAATAATAACAATAATAATGATAATAGTAATCCAATAATAACAATAATAATAATATTAATAATGACAATAAATATTATTATAATAATCGGCCAACTATGCAGTCTCCAGGACCGAGCGCACGATCGGCGCTAGCGGTGCTAAGACTGTGAACCTACCCAGACCGAAAGCGCGATGACTACTAGCAGTGCTGTTACTGCGCACTGGTCTGAGACCCACCAAAAACCACCAGAGCTTCAAAATTTTAAATCTGTACCCAAACCCAACTTTGTCCAAAGTCACAGGACCGAGAAAAAAAATAAAAACAACAGGCATTTGTTGTCAGGGTGTGACATTTCCAAACAAGAATAACATATCATGTGTGTTCTTGAAACCACACACTTAGGGATTCAATTTTCAAATGGGAAACCATGGTGATCCTCCCAAAACCCATATTTATACTAAAATAACCCCAAATAATCCCACATTCGGTCCATAACGACTCCTAAAAGTTAATTAAAACATAAAAAAATTAATTTACATTATCTATTGTTCGAAACAAAAAAGGATCCTACTACACATTGAGAAAACCGAAAAATCAGTTTTAATTCTTTTTTCACAAGCTGTTCAACCTTTATCTGGTATTGATTTCCCCAATAAAAAAAGCCTGGTGGTTTCTCCTTCTCTACCTATTAATTTTTCAATCACCAAGGGGATAGCCCTTCCCACTTCTATCATGTGTATGAATTAATGTGAAGGGGTATTTGCATTTAATTAATTTAATAATTAATATAAATTAATGGACAATTTGAAAAAATCATCAAATTTCTTTGAAGTCATATTATGTGTACACCTAATATAAGAAGAACCAATAATTTTTAATCATTATTCTAGATAAATATCAATCGGATTTTCTATTTAAAATTTACCACCATTTGAATATATAGAAAAACTAAATTTTAATAAATTAAATAATAAATTCTTAAAAAAATTAAAATTTCTCAAAATTACAATAAACTATAATTGTAGGATAATAAAATTTTCTAAGACCAATATTTAGTACTAAAAAAAGTCTATAATTTTCTTGAAATGTGTAATTACCATTATACCACCAATGATTCTATAAAATAGAAAAATCATACTTCCAATAATTTTCAAAAACTGAGAAAATCTATATATTTAAAATATCCCAAACATAGAAAATATCATCCAATAGAAACCTTGCAGTTCATCCCCAATCATGCTTCTACTATATGTATTTTCCAAGCCAACATTATCTCAACCGTCTGTTGACTGATCTGCCATAATCAATGAAACCCCTAATATGAGAGGCATTTTATTTTGATTGATTTGATTATACCCATCTTATGATTATTCTTAAAATCATACAAAAATAAATTTATTCATTCATAGAAATATATTATCCTAGCATCAAAATAATGTCTAGATGTGACCAATTTCTTCACACCAGTCCACATGCATGAAAATATTAGCCACCCATTCTAAGAGAACTCGGATTAGAAACCCTCATGCTCAATATCCCACATAAAATAAATATTATACCCTCAAAAGGATTATAATTAAAAGAACACCATGATTGTTTCCATACATTTTTCATCTAGCGTGAACCCTTACTTTTCCATAGAGCTACACCGCTTTATATTTCTCAAATAAAATAAAACAAGACACTCAAGCATGGTTTAACCATCACTACTCATAACTGACATACATATTCTGTAAAAAAATTATTTATCCGTTAAAACCAATAAAAACACTTGAATCCACATATATTAATATCTATTACCTTTTAATGTCTTATAGGATCTCAGACTCACTTAATCCATAGAATAAAAACCTTGGATAATGTGCACAAATTGTGAGTTGTGGTCATCATTTAAGACAATTAATATTAGCTAGATCACCCTCGAATAATCTCTTAAAATTTAATTACATGGTTATACAAAACACAAATAGATTATTATCTATATAGTTCGACATGTAATCAAAGGAATCCCTCTTTGGATCCATAAAATTTTTATAATGGTAGAGTTATCCTAGTTTGGATCAGGTTGGTAAGAATGTAAGAATAGAAACCCATCTTGGGATCCTTTGTAAAAAAATAATATCTCTTTAAAAATCCCATCTCTCTAGGGTAATACATCATACAACCAAACCTACAACATCTCATCACGTCACATTCATAAAATGGGAAACATTACAACGAAGATGACCGTCTAGGTCATCACCTTTCCCCGACAAATTAGGTTAGCCTATGCACCCATAATATCTATATTCTAATTTATCATCCTTGTCCCACTCACTAGGGGTTATCCCTTTCTAACTCTAATTATAGAAATTAGAAATATCAAACCAATTCCTCTAATAATTCTTTGGCCTTTCCTCAAGGTCTCATCTCATGTCCCACTTAGGAGAACTATGCATTCAATTATATGGGCAATAACCAATTTTTAATGTCTTTCAGATGATTAATATACTCATGAATGATCCTAAACACACTAAGTGCTTCACAATCACATTATAAATGGAAATAAATTTAAAAAATTCCTTCCTCCTTTTCCAAATTTTGGATATGCAGTGAAAAATCACAGAAACCCCCTCAAATGAAGTACACATTTTATACCATGTGTAAAAAACATGTACTCCAAATCGTCTACCCTATCACAATAATGTTATATGTTATGGATACACCCAAGTGTTTGTATGTGAACTACTATATGGCCATGGTAATCATTGGGGTATTTTTATGTGCTACTATATGGTTGTGGACGACATTACGCCAGGTTTGGTATGAAAAAATGGCAGTGTCACCCTTACGTGGGGTGTTGTCCTAATTAAATTTGCATATGGTAATTTCCCACCCCATTTTGAATCATCATGGTATATGTAATGTAGTCCCAAAATATCAACTTCCTCAAAGATCAATAATAGATTAAATGTGTTATTGAAATACTACAATGTTTGATCTAGGATTCTAAAAGGGAAACATTTTTAGTCATCCTAAAACACTCATTTACATATTTTAACCCCTAATAGAACCATATAGAGACCCTTTAAACTCATTAAAGTGAATTAATACCTTAAAAAATTAAAATTTAGGCATCTATCACTTAAAAAATAGGAAAAACTAATGTTGAAAATGTCAAATTATTAAGTCATAATCAATGAATCAAGGTCACTACATCATTATATTACATTGATATTTAACCATAAATGATCTAATGAATCACTTAATCCCTATCATCTTGGTTTTTCTATCATGAAAGGGAGAACCCTGACCCATCTCTTCATATTTAGGAAGTAATGTGGAAGATATTAATTAATTAATTTTTATTAATCTTTTAATGAAAGTAAATTAAATTCCGATTAAAAATATATATATGTTTAGTCTTAGAACCTAAATTGGTTTTACCCCACGTTTAAGAAGACCCCCATTCTAGACATAACCAAGGTGTTAAAATCTTAATTAGAAACACCATATAAAATATATCTCTATTTGAATTCACATGTGTAAATTAATATTTAATTAATTAAATAATTAATATTATTTCAAAATTCAAATGGCTTTTGAATTCAATCAAACATATATTATATGGTAAAAACACAATTAAAATATAAATGGATTTATTTATAATATTATATGAGATCATATAATCTTTTAAAATGACAAATATTCAACTCACGAGTATCAAAAAAATAAAAAATATGCTCATTTTCACTATCCTAGAAGCTAGAATTTTTTTTATTACCATGTCATAATTATTAAATGATAATTTAATCATTTAAAACATATAAATCATTGATTAAAAGAATTACCATTAAAAAAACAATGACAAAACTAATATTCCTTAAAACATCCAAAGACCACAATAATTTAAATTTCATTATTTTAAATAAATTTAAAAATTCGGTTTAAATATATATCCAATGTCCATATTTTCTGAAAAATGAGAAACCCATTTAAAATAAAAATAAATAATTTTATATATTATTCCATGACATAATAAATTATCCTACCTTAAAAAATTAGGATATCAATAGTTATTGATAGTTCAAAAACTAAGAATAATTGAGGATCCTAAGTATCGAATAAGGATCCTAAAAATTACATTATAATTTTAAATCTCTAAATTTAATAATTAAATAATAATACATAAAAAATGTATCACCTTCAAAAAAAACTCTTGAACAATGCAACAAGGAAATTAGGGATCTAGATAAAAAAACAATTACATGATGGAAATATAATGAATAATATTAGAAGAATTAATAAAAATTTTACAACAATTTTAATGGTTAATGCATGGTGAGATACTAGGGTGATACAAAAAACAATTATACCAAAGAAAAAATCAATGATATACATACCATGTGATGATGATAGCTCAGATCATTACATTATCCAACCATAAAACTGGGTTGGTGGAGAGAATGATTTTCTAAATAGAGACCAAAATTTTTAATTTATCTAAATTATGTTAATATATGAATTTTGAGAAATAATTTTTGGTGTTATTTGTGTTATAATACTTTATAACCAATTATTATCCATCAAAAATCAGCACCACCATGAAGTCGTTAGCTATAATAGAGATGCAATATCTTATTCTCAACCTAATGACTACTTGATGGAGGCCATCCAGTTTGATGGTTTCTATTAAGGAAACTAAATAACAAATTAATGGACTACTATATTTTTGGTAGATTAAAAATAATTTTATTTCCCCTACCATGTTCACTAAATTGATATTGGGTCTCACTGTCTACCCAGTGGACCGCCTAATGATTCATTAGCTACATGGTCCAGTTTTAACCTCCATAAAACATTGACAAATGACTCTCACCACTATGAAAATACACATAAAAACATAGAATAATCAATGATACAAAAATAAGAAGTGAATTATATATTTGATTATTTTTTACTTGAAAAAAATATAGGAATGTATTTTTTATAAACATTATATTTCTTTATAGCCTTTTAAATATGAGTCAAAGAAGGTTTTCCACAAAAATGAGGCCACTAGTCATTCATCATAGAATCCCACACCTACATATCATGTGAGTCTTACACGTGCTTTTGAAAAAATATGAAAAATGGTATGAAATTCTATATAGAACCTATAGTCAAGAATAAATAAATCAATATATTTTCTCATCAATAGAAATACCAATTATATGTCGATGATTTCCCAATTTAAAACATTATTTTTTTCAGGATGATAAATCATTATTTTTGAAACATGAAAAACTTTATTAATCAAATAAAATTGATGTGGTAAATAAAATAGATATAACAAATTTGTAAGATATTCCATGATCTCAAAAGATCTCACACACCTATGATTCATCTTTTATTTCATCCTTAGATGTTGGTGAACCAACAAGGATGATATATTTTTGAACACATTTACACTGAATGAATCCTACAATAGATGATGATAAATATATATATAGTAATTCTACCAACATTGGTACATAATCAAATGTTGAAAAAGTTAACTAGAACTTCATCATTGTTTCCTCAACCATTAAGTACATATCAAGGAAGATTCACTAATCATATACAAATTGCGAGGTTTGTTAGTGGACTGAATATAAAATTCATCAAAAGGATCCATCTTGGTGGATGATTTATAAATATTACTATAATAAAATTTAACTAAACTCACATGAACATCCTATTAACCAAAACAAATTTAGATACTGGAACGTGTCATATCATAACAAATTTTATTATCACATTTTATCATCTAATCCTAATTGGGATGGTATGTCATTCCCATATTTACCTGAGTTTCTATAACCTCATTAAGACCATTCCAAAATCTATGATGTGAATATAATATCGTTATATTATGAATATATATATATATATCATGTAACCATATGATCTATTACATATACAACTTCCCAAACTAATCCAATTTAAAATTGTGTTTAATTAGTTATAAATATGTCCATTTTCTCTAATGATTATTCGCCACTGAAATAGCCTTATTACCACATAAATTTTGATTTAAATAATCAATATAATCCATTAATATCTCATTATAATACAGTGTTCATATGGGGGGAGGCTGATAAAAACTATAATGACATCGATGATCAACCTAAATCTGTTTCTATATATTACAGTAAGATATGAATTCATCTATATAACATTTTATACCCTACCAATAGAAACAACACTCCATTTAATAAACCACATTTCTTATACACTAGTAGAAAACCCTTAAAGAATGATGGGAACTCTCTAATATTGAATTCATCATTATTAAAGGGTTGAAAAACTGGTTTTTGATGTAATGAATTCATTCATTGGAGGGATACCAATCTTGAGTGGTTTCCTTATAATATAAATATTCTCTAACATTGTGGGACTAATTTTTTTTCTAATTCACCTAACAAATAATCTAAAGGATAAATAATTTTAAATGAACAATAACCATGAAATTTCCATACGCCTTATCTCTAACACTCATGTTCATGTCAGAAATGAGTCACATATTGTTCTATTCATCCGTCACATTAATCGTATCCTATAAAGGAAACATCCTCATTCAAAAATTATCTCTCTAATAACCCTTTCTTTTTTTAATGTAAATATAAATATTTCATTAATATAGTTATTCAAACCATAATATTTATTAATGATTTAAATATTTTTGAGAAAATATGTAACACAAAAATTGATTTTAGGAGTGGTTGATAAACTTTCCACTAAAAATATAGTGACACAAACTCTAAATACATATAAAATGGATACACGATATTGATCATGAGTGATATAATTCCTATCATGATGTTAAACATAACATGATCCATGATCCACCACATGATACCCATATATAAGGACAAAAACCAATATAACACATGAAACATCAAAATCAACGACAATTCAGTAACAATAGTTGGGTAGAATCAAAATAATTTTTAAGTTAAAATTCCACTTTAGTTCATAAAAATATAAATTACTCTTCTAACTCTATATTAACTTCAACCCCTTCAATGTGAGAGTATTCAATGGTGATGCAATTTTTGAAAAAACATTTATAGACCACTGATAATAGTATTCTAATCCAAGAAATTATTGAATCACTAAGTAATTCCAATGTTCTTCCCATAACATAAAAATTGGAACTTTTAAGGATGAACTATGATACCATGTTTGTAGATTATTTTCCTTAATAAGATAACTACTCTTATCAAGAATTTTTGTTTTAAAATTATTTTCACAGAGGAGGTGATCTCTTTGGGTGACCAAAACTCGTCTCTAGTAATGAACATGGTCTTAACAATTCATTAAAAATAATATAATTTCATCCATTAATACCATGAAAAATGATTCAAGATACTAGTGGAAAAATTTATTTCCTTAATTCTATGGATAATGCAGGTGTTTTAATTAGCATATTTGGACAACACAATATACTTGAAGCAACCATACATACACATGAAAGAATTATTTTTAATATAATGCTACATTATCATGATTTGGTTTTAAAAAACCTAAGATATTTTTTAAATGACCAATATTTTACATTAATCAAATAAAGAAATAATATTTAGTCTTTGTTAAGTGATAATTATTTTGACCATTACTCGATTCAGCATCTGATAAGAAATTCATAACTGGAGTGTTCCATTAACACTCATTCAAACTAATTTTTTACTTTCACAACACAAAAAATCAATGATATAAATATCTTAGCTCTCAAATTCTGAAACAAATTTTTAGATCATTCAAATCAGTTGCATCCATTTGTTAGGATTACTTAAATACATCTCAGTTCCTCAAACCATGTAAATTAATAACTCCATCACTTTTTTAGAGGGAAAGGGGAAATATAATTTAGGAAAATGTTATGAATATAATTTATAATTAGAATAATATCACTAATAAAATATTTATTTCCCATTTTGATTCAGATAAAAACATCAACCTTTGAATCACTATAACAGGATGTCTATCCTAATAAATATATAGGTCATATTCTCCTTAAAATATGTGTGATTCCAAATAGAGGGTGGTAGTTCACTCCCCACATTGATAATAATTGATTTATTCTTAGTGATATGTCAACCGGTCTATTTTGATAATAACATGTAAGTGTTCTAGTTGAGAAAAAAAATCATAAACTAGATTACAATTTTATTTAAACAAAGATGCCGAGGGAAACCAAAAACCATGATCCAATATCTTTCGTAAAGTGGTCTATAATTAAAAAAATGAATAGAATTAGTTTTATTAGATTTTTTAGAATATTATTGATATATTTTGATAAAACTAATTTAGAGGAACTTTTATCAAACAATGTAAAAACTATCATCTGAGAAATATAAAGAGCTCCTCTCAATCATGAAAGACAAACATCAACATGCATTATAAGCTCCTCAATTTCATGTAACTATTAAATTATATTTCATTTGGATGAACACTACTGTTGGAAAAGTGTTTGACTTTACCAATGATTTTATATGTTAATACTAGTATATTATAAATAAAGGAGAATAAAAATGGTAGAAATTCCTTAACTAACAATGGTATCCACACAAGTTGAAGGTTATTAGAACCCCCCAAAAATTTTGGTTCGTTTGTCTCACCGAGAAACACCGGTATCTATTAATACCACAAATCACTATAGATATTATAGGAAAATGATTTTGAGAAGAAACACAATTGATTTCACATTGAAAATAATTCTTAATTTTCATTACCATATAATTACAATTAATGCAACTATTATATTTTTGAGTAACTCTAGTAATCCATTACTTTCTATCAAGGTCAATCTCTTCCATCCATACATTATACACTACCTCAACGTTGGTAGAAATAGTATGAATATAAAAATTAGAACATATATTTGGTTTATGGAACATATAAAGATTTCAATCATTCGTAATTTCATTACACACGACCCCAACTGAAAACATATAAATATCAATGTTGGTGTTAGTGTACTCAATATTTGTTTGATCTTAATGCTAATGTTAAAGGACCTATATAAATTTTCAAATCCTAATAGAATCAATGCATAATTTGAAGATGAAGATATCATTGACGTCTTTCATATCCAACAGTTCAAGAATACATTCCAAAAAATTGAATCCCATCACCTTCGTCTTGGTCATTCTAACAAGAAAAAATACACATCACTTCAAAAAAGTCAAAAATCACATGGAATTAAATGAGACATTACATAATTAACAACCAAAAATCTACTCCCTAAATATAATTCATCCCCTCGAAATGTATAATTTTATTTAATAAACTCATAGGATCAATTACAATATATAAATTTAATGTTTCACCACAATATCTTGAATAGTAGAAAGTGACCATGGACATTAGGTTTGATTGGGCAGAAAACACCATTGACGTTATTTTGATCAAATATAGGGTTTCCTACAATAGTTCATCAATAAAATCCTCCTGAAAAGTTTTTGGGATGCCATCATGGGGTCTTCATAATATACATAATTAATCAACATACATGACAACATCAGATCCATAAATATATTGTGACATATAAGAACTAAAATCAACTGGAATTATAATGGTTTAACAAAAAAAAATTGATTGGATAGAAACACTCTGGGTACCAAAGGACACATTCCTCATCAACCAAAGGTTATGAAACATTCATCATGATGAGATCGTTGGAGTACCTCATTCAGAACATACCCCTCAATTATAAACATCACAATCACATTCCTAACAATATATTCAAAAATGAATACAATTAATCAAAATAGGAAAATCATTCATTTAAATAATCTTTTCATCAAATGACCAAGATTACTCTAATATATGGAACCTGGTCTTGTCTTGACATGACTATAAGGGAATTCTGTATCCCCTTGGGCTGGCGACAATATCCTAGGAATCCAAAAAACAAATATTGGGAATGATTTTATAATGAAATGGAATAGAACAAGATAACTAGAATACTGAAAAATATTTTTATTCGAAAACAATTGAATAATTTTTTTTACCAAAGTAAGTAAATTATATTTTTTTAAAAACTATAAATGAGAAAAGACAAAAAAAGTAGAAAAAAATTATCTCTATTTGAATTATTATCTCCAATAAAATTCACACAATGATAACAAAAAAATATCACCACAATATATCCTCATGAACATACCTTTATAATACATAAAATAATATATGTCTAGTTAAAGGTTTATATTGGGTTTTTGAGAAATAATCTAAATTGATTCTCACTATGTGTTTTATAAGAAGTGTTTAAAAAATAAAAAAAATTTATTCTCAAGGATATATAAACAAGTCCTAAGATAATGTAATTCTATTATAATATAAAACATATAAAATCATAAATTTAAATAGCACTTATAAACACAGTCAAAACACATTTTTCAAATCATTTCCCAAATTTCAAAAACCCAAATTTCATAAAGATTCAATTACAAAAATATTCTATTAGGGTTACATTAGTTCATCGTTTTTCAGTATAATAATATGAGGTATATGATTGATAGGATATATGGTGTGAACATTACCATATTTGAATAGATCTATGAATTATGAGTTCACTCTTTGGATTGATTCCATACTAAGTCCTACGGTTTCTACTTAAAAAATTACCCTTGAAGAATAGATCGTGGGGGGTAATCATTTTTTCTAGAGGATAAAACCCTTCCTTATCATTAATATCTATTAATATTACCATATAAAATAATTCAAATGGAACTTCATCATGGAGACTATATAAATAATTACTTACATCCTCCTCAATTAAGGACACTATATAAGAAAACCATTTTCATAAAACAATACTAATGACATCACATTTCACTATTAATTTCATTATAACCATTTAAAAATAAATTTTTGTTGTCAAATCCTTCATCAAAATTATATATTAATTTCAAAATAAAATTAACATAAAAGAAATAAAAGATCATATGTGATAGAAAAAATCAAGAAACCCCTTCCTTGAAACAGTTTGGATATCCACACTCATATGGGCTCCACCATCCAAGTTTAATTAACGTTCCTAGGAATTTATAAAGGATCCCTAAAAAGTATTTCAGATATTTGAATCATTAAATTATCATTTTTTAATAAATAAAATAAAAGGATTCAATTGCCACTAAAATTCTGAAATAACACACCAGGGGAATTATAGATCATGACCAGAACCATCCACTAAAAAATTTTACTATAAGGATTAAAATTAAAATATCACATCTATAAAATTTAAATAATTTCCATGGTCAATCTAATGATTGAATCAATAGTTATGCATAGATAAATAGGATCCATCAAATAATCCTAGAGAGAGTTACCGATAGTTTATGATTGCTTTGATCAACTCATGGATCATACATGGATTTATGTCAGGATAAAAAATGATATCCAAATATATTACTAGAGTTCGAAAAGAAAAATATTGGGATAATTAATAGTTATTATAGAATCAAACATGGTATTTAGTGGAATAAAAATATTTTACTACCCTTATTTACAGTGCTGATATCGGAACCACCAGTGAGCTGTTAGAGGCTCCCAGTTAGCCAACAACTGCATAAGAGATATTATATCTTCTACATAACGGACTAGAAAGGAGATGTGAGCCCAATTGATGATGGATACAAAGGAATATTTTTTCAAAGAAAAGTTCCTAAGATAGACATTTACATAACTATGAGCCCAATAGAAATACCCAAGAACAAATAATAATAATAAATGGATTGATAAAATATGAAATTAAATGAAACATTGTAATGTTCGTATGAAAAAATATATCCTGATTTCAAAAAATACATAAAAATATATATTTAATCCACTTTTTAATATAAAGGAAGTGAAAAAGATTGCTAAAATAACTATTTATACATTTTCAACATACCCCAGGTCAATATCATGAGGAAACAGTTCCCCATAAAATTTATAAATAATCCTTAATAGAATATATCACATCACATTTGTTACTATTGGTGTTTCAACTATGTCACAAGCTTGGGTGCTTCGATTTAGATTTTATAATTTTTCATGAGCTATGGATGACCAATATAAATATTCATTGTTTCACTCAATTAATATACCCTTTATAAAATCTACTATATAACCACCCACAATTTTATTCCATATTCAAATTTTTATTTACAATGCCTTTATTGGGAAAAATCTAATATCATTGTATCATAAATTAATGGGATGGGTGACCATCAAAATTCACTCTATCACTCTCACAAACAATATAATATTCAAATAAATATAATCCATTAATTATGATATGGGGAAAAAATATGGAAAAAATAAAAATCATTTGTAATGGAAATTAAACTCAAATAAATCCATTTCAAAATTAAAAATTAAGTCCCTCATTGGGAACATCACACTAAAATACAGAAATAATAACATGGTTTAAAAACAGTTAGAAAACTCATTATGAATTCTAGATATAGTCATTAAACAATAATTAAATTCCTCCAATTTAAGGCCCTCTTTATAAATCATCTATTATCCTTTTCTATTCTCCATTCTACAAACTATGTGATTTTTTTCCATATAGATCGGGGATCTACATCCGATCTAATGTTTCTTATTTCCCAATTAATTGGAATAATTTGACAAATCTATAGGTTGTGTTATTCACATCATGTTAACATGGGTGATTTGTTTCGTCATTGTAGATTGGTATTAATGTTTTGAGAATAAATTTCTTCTATATTATAATTTTTTTTAGTACTTAGACCTTCATTTCATCTCAAATCAATCCTTTTTAGGTGTCCATTTCATTAATATTGGTTTATTTGTTTTTTAGAATAGGTATTTATTTAAAAAATATCCACTAAAACTTACATGTGTGTAATGTGAATGGATATGTTTATTGTCTTTGAATTATTCAGTCATTCTCCATTTCTTATAAAACTTCTCAAATTTTCATATAATTCATTATTTTTATGTAACTCCTCACTAAACATTTTTAATATTCCACCCCTCTTATATAATCTAAAATTAAATTCATTTTCTATTACATAGACATTGAAATAATCTATTTAATTATATATTTTATGAATTCCCACTTTTGTATCATCAAAAAGTCTCCAATTAATCTTTTATATGTCATAGTTACTCTTACATGGATGAGAGTCATTCTTATATTTACATTAAAAAAATTATGTAATCATATATAGCCCAATGATTATTCAATATCCATGGAAATTTTTAAGTTACATATACAGATTCTTAATCAAATAGTTTGGGTTTAACTATTTTTTCCAAAGTACTAATTAGTCATATATAGTTGGCTGATTACTCTTATATAGAAACTATTTATTAATTTATAGCTATTTTAATAAGAGTCACTATACATAGTTCTTGTTCCTTTTCATTATAGTTTTTTTTCAATTTTTTCGCCTTAATATATTAAAAAAATAATGTTTCAAAATGATGAATAGTATATAAAATAATAAAAGAAATAATACTAATAAATATATACATGTTCTATTATAAAAACGTAATTGCAAAGCAGCTATAAAATATAAAATTATTTCAAAAAATTATACTATGTATAACATAAAATAATTCAGTTCTAAATGATAATATTCAATATTGGTGTAATAATTATTTTATAAAATGACACGAATTTAAAAATAAATTCCTACCATTCATATATTTTTATGTAAATCCAAAAAATGTTATAATTAGTTAACTTTATAGGATTATTTATTAAATAACTCAAAAATATTTGAATAATAATTATAATATTTTGTATAAATTTTTAATAAAAATATTTTATTGACCATTAGCCTTGATATTAATATTATGTTATGTGTAATAAATGAGTGTTTTTATATTTAGTTATCCAAACAATAATCTATGGTAGAATAGATATTAGTAGTACCCCAAATGATATCTATTTTTCCTAATGTGAGAAATTTTATTTAACTCATTTTCAATGGTCTTACTGTTATGCATTAATGATATAGAATCATTTTTCCACCACATTCATCCTCATCATTGGATATCTGAGGAATTTAAATATCTATACACAATATTTGCTTAATTGTTCACTTTATTATGGTTTGATTGTTTGGTGACAAATTTATTACAAATGATAGAGAAGAGGAAATAGTTGTTGAGTATATATTTGATATTGGCCTTAATCTCTACATTGACTACTACAAAAGTATTATTATGGATATTGATGATTCCTACTCCATAAATATAAATAAAAACTCAAAGGAACTATCTATAGGACTACAAGAACAACTATCTCAATAGAAATCTCACAAGGATAAGTCTAAATCCTCATGGATTTAAACTACCTCTTCCAAGATAAGTGGGATCTCTATTATGTGGCTCTATACCTCCGAAATATATTCTGAATTACATTACATTATGAAACATCAACACCATATCTTTGTTTAAAAACATAATATAATAAAAAAATATTTATGGATTTTTTAGAAACTAATTATGTACTTGAAAAGTGTAAAAACCCCATCCCTAATCAACTAGTGTAGATTGGTTTACAATTAAATTAAAATAAAATTATGTTAGAACACATAAACATAATTTAAATATTTTATTTCCATTAGATACTAGACTCATATATAAAAATAATATTACACATTTATGACCTATAATTTCTAGTTCCATAAACAACTATTTAAATTTTGTATTATTCCACTATCAATTTTATCCATTGAATATCAAATATAGAACACCAATTAATTAACTACAGAAAATGGAAAACTTAAAATTGTTGATATTATAAAATTAGTAAGGAATAACATATATTTAAATAGAAAATAGAATATTAGTGGAATTAATAATATAAAAGGAATATATTGAAAATCCATTCCATACGAACTGCTCATAATTTCATAATCCATAGACATAGTCATAATGGTGATAAATAAAATAAACAAAAAAATATCAAAATATATAAGTATCAAATGAAATATTTCATACATCACTACCATTATTTCAATTCCTCATACAAAGAAATCATGGAAAAAAGGGTATAAATACACCATATACCAAATCTATTTTATCTCGTGAGACTTATCAATGAATCGAGGCCTATATAATTGTAGGAAAACCCAGTCCCATAATAATACAAATTCACACATTATATAAATACAATATATAAAAAATAAAATTAACATATTTCTAATAGAACCTATTTTATAAATGTGGCTTAATAATTTTTATTTATATATTAAATTATTATTTACAAAAAAATCAATAGTTCCATACTCAAATTAGTGGTATATTTATCAATATAATTCTATTCATAATTAGTGATAATAAATAGGGTACTAAAAAAATATGTTATATATAAATATATGGTCAATTAAATAATTTCTCATAGCTAATTGAAATAAATGAATATATAGATAAATTTGATGTAGTGATAAGAATTATATACATGGAACAAAGAATTTATAGAAGAGAAGTACATGAAATCCAGAAAAAGCATTATATTATCTTTAGAATTAAAAATGATGTCTATGTTTATTAACTTTTATCATAAAAGAAATTATTTTTTATTCAGAATGTTTAATTAATTACCTTAATCATGCGATTAGTGTGAATTTAAAATTCTGGGGTTCTTAAATTTTTTTGATAAAAACATTATTTAGATAATATAATATATTTATTTTAAATGGTTCAAGATAAAATAAATAATGGGTAAATCCCTCTTGATTTATTTTTATTTAAGAAATAGTATTTGATATTCATTATATACATGAAATCGAAATAATTAAAAACCATAATGTAATAATACATTCACTAGAAATGTGTATTAATGAAAAAATCATGTTTAATCTACATGGGACATAAGATAGTTTGATTTATAAAAATTTTAGAAACCCATATATATAAAATTACCCATATTAAATGTAATATATCAATAATACCATAAATAGATGGAATAAAAATGAATTTTTAAGATGCAGAAATACTTTATTCCAATGCCATATAGGAGAATTTATGTATTATAATGGCTAATAAACTGAGTATAATGTTAGCGAAAAATTTTCTTACAAGAATATGATATAATTTGGATATAATTTAAATTCAATGTATAAAAATAGTATTATAATAATTACGAATTTGTTAAGCATAAAAAATGAAATGTAAATAAGAATTTAAAAGAGAGAAAAAATGAACCACTAACCTGACATGTTAATGAATTAAGAAAAGGGTGATATAGATATAGAAATAATAATATATATTATACCATACATAAAAATGATGATAATACATTATGTAGATAAATTATAATAATATTTAAGTAAATTTAAAAGTTATTATAGTAAAATAATTCAATTGGGAAATGATTTAATATAAATAGAGACACATATTTCAACATGGGTAATGACTTATTAAAAGTGTAATATGAGATTTATTTGATAATACATCAATAAAAAATGACGAAATGGGTTATATTGTGCAAGAAATAAGTATATATACTTAAACTGAAATGTATTTTAATTGATCTTATCACACTATGATACTAGTAGGGATTTCAACTGAGAAGAATTGAAAACCATCCCTCATAATATATTCATGTCATTAAAATGGACCATATATCCACAAAAAATATTCTTGGTTGAAGTGAGAGTTATGGGAGGTTATACATTGTATTCATAAGAAGATTAGATGTAGATGTTATTGTTGGGGAATAGAAAAATAGTTTGGTAATTTTTAGGTGTGGTAAGTAAGTTTTCAGGGAATAATGTGTTAAATGTTTTAGTTTTCTATTCTAAAAAAATGCTCCACTACACCTATTGTTCCCCCTTAACTCTGATAATGATCCTCTATAATGATTAGTGACAAAAATATCTCAAAGGAATAAAATAGGAACATTATTGTCCTGATTACGTATATATGATGTCATATATTGGGTATGATATTGTATTTCACCTTTTATAACCATATTTTACTAATTTTATCAAAAATAAAAATTTTACAACTCAATAAAATTTCATTTCAAAAATCCTAAAATCTAATTTGATTTATTATATTTAATTTAAAAATATAGTATATTTTTCTTCTAAATAATATAAATTCTATGTTCTAAGTGTTGATTAATAATTCAACAATACTATTCCAAATTCAATATTAATATTCTTATTAATTCCATAACCAAATATTATATAAATTATATAACAAAAGCCTCCAAATATGATAATTTCATTTAAAAATATATTCAAAAAATAGTGAAAATTAGTTACGTAACCGTTAAAATAAATGTTTCTTTAAATAAAAATAACAATATATAATGTTTTGGTATCTTAAGACTATTATAAGAACCATTTAAATATTAAATATATTAATTTTTATGATATTAATTCTGTTTAATAAGTTATATGATTTTAAAATATTTCTATCCACATATTTTATAATCTAATGTACATGATATTCTATGTTAAATTAAAAATGTATATTAAAAAATATTGAATGATTTCCCTCATAAACATGTTATAATTAAATTATAATTGTATAATGTATAATAAATTATATTTTATTTAGTAAATTGATATTAAAAATTTAATGTTATAATATGACAACTAATATGTGAAATATAGTTGTCAAATTATTATAAATTTCATATATATTTTAGAAGAATATTTTTTTATAATTAATCTGAAAAATATATATATAATTTCATTTTTATTCAAAGGAAAATGTTAATTTTTTGAAATAAATAATTTTCAATTGATATATTATAAAAAACTATTTTTAAAAAAGTAATAGGGAATTGTAAATTTAGGACTTTTGGCTGATTGATATTGTAGTTCTGTTAATGTAATTTAATCAAATCACATATTTATTTATCTATAATATAAAATTTATAATGGTATAAATATATATAATAAATGATTCTAAGAAATGATTATATAATGATAAAGAATATATAGTCAATTTTCTTGTAATAAACAAAGAACAAATATATGATCACATTATAATTTGAAAGTAATGTTGTTAATATATTTTTTCATGTATTGGCCAATTTTTTTATGAACCAAGATTTTTAGATATATAATTTTTATTGGATACTCTAAGGTGAATTTAATTTTTTATCATTATTTACTTTTAATATTTATAAAAAAAATTATTTTATTATTTGATGAAAATAAACCAAAAAATGTAACTAATATAATTAATTGTTTTAATGAAGACTTGTATATATACATAACTCAGTTAATATATTTTATTTCGTAAATTTCTTATTTTATTCATAATTAAAAACAGTTAATTTATTTTTATTACTTGTATGCTATATTGACTATATAATGAAAATAAGTTTATATTATAATAATCTAATAACATTATTTTTTTGTACAATATTGTTTATATAATGATAAATGTAAAAGAAAAATACTTTTAATTCTTATATATGAGATAAATATATATTAAATATAGCATGTTACATTCTCTCCATGAAATATAATTTGTTCCATTGAGATTTCCCCTTAAAATAACATCATTAATTTTTTTTGAAAATATAAATTTATCTTCTGATTCTATATAATGGATCCAAAATTTGTTTATTGAAAATTTATAATAATAAAACTAATCATGATCATATTATAATTTAATTTATTATAAATAGTTTTTAAATGATTGCAGAATAGATTTATACTATATATACATGGATATGATTTCTATATTTTCTATAACCTATATTTAGTTTCTATATCTTAAATTAAAATACTACTTGTCCAAAATAAAAAAAACTATTATCATAATAACATAAATTTTTTACTATCCCCATAATCTAATATAAGCATTGAGAGTATTCCAATACATCTAGTATGTAGACATTTTTTAATCAATGTAATAACGTAATATTTTGGTAATAAATACTACTTGAAAAAATTATGTAAAAGTTAAAATATTATTATGTTATGTATTCCACATTAGAAAGATATTAATTATTCAAACTATAATTTTTTTTAAAAAATTTATTAAATATTCAAAAAAATTATGTTGGTTTAATTTTTTTTAATAAATTTATTTCATATTCATACTATTAAACCATTCTTTGATATGAAATATAACAACTCTAAACCTATCCACCCAATGTTTGTGGGTAATATATTACATGTAAATCTAAATACATGAGTTAATGTTCCCTAAATATAATGATTATTAGTCATTAGGAGGCACCATATATATATTAATTTATATTAAATATTTGGGACATGAAATACATGGTTTATAAAAAAAATTAAAAAAAGTGTATTTATACTTCCATAAATGGTGTTCATAAAATTTCTAAAATATTATATATATTAATTACCTATGGAAATCGGAAAAAAATAATAAAGGTATGAGTATAGTTACTAAATAAGTGAGAGCATACTATAGATGAAAACATGGAATAATATTTCTCTTTGAAATAAAAATGTAATATATATATAATTAATTCCATTTGAATATTTAATATTAACATAATCTATGGATTCTATGGTAATATATGTAAATAAAAACATGATTAACAATAAATACTATCAAAATAATGAAATATATATTTCCATTCATCATTAATATATCTTCAATTCCTCTTGTAAATATACATTCAATTAATGTGAGTTGTACACAAAATACCATAAGTATTATACATACTAGGTCTAATTGATGATTCAAGGGAAATATAATTTAGTTCCTATCATTATAATTTGTAATTTCAATTCATTAATCATATTAAATTTATTTCTATGTGATATAAT
Organism: Viscum album; assembly: GCA_963277665.1. Classification (NCBI taxonomy): domain Eukaryota; kingdom Viridiplantae; phylum Streptophyta; class Magnoliopsida; order Santalales; family Viscaceae; genus Viscum; species Viscum album. Next base: position 212,887,737 of record OY728141.1, read on the forward strand.
TCATAATATTCATAAAGGAACCACCTTAATAAAAATTTACCAATAATAAATATTTATCCAAACGTAAATAATGCGTAAAAAGATTTTTTTATTTCCCAGTCAAAAAAATCATATCGATGTATAGTTTAATAACATCTCATAAATACAAACATGTATAGCATACCGACACAATATTAAATAAATTGGTATATGGTCATATATATATATATATCTTATCTTTGTTAATGGAATTTCATTTTTATCTATGTGAATTCCCTCTAATTTGAATATTTACATTCAAGGTACTCACACTAAATTTTAATGGTAATAACCCCAAATCAGATATCCTAGTGCCAGTTTATACTATATTACAATAGTACGATATACAAGAGGAAAAATAATATGGGTTATAATAGTTTAATGATATTTAGAGAATATATAAAAAAATTATAAAATTATATTAAATAAAATAAAGTAGAAGTTAAAAATCTATTAGAACTATATTATTTCTTATAGTATATCATTTGAATCATTTATTGTTCAATGTTTTGTAATCATTGGATAAGGATATGATTTAAAGTTCTAAGATCTGATTCTTAGAAAAAGAATACATAGAACCCAATCTGTAATAGAATAATCATGTCATAATGAATATGATAGAGATAAATAAAACACAAAGTTTTTATATAATTAATATCATGAGAGAGTAATATATTCATTGATTATCTTACAATATAAATAAAATATATATAGAAATAACATGTTTCATAGTGAGATAATGAATAATTTTTGGAATTATAATCTTTCCATGATTGTTGCATTACAAGATATCATACTTATATATGTTAGGAATATTCTAAATACCTAGGCTAGTTTGTATCATGATATGTGCTAACGCATCGATGGAATAAAAAATTATAGGATACATATATCACTATTTATGTCTACTAAATTCATCATATGAATTTAATGGTGGAAAATTCGATAATAAATAAAAATTCCTATGTAACCAACAAGCATTTATATTGGAAATCTAGTTTTAGGATAATAATATTTTTAATGTAAATACACAAAAGAACATGATATTATTTAATATTGATAAATAAAGTGGATTATATCATAAGATAACATCTATAGTGAATCATTAAATAAATTAAATGATGTTGACATAGTTGAAAATAATCTTTATATAGATATATATTACCTATTTGAAAATAATATTAAATACCCATGTATTTTGGATAATTTTCAAAAAACAATTCAATAAAAAATTGGAGAAATATTTTCTTTGAAAATATCTAGAAAAATTTCATGGAATATTTTTTTTCTTCAAAAAAAATAAATTATTCTGGCAGTAAATGTGAAAAATATATTTTTTCAAATATTATAAATAATGTTAATTTTGACTCGTAGAGAATGAATTAAAAATATAATGTTCAAAACAATTATAAATATTTATAACTACAAGAATAAATTACCTTAACAAATATTATATATATTTTAAAGATATTTATAGAATAAAATAAAAAATATGGGCATAAAAAAGAATGATTCAAGAAATAAAGGAATAAATAATGATATGTTTTCCTAAAAATTGTCATTCACATGACATGATTTCCAAGAGAGGAAGAAATAGAAATTAGACATGAAATACAAATAAATAACAAGTTATTAATAATATATATAGTTTTGATGAAATTAATATCATATAACTCCTTAAAAGTAAATTTAAACCAAAAAAATTGAATAAAAATGAAATTGTGAAATTTTCCATTACCATATACTTCTCCTTATTTGAAAACAATATGATATCATGTATTTTAAATTCATATTTATTTTAAATAATTAAAATAATGATATTAATAATTTAACTAATTTAAATAAGTCACATATAAATTTATATTACCCCTTTATTATTAATTAATTGGTAAATATTTATGTTGTGGTGTTATATATTCCGTTTTCCCTACATGTTCCAGTTCAACAGTATAAGTCCTTACACCTTATTCATGGTTTAATAACCTCAAAAACATACATAATGATCTTGGATAATTAATTATTATCACCCCGTTGTCCCGTTAAAATATCATGGATCTTATGTGACACTTCATATGGAAAACATGAAATATATATTTTTTAGATGTTTTGATTTCATCGAATGAAATAACATTATTAAAAAATGTATGAATATATGAATATATATTTATATTAAATTATTATCATTCCATAATTAATTAAACATTATTAAATAATTTTTATATTGAATAAAAATCATTAATCATTCATGACATAAACATTACATAAATGTTCAGAAAGGTGGTAAAACCAACAAAAATAATAACATGTTATAATGGTTTAATGATAATGAAAATTTTATTGTATAATGATATTTCAACTTTTATAGATTATTAATCATGTTATAAATATGATATTTATCCAAAAAAATCATTATTATAACTATCAATGAAATATGGTGATTATAAAATTTAATATTCCATCTATAGAGAATCATGTTGTCATGCACAAATAGGCGTCATTTTCATTTTTCATTAAATGGATGGGAAGTATGTAATGTTTATCCAATAAATATAATTAAATTTTATAACACTAAGTAAAAAAATAATTTATTCAATATATTCATGAAATATTTTTTTAGAGTTTTCTGAATATTGATTCATGAATAAACTCATTTATAAAGATCACTTTTTCCTTCTATGTACTCCTTTAGATATTTGTATAATCTATCACTGGTTGATCAACTGGTGATAATAATATATCTTTCATGTGTATGGATTTTAGGATGTGATATAACTATACATTGGTTTAAAAAAAGTAACTCAATCATTGTGTTAAATTAAGAGGGTGAGGGTATTCTTTTATAAGGGATATTAGTGGAACACTTGGACATAAACATTAATTTAGAGTAATACAAATGTATTTATCATGGTCTAGTGGGAAAAATTAAATTGAAGTTATAATATAGTATAGTATTGGATGAAATACACCCATTCATTATATTATAGATCATATTGGCTAATATTTGAGTTCTTAAAACATAGTTTCAATCCTTTAAATTTTTTTAACCCTTACCATATTAAAAAAAATTATTATATCAACATAATTTTATCCATAAAAATAAAATTGACCACATTATAAAATTTCAACGTGGTAATTAAAAATTTAATATAAATTATTTAAAAATCTATTTTCTATAGTTGTATAAATAATGTTATTAAAAAATTTGAATAGAGAATTATTTTTTATAAAAAATGTGTTCCTAATCATAAAAATGTTTTCATTCCAATTTCATGAGTGTTTATTAAACCCATTTATATTTTAGGTTTACGAACAAAAAAGGATATAAATATATATTTATATATATATATAATCTAAAATTGAATTTATAATGCAATTGAAAAATCTAATAAGATGAACTATGAAAATTAATTAATATTAATAAAACATCACTTAGATTATAAAGTGTAAAACATTGGTTTAAGAATAAAATTTCATATTTTGTAATTATTCATTATAAAAATATAAAATATTTGGTATTGAATAAAATATTATTTAACTTCCAATTCATTCTTAATCATGATGATTTTCAAAAAGTGATGGACTCTATAGAAATAATATTTTTTCTAATCACTGGAAAATCAACATGTTAACTAACATACCAATACATGAACCTAAGATAATTAGAACCTGTGAACTAAAAGTGATATCCATTTTATCAAATTAATAATCTAAAATTTTTAGATATTTCATTTTAATATAATCGTGTTTTATTTCAATTATGATGATAATGTAATATAATGTGTATCAGGAAATATTTTAGTTTTGTATTGATTACATACTACAGTGGAATATAAATTATTTAATTCTATCCCATTAAAATATTTAACCACTGATATTATGATATATATCATCTCATAAATATTTATTTAAATTCTTCGTCATAGATTCTTTAGACACCCATGTTTTCTCCTCTGGATTTTTATTTATCTAAATAATTTACACCAATGAAGTAGTATAATTCTAAAATATGTGCTCTTTATTTTATAGAATATAAAAATGTTATTCATTACAAAAAAATTACTTTTTAATACTTTTTCTAAAAGGAATATGTATGCATGGGATTTGGTTATTTTCTTAAAAAATAAAATTAAGTATATTTCATTCACTTTAGGGTGGTTTTGTGGCATATCTAGTTGGTAAGACACAACTCCAAACCTCTCTAAACTCCTAATATTACAATTGTACATTTTTCTTAAATTAACATTTTTAAAAAATAGTATAACTCATTTCCTTGGTGACACATTATAGACGACAAGGTCCCCACATGAATATCTGATTCCTTACGTCGATTTTTGGTATACCCCTTTATCTAATTTGATCTACATTGATGTGATTTTCATAAATCACACGTTCACAGTTGTCTCAATAAAAAGGTTTAGAACTACTTGTTTCCCATATCAAAATTTATCCTAACATATTGGAGTACAATTACTTCTCTCATTCAATTCATTATATGTTTATATATTGATTCTATAGTGGAATACTCTGTTATAAAAAATTCCAACATAAGTATAGATTGATCCCACAAACATTGAGTTACAATATATAAATATCTAAAAATGACTTCTATTATATTAGTATTCCATTATAACTACTCTCTAGTTGAACACTAATAGTAAATGATCAAATATATCTCATTGTTGAGAACCTCTTGCTAACTCATAAGAAAATTACATTTAGACTGAGTTGCATGATCATATATAATTAATAGTGAACCTATGTTGAGTCTCATTACTACATTAATATATATTCGGTCAATTCATTAAGGGGTAGATCATCCCGATTTTTTTTTAATTTTATATAATTGGAATAAAAATATAACATTCCATATAATTTATCATTCCTCTTAAGACTCTTTAGAAGTCCAGCTACAATGTCCATTATAACAATATCCCATTTCATTATTTATATTAGGCTAGGCTTCATGAAAAAATTATAATATTGTCTTTCATCCATTAACTTCAATAACACAAATCATCTTGATACATAGTTCAAGATTTATTTTATTATTCAAAACCACAGATGATATCCTCTAAAATCTATATACATATTTTTCATATTATGGTGTATAGATAAATATATTTATATTATTTATCTAGTATCCCCTTAAGCACTAAAAATGATTGAACATATAACCTCTTCCAAAACATCAAAACACCATAATCATTGATTATGTATACCAATTTCACATTAATTAAAAGAATTAATCAAAAAATAAAAATCAATTTTATTTTGGTGATATATATCAGCAATTTCTTATAAGGATGGTTAAAAAATTCCTTTTATATGAAATTACTTTTCCTTTGCCTAAAAGTTACAATTTAGTAATTTAATAATTCCATAAATATAGGGTCCTTGTTAACACTCATCATAGTCAAATGTATATAGTCTCTTCAACTAAATTCATCAACAACTTTATTTTCCTTCACATGGTTATAGTTTATCTTTAAATCATAGTCCTTATGTAGTTAAAACCATCTCATTTTCCTTATGTTGAGATGTTTCTTATAGAATATGTACTCCAAAAAAATTTAGTCCGTATATTGTAACATGTTCTACTATGATATTGTTCTCTCATATCTTCAAGGAAATAAGTATATTTTCGAAATCAAGATATATTTATATATTAATAGTTATATACAAGGATCATCAATGTATTTTTTTCATAAGAAACCTCTCCATCATTCTACTCATAGACAAACCATAGTCATTTCCTCAAATCATCACTAAATATTACATATAGTTCTTTTTGTCGATGATAATTTCAATACCAATTCATTATCATGCCACATGAATATCTTATCAATACATTATGATCATTTCCATTACTAGAAAAATATACACACTTTAATGGTTAACATGGTTAATGGGTTGTCCAATAAAGAAAATTATTTAATGAACCACTAATAGTAAGATATTAAACCAATGAAACTACCATTTTTGGTTATATTCATTGTTGTGATAAATTTTTAAAAATATGTGGCTTAAAAAATTAAGTCAGTATTAAATTATTTGAGAAAATATGGAAAGAAATTAATCTATCCTGTTCTAAAAAATAGACTTATTAAATTTTCTAAAAAACTATTGTTCACTATGAGTATCAATAATAAATCATAAGTGATTCTCCTAATCCTCATATCTTTTAGTATATATCAAAAATTAATTAATAAAGACCATAATTAATCCATCCATACATTCCTTTGAAAAAATCATCATATCATAAATACATAGGGTGAATTAGTTATCAAAAATGGAATTTCTAAAAACTCATATTGCTCATACCTTATACAATACATCATATTATGTTTATCATTCTTTTTAACTATAATTTAATGATACCCAGATGAAAGTTCATTGTTTAAAAAATGTTTTTATTTTAAATATTGATCAAGAAACTCATTAAAGTGCGGAAAAGGATATATATTAATTATTGGAAAGGAATTATCCCATTATAATCAATTCACAACTTCATAATCACATCATTCATTTTAAAAAATTAGATAGGGGATGCCCATGGTGAAACACTAGGGTGTATAAATCCTTTATCAAAAATATATTTCATTTTTATATTAAACTCTTACAGTTAATATATTACATTAAATCAGGATTCTTAGATATTGGTTTTTCATCTATTATGAGTTAAATTGAAAAATAAACTTCACATTCAATGGGATGTCATGGTAGGCCTTATAGAAATATATAATTATATTCCTTTACAATATGAACATCCTATATAATTATGTGGTATTTCCCATAAATATAAATTGATTCCTCATACTTTTCTCTTACTATTTCTTTAGGGTGAGCAACAGGAGGTGAATTTATAAAATTTTCAGATAGTAGAGTCTCTCCCATCAAATATGGAGCTACCCACCCCTTCATAACTATAGATCTTATTATATAATAAATAAATTATATCATTTAAATATTAAATCTAATTAACACCAAGTGTTATATAAAATTAAATCCTAGTTATGATAGTCCAGTTAAAACCTAGAAAATATATATGCATGTAAATATATACAACTTGATATATTATTATTCCATTGTTATACCCACTATGATTATGATTTAAAACAATTTCCCCGAAGTTTTGGGAGATTTTTAGTGCTATTATAAACAATAAAATATTTAAATTCATTTCTAGATTTGGAATCACCTATGTCTTTATTTAACACTGAGTTTAAGATCAATTTACCAATAATCACATCATATAGAACATTAACCTCATCATTTTTAATTTTATGAGCTCATATGTTATCCCTTGGCCTCTTTTAAGTTAAAATCCCTATAGCGTTCTATTATTGGCTGGAGTAATACCTTATCTACCTATATTTAAATCATTGGATATTGGAATCATCTCTTTTTTCATTTTATTCTTAACACTATGTAGCTTTCTGACACTTGACGATAGATCATGTACACTTAAATAATGTTCCATTGTATTTCCTGCAAAAATTACCAAATATTGGAAATTATATCCCTCTCTTCTTCCATTTTGTCCACATTCCACGTTATAGGCTTCCCTCCCACCATCTCATTTTCTTGATTTCCATGATAAAATTAAATGTAGGGAATTATTTTTTTGTCCTAATAAAACATGATAATATATCATCATATATTGAAATTTGTAGAGTCTAATTCACAAATAATGTTATGATTTACTCCATAAATGAAGAAATATATATTTCTCCTCAAATAAGAGACAAAAGTTTATATAATATTTTTTATCCCTGTAATGTCAGTTTCATGTTTTGTAACATTTTCCCTTTAATTAATCCTTATATTTGTGACTTTAAATTCAATGTCATCTTATTTCAAATAAGGTAAGTATTTTTTTGAATAATATCATTATAAAATTCTTATATACTATATTATATTTGTCTTTAATCTTCTATCTTTTATGCATTAATGGACACCATTGATTAAATTTTCTCATTATATGAAAAATGCTTTAATTAAATGCCCCATTTTACAACTTCCCAATGTGAAAATAATATTCCCTATGGACAAAATGTGACCACTAAAAATATCGTCAATGGAATTTCACATATTATAATATGTTATATAGTATAAATCACATAAAACCACATAGGTAACACAATAAAAACAGTATAGATTAATAATGAATGAAATTAGAGGTATTTCTTATTTTGGGAGAACAAATACTAAAGGAATAGTATCTTGACCATTGGAATAGTAATTCAAACCATTAGAATTGTAAACTGACCAACATAATAGCAACCTCATCTACGAAAAAAAAATAATATTATGGTATCATACAAATAAAAATATGATATTTCTATATATTGGAATATGTAAATAAATATTTTAAAAATGAAAAATTAAGTGTTAGTATTTATGAAAAAATTAAATGACTATATACATTATTATAATTAATCATAAATTAATATTTTTTTGTCTTATGATTATAATATAATATTATGAGATATTAATTAATTTTTTATAGTGTTATAAAATATGTTATAATGTTAACATTGGTATTTTCCAAATAAATGATGATTCTAATTAAAAATTGAATATCTAATATTTATAAAATTATTTTTTTTAAATTTATTTCATTTATTAATTCTATAAATCATAAATGTTTTAGGGTGGTGTTTTTGTATTTTTCTAAAACTGTTTTTTTGTGAATAGTGAAATATGATTATTTACAGTATATAACAAATAGATGAATTATTGGATAATAAATGTTGTACACCATATTTAAGACTATAATCTATCAATATCCAAAATTAATTTAATATATTTAGTGATAATTCTCTATATATTAATTACTTTATTCCAAAATATTAAACAAATTAATGAAATATTCAAAAACACACATCTCCACTAATATAATTACCACCCTCTTACCACCTCTTCACATCACACCTCTGAAGCTATTTATATTAACCCATTTATTCCCAATGCTCTTCTTATGAATCTTTATCATGTTTAGGATGTTCTGGTCTAAACAAAAGAACAAAACAATATTATCTAAGGAGGACCTCAAAGAGAAGAATTCAAGAGGTAAAATCATCTTTCTCTTTATTAATTATCATTTCACATTTTATTCATTCATTACAGTATCCATAAATCCTATTTACAAAACATCTAGATAGGTGTTGTATCGTATATATAATATAATATAACATGTTAATTGAAATTCCACCATCACACCTATTTCCTTTTATTCTAAAAATGAAAACATCTTTCTCATGGTGTTGATTTACCGGCTTCGTTAATGATGTTTTTTATTCATTTCATTTTTCATTCATACTAAAAAAATGGCAGTATGGTTAAACCATTCTATTATGTATGTGTTAAAACAAATTTAATATTTTCAAACCAGTATATACACATGATATAAATCTCTAAGACAAAAGTTACCACGAACTGAATCTGGTTGCCACTATTAACGACACAAAACCTGGCCCATGGAAAGTACTGAAGGGAATCCCCTATCACCATAGGTTGTCACAAGTCTCGATAATCATTTATCTTGGTTTGGGAATAATTTACTTCAATATGCATACATACAACATCAAAAATATTTGATAAAATGAATCTGAAAAATTCATACCAGCAAGGTTTATAAAAAAATACAGAACTGAATACATAAGTTCATATGAAGTACAAAAGGTCCAAATGAATAAAGAAACATAAAAAAAACATCCCCATATACTCCACATGACAAGGGGTCATCACACCCAATTCGTCTCCATAACTTCGTCCCAAGGATGGGGACTAACACCCTGAACTGTCATCACCCTTAGCTTTTCCTTTACCGGAGTCAAACATAACCAAGTCTACTTACTCCCAAGCGATGTAAGTTGGGTTTGAAGCTAATCTAAATAGGATTCCACCCAATGATTCTAAATATAATTCAATACAATGTGACAAGGTAATCAGTTTTAACACGCAAAGAAAATCAATGATAAAATACAAGAAATGCAACTTTCAATTGATAATAGTTTTCAATCTAAAATTTTCAGAATGATCACACATTTAAATAGACATTTGAGCTACAATAATGTACTGCGAAAAACACCCTAATACAAGGGTAAATAACACAAATCCAATGATCACGAAAACTGGGAACACCCCTAGGCAACAAGATTGGCTCGGGCCCTATATACCTCGTACCACAGTGTAAAGTATCCAAGTCACAATCCCTTCCCTTACACAATCCACAAGTATGGAACATACCCATAACCTAGTGTTCCCCAAATATCATCCACATACTTCATTTAGAGTTGTTGTTATCCATTTTCTCAGTGAAACAAGGACACAACCCATCTGGTTCACTAGTCGTACGAGTACATATTCGCCCACCTAAGTACCCATGATTACCATTTTTGTGCTCAAACAATTTCAGAAAACAACACACATCCTCTTTCATATAAAACACCACTACTTGTCACAAAAAAAAACACAGTAGCTATACACACATTGTACCATTTAAAACACACAACTAAACATTTTGATTTTCAATAAAACAACCTCTCAAAATATCACATTGTTTTGCGCCCAAATCTCTTCGAAATATCCACTTTTCACACTATTTGAACACTTTTAAGTCACAAAAACAAATGTTCAGCTCAATAATCATAAATGAAACCAACAATTCAATTTTTGGGCTACCCCATGTGAACCAAGAAATTATATCTTTTAAAAACCCCCATTTTCACACAAACATGGCACTTAAAGCCCGTTTGCTTCCCAAACACCATTTAAGAAAACTTTTGCAGCAACAAACTAAAATAATTAACATTAAAAACATGATTTCCAGTCTTAATACCGTTCAATAAAATAAACGAAATAATTATTGGTCAGCCTCAAATGAACAAATAAAATATTTGTATGAAAACTGCCAAATTTCACCAAAATTTGGAACTTAAAATTCATTTGATTTATAAATGAAAATAAACCCAATTTTTTCAGAGAAATTAAAATGAAATAAACATGAAAATACCATGAAAATATTATGCTATGTCAAAAAAATTACAGGCACAATAGAATCACTTACGAAAAGAGTCATGTACCGCAAATCCTAGTGCCAAACTTCAACCGCACCACCACCGCACGACAAGGGAGTGAGATCAAACCTAAAACCATGGGATTGGACCAATAAATTCTAAATTAAACCCTAGGTATGAATCCCTAGCTTTTGTAAATTTGTTTATTCAATAACAAAGGTAGAAGGATTAAGGAAAGGGAATGATCTTAGAAGGATAGTCACTTACTTGATAAATCTGGACGATTTTATCAACCTGAGAAGTTTGGCCCTATTTCTCGATGGATACGATCTTCAAATTGGGGGAAACGAAGCTGGAGGTGCGGCTAGGTACAATGGAAGAAGGTGAGATGTGGAATCACTTAAAAAGGATAAAAATCATTATTTTATGAAATAATTTAAAATACATTTAAAACTGGAAATGAGCTTTCACATTGGCCCAATACCTAATTTGATCACCCAAATCCAAGATGATAATAAACTTTTAAGGTTCCCAAATTTCTTTGGTGGTTTTAATAGTCAAATTAATGTCAATTTGGAAGTTTAATGGGTGAAAAAGTTGAAAAATGAAGGAGTTATTGAAGAAACATAATTTACATTCAAAATTGAAAATGGGCTCTTAGGTTGGCCAAAATTTCGAAAACCCACCATTTACATCAAAAATTGCATTGAAAACCTCTAAAAAAAGAAAGAATGTAAATTAAATGAAAAATTCCTTTAAAATATTTCATGTATGTGACAATTATCCACACCATGAAGGAATTTCTGCCCCGTAATGTCAACTTGAAGCTTGATTGGAAAAAAAGAACGGGTACTCTTCCTCGACCCATGAATTTCACACCCATATCTCATGTATATCATTCCCATGCTTCCATAGAAACCAAACTAATCGAATAGACTTCCCTCAATGTATCTTCTCTTGAGAGTCCACTATTTTCACTTGCCTCTCAACAAAAGACAAGCCAGTCTCTATCTCCAGTTCTTCCCAACTCAACACATGGGACAAATCTGGGGTGTATTTCTTCAACCAAGAGACATGGATGACATCATGGATGGATGTCAACTACGAAGGTAAGGCCAACCTGTATTCCCACTTGCCAATATGCTCAGTGATCTCAAAGGGCCTCACATATCGCATCATCATCTTACCTTGCTTCACCAATTGACTATGGCCCAGACGAGGGTCCACATTCAAGAATTCCATGTCACCCATAGAAAACTATAGGTCTCGACGCCTCCAGTCAGCATAATATTTATGAAGACTCTGAGATGTCTATTAGAGTTTCATGATAAATATGACCCTCTCAGAAGTCTCATGCACAAGGCTCGACCCCAATAGTGATGTCTCTCTTACCTCATCCCAAAATAGGGGGGACCGACATGGCCGACCATAATGTGCCTCAAAAGGGGCCATTCGAATCAAGGATTGTTAATTGTTATTATAAAAAAACTCAACCAATCCCAAATTGCTATCCTAAGAACCTCCAAAGTCCAGGACACATGCACGAAGCATGTCCTCCAAAATCTGATTTTCCTGCTCTGTCTGACCATCCGTCTGAGGGTGGTATGTCGTGATCATCTTAATATGAGACCCCAAGGCCTTCTAAAGGTCTTCTAAAAATCAAGAAGTGAATCAGGGGTCTCTATCTGAGACAACTATTCATGGTACTCCATAGAGTCTCACCACATCCTAAAGATACAAATGTCTCAACTCATCCAATTTAGTTGTATCTTTTATTATAATGAAGTGAGATGATTTTTTTAGATGATAAATCACCACCCAAATGTCATTCCAACCCTGAGGTGTACGAGGTAAGCCAACAATTAAGTCCATGGAGAACTCATCCCACTTCCAGGTAGGAATGGTTAGTGGTTGGAGAAAACCGGAAGGCCTTTGGTGCTATGCTTTCACCTACTGGCATGTGTAGAATATTGAAACAAAGTCCGCTATGTCTCGTCTCATACCAAGCCACCAAATCTTCTGACAGACATCATAATACATCTTAGTAGAACCCGGATGGACAGATCACTAAGACTGGAGGCTATCCTTCATTACCACCTTCCATAGAGATAGCAGCACTACTGAACTGCCCTTGAATCACACTATTCCCTCTAGAGACGACAAAAAATCAAAGTATGTATCCCCATGATGAAGAAACTACTTCGACCACTGAAAAATCTCATCACTGGGTTGTTCCCGCTGAATCAACTTTAACAGAGAAGGAGTCAACTAGATGCTCACCAAGAATTCCCCTCCACTGTGTTCCCTAGTCTCTACATGAAGCTGAGAAAAGATCCCTATAAATTTCCACTCATCACTGTACTTTCTCACTGCCTGCACTGGAACCCATATTCTCAAGGTGTTGGCCACTACATTACCCTTTCCTGGGGTATATACAATTTCAAAGTCAAACCCCAGCTAGTACTCTATCCAGCGACACTGCCTCAAGTTGAGGTCCTTCTGTGAGAAGATATAAGCCAAGATTTTGTGATCAGAGTAGACCAAAAACATCTCCCCATAGAGGGAGTGATGCCATGTATTCAAATCATGCCTCACCACTTCCAAATCCATGTCATGGGTCAGGTATTTGTTTTCATGTGGTCGAAGTTAGCGAGAGCCATACCAGACCACGTGATAATCTTACATAAGCATGCACCCAAGAATCATACCTGAAGCATCACAATAGACCACATATCCCTTTCCAACCTCTATAAAAATCAGCATGGGGGTTTTAGTCAACCGCCTCTTCAGCTCCTCGACCAACACCTAGAATTATAGACCCCATAAATACTTCACCCCTTTCTGGGTGGGGGCGGTCATCGGTGAAGTAGGCCGAGAGGAATCTCGAACGAATCGCCTGTAATAACCAGCCAATCCAAGAAAAATATTGATCTCAAACACATTCTTCCGTCGCTCCCATGACATGAACACACTAATTTTCTCGGGGTCCACTTAAACTATATGCTGTTAGATCATATTCCCCAGAAATCTCACCTCCCTAATCCAGAAAGTGAACTTTGACAACTTTTCATAGAGGCTGTGATCCTGTAATGTACCCAAAATGATCCTCAACTGATTTTCATGTTCCGACTCAGAGATAGAGGATATCATAATTCCATCTACGAACACTACCAAAATGGAATGAAGATATAGATAAAATACCATGTTCATGAGTTCCATAAAGAACACTAGAGAATTGGTTATTCTTAAGGGTGTTACCAAATACTCAACATGGTCGTACCTGCTTCGAAAGGCTGTCTTAGAGATATCTGACTCCTTTACCCTAAGCAGGTTATAACCCAAACATAAGTCTATTTTTTAGAACCACATTTCCCCCATAAACTGATCAAACAAGTCATCTATTCTAGGAAAAGGGAATTTGTTATTAATTGTTTCCTTATTCAGCTTCCGGTAGTCAACACACAACCAGAGGGATCCGTCAGCCTTTTCGTGAACAACACAAGAGTGGCCCAAGGAGAGATACTTGTGTCAATTAATCCTTTGTATACTACGTCGTCCAACTGTATCTTTAATTACCTCATCTCATTGGGGGAAATGAGATAAGCGGGAAGAGATATCATTTTTGTTCCCGGTGCCAAATCAATCGAAAACTCCACATCCCGATCCTGTGGAAAACCTGAATAATCATCCAGGAATACCTCTGGAAAATCATTCACTGCATGATGTGGTGAACATTCCAGGGAAAAACCATCCCCTAGAATGAGAAAAGATAACTAGAATATATAACACTTCCCAACTCTGGGAGTGGAGGCCCTTCGCGACTTGACCGAGGATCCCATTCTCCATGAAAAACCTGATGACTCCCATCAGGTGTCGTGGAATTCACAGGTCGTCTGTAGCAATCGATGTGTGACTAGAATTGTACTAGCCAATCCAACCCGAGTATGACATCAGAAAGGTCCATATCTAAGACCAAGAGGTCCCACTCCATGTCGACCCCTGACATATAAAGCGTACACGATGGGCACATGAGACCCTACTCCATCTTCATTCCCAGTGCTGTCACCAACTCCATCGCGAACGACATCAAATAAGTTAGCAAATTAATGATGTCCACAAAACGGGAAAAAATTAATGTAACAAAGGTACCAGTATCAAAAAGAGAAGCATCTATAGAAGATGCGATCAAAACAGTACCTCGAACAGTTGACGTTCCCGCCTCTGATCCTGCTGGTTCCTGATCCACCGCATGGAGATGCCCGGTCTCTACCTGAAGATGACTGATATTATATGGTTTTGCCTTGAACTGGATCTTCCCAAAAGATGACCCAGCCCTACCACCATGGCTGCCAAATCAAGATCCCCCAGTCCTCGATGGCTCAGATTGTGCTAGACCTCCTCTTGAAGCCACTGACCCATCCCCACTCAGAAGTTGACGTGCCACACCACAGAAACGCTTCAAATGCCCCTTACCACCAAACTGGTAATAAGGATTAGGAGGAAGTGTACATACGGGTCGTATGTGCCAGGGATTCCCACACAGGTGGCACACGACTGATCTCACATCAGAAGCCGCAAAAGAAAACTGCCTAGAATAGTGGCATAAACTGCCACCTCCTTTCTTCCCAGGATCATCCCTCTTCCTTTTCTTCTCTAAGGAGCTTCCACTTCCCACTACTAATAATGAACCATATAAACCATCCCTACCATTCCTATCAATCTCCACCATTCACGCCCAATCAATGACCTCAGCATAGGTCCTCAACTTAAACACGAACACCTGGGATTTTATCTCTAGTCTCAAGCCTTTCTCGATCCCCTAGGCCTCCGCTTGGTCGTTAAAGACAATTTATGGAACATACTGAAACATCTCAGTGAAATGGTTGGCATACTCCATCACAAATCGATTCCCATGAACAAGTTCCATGACCTATCTAGACCGATCATATGAAAACACCTCAAGGCAGTACTGTTCATTAAAGACTGCCTTGAAATCTCCTCTGCGCAACTGCTCACTCTTTCCCAGCCTGAAGCATTGACTCCCAGCACTTATGGCTGGTTCCCTCCAACAAAAGGAGGAATACATCCCCCTGAGATTCTCAGGTGTTTCTAGGAACACAAACATACACTCTATCTTCTCGATCCATTCTTCTTCTTCCTAGGGTTCCGGGCTATCTCATAAGGTAGGAGGCTTGTTTTTCAGAAACTCTTGTGCTTTATCATTTCTTCGACCTGTCTCTTCTTCCCTAAAATGAATAAGAGTAAGATATGGTCCTTGAACCAAATCTTGGATGGACCAAACCACAACCTCCATAGGCCTCTGATCAATCAGTGTTGGTAAACAATCCCTAGGTTCCTCCTGTGGGCACGTGGGAGCTTTCTGTGGAGGCATGTTGATAAAAAATGAAACAGTCACAAAATAATAGTCAATACCACAATTCTGATAATTTTAATCAAATACATCAAATATAAACAAACTAAACACTTTTAGTATAAAAATAAACAACTACTCTGCATCCGCCTGATGTCTATATGTGGTCTGCAGCCCACACGTCTCACCTGAAAGTGAATTCAATCTGTAAATTCCAACACACCATTGTGACTCAAGGTCTTCCATGATAGGTGCGGTTCAGGCACCCTACTCACAACCAAAAACCCTACCCCCAACAGTCCTATCTTTTATCTATCCCGACTCATCCCAAAATAGCTATATAACCCAAAAAATTTAACCGCCTCTAATACCATTTTGTCACGAACTGAATCTGGTCACCACCACTAATGACAACAAACCTCGTCCACAATAAGGCCCGATGGGCGTTCCCTATCGCCAAGGGCTGGAACAAGTGCCCGAGTATCATTTTTCTTTGTTTGGGAACAATTTACCCGAATATGTATACATAAAACATCAAAAATATTTGATAAAATGAATCTGAAAAATTCATACCAGCATAGTTTATACAAAAACCCAGAACTGAATACATAAGTTCAAATAAAGTTCAAAAGGTCCAAATACAGAATGAAAAAGAAAAAAACAACCCCATGGACTCCAAATGACAAGGGTTCATCACACCCAAGCCGTCTCAATAACTCTGTCCCAAGGATGGGGACTAGCACCGTGAACCGCCATCATCCTTAGCCTTTCCTTTACTGAAGTCATACATAACCAAGTCTACTTACACCCAAGGGGTGTAAGTTGGGTGTGATCCTAATACCAATAGGATACCACCCAATGATTTCAAATAGATTGAAATATAATGTGACAAATCAAGAAGTTTTAATACGCAAAGAAAATAAGTGATAAAATCCACGAAATGCAACATTCAATTGAAAACATTTTTCAAGATAAAAATTTTAGAATGTTCACAGATTTAAATAGACATGTGAGCTAATATAAATTACATCCAAAAACTCCCCAATAGAAGGGTAAATACCACAAATTTAATGATCACCAAAATTGGGAACACCCCTAGGAAAGTAGATAGTCTCGGGCACTATGTACCTCGTACCTCTGTGTAAAGTATCCAAGTCACAATCCTTTCTTCTTCATGATCCACCTATAGGGAACATACCCATAACCTAGTGGTCCCCAAATATCATTCACATAGTTTAGTTTGAGTTTTCGTTATTAATTTTCTCAGTGAAACAGGGACACTACACATCCAGTTCACTAGCTGTACTAGTACATATCTGCCCACCTATGCACCTGGGATTTCCATTTTTGTGCTCAAACTATTTCAGAAAACAACACACATCAATTTTCTTTTAAAACACCACTACTGGTCACAAAAAAACAATATAGTTTCTATACACACTTTATACCATTTAAAACCCACAACAAAACATTTTGATTTTCAATAAAAAAAACCTCTCAAAATATCACAATATTTTGCACCCAATGCTCTTCGAAATATCCACTTTGCACACTATGTGCACACTTTTAAGTCACCAAAACAAAATGGAAGCTCCATAACATTTAATGAAACCAAAAATTCAGTTTTGGGTCAGCCCCATGTGAAACAAGAAGTTATATCTTTTAAAAAACCCCATTCTCACACAAACATGGCACTTAAAGCCCATTTTCTTCCTAAACACCATTTAAACAAAATTTTACAAAAAAAAAAGAATAAACATTCAAAACAAGATTTCCAGTCCTAATAATGTTCAATAAAATCAACTAAGTAATTTTATATCAGCCCCAAATGAACCAATAAGAGATTTGTATGAAAACCACCCAATTTCACCAAAAAATGGAACTTAAAATCCATTTTATTTATAAATGAAACTAAAACCAATTTTTTCAGATACATTAAAATTCAATAAAAATGAAAATACCATGAACAAAGAAAGCTAAGTGACAAAAATTTCATGCACAATGGAATCACCTACTAAAAGAGTCAAGAACGACAAATCCTAGAGTGGAATTTCAACCACACCACAAGGGAGTGAGATCAAACCTAAAACCAGAGGATTGGACCAGAATACTCAAAATGAATCCCTATGTATAAATCCCTAGCTTTTGGAAATTTGTGGATTCATGAAAAATGGAGAATGATTAAGGAAAAAGAAGGAACTTAGAAGGATAGTCACTTACTTGAAAAATCCGGATGATTTTATCAACCTGAGAAGTTCGACTTTTATTCTTTGACTGATACGATCTACATAGAGGGGGAAACGTAGCTAGAGGTGCGCCTAGGTATAGTGGGAGAAGGTGAGATGTGTAATCACCGAAAAATGATAAAAATGAATATTTTATGAAATAATTTTAAAAACATTGAAACTTAAATGGGCTTTCGGGTTGGCCCAATAACTAATTTGATCTCCCAAATCCAATATGCTAATGAATGTTTAAGGGGCCCAAATTTCATTAGTGGGTTAAATAGTTAAATTGTGGTCATTTTCTAAGTATAATGGGTGATAATGGTTGAAAAATGAAGGAGTTATTAAAGAAACAAAATATACGTTCAAAACTGGAAATGGGATCTCAGGTTGGACAAAATTTTGAAAACCCACCATTTCCTACAAAAATGAATGGAAAAACACCAAAACAAAAAAATAATGTAAATTAAATGAATCATACTTTTAAAATATGTCATGTATGTGTCAAAAAAACTTTATTATGATACTATGACATCCAAAATAATCTAAACTATTATAACATAGATCTTATCTAATAAATCATCCAATTACCTTATAACCAAATGAATTATATAAAAAATTATATATATTTTTAGTAATAATATATAATTTTAATTTCATATAAATATTTCAATTTTATATGTTCATTCATACATTTATACAAGTGAACCAATCATTAAAACCCAGGAAATGAACACTCCCTAATGAAAAAATTTAGTCTTATATCTCTTCCAAAAAAAATTTAAATAAAATTACTAAAATTATTATAACTAAAATAAATTTTTCAGGGGTTATTAAATAATTTATTAATGAAAATAATTTTATATTATATTACATCATTTGAATGTACATAACACTTTCAAACATATTGTAAGTGGTCCTCCACGAACCTCTATTTTTTTATTTGAGTTATGATCTATATCTCTTTAACAAAAAAAATTCTTAATTATTATTATGTAATCCTCATAATTTCAATGCTATTGTTCAATATAAATGTTTCCATTAAAATTTTTGTTTCTTTTATGGGATTTTACATGCTTTATATGGATCCTTTTTCAATTCTTCCTAATAATTATGCTCAATTAAATTGATGTTCCCATTTCTTACCCATTTCCAATTCCACTACATTATATGTTTTATGGAACAATATTATTTTTAAATAAGCCATTTTATCATTATAAAAATTATTTTTTAATTTATGGTTTTAGTAAAAAAATATTCCTTAGTTGGTTTTAAAGTCTCTAGTGTTTTCCCTTAAACAAAACCTATGAAATTCATTTAAAAGTCTTATTAAATAATATTTTTAAATGTTTTAAATTTAGTTCGAAAAAATTTATGACTAAACTATAATTCTATTATCACTCACTTTTATTTTCAGTTATATAAATGTTACAATCTTAATTTATGAAAAATGAAAATGATTTTCCAAAAGTACTATTTTTATTAAGTAAAAAATAGAATTTCTCTTTAGAATTCCTCAATGATTTCATTACAGTATTTTTATATATATCAAAACACACTTTTGAATCTTATTTTTTATTCAAATTGATCTTATATGATATTATTTACCATATTTTATTAAATTATATGTGTTTAGTTTCACTGAGGATGTGATATCATGATACCATTCACTATATTGCTCTGAATGGTTAGTGATTATGTTTCTTAATTGGGGAAATATATTTATATTTCCTTAGTAAACATTGTTTATGTATTACCCCAAAAGTGATTAATTGGACTTATTCGGTGGTGGGGGCCCTCTATAGCCAGCATATGCATCTGTATGACTCAAGAGAAAAACAGGAATAGTTTTTACCCATATTTGTATAATGTACTTGATGAATCCTTGATAATGTGTTTACGATGATAGAATTATTCATTATCTCATTATGACATTAGTAATTAAAAATACATTTTTTATTTGACTAATATTATATACATGGTAATATTTACTCATCATGTTATTATTTATCAATTCATTTTTTTTGATTTTATTCCTACCATATTATGTTCAAGATTATGTTTTAATGGAGTGTATTTTTCAGTTATTCTCCATGATGTAATCATTATAGTTAATTATGAGAAAATGAGATGTATTTTATACCATTAAGTTTTCTCTAGGCTCTCTCATTTCATATGTTTTATGTTCTACTAGGATGAGAAGATATAAATTATGAATTACTTAGAGGGAAAATATAATAATATATGGGAGTTTCTAATAGATTTTCTACTATTTTTTTCAATCAAGTTGTAATGCAAAACTTTAGTGAGTTTGTAGTTTTGTAATGATTCTAAAATATTCAGTCAATTAGGATGTGAACTCTTTTTCTTAGTAACAATGTAATTCTATAAGGAACTGACTTTTAACTACTGGGTTTAGTGTCTCAATTGTTGGTATCAAATGTAAGTTTAGTTGAAAACATGGAAACTAGATTCAGAAAACATAGAATAGGGAGCATAACCCTATTATAGACATTGAGGATAAAAATACAAGAAATCATTTAATTTATGAAAGTTAGATATTATATGGGTATTTTTATCAATATACCCATTTCTAGATTCTAAAAGTGACTGTGGTTATGGAAAAGATGCATCTCAGAGTAACAAATTCAATAAGCCATGTCAGGCCTTACTCGATGTTACCAGGTACATGACCATGGGGATTACTATTTACCTAGTTTGACACACTTGAGGGATTTTATTAGTTTAGATAAAATACTCTTTATATAACATTATTAATTATTATAAATAAATATTTCTCCAAGGATATCATTTTTATGATTATGATAACAGATATGAAAAAAAATCCCAATTTTTTAAGTGATTTTCTAGTTCAAAAATTTTCATAATTATTCATAACCTAATTTTGTGTATTCAATTATTTGAAAATGGAGCCCAGTGGAAGGAATGAAAACAATATCAATTCACATGTTCCATGTAGTGATGTCCCTCGTAAGTAATATAATGATTTTGGTTTTGGAGTTGAGTAACTTATAATAATTTTGGGAAAATTGACTCAGGTTATAAGTAACAACATTACATGCATGGAATAACCTAATCCATATAAAAAGTAACAATGTTAGACTACATTATTATACAATAACCTTCATTATTGAATGTAAAATTTTTCACTTTATAGCTGAGTAATGGGTATATTCTGTTGAGAAAATATTCATTGCACCGTGATGTATTGAAAGGGAGAAGGTTTACATTGAAATTTATCATTTTTTGGAAGATGAGGATCAATGGTGGTCGTTGATTAAAAACATGAAAATGTGTGATGAAATAAAAGAAATATAGAACTGAATCATTTTAAGGAAGTTTTCTTTGAAAAATATTTCCCTTACTAATTGTGAGCGAATACAGAGAGACATTTAATCAATCTACAATAAAAGAAATATTACACTATTGCTATGTATGAAGCTAATTTTACACAGTTGTAATGGTGTGTTGTATATTACATACATAATGAAAATTTAAACATTTTTTGTGTCTTTAATGAGTTAATTCCATTCCTTTAAGGTGAAATAGTCTCCAAAAAATATCATTGTATAAGATATAGTTTCATGTGTCGTCAATAATGATAAACAATTCTCTAAGTATTTGGAATATAAAGGAAATAAGTAGAATTAGAGGTAAGATGAAAACTATCGAATAAGAAATAATGAAAATGGTAATAATGGAAGAGTTTTATTTGAATAATGTAATTATTTTAGGATGAAACATCCCGACACTTTCTTAATGTGAATGGTAGTTTGTTAAATGTTTGGAGAAATAATCACCAAGCCTTTGATTGGTAGGAAATAAAAGAAGCTACCAATGTTCAATCCTGAAATTTTTAAGATATGAGTATCATGAAAATTATTTTCATATGTGTCCAGAAATTTTTCCCTAAAAAATTTAAAGGGAGGAAGGATAAGCTTATGAGATCACAACTACTGAGTTTGATGTTTCTAATGAGATGGTGTAAGGTACATGTATCATTTCATCAAAAATATAAAATTCTTTATTTTATTCTGTATCATTGAATTCATTTATATCATCCCAGTTTTCTAAGAAAAGTAGAAATTTTCCACAAGATTTTGATATAGAGTTTTTAGTAAAAACACCAAATGGAAGTATCATTTAAAAAATGATTATCAATTTGTCCGCTTTCTAATACATAAACCAGATTTAGTTGCTGACATATTCATTATACCAATTATTTTCATTTATATAATCCTTGGAATGGACTGGATTTCAAAATATGATGCAAAATCTACTGCAAGAAGAATGAAATTACAATTGCTGTCGAAGATGTTGAAGCCCTTATCTTTAGAGACGAAACTTTATCATCTAAGTCTTATCTAGATCCTCTACCATTGTCTCTACTAAATGAAATTTATGGGGTGGAAGAGAAGAAACCATCCATATATGAGATAAAGAAATCATAAAATAATTTATTTACTAATTTTACAATAATACATAGATGTATTTTCAATGGATTTACCTGCAAAACCACTAGAATATGACATTTATTTTTCTATTGATTATAATCCTTAATGTAAGATTATATACAAAATACTTCTCATACAATGGCCATTGTGGAATAAGTGTAGCTAAAGAAACAACTAGATGTTTTGAATAATAATTCATTTATTCACCCTAGTTTTTCTGTATGGGTATCCCTTTCTCTCTTTTTCATGATGAAAGATGGATCAATGAGGATTTTCATCAACTATAGAGAAATAAATTCCATTACTATAAAGAAAATGTATCAGATTCCTCATATTGATTGTTTATTAGATCAATATCATGAAGATAAATATGTTTCAATGATTGAACTTCGATCTGAATATCTTAAATATCCACTGAATAAGGAATATATTCCAATCATAACTTTCAAATGTATATATAGACATTATGAGTGTATAGTAATTCAACTTGGACTAAATAATGAAACCTCTATTTATTGTATCTAATGAACATAGTGTTCATGGAAATATTCATGATTTTATTGTTCTATTTCGTGATTATATAATTATATATTCCACATGATATGAGAATCATGAGATCAAATTTTGGGTTGTTCTTGGGAATCATCAAAGAAAATTGTTAAATTTAATGTTTAGAAAGTGTGAGTTATGGCACCAAAAATTTTCTTTTCGTCAGAATATTGTGTCTAAAGATGGAATCATTATTGATCCATTGATGTTTAAGGAAGCTAAATAATGACATAAAAAACATACCAAACTATGTTAAATATTACCATATTTTATGTAGGTTACTATCTTTGTTTCATTCAGATTATTTCCTCGATTAGCTAACCCATTAACCAAGATTACATGTAATGTGGTTATGTTTGTATGGATAAAAGAATATGAAGACTGTTTTGAATAATTGAAGATTGTTTTATTGAATGATATGATCATAACTCTACCATCATGAAATGGTTTATTTTGTATCTATATTGATGCAATAAATAAAAGACTCAACTATCTACTTATAAAAATGATAGATTTATTTCCTATGCATCAAGGCATGTAAAAACTCCTAAACAAAACAATACAACTCATGATCTTGAGTTATTAGTCGTAAAATTTAATATAATGATATGGATAAACTCTCTATATAAATTATGATGTGAGATATATAATGATCACAAGAGTTTGAAATATATCTTCTCATATAAATAACTCAACATGAGGAAACGTTTATGCTTCCAGTAACTCATGGATTGAGAATGTTCATTACACTGCCACTGAGGAATGGAGAATAAGGTATCAAATTAATTTATATAGAAGTATTTGGGAGTTATGAACAAAATTATAATTAACAAGGATCATATGTACATGGTTCTAGTAAATATAGATATAACAATTATCATGGAAGGTAAAAAATCATTAAATTTTATATTTTTCTTTTGTAGCCATATTTATTAAAAATCAATAAATGTTAACAATTTTATCTTGATAATTTTCAAAATAAAATTAATGATGTGAATGATGAAAAATTAGTAGACTTCGTATAAAAAGATGGAGTCTTAAAATTTGGGAAGATTCATTGTGTTTCAGTTGTACCTATGTTAATTAGGGAATTATTGGATGAGGTTAATTTCATGGATTTCCCTATATAACATGATATCAGTAATATCTACAAATTTAGAAATAATATTTCTGGTTGGGAAATATTATGCATGAAATATTTGACTATGTATCCTGATGTTTATTTATTAAACAAGTAAAGGTTCAAATAAATTATCCTAGATGATTTATTCAACCTATATTTATTCTTACAAGTAATTTAGATAACATTATAATGAATTTTTAATTTGAGTACCAAACACTCTAAGAAAGAATTATACAAAATTATTAATTGTTGATCGACGTATATATTCTTCATATTTCTATGATATAAGGGATGATTTACCTTCAAAATCCTTGCATGAATCTATATTAAGGAAGTAATAATACTTCATGGAGAACTAATTTCAACAGTATCTTATCATGATCCTAAATTTACATCATAAATTTTGGAAATTCATTTGAAGGATTTGGGTACTGAGATTCATTTATATACTACTTATCCCCTTTAAACTGATAGGGAGTCTAAAAGGACCTTTCAAATAGTATATGAGATGTTGATATCAAGGTCGCATGACATTAGAGGTATTTGGGATCATTACATACCATTGGTAGATTTTTCCTAAATTATGATTTTCCATTAAAGAATTCAAATGGTACCATTTGAATCATTATATAGAAGAACATTTCATACACAAACTATTTTAGATGATTTTGGTGAATGAAATATTAAGGGCTTATAATTTTTTATGATAATGTTTATGCATATTTCAAAATAATATTGGTGCAATATTTAGGTTTAAAAACGTTTTGTTTTTCTCCGTAATAGAATTTAGTTTAGGGGAATTTTAAATAATCTAACTCAAAATACCTCTTAATGTATTAAAAAACTAATCTTACAGGTTCTTATTTCTAGTTCTAAAATTATTATAATTAGGTTTATTTCAATAATGGATTCCACTTATAATAATTGAAATTAATTGTATTCATGGTGGAACTATTAAAATCGAGTAAGCATTTAAATGATCATAATCACTGTGGTTATGACAATCATAGTAAAACAACATAATCATTCAATCATAAATCATACTAAATCATATTCAGTAATTGAAAAGATCATAATCACTAATATTTGTAATTAGAAATATCATAATAACTTTTTGTTACTAAATTATCATAATCATATTAGTTACAATAAACAAAATAAGAAATAGAAAATTGAATATATAAAATGATATACTTTCTATTAAAAAGAAGCAAAAATGTAAAGGAATATAATTTTTGTTACTAAAGATAAGGGTATCCAATATCCTTAGATAAAGGTCCCCTGATTTCTACTTTTCATAAATTATTTCTTACCCACACCACGGTAATCCCTTGATTTGACGATTCATATCTATCTTGCTATGCCCATAATCCCTTGATCAAGAAGACGATTAATGCCTTTATATTCCTATCCTAAGAAGCCATCGATATGAAAAATATTGGAACTTATATCATCTTATCCATAGAATCACATGACTATAATCAACAATTATCTTTGTCACAATAGGAAAAGAAAAAAACATGAATGTCCCAAGTAAGTAGAATGAGTAGTTCAGAACATGACTTCAGTGTTTTTCTCATGAATCAGAGATTTGACAAAGCTCTCACAAGATGTATTGAATTCATCAAAAGTTATGAGGTCATTAAAATTAATGGGTAGTTATAGGCCAATGTCCCAATGCTCATTTTGGATTCTATTGGTCGTATTTTCTACTGAAAATGAGGATGAAATTATAAACCTATTACTCTATTGGTCATCTTGTATATGAATCAACAATTCCATTTTATAATACATATTGAAATAGAATACAAGATATCATTTTGATAAAATGTGTTTCTTTTAGAATCAATATTTTTTTGGATGTGATAACATGTGTTGGAAAATAATTTAGTAGTTATGATAAAATAGAAATTTGAATATTAAATGAGTATGATGATTTTAGTGAAGAGATTGAACATGATGTATCTTATTTGTACGATAATGAATAATGTGGATGATTGAAATCATAAGCTGTCAGTTCGATGAAAATCATTTTCAGTGAGTACATTTTATATCATATCTAGGTTCATAAGATAATCATAAAATACAGTGAAACTTATGGGTGTGATTATTATCAAATTTATATGAAAAAATAATAATGATAAAATGTACAACAAAAAACCTAAAAGTAAATAACATATGAATTCATTTGAAAAGAGATTTTGTGATTACTAAAATAAAAAGGAATTTAATAGTAAAAAATATTACTTTTGACTCAACAATATCTCTATTTCTTAAAAGAATAAACCATGATTTAAAAAAATAAAAGATTAAAAAAGTAGATAGTTTTTTTTTTCTGAAATTACCTTTTATAGTTATCTCGCATTGAGGTATACAAATCTTCGTAAATATGATTTTAATTCCACAAACCTCCCCTTTAGGAGAAAAAAATACATTAGGATCATATTATATAAATAATGCTTCCTCACATTTGTAGTATTCGACATTTTATAATTTATACCACATTTGAATACATTCTCCCCTCATACATGATTTTCTTCCCCTAAATAAAGCATTTCCCCCTTTTTGATTTTCAAAAAGGAATTGGGAAGTTTCTAAAATACCTAAAAGTGGGTAAATAGACAAGATATAGAATGTGATAAATTATGTGATCATCTGAAAATTGATTAAAGAGCATTCATCTATAAAAAGAAAAATATTAAATAAAAAGTAAATATATGATACAAACATTCATAGATAATTTTTTTAAACAGTAAAATAATAGTTCATAATATTTATTTTATTTTCTTTCTCCTTCTAATTATCCTTCTTCATAAGGTCTAAAATAGTTGTCTTTATTTTCATTAATTCTATTCTTTCTTAAATTAGCTTATCAAGAGACTTATATTGAGATTATAAATTCTGTTCTTGGTATTCAAACAACTATTTTTGAGTATGAATAACATCATCTTGGGATTTCAACTTCTCTTCTAAAGAACAAAAATGAACTTCCAAAGCATGAAACTTTTATTCATGGGCTTTGTTTGTCTTTTCATGAAATTAAAACATATCATTCAATAATAAAAATTGGGTTTTTAAATCAATAATATAATTATTATAAAACAATATCATTGATAGGAAAACATCACTCCAATTTTCAATCTCTTTAAAATAATCAGAATAAATTCTATCAACCCTGATGACTAATTTAAATTTAAGAGTAGTATAGATTTATTACTTTATGAATGTATATAAGAGTTCATTCACTTGATTTCTAATATCGTCTATTGAGTATTCATGAAATTTGATACTTTACTCATACATGTGAGACCACATCACAACTTTATTAAATGTCTTCTGGTGCTCTTGGGTACTTTCATCAAATACATTGAAATCGAACTCATGATTTATAATTCGTTTTCATTGAAGCATGATAGAGTCAAATAAATTTTTGTGATTTCCTTAAAAAATAAACATCCCCTTATACTCTTGTTAAATATGGGATTTTATTTTCTATTATTCTCAACTATTGAACAATATATTGATCTCTTTTTGAATTGATAGTCTGGACTAAATCAGTGTATTCCTTGTAGTTGGGAATATGATATGACATTAGACATCTCCATCATCTGAATTCTATTTCATATTGACATCATATCGGGTCTCTTATTCATTATTTGATATTTGGATGACTTTCTGAGATTAATATTTATAATTACCATTCATAAAAGGTTATGCATGATGGGATGTAAATTTTCTTTATGTTTCTTAGGAATATATTTCTAGAATTTCATCACAATAATACTTTTTTATAATGCAATTTCTCTTTCACCATTCACTTTTTATACTTATTTTTTTTTCATTATTCTAATTTTTATTACTCTTTATTTTTCTCTTCACTTTTCTCTACCATTTCATAGACATGTTCACCTATCTGAAACAAATCAGTTTCCTCTTAATCTCTTGCAATTTATTCTATAGAGACTTCTGATGGTGGTGATTCTTATCACATGTCTTGATTATTCATTCCTTCATTTTGATCAGAGGGTGTGACTGATTATTTTGGAAATGATTTCCTGCCAATTATTCAATTTCATTCTATTTATAATCCTTTAATTAATAAAAAATGTCAATGATATCAGACATTCTAATTATCAGTTTATTTTTCATCTCACATTCTTTTATTATACTGTCATCTCAGATCATTTCAGCAATACTGTCAGTAAGATTGAGACTAAATTGTGGGTCTCTTTATTTCCTTTCATCTTGTTCCATTCCCCATATAGCTAAAAAATTTCACTATAAAAACTTTTCTTCTTCAGATTTATAACAAATTCAGACTTGGATTTATTTTCTTTTTCTGAATAATTAGTATAAATTGTTTTGATATTCATTGGCTTCTTATTACTATCAATTTTGCAGCTTCATATTCAACATCCATGATTTTTTTTAAAATATGAATCAAAATGATTTTTTTACTTATCGTCTCATCTCTAATACAATGAATTACTATATTTCTTGGTATTGACATAAGAGGAATATTGAAAAAATCAATCTTTCATGAATAAACATACTCATAATTATTAATAACATGATCAACTAGGACAAGATTACACACGACATAATATTTTTAATGGTTATTAATATATGACCCATTATGTTGATCTTCCTCACATTCATGATAAATTCAAGTGTAAATACATCTGAAAATTTGATACATTCTCTTTCACCACTCATAAGAATTATGAATCCTTAAATATAGATTTTTATGTATATTTTCTGTTGATAGGTGAGTGTTTTCCTTCTTTCTTCATGAATCTTGAAAAGATATTTATTTTCAATTTTATTTAAAAATATTCCCTTTTATTTTTGAAATATAAGTGATGGAAAAAATACATCTAGTTCCGATGAAACATTTATAAAATATGTAGCTTTATTTGTTAACATACTAATTTCATTATCATAAACATGAATGGTTACCTTCATGTTTTCTTCATCAATATTCATATATTTTTAGAACATTATCACTTCACCCATAATGAATGGTTCTTGGTTTTTCATTTTCTCAAAACATAATGACTATCATCCTTGAAAATTAATGATATTTTTTTAGAATAATCATACTTGTAGTATAATACACTTGTAAGAAACCTTTCATGTAAGAACTTCATATTTGATAAATCTTTCAGTTCCATTTCCTTTGGTTACGTTATTTAGCTGATTCATAAATGACTACAATTGAATAAACTGAACATGGAAACTATAAGACATGGATATTTGAGGAGTGACAGAGCATTGACATAGAGAGAAGGAAATAGATATTGGATAGATAGGGATCAATTGATATAGGCTAAGGAAAACATGACTATTGAACATCAATGGTTCAGACTGGATCTAGTAGATTCAATTGTTGAGATAAAATCTTGAGGTTTTAATTACAATTTTTTAAAAAATATATCTTATATAGGGTGAATTTGATATGGTTTTCAAATGAATAACAATAATCATAAATTTATTTGAAACAAAGTGAACTTTAAAAGAAAGTGTACCTTTCAAAATCTCAGGATTGATATATTGGTTTTATTAAATTTCACGCCAAATGAAAATAAATCATAGAAAAGAAAAAATGATAATGAAAGAGTATTTTGAGGACGAGAGAAAATATTTTCGGGTGCTGAATAATTGTCTATAAAAAATGTTTTATAACATAGAAAACATATGTACTACCATATTAAAAAGGAGTAACATAATGCGAGGAGATGATTTACCCAATAAATATATGTGATTTATTAATTTAATGTGATTGTTACTAGATTTTCTTTAATTTAATCAAATTTTTCATATGTTTTTGGTTTAGTAAAATTATCATCATGTTGTTATTTCATTCTTATAAACTATAAAATGATATATCTTTTAAGAGTGCGATACATAATAAATTGATTCCTAATATCTATTTGTTTAGAATGAGAGTGATGTGAACGATTTTTACATTGATCTATCGAACTATTATTATCACATAGTATTTGAGTTTTAGTAAAACTCGTGCAATAATCAGAGAGTGTATGTTACATCCAAAACACTTTAGCACAACAAATTAATGGTGCAACATATTCAGCTTCAGTAGTGAAAAGTTATACTATTTGTTTTTTTATATAAGACCAAGAATAAAAACGATAACCTAATACATGAAAAGTTGCATACATATTTTATCTATACATTCTACAACCACCAAAATCAGTATCCAAAAAACATTTTATTTCAAAATTATTTCTTGAAAAGTAAAATGTACCAAATCCATAGTTCCATTTAAATAATGAAATATTCATTTTAATTGGATATAAATGAGATTCCATTAGATTTTAATGATACCATTAACCTAATCATACTGAAAACAATATATTTGGATGTCTAGCTATTAAGTATAATAATATTTCTATCATCCCTCTAGAAGTTATTTGATTTACTAGTTGTTTATATTAATTAATTTTAAAATTATTTGATGTAACGATTGTATTTATAATACATTTAGTATTTTAATATCCATAACTTTTAAGAAAATCATTAATGTACTTATCCTATGTTATATAAGTCTTTTATAGGTTTTAAGACATTTGAAAACTAAGAATAAATGTTAACTCACCCATCATACTCATTTCAATATCATATTTCATATAATTTGAAAAATAATTTTTTAAATATATTTGAGTTAATCTTAATATAATGTCATAAACATAAGTATTAATGATAAAAACAATTTTTTTCTTTACTTATAAAAACTGTTGCATCATTAGATTATTTATTAAAATTGTTTAGATGCAAAAAAACATGTTAATTTATCATATCATGCACCAAGGTCCTTTTTAAGGCCATATAATGCATTGGAAAGATTGTAAATATATTAAGGATGTTTTGTATCTTCAAAAACAATAGTTTTTTAAACAAATACATTCTATTGAACATATCCATTAATAGGATATCACATCACATCCATTTGAAAAGATTTGGAATTAATGAATGCTACAAAGGATAATAGTATCCAAATAGATTCTTGTCCAACTATCGGAGCATATGTTTCTTCATAATCATTTCCCTATTGAATATTATAACAATTAGAAACTATTCAATCTATAATTCAAAGTATTATTCCATTTCATCAAATTCATTTCTAATGGCCAATTTTACTCAATTTACATAAATTTATTTAGGTCTTTCAGCCAAAGTCCATACATTATTCCTTTTGAACTCGCATAGTTAATCTTCAATTTCTTTAATCTAATATTTATCACGTAAAGCCTCATCATAAATGTTTGGTTTGAATTGTGAACAAAATTATAGATGTTATACTTCATTTCATAAACATCTTCTACTCCTTACTGGTTGATTTTCATCACCAATTATACTCTCACTATGAGGATTCTAATGAAACAAAAGCCTTGGGTTTTGTTAAACCTGTTCATTAACATAAAATATAAATTCATCCTGATTGAATACTTTAGAAACAATTTCATGAGTATTTTAATTAATATAAGAGTCTTTTATAAAAGGATCATAAAGAATTTTGAAAAATGCATCATAAGATATATGTTAGGGTTATTAAAAAACAAAGGGATTAGTTTCATTAAATATTACATTTATTGTTTCTTCTCAAGAACAAGAACTTTTATTGAAAACACTGAAAGCCATATAATTAATGGAATAGACTCATAAAATTCCTTCATTATATTTTGGTGGGAATTTATGTTAATTATAATGTCTATTCAAAATGAACACTTTCCATCCAAAATATGTTGAAGAATGATACTTTTAGTTTCTAGTCATCCCATAACTCATAAGGTGTTTTATTATGAAATGGTCCAATTAAAACATTATTTATTTTATATTAATCTTTACACACAACTTCAACCCAAAAAGTTTTCGCACTATAATATTCAGTCAACATGGTTGTAACACCCTAAAATTTTATGACAAAGATTCTTTTTAATTTCTTTGATTTATTGTGTTGTATGCTACTCCAAGATTAGAATTCACTATACGTAACACCTTATTATATTGTAGTATATGCAAACACTAATCTTGGCTTCTGTTGCACGCAAGAGAGACCTTCCTCAACAGCGTGTGTTGTACACAATACCGAGTTTCACTAAACAATGATATATTATTATAACATTATAAACTACCATTTATTAATAGTTTTAACAAAATTTTAAATTTTATAACAATATAATTCATCTTACACATATTCTAGAACATGGTATTAGAACAAAATAAATTTTTTGGGTAAAATGAGTACTTTTCAAAAAATTCAGTTTTGTCTCATTTTAATGGCGCACCCACTTTAAATATAGTTTTTCACCAGTTTCTAGGTTCAATTTGACAAATTAAATTCTTCCTTGGATCCGGATATTAAAATTTACTTTCAATAAATTTTTGATATTTTTCTGATTAGTTTCATATTTTGATGAATAGTAAAAATACGCTAACTTTTAATTAAAAATAAATTTTTTCATCAAGATAATTTATATAGTTAAATTATTATATTTAATAGTTTTAAAGTATAAATAGAATATTTTTTCATCAAGATAATTCATAGGTAAAAACATTTCAATCATTGGAAATGTTTTAGCTTTTTAAACTCGTTTTCTCAACATCCAGATTAATTTTAAATTAAATACTGCCACTTCTGTATATAGAATTTGGAAAAATTAATTTCATATTTGGAATTAGTTGTTGAAACTAATTTTAATAGGCTAATTTTTATTTTTAGGCATTATGAATAGTAACTACGGTAACTTTTATTTACTATAGTTAAAGGTAAATCAAGTAATTAAAGGGGAAATATAACATTATTAAATTATTATAACAATTGTATTAATAATATTGGATCATTATATTTTTCCCTAAATAATTCGTGGGTCTAAATGGAATCTATTTTAACCCATTTTTGTGATTAAACATTTAATTTATTTTATTTAAAAAATGAAATATATCTCACTCAAAATTTAATAATTATATTATTTTTAATATAATGTTATACAGAATATAAATTGGATTATAAATACTAATTTTAAAGATACATTTTTTTATTCATCATTTTAATTTATTTTTGATTTTTAAGAAATATATAATTACCTTAATAGATTATACATTAATGATGCAGAAATTATTTATTTATTGAAAAATCAATAATGTAGAATTTTTATAATAATAATACCCATCCAGAGGACCATAAACATTACCAAACCATATTGGTCAAGTATATATATACAATAATCATCCAAGGGTAAAATTTTGGACCATTTGGAGCCTTATAAAACTGATTACTACATTTATATTATTTTCTTTTAAATGATGTCAAAGTTTTCACCTTCATACTTTAATGAAGATACAATTTTAAAGGTCGGTTGTTTTAGAATTTATATTAGAATAAAATTATTATTATGAAATAAACTATATATATCATTATCATAGTATTTTATTTTTAATTTTTATGAGATGAATATATATATTATATAATTATACAAAAATGTTGTATTAATTATTTTATTAAGGGAAATATAAAATAAATAAATTTAAAAGTATTAAAATAAATATTATGAACTAATTAATTAGATCCACAAATTTCCTAGATTAATATGACTTGATTGGAATCTATTTAATTGTTTTCTTCGAAGATATATTCTCATTGAATTTTATATCTATTCAAATAAATGAATTGTGACAAAATTGACACTATTGATATTTCATTAAATAACATATTATTAAATTGTTTAAAAATCACAAAAGTATTTAAAAATTAAAAATTAAAATTTATATGGCCTATCATTTCATAAAGTATCAAATTATGTTCAATTAATATCACGTAAGTTTGTATTTATAACCATTCAAAATTTATAACATTAATACCACAAATAAAATTAAATATTTAAATGGGGATAAATCAAAATGATAAGGTTTGAAATAAACTCAAAACATGTCTAAATTTAATTTTTTGATGTGATTACAACCCAATATTATCCCATATCCGAATTTGAGACACATTGGAAGTTTTTAGGAAGGTTTTGAGTTTATTATACATTAATATTTTTTAGGATTCCAAAAGTGACCCTCTTTTCTCTAATATAAGTTCACCTCCTCCCGCTCCTCCTCACACCATTTTGAGCCTTCAAGATCGTCCAACCCCTGAAAACATCTCGTCTCCACTTACCTAAAAACGTATTGTGGTCCTGATATTCATCAAATACCATATTTGGTTCCCTAAGAGGAGGTTTAGAAGAGGCACGTCAAAGAAGAGGTAATATCCTTTACCGATTCATTCAAATTAATTTCTTCATGTAATTCCACATAGTTTGTTGTTTAATAATAAATTAATAAAATAAGAATGACTCATATAATGATATGTTATTTTAAATATGAAACAAACCTATTTCACCTTCTATCCATCCCATGGAAAATTAAATCATCGCACGTGTGTACGTACGGAATACCGTTTCCACGCCGTGGTGTAATCTGTTTTCCACCACCACCATACATGGATGTGTATAATGGTGTAAAGAGTAACTATATATGATTATTATAACATGATACTACTTATACAATATTATATCATCTTTTACAATACCATTCAATAATAATGGTAACGATATCGTCACTCGTGCATAGGACTACCATCTCCAAGACACCTAGAGATTCATTCTCCATGTTAACCATTAAAGAATGATTATAAAGAATATATATAATAAATAATCATGAAATATATGACATAATATTGATACTGTAGATATATATATATATATCATCTACTTTCTTCCATTCAATTCAATAAAGAAATGAATACAGTGTTCATCTGTACGTACGGTCTACGGTCTCCATGAATAGTGTATTTCATTTCATTTATCAATCTATTATATATATACTGAATATATATGATATATAAATCATTTGTTTACATTTTCTATTTAATAAATAATGATATAATTAATAATAATATCAAGAAAAATAAGTCCAAAGACATAAGATAAATGAAACGATTTTACCCAAAACGTGGCTTTTACATGAAATTAACAAATGAAATTGTAAGTTAAAGTCATAAGTGTATAATATATGATGTCATAAATATTATTATGGTTATATTACAAGTAAATAATATGTTTAAACCCACTATACAAGATGATTGGATATATACGAAGCATATCAGACCTAGGGTAAAGGATTATTTCGTCTCACTTTTAATTCTGTGAGCCATATGCCTTAATCACTATCTATTTATTTTTGTATGGTGTTTATGATTTCCATGACGGTTTTATGATTTTTATTATGAATGATAGGATATTTAAATATTCATGTAATTCTATTTATTTTATGACATGTATGACTTCACTGATAATAAATGATAGGGGATAATTACTCCAATCTCATTTTTATCCAGGATTATTTATTCGTAAGTATTTAAGGGGGTTATGCTTATCATCCATGTCCAAGTTTTCTATAAAAAAATTATAAATTTTTTAATATTCATCCATGTATTTTTAAATTCATTTTTACCCTATTTTAACTTTTACCACATGTTATTAATGTAATCGTTCTTTTGTTTACATACGAGGTACTTTTTGACTTTTCTAGAAAAAGTATGAGAAGAATGTTTTTTTAACTTATACGGTGTGAATGTATTTTTACAGTTTCCTAACTACTTATTTTTATGTTTCTTGTATAACTTCTCTACTATTTACATGGTATAATTTATTATTAAATGATATACACTTATTCTATATTGATTATGCTATAATGGGATGATGTTTATGAAACCCATTTTATTTGTTGGGTTATAGGGAAAGATTAATGTTTATTTTGTGGAACATGAAATAATTATATCATTATGAGATGGATAGGAAATATATCTACCTCAAAATAACTGGGTAAATATTTATATATCATGATATTGACATGGATGGAATGGAAAGTAAATCTGGTTCAGTAATACAGGGCTGGAATGACAAGTAAACCCAGATCAGTAATTCACTTCGTCCACTATGATGTTCCTAGAAGAAATGAATTGGATAATATAGAAATAATATCATGTGAATAATGGTTTTCCATAGTTACATGTTTTATTACCATGTTATTTTATCATTATTGATGTTTCAGTATGATCTATGCTTTAAGTACTACCATGTTTTATGTCATTTCTCAATGATTTTGATGTTTAAACATTATGTTCATGTTTTTAAATTCAAATGTATATGGTTTGTTTTATTTTATCCATGATTACCCTTAATAATCATTTTATCTCACCCTTTATATGTTTTATTTTCCCTAGGATTTAAATAATGGTTTTAGGTAAGAAAACAAATAGGGAAGACCTTTATGCAAGATGTTGATTATCTTTCACCATGACTAGAAGATGTTGTTCTGAGTTTCCAAAGACACTATTCTATTACAGTCCATGGGTGTATATTTTTGTTATATATTAAGTATTCAAAAAAAGAAATCTATTGTTTATGTACGTCATGTTATGGGTCTCTACAGTTGGTATCAGAGAAAAGGTTTAGTTAACCTTTGGAAACTATGATAAGAAAACTTTATTGAAATCCCTAAATTAATTTCTATGGTATTTTTAGGGATGTCCCTAAGGATAGGTATATGTATAGGTTATAGTCCTAAAATTATGGTAATGATCTTATAATTAAACCTAAGATGTTATATATTGAAGGTACTCCCCCTTTATTATGTTATTTTCCTGGCAAGAGTTTTTCCTCTCACACAATTATTTTTGGGTTTTAGATGATGGCTGGAACCTGAAGGAACCATGTTAATCAATGTAATGGACAATGCAATGATTGTTCTCCTGAACAATCCAATGTGGTGGGAGATGGAGTAAAAAATATTATTTCTATACTTATACAATTTATGATTCATTCGAGGCTTCCAAATAAGCAGATAAAAGAACAATATTCTATTGATTCCTTAATGAGGCAACATCCACCTTATTTCATTGGGTATTCAGAACAACTTGTTACTGAACAATAGATTAGTAACATTGAAAAGATATTTTCCATACAACATTGTATAGAGCATGAAAGATTCATTTTGGCTGTTTACCTGTTAGAAGGTGAAGCAGACTAGTGGGGGACTCTAATTAAGAATACAAGGCCCCAAGATGAAATTGAATCCATATAATGGGACGAGTTCAAGAACTTGTTTTTCAGTAACTACTTCCATCTTATTCTTCAAACAAAGATGGAAGAGGAGTTCCTTGATCTTACGAAAAAGGATGATAAATTTGTTGGTATATAAAAACAGATTTAACAAGGCTTGCAAGGTATGAATATGGATTTATCATCCAACCTGAATGTAAAGTTGATTGATTCTTCAGTTTCATAAAACCATGTCTTCAAAGAGAATTATCTATAAGAGACTACAGTACCTAGGAAGAAATTGTGTGTTCTACTATCAAGGGAGAAATAAAAGATGGTGTTACATATCTATCTCATGGTTTGGACAAGAAACAAAAGATGCAGTTCAAGGAAAAATCTCAAAACAATGGTGAAACGAATGTGACTGTTTCTTTATGCTCAAAGTGTGGAAAGAATCATGGTGGATATTGTCTAAAAGGTACTATAAAATGTTTCAATTGTGGAAAAGAAGGCCATAGAGCAGTTGAGTGCCGATGTAATGGTAAAATGGTTTCTAATGATGTGAATATAGAAAAGACTACATAGAACGTTCCACCAACACTTCAATGCTACAAGTGTATGGAAATGGGGCATTATGCTAACCAATGCCCTAATCCAAGGGTTAATGATGACCGATGTCAACAACCACTTAAGTAAGATGACAAAGAGAAGTCACATGTGATCATTATTGGCGATGATGAGTATGAAAATGATGTGGTGGAATGATTAAGTGTTTATGTAATTGGATTCCAAAATAATGTTGTGGAATCTCATTTATAGTATTGGGGAATATTGGAATATTTTTGTATTGGTTTATTGTGGTTTTCAATGATATTATGGTACAGGTAACCATGAAAAGTGATTGAAATATTTTTGAAAAGAAGATAATATGTGCATAATGAAGGGATACATAGAAAATAATATGTTTGATAGTATTCATGAGCTAATGACTGATAAATGGAAAAGTGATATCCAGATTTTAGTATATATTTTTTTTTGGGTTTTTTTGTATTTGGAAAGAGTTAACTTTTGACAACATTCATGTTTTAACTAAGGTTTAATGGGTATTCATTTTTCAATGGAAAACATGATTAAGGTATTCACATGTTTGGAATGTGACCATCAAGATATATCATATGATAAATGATGGTATTCACATGCTCAGTAGATGACACTTCTAGTAATCATTTACATTATACTATGTGATTGGATAGAAGTATTTTGGATAATCCTAAAGATTGGAATTGATTATGTTGGACATCATATAGTATTTTTTTAAGGCTATAAATTTTTTTGGATATTATTTCTGGAATGTTATAATGGTGATGTTTTAGAAAAAGTACATCCTGTAGGATGGACGACAACCCGTCGTGTCGGACAAAGTTATGGGAATCGAACCCACAACCAAAGTGTGGAAGGCCTTTATTGCCTACCACTAGACTACAGGAAGTCCCTGATTAGTAGACACTAGATTTATTTTATTATGTGGTGTGAGAGATGAAGCATAAGTTCATTTTTGGAACCATATACGATTAATCTCACCATAAGATGGACTTGTGTATATAACTTTTTCAAACCTTGTGTTTGAGACAGATGGAATGAACTTTCATTCTATCACATGATCTACTAAGACTTCACGGATGAAACATTCAACTTCATTTCATCATGATATAAAGTGGAAGTTTTTCATGGAATGACCAACAATGATATTACACTAAAATCAAGTATGTTTTTCTCCTTATGCAAAAATTAATTAACATTAGGGAAATGATCTTGAAAACCAAAAATGTTGTCCTATTACCCTTTTATATGATGAATTACATGGTACCTTAGATCATCACAAATTTATGGCTTTGTGATTGTTGTATTTTTCTTATCCATTTTCTCTACCACTCTCCAACAGAACTTAATGGTTAAATTTCTCTTCCATATCCATATTTTCACCGGTGTTCAATTATGTGGAAACCCAGTGATAAGATAATTTGGGTAACCGATACATTTCATACAGTAGTTTTTAAAACTATGTTTTGGAGTTTCTTTTTACAATGTGAGTTTCTATGAAAGAAAATTTCAAGTAGTAAACAATTTATAACCCCGACGAATTTCGAGGGCGAAATTCATTTTAAGGGGGGTAGAATGTAACACCCCGAACTTTTATGAGAAAGATTATTTTTAATTTCATTGATGTATTCTATTTTATGATAAACTAAGATCAGATTTCACTATATGCAAAATGGTATTAGCATGTAGTGTACGCAAACACTATTCATGGCTTGTGTTGCACACAAGAGTGACCTTTCTCAATAGTGTGTGTTATATGCAATACCAAGTTTCACTAAACAATGATATATTATTATAATATTATGAAATAGTCGTTATGAATAGTATTAACCACATTTTGAATTTTAAAACAATATAATTTATCTTACACATATTCTAGAACATGGTATGAGAAAAAAATAAAAATTTTCAGGTAAAATGAGTATTTTTAAAAAAATGGAGTTTTGCCGCCTTTTGATGGTACGTACACTTTAAATTTTGTTTTTGACATGTTTATGAGATAAATTTGAAAAATTAAACTTTTTCCATAGAATCAATATATAATAATTTACTTTGGATAAATATTTGATAATTTTATGATAATTTTCATATTTTGGTGAATAGTCAAAATACGCTAAATTTTATTTTAAAACAACTTTTTTCATCAAGATAATTTATTTGGTTAAATTATTATATTTAATATTTTTAATTTATATATAGAATATATTTTTACCATCTAATATAATGTAAGTCATATTAATTAATTTTACATTGAATTTATAGGTAAAACCATTTCAATCTTTTGTAATGTTTTAACATTTAAAACTCATTGTCTCAACAGTGGGATTAATTTTAAATTAAATACTGCCACTTCTGTATATTGAATTTGGGAAAATTGATTCCATATATGGAATCAATAGGTCTAAATTATGTTAATATGCTACTTTTTATTTTTAGGGATTATGAACAGTAACTACTGTAAATTTTATTTACCATAGTTAAAGGTAAATCGGGTAATTAAGGGTAAATATAATATTATAAAATTACCCTAAAACATGTCTTAGTATTATTAGTTCATTATATTTTTCCCTAAATAATTATTGGGTCAAAATGTAATGTATTGGAACCCACTTGAATGTGATTAAGACCATTAATTTATTTTATTTAACGAAAGTGAAATATGTCTCACTCAAACTTATATAATTAAAGTATTTTTAATTGTAGGTGATACAGATTATAAATTACATTATAAATACTAATTTTTAATAATAATTTTTTTTATTTTTCATGGTAATTTATTTGTGATTTTTAAGAAATATATAAATACCTTAATAGCTTATACATTAATGATGCAAAAATTATTTATTTATTGAAAAATCATTTATATAGTTTTTATTACAACAATAATACCCATCAAAAGGACCATACACTTTTCAAAAACATATTGGTAGAGGATTTATATACCCTAATAATCCAATGGTCGAATTTGGGACCATTTAGATCATTATAAAATAGATTATGACATTTATATTATTTTATTTTAAATGATTTCAAAGTTGTCCACTTCATACTTTAATAAAGATAAAATTTTAATGGCTGGTTGTTTTATAAGTTATATTAGACTAAAATTGTTATTATTAAATATAATATATTTATATTCATCATAGTATTTTATTTTTAATTTTTATAAAACAAATAATCATATTAAATCATTATACAATAATACTACAGTAATTATTATTTTAAGAGAAATATCAAATAAATGATTTTAAAAGTATTAAAATAAATATTATATGAACTAATTACAGGGATCCACTAATTTTCTAGATGAATATGACTTTTTGGGAATATATTAAATTTTTTTTTTCGAAAATATATTCTTATTGTATTTTATATGAATTCAAATAAATGAAATATGTCAAAATGACACTATTGATATATAATGAAAATAAAATATTATTAAATTGTTTAAAAATCACAAAAATATTTACAAATTACAACATAAAATTTACAT
This sequence comes from Viscum album, assembly GCA_963277665.1. Classification (NCBI taxonomy): domain Eukaryota; kingdom Viridiplantae; phylum Streptophyta; class Magnoliopsida; order Santalales; family Viscaceae; genus Viscum; species Viscum album. The sequence goes on from OY728141.1 coordinate 212,929,721, forward strand.
GGTCTAAAATGTCATAAAATATCAAATTATGTAAAATTAATAACACATAAGTAAGTATTTATAACCATTTAAAATTTATAACATTACTACCACAAATAAAATTAAATATTTAAATAAGGATAAATCAAAATGATAAGGTTTAAAATAAACTCAAAAAATAACTAAATATTATTGGTTGATGAGATTAAAACCCTATATTATCTCATATCTAAATTTTAGTTACTTTTAATGTTTTAATGTGGGGTTTTAATTTAATATAAATTAATATTTTTGAGGATTTAAGAAGTGCCCCTCTCTTCTCTTATATAAGGGCACCTCCTACCTCTCCTCCTCACACCATATTGAGCCTTAAAGCTTGGAAACCCCCTAAGAATTTCTCTAATAAACTTTCCTAGAAACATACTAGAGGTCCTGGAATTCTTCAAAGTCAAAATTTAGTGACCTAAGAGGAGTTTTAGAATAGATGCGTCAAAGAAGAGGTAATATCCTTTACCGATTCGTTCAAATTCATTTCTTATTCTAATTCCTATTATTGTGTTGTTTCATAATGAAGTAATAAAATCAGTATCAATAATATACTTATATGTTATTATAAATATTAAAAAACCCTATTTCACCTTCTATCCATCCTATGAAAAACTAAATCACCGCGCGTGCGTACGTACGAAATATCGTCTCCACGTCATAGTTTAATCTGTTTTCCACAACCACCTTAATTGGATGGGTATAATGGTGTAAACAGTAACTATATATGATTATTATGACATGATACTAATTCTATGATATTATATCATCCTCTCCAATACCATACATTAATTATGGTAATGATATAATCGCTCGGGCGTATGTACGGACTACCGTCTCCAAGACGCGATGAGATTCATTCTCCATGTTAACCAGTCTAGATTGATTTTAATGTATATATATAGAAAATATTCATAAAATATATGACATAATAATGCTACTATAAATATATATATATATATATATATATATATATATTTCATTTACTTACTTCCATTCAATTCAATATGGAAATGAAAACAACGTTCATGCATACATATGGTCTACCATCTCCCTGAACAGTGTATTTCATTTCATTTATCTATCTATTATATATATAATGAATTTATATGATATATAAATCACTTTTTTACATTATTTTATTATGTATATCATGATATAATTAATAATAATATCAAGAAAAACAAGTCCAAACATGTACGATAAATGAATCAATTTTACCCAAAACATGGAATTACCATGAAATTAACAAATGAACGGGTGAGATAAAGTCATAAGTGAATCATATATGATATCATAAATATTATTATGGTTCTATTACAAGTTAATAATATTTTTAATCCCACTATACATGAGGTTCTGATTCATTCGAATCATATTAGACCTAAGGTAATTGATTATTTCGTCTCCCTTTTATTTCTGTGAGACATATGCCCTAATCACCATCTATTTATTTTGTATGGTGTTTATTATTTACATGACTGTTTTATGATTTTTATTATGAAGGATATTATATTTAAATATTATTGTAATTTTCTGTATTTTATTATATTTATGACTTCACTAATCATAAATGGTAAGTGATAATTATTTCAATCTCATTCTTATCCGGGATTGTTTATTCATAAGTATTTACTAGGGTTATGTTTATCATCAATGTCGATGTTTTCTAAAAATGTTTTCATAAAATGTTTACTATTATTAGATGTATGTTTAAAATCATTTTTACCCTATATTTACTTTTACCACTAGGTATGAATGGATTCTTTCTTTTTTTACAGATGAGGTACTTTTTGACTTTTCTGGGAAAATTACAAGAAGAATGTTTTTGTAACTTATACGGCGTGAATGAATTTTTACAGTTTTATAACACCATATTCTCATGAAGATTACTATACATGATTTCGTGATTTTTTTGATCAATTTATTTTCTTCTAGAATTTCATTGCATTTTTTGAAAAGAAAATGATTTTGAAGAAGAAAGGATATTTTCCTCAAGAATTCATTTCCAGTGTTTTATCAAAACAATTTACCATATAAGATGAAATTATTTAATATATTTATATTTAAAGTATAATTTCTTTATTATTTACATGGTTTAATTTATGACGAAATGATATCCATTTATTCCATGTGGATTATGTTTTTATGGGATGATTTTTATGAAACCCATTTTATTTTTTGGGTTTTGATGAATGATTTATATTTATTTTGTGGAACACAAAAGAATGATTTAATTATGAGTTGGGTGGGACCTATATCTCCATCCAATGATTTGGATAATATTTATATCTCATGAGATAGACATGGCTGGATCAACAAGTACATCTGGTTCAGTAATACAGGGCTGGAACAACAAGTAAACTCGGTTCAGTAATGGACTTTGTCAACTATGATGGTCTTGGAAGCAATGCCTTGGCAACTATGGAAATCATATCTTGTGCATAATGGTTTTACACAGTTACATGTTTTATTTCCATGTTATTATATCATGATTTATGTTCCATTATGATCTATTACTTACATACTTCAATGTTTTATGTCATTGCTCAAGATTTTTATGTTTAAACATTATATTCATGTTTTTAAATTCAAATTTATATGGTTTGTTTTATTTTCTCTAGGCTTACCATTACTGAGAATTTGATATCACCCTTTATATTTTTTCTTTTCCTGAGGATTTAAAGAAATGATTTATGTAAGAATACAAATAGGGAAGACCTTTATGGGAGATATTAAAGATCTTTCACCATGACTAGAAGATGTTTTTTCGAGTTTCCAAAGATACTAAACTATTATGGTCCATTGGTGTCTGTTTTTGTTAGATATTAATTATTTGTCAAATGTAATGTAATGTCTATGTATGTCAAGAAATGGGTCTCTACAATGGCACCGATTATATCTAAATGAATATGATTTCTTCTTTTAAAATCACCATTTTATAATGGAGTTCTCAGGGGTGAAATGTTATGTGTAATATTTTCTTACTTCACAAAGTATCAAAATTATAATTTAACAATTATACACCATGATAACTATGAATAGTTATCAATGAAAGGTTTTTATCATTTTTATCATTTTCTACAAATGTTTTAGAATAAAAATAGGATTAATATTTTATTTTTATAAATTAAAACCATGTATATCTAGTGCAGTGATCAACTAGAAAATATTAATAATACATCCATCTAATTAATCCAGTTTTTGTATGACCGAATAAGCCCACGTGAACCAACTATAAATCATTAGATATTAAAACTGTATTAATTGATTTTAACATGACTTATTTTTATTTTCATATTGATAAGGGTCACCAAATTTTTAAGAATCAAATCTATGTTCTAATAGATCTTAAACAAGTATTTTATTTGAAAATTTGTATAATTTTCTAAGGATATAGTGTACTTACGTTTTATTCCAAAACCATGAATGAATTTATATTGTACTAAAGAAGTATAATTTTTAGCTACTAATGTAGTGTAGGTTTAGTGTGTATAGAGTCCCATGCTGATAGGTAGAATTAATGAATTCATATATGGAAGTGTGTACTACATAGTTATCATTCGTAAAAGTGAAAAGGTAATATTAATCATATAATTTACTTTTGATTATAAGGTTGTTATTAGACAAATATGAAATAATTAAATTTAAATAAAGGTTTTTATGGGATGAACAATATTACCTATACCAAAAATCCTTCCTTGGGCATTATCTTTGAAAGTAACTCTTCATCCTTTTATTTCAATAATATTTTAAAAGAAGTCTTTATTACTAGTCATATGATGGGAACATCCACTTTCCGAGTACCATATGTTTTTGTTGATGGTACTTCCACTATTTTTCTGAAAATAAAACAATTAGTTTTTTGGAATCAAAAACTTTTTGGATCTTGAAATACAAGAATGAAAAATTTTGGGTACAACATTTGATTTGAAAAAATTGGCATTTTGGAATCCCAATGATTGTATTTATTTAAATAAGGAATATTTATTCCCATGACCTCCGCATTGACACTTTATAAAAAGTGGTGATTTTCATGATAAAATTAATTATTTAAATATAGTTTTTTTAATTATTATATCCCATTCATAAACTATTACCTTATGGATGAAGTTTTTTATACATTTTGTCAAAAACATACTTACTAATGCTGAATTTTTATAAAATTTCCTTTAAAGGAATTTTTTTATAGTTTAGACTTCAAAAAATTCTTATCCACATTCATATTATATTTTGTAGTGAGTTTTGAATCTAAAACCTTTTTCTCTGAAATAGATTTTCTAAAATAATTTGGAAGATTATTATTCTCATAATTGGCTTCATAAATATTTTTAGAGATATAATAAATTTTTTTCAAAAAATTATCAAGTTCATTAGAAAAATACGATACTTATTTTATCAAAAAGATTATTCTATAATTTTTTCTCATGTCTCTTAGTATCTTTGAATTTTTAATTTTCATAATATTTGGAAAATCTAGGAAACTCTTCAAATGAAGGAATTTCATTGTTATACATAGGTAAGGATGATTCTTCATCTAAAGATGCGGAATTATTCCCATCAAGATAATTTTCACTTTAAGACATATGGGATAAGGATTCGGCAGTGTGTACCTTTTTTGAAAAGGTGGATTTTCAATAAATATTATGATAACAAGTAAAATAATATTATCTCAAAAAGTATCATTTTTTTGAAGAATAATTTGAATATTCTCCTCCAATAGCACTCCAAGAATAATCTTTATTTAACACATTATTTCCTTTTTTCTTGTAATACATTTTCAAATTCCTCTTATAATTTCATTGTTTTATATATTTCATTTCAGATTTGTACAAGGATTAATTAAATCCATATTTATAGTATTTATAACACCTAATTTAATTATCCTTACTATCAATGTTACTATTGTGATATGGATACATAAATTCATTTTTTACAAATATCTTTTTCATCCTTTGAGAATGATTGGACAATTCATTTTTTGAATGTCCCAATTCACATGAGTTTGTTAGAACAAAAAAATTATTTGTCTTTTTGGACTTAATAACATTCTAAAGACTCTTGAATTTAATTTTATTTGATATAGAAGTAATATAACTCTACTTTTTATTGTATTAGCCTTTTATGAATCTCTTTTAATTCTATTTTCATGTTTTAAAAGGGTCCCAAACAGCTCTTTAAGGGTAACACTTATCACATTTCATTCTTAATAAACAATAGTTCATTATGATACCCACTTATTGGGAATTATTTCTATGAAAATTTGATCAAGGGTTTCATCATATTTTCATTTCGTAACCATTGATTGTAAACTGATCACAACTTTCATAAGCTATTTTTGTACCTTATATACATGTTCTCCATAAGGAAATTAGAAGGCTTGATAGTCTTTCCTTAGTATAGATATTCTTTTTTCAATATCTTTGGATGTTCCAAAATGAGTAATATATACTTTCTTCAAAATAATATTGTTTTATTCACATGAAAAAATAAGGTTATTTATATTTTTAGTCATAGAACAATTTAATTTATTTCATACATTGTAATTAAATTTATATTCCTATTTCTCTTTATTGGTAAAAAGTCTAACATCCTTAATAAGAATAATATATTTTTCTACTAGCACAACAAAGTTATCAACTCATGTATTGATCACAAAAGTAATCATTCAATCCCTCAAATATTCATAATAATTTCCATCAAATGTTTATGGTCTTGATGGATTTATATTTTTAATTGAACTAACATTATGTCCAACCATCTTTAATGAAGTAATTTTTTTTCTATTGTACATGTTAGTGTGACAAATATTTACAAACAAAACATTTTTTAAAATAAATATTGTTAACGTTAAAATATAATGTATATAAATATATATTCTGTGTAAACCACCTATAATACCAATTCTGGGATTGTAATGTATAATCTGATAGAATAATAAAATTGGGGGTGAATTTTAGGTTTGAAAACATTTCGTTTTATCTCTAAATAAATTTAACATAAAATAATTTAAACTAATTCAATTCAAAAAATCCCAGAATATATTAAAACATTAATAAAATAGGGTCTTAGGTCTGGTTATATAATTATAATAATTGGGTTGATTTTGTTAATGTAAATTAGAGGTATTAATTGAAATTAATCATATTTATGAATGAAACAATTCAAATATAGTAAGCATATAAATGATCATAATCACTATGGCTATGATGATCAGAGTAAAACAAGACAACGATTAAATAAAAATGTTTAATATATCATATAGATCAATTGAAAAGATCACAATAAAAAAATCAATAAAAAATATCATAATCATTGTATATTACTAGTGTATCATAATTAAATTGGTTTTGATTATCAAAATATTCAATAAAAACTAAATATATATAAAAGGATTCAAATTCCATTACAAAGCAGTATAAATGTAAATGTATACAATTCTATTAATCTTAAGATAATAGAATCTATTAAACATGGATAAATTTCACTCGATTTAATCATTCAAAATGTCTATCATACCCCAATAGGTGTAATACATTGATACAATGAACTAAATCTATCCTGATTTCCCTACAATCCCTTTAACATGAAGTTGATCACATCCCCTATCTTTCTATCCTCATAATCCCTCAATCAAAAAAATATTGCATTGTCTATCATCCAATCCACAGAATCCAAAGATTAGAGTCACCAACCATCATTATCACAGTAGGAAAAAAACTATTGAAATTCATAATTAAGTTGAACAAAAAATTTATAACAGACTTCAGAGTTTTTCCAACAATGCAATGATTTGATGAGCTCTCACAGGGTGTATTAAATTCATCAAAAAACTAAGCTCAATAAAATGGACTAATATTTATAGGCCAACGTCATAACAGTCATCTTGGATTATAATAATCATATTTTATACTAAAAATATAGAAGAATTAGATAGCAGGATTGAATGGCTCGAAGTCCTACATTTTTTTGATTTTTTGATAACCCATTTTCAAAGTATGAGGGGGAGACCTTACATGGCTCATAGTCTAAGAGATTACATGGCTCAAAGGCTTAGAATATTATAGACCTGAAGATATTAGGGAATTCATCTATAATATCTACTAGGAACTGCCCCTCCCCATCATCTATATCATAATATTATCTCTCCACCTTTGCATGGTCGTCTGGATAGGCTTCCTGTTCAAGCATAGGCTGGTCCCAGCGGCATAGTCATACTCTCTCATTCTGAAAAATCTATTTGGCTCTGCTCTATTCATCACTAATATCCTAAAAATCAATTTTTTTTTAAAAAAATCTAATAATTTCAAACTAATCTAACTTAAACATTATTAAATAAAAATGAAATTTATTTTGTTAAATTAAAAATTAAAAAAACTTAAATAATATAATGATTTATATCCTTAAATAATTTCTATGGTAATGATAAAATAATTGATTATGTAATGGGAAATAGTTAAGAAGTAACATTTACCTATTAAAGTATATTCTATAGTATTAATCTCTCCTCACCCCATATAAAAAATTTAATACTTAAAATTGTTATATATCTCATATAATGAATAAGAAAATTTAATTATTAAACATTTATTCAGGTAGATTCCATTCCCCCTATAGTTTTTGATTTTTCCAAATAATTTTCATCCTTAAATATGTCCGATTCTACAACACATTATCTCTAATTCCAAGAATGTTAATATTCTCTTCATTACAAAACAAGTTATCTTCCAACCCATTTCTATTAAAGTTGAGTAAATTTAATGGATATAAAATATATTTCCGCAATAAAAAAATGTAGAAGTCATGATAAATTTTAGAGGGCATTAGTCTCCATGCTAATTATAAATCTTCAAACTAGTTTACAATTAAAAATTAAAAAACCCAACATATCTCAGTCTTATCTTATAAATTATAGAAAATCATGTAACACTCGTCCTTGTAGAAAAAATTTAGAATACATTATTCACAATATAATATTCTACGTCCTTCCTCAGATTTTTATCATATCCATTTTCCTTCTTAGATATGCTTTGGATAAATTTTAAATAGTCTACACTTTTATATATGTCCCCACAAAATGTTCTATGACTAATATAGTTCATTCTATAACAACATACAAATATTTTTTACTATAAAATTTCATCCAAATTATTTCATCATATAGTTCCATCATGATTCTTGAGAGAATATACATATATATATATATGTTTAAAAATATCACCATAGGTGGATTCTATTCTTACATACAAGGAACCGAAATCGGGAATGATCATAGGTTTCATAATATGGTATTGATTATCAATCATATTATCCATTAGTTTGATGATGAAAATATTTTTTAAAATATAACCCCATTGAAATAGACTAAAGGAGACATCTAAATATTCTCAAATTCTAACCATGGTTATTATAATATAAAACTGAAAGAGGATTTTCATGAAGTATTATGAGTTAATTAATATATAGCAATGAAGGCTTATAGAGGGATATATCTTCCCACATTTCTATGAATCATTAATAAAAATATATATAAACAATTTACCATATATAATTATTCCACCTATAAATCATTGGTTGTTCAATGACAATATCTATATTTTCTTTGTCCATCTTACATATTATTATGGAAAAAGTTTATAAAACTCACATAAGATATTTAATATCTTTCTTTACCTTCTTCACAATAATAATCAAGAATGATTTTTTATAGCTTATCACTTAATACCTTCATATCAATAATTTCCTCATAAATAATTGTATATCTATGTGATACCTGGGATTATAGTGAAAATTAATATACAGTATTCATCTAGTATCTCTGAATTTTGTTATAGTATATATTGATCAATAAGATCTTACCAAATAATAATCACCCATCATTATATATGAAATCTACTAGTTTCCCATTATAAATATCTTTAATCTTATTTTATAAATCGTTACAATAGTAGTGGGGAATAAGATACTTTTCAAATCATTAGGGTTATGATATTTTTTTAACATGAGGGATGTTTCCATTTATATATTAATAACCATATATAAGATTTTTTATTATCGTAATATATGAGTCCCACTTATTCTAATCATGGTTACAACACCCTAGTCCCTCTTAATCAGTGCATCTTCCACCTTTTTTCCCTTCAAATGGTGGTAGTGTATCCAAAAATAATTTTTCATGAGAAGTTATTACAAAAATAATTTCCTAATATTGAGATTTTTCTAAAATAAAATATACCTTAAAAATTTATGATTTGTATAACTGATAAATATTTCAGAATAGAGATAGTCTTATTATATATTTATGGAAAATATTGTACCTGTTATCTCATGATATTGAGTATTTTATAATGACACTCTATTATCATAGATTAACATTAAATTACTTCTCTAGAATACCTAATAAATTATATAAAATGATTTACAATGACCTTATTAATCTAATTAATTAAGTAACATGTAAACAAAAACATTAGTACATATGTGGATTAAATTATCTCCCACTATGATCTCCATGATAATAAGCCTTCTTAGAGACTTCATACACAACACATGTCATCACAATATGGTGAAAGAAGTTGAAAAAGGGATGAGCTCAAATGCTCAATAAGGGTAATCAATGGAGACATGCAATCATAATAATGAGAATACAGTTATGAGATTGTGATTATAATGTTGTAAGATAATACAATTCGTTTAATAATATTATTAACATGAATCACATTATAAATCATGGTTTTTCCAAAGATATGAATCATATGGAAATAAAGAACATTATAAAGGAATGTATATCATAGGAATAAATCATGGAATTGAGAAAAAACAAAACTATATATAATGATTTCCATAGTAGTCAATGCATCACATCCAATTCTATATTAGTGTCAAAATTCATTTATTGAACTAGGTTCAAACCCAGTATTATTGATCTGAGTTCACTCCTCAATCTATCCATGTATTACTAAACCAAGTTCACTCTTCATTACATCAATGAAATACTAAACCAAGTTTATTTCTTATTATAGCCTTGTAATACTGAACTGAGTTCATTTAGTATTCTTTATATGTATATCTAATGGGACATAAATAATTACCAATTGTATTTTAGATATATATAGGTCTCACCTGTCTCAAAATTAAAAAATACATACATGTTCCACAAAATTATAATCTATAAAATCATAACCCAAGAATTGAAATGGGTGTAATAAACATATAATAAAATCATAACCATTTGAAAAATTTATATCATTCATAATCCTCATCAAAACCATTAGTTGTGAGAATAAGTGGCTTTTAGATGCATATGACCTGTGAAAGAGAAATGGGAATCATAAACATCATGTCATTAAAACATAATCTACTAAAAGAAAGAGTATAAACGCAAAAATTGAATCCCTTACCAAGAAGGAATGAGTAACAACAAATGGATTTCATATTTGAGGAGAAATAATATTTATATATCCTTTAAAAACATTTCATTGGGATTATAACCATTTTTCATGGAAGAATTATTTTTAAAACATAAAAACATTTCAATCCCATTATCATTGAAATAAATATTAAAAACATATAATTAATGGGAAACTGTAAAAAAATTAAAATCCTTTTTCCATGAAAATTATATTCATATATCATCTCAAAATATTTTTCAAAACATTTTTGAAAACATTATATTGGAAATAAAACAAATTTTTGACTGAAGATAGAAATACGAATAGGTTTATCTTAATTTTTTTTCTTTATTCACTTAAATACTGAATAGTATAATATATTAATAATAAATTTATATATCATTAATAAAATTATTATAAGTAAAATAAAGAGTTTTCTTGACATACTGATTATAAAAATTCATCAAAATAATCATATTCATTTACAATCTTGAAAAGAAATAGGATTTTTTTAATAAACCCTTAATATATGGTAACTTGGAATCATAACATCCATGTAAGAAAAGGAAATTACATGAAGCATAAAATACCAAGAAAATAAGAATACTTTTGATATAATATTTCAATTGAATTTATTTACACCTCAAAAAACAATGTTGGTGTACAACAAAAAATGTGTCTCAATGAAGGAAAATTGATACAAAATGGTCTTATCGATTTGGTTTCTTTTGAAACATTAAACCCTTAAAAGAAAAATCATAGAAATGATATGTAAATGTTAAAATATTTAATTAAAATAATTATATAATTCATCCTTGTGAATTATATACTCCACACAAAAGGAATTGGTGGTGAATAAAACATTATTGTCACAGAGAAAATAAAAAATGAGATAAAATTCCCTTAACTTGGGTCCTGAATCTCTTCATACACGTACAAGAATCATTTATAATAAATTAAAAATGATTATAAATATTTTATAAAATAATATTGTTATAATTAATACCATATATGGTTTTATTGAGAACTTATATCACCCTCTTGTAAACAATATTATGTTAATGTTTCACTTCATGTAATATTCTCTTTGATATTTTCTTATGTCTTAATCTTTTATATGATTGGTCCTTCTAGATATATCTTTATTTCTATTTTTCACACCATTATATAAATTTCATTTATATAAAATAAATTTTTGTTATAATTAATCTATAAAATATATAATTATGAAATGGAATACACCATTCGTGGAGATGGTAAGTCTTACGTATGCATGAATGATGTTTCTATTTGTATTTTTGTATTAAAAAGAAAAAAATAAAATGACATACAAGTATATATATAATAATATTTAATTATTCCAATATCAATATTTTATCATATATATCATATAATTTCACTAAACACATCATTAAAACATTACATGTAGTGTGTGAACGAATCACATTTCTCTGAGTGTGTGGTAGTCCATACTTCCTCAAATGAAATTATCATATTTAGAACAAATGGAAGGTAAAAAAGCTATTTTCTATAAAAAGAATAATTAATATTAAATACATTATAAATATAATATATGAAATATATATATTGATTTCCATCATAAATTATACAATGAGATGCGGTAAATGAAAAATGAACAATGATCGTTTGGTGTGGAAGGATTTCTCTCGTACGAATAAATAAAAAATTTGTTTCCCATTAGATATAGGTCTTGGTAAATTTCTGTAGAAACCCCATGTAAAAAACATCTCAGAAAACATGAAATATTTTGATTTCATAAAATAGAGGAATAATACTATTTGAGTGAGTGGAGAAAGAAAATATAGGAAATGAGTATGAGGGAGGGTGTTACCTCCTAATTGTGACACTCCTTTTGGTTTGCACAAAAGGGATTTATTGGAATGGTTTATGACAATTTTTACCCTTAAAAGAGTAATTTGGGGACATTTAAAAGTGTATTGGGAAGATCATTTCTGATCATAAGTCATTTTACAAGTTTGAATAAGTGCTAAAGGTTGTGTCCTTTTGTAGGGGTGGGAAAAGATACACTTGGAATTTTTTAAAACATGTTAGCTATGCACATGTTTTTACCTAAAATAAGTCATCCAAAACATACCAAAAAATAATGGAATTATAATGGAAGTTTAATTCCCAAATAATTTTTTATTGATAGGTTTCCTGTCATTTGGCCCCTTACGATTAATGTTTAGTGACTTATTAGGAATAATTTTACATTTATTGTTGTAATTAATTTTAATTACTCACAATTGATAGTTGGTAAAAAAAATTTGTTGAGCATAATATAAATTTTAGATATTCTGATTACAAATATGGAATCTATTTTTTCAAATTCCAATCATATAACTGGTAGGAAGTAATTTAAATATAATTCCTCGGTCGGGTCAACATTGTGGGTTTTCAATGTAAAAATATTCAAATGTTTTCAATGTTTTTATATTTAATTAGAATGTATAGTTTAGATCATTGAAACATATTGAATTATTTTCTAAAAATATAATCTAATTAATCTTTGAAACCAAATTAAAATACTTTTTATCCATAAAATTAATTTTGAAGAAAATTTTATTTTGAATTAAAATCTATTATTTTCACTATTCATTAAAAAAATGAATCCTTACCGAAATATTCAAAAAAATATACTAAACAAGTTTTTATCTTTCACATTAATGTATGAAGATTATTTTTTGTATTTTATGTTTATAAAAGTGTAAAAACTTGGATTTATAATGGGGTCTTCATTAAATTTTGATAAAACAACCTTCATAAAAAATAGTTTTTAAGAACAAAATTAGATTTATTCTTATATTATGTCAATTAGATAAATTTAATGCATATATAAAATATTTTATCAAATATATAACATCAATAATACTTTAAAAACTCTCACGAATTCTAAATAATTTAGTTTATTATTGTACAACAACTTTCTGACCATAAAGATAAAAATATTTCATGTTATATTCAATTGGTTTTCATATTAATTTCTAGTTAATTGGTAACCTATTAATTCATATAATATTTGTGTAAACCATATATTTTCTTAAATTATTTAATACTATACATAAATTTATATTTAACATCATTTTTAAATGTCATTATATAAAATAATTACATTGTAATAATATATTATTATTCATAAAAACATGTTCATGTGTGTTACACAATACACCTAGGAAAGTCATAATTATATATAATGAATGATAATGTCAGTGATATGTGTATATCATGCTAAAATTTATTTTTTCAAAAAGAAAAAAGTTATGTTGGTATAGAATATAACATATACCAAGTTGGTGGGGTATATAGAAAAAGATAACTCGGTGTTGTTTCAAATGAATATTTAAATTAGTGAAATTGAAGATAGTTATGAAGTGTTAAATAAACTGACAAAATATCTAGACAAACATGGTGTATTATAATAGGGAGTTATAAAGAATATGGTTATTACAATGTTAATAATAAAAACACATAAAACTATGATGAACTAATGGACCATATGATTCTTCAAAACTAAAGGTACTAGGATAACATTTTTTATTTCAATATCATTTTCCCCAATGTTATTGAATTTTCATGAAAAATTTTACTTGTAGGATTTCAAGGAAACATCAAACTTTTTTGTTCCTCAACCCACTTCACTACTTTCTCAAAAACAAAAAGTGATTTTTTCATTCCTGAAGCACTAACAGATCATTAGATCCATGTAATGTCATCCTATTTTTAATTAGTTATCATTATATCAATGTTTTTATAACTAGTTATTCAATATTCATAAATACACATATGTTGATATAATAATTTATTCTTAGAAACATCATCCAATTTTTAACATAATTCTTCTATACATTATTATAATTATAATAATTCTGGAAGATTAATATCCAAAATGATAGAAAGAAATTTAAAAAATCAACATAAAAATGATCCCCGGTATATAAAAATGTATGTCATGGTTGACACATTCCAAATATTTGAATAACCTCATGTAAATTATCTTGAAACATGATAATAACATGAATTACCCTAAATATATTTTGAAAACAAGCATGCTTCTTTATTTTAAAGAATATTAGATATATTACATAAATAAAATAAGTTGTACATATTGTCGATGATGACATTGACAACATTATCAACCAATAATTATATCCAAGGTAATCAGTACTATCAAATTTAAATTATCCAAATCAATCAATTATTATCTAATCAAAAGAAAATTTCCTCACCATATTGATCATGTTAAGGGTTACCTTCTCTTAATCAAAATATCTCATTTCTAGGTCATCATCACCATTAAACATATAAATTTCAATCCTCAATGAAACCTTATAATGAAAATAAATATATATTTCATGATTTATATAACATAATAGTTTAATTCCAAAACATAAGTACTTAATTCATACAACTTTATTCTTAAACCATTACTCATGCTTTATCATCATTATCCATAAAACCACATTCCTAGAATATGAACTATGAATCTTGTAATAAGGTTCATTAACCTCAATCTAATCAACCCTCTTATGAATAATATTAACAATTCTGGAAGAACATCATATACCACTCACATATAATTTGTTATATCTTTATCATAAGAAGTATAATAAATACTCATACCTCATTTCGGATTCTCATTATGAAATTTTAGTTTGGGAAATCTATTTTCATTATTCTCATACCTTCCATATCAAAAATATTCAATGTTAAGAATTTTCTATTTAGTTTTCTGTATTTAATAAAACCATAAATCAAGTGTTTAGAAACACATATCATAGAAAAAACCACATAATCAGGAAAAAGTACATATAGGTTTTCTAAATTTAGACACATGCCGTTTTATAAATGACACATCTTTTTATCCTAGGTTATTCATAGTCATATTATTTTAAAATTATTTATAATGGTTCATGATGAGTTTATAAATCTTTGAACCATATCCCTCGGGTGTGTAAAACTAGTAGAGAAATAATACATGATGGCATATACTAGCTAAACTTAATTTAGGCCCAGGATATCTTATGATATTTGTTACCCCTGGGTAAATTTGTCTCATATCCACACCCACATATAGTATCCATACATGGATTAATTTATAAGAAACAAATCACTCTATCATTTACTAAAATTCTAGTTTATTTTGTTATACATATTATTATCCTTTTACTAATCCCCATAAATTTCTTTAGGGTATTTATAATGTTTTTTCACATACAATTTTCCAATGGTTAACTAAGAAATTTCTTTGATACCAAATATAGACACCATCATGTTTCATTCATTTAATGTAAATAACATTTGTGGAATTCTCAAAATAGTATTCAAATATACGCCCAAATAAAATGTTAGTCTAATGCATTTGGAAATATTGAAACATAACCACTGGTACATAAGTGAGCTAAATTATCTTCAACTGTGTTTTTTGTGACTATTACCCTTCTTAGACACATAATACATAACACATATCTTCAAAACTTAGGTAAAAATAAAATGGGGTGCGCTAAAATTCTATTTAATTGTAAAAAATGGAGACATGTAACCATAAGCATGAGAATAATGTTATGATAATGTGATCATAACATTGTAATATAATACCATTCATATCATAAGATCATAAACATAAATCATGTCATTAATTTTGGCAATTCATAAGACATTAATCAGAATGTTGTAATAAACATAAGCCATGAAATAATTTCATATGAATAAAACATGGAATTATGGTAGAAACATAAGAATATATAATTATATCCATATTAGTCAATTCATATTTTTTGAGTCTTTATTAGTGGAAAAGTTCATTTACTAAACCATTTTCACACCCCATTCAATTCATGTATCACTAAACTGAGTTCACTCCTCATTCCAACTAGGTATTACTAAACTGAGTCCACTCCTCATTCCAACCCTATAATACAAAAATGTGTTAATTTCTCATTTTATCCATATAATATTAATCCTATTTCATTTATCATTTCATCCATTTATATCACATTAAATTTAAATAATTATCCAAAGCATTAGAAAGAGATATAGGTCACATTCATCTCATATTGAAATCATACATATATTTGCCCAAATATCATAAACAATCATAACACAACTACTAAAATGAAATGGTCATCATAAATATGTAATAATATTATAACCTATTTAAAATGATATAGGATTAACAATCATTTCATCTAAATCATAACTTGTGAAGAGAAACATTTTTCGAAATCATATAACCCGTGAAAGAGAAACATGTATCATAAACACGATTCCATAAATTAATAAAACATTCAGAGAAATAGTATAGATGGAAAAATTGTATCATTTCCCAACAAAGGATGATTAACACAAATGTATTTCATCTTGGATAAGAAGTAATTTTTTTAGATAATTAAGAAACATTTCGTGATGAAAATTTCCTTTCTTCTTTTTAAAATTCTTTTTAATACATATCATATTGAAAAATGTATCATTGAAAAAATCATCAAAAACATATAACTAAAGCCTTGAAAACGTCAAACATTTCCAAAATATTTTTTCCTATATATTATATTAAAATTTCACATCAAAACTTTTTTGAAAACATTTTCAAAAACATGGTTTTAGAAATAAAAATTATTTCTAACCGAGGAGAGAAATATGGATGGATGATTCTAACAACATCATAATCATATTATGTAAAAAATAGTAAAAAATATTACTATTAAATGGATAAATCATGAATAAAATTGGATAAGGAAACTCATGAGTTTTCTTGAGATATTGATTATAATATTTAAACAAAAGAAACATAATCATTAACAACCTCGAAAAATAGTGAGTCTGTTCAAATTTACTCGCACATTTTATTTACTCAGGACTATACTCACCAGTAATGAAAATGTAATTAAATGAAGCTTAAAATATCAAAAAGTTAAATATATTCATGATATGACAATTAAAATGTAATTATATGCACTTATAAAAATAATGTTGGTGCATAACAAAACTTGTGTCTCGAAGAAAGAAACTCTTTAAAAAATTATCTTACCTATTTTGAGACTTTTGATACATTAAACCCATGAAATAAATATCATAGAATGAATTTGAAAATAAATATAAATTTAATTATAATAGTCATATAATAAATCCATTGTTATTATACATAGCCCTCAAATGTAATGGGTGTTCATTAAAGTATGTATCTTTCAAAAATAAAAATTTAGATGAAATTCCATTACATTGTGTCTTGAATCTCTTTAAATTCATACAAGATTAATATATAATAAACTCATATTCCTTATAAATATTTTATATAATAAAATTATTATATACAATACCATATATGGTTTTATTAAGACCTTATATTACCATCTTTATAACAATCCTATGCTAGGGTTCATATTCGGGTAATATTCTTTTTGTTCTTCGCCAGCATCTTAAGTTTTAAATATTTTGTCCTTATAATTATATCATTATTTATATATTATACAAAAAGGTATAAATTTCATTTTCGTACATTATATTTATATTATACTTATGTTTAAAATATATAAGTATGAAATGTAAAACATTCTTTCGTGTGATGGTATGTCATAGGCGCGAATAAACATTGTTTTTGTTTTTATTTTCAAAATAAAAAAGAGAAATAAAATGAAATATATATATATATATATATCATTTTAATAGTACAATTATTATATCATATATATCATATATGTTCAATAAACCCATATTTAATATATTTCATGTATTATGTGAGCGAATCACATTTCTTTGAGTGTGCAGTAGTCCACACTTCCTCAAACGAAATTTCCAAACTTACACCAAATTAAATGTGAAAGATGTTTGTTTTTTAAAGGAAAAAATAATATGAAATTCATAATAAATATATATATATATATATAAACATATATGTATTATACATAAAAACACCATGAGAGGTTGTAATGAAAAAATTCACAATCATCGTTTATTGAGGTGGTATATCACTATACATATAAAATTTAAATTAATAACCCTTTAGATGGTTCTCCATATAATTTTAGTTAAAACAGTAGCATAAAAACATCATAGTATATTTAATATACTGGTTTTTATACAATAATAGAATAATAATTATTGATAGAGTGGGTAAATAAAATAAAAAAAATGTTGTTGAGTAACGGTGTTACATCTTAATTGGGTAATTCCTTTTTTACACTAAAGGGTTTCCTTGTAAAGATTTCTTCCCAAACTGAGTCATGAAAGAGGAATTGAATGTTTTTTATATTTTTTTTGGATGTTTCATTATTATATTAATTGTTTTTAGTTAGCTGAATATGTGGTATATTTGCGAGCCTTTTATAGTGGTAGAGAGTGAACACATGGAATTTTTAAAAAAAGTAAGGGGTACCAATGTTTTTACCAAAAACAATGCGTAAAAACCTACCAAACTCCATAAATTTGGGTTAATGGATGCATAAAGGCTTTCAAATGTGGTTTTTCAAAGGATTATAGGTTGTTTGGGTCCTAAAAAATAATTATTAGTCCCTTAATGAGATTAATTTTTCTTTAATCATGGTAATTAATTTGAATTACTCTCACTAGTATTTTTATTCAAAAATCAAGTTAACATTATAACAAAATATATAATTTTTTGATTCGAAATATATAAAACACTTTTATAAATTACAAACACAAAATTGGATGTTTTAAATTAAATTTAATCTCATAGCCTGGTCGATATTGCAGGGTTCTAATGTAAAAATATTCCAAAGGTTGTTGTGTTTTTATATTGAATATGAAAACGAAAATGATTCAAATAAAACAAATTTGATTAATTAATAAAATTATAATAAAATTAATTGTTAAAATAAAATTATTTTTATATTATATAATTATAAATAATTTACATGACAATCCAGTTTTGAATTAAAATCTGGTATTTTTCAATATTCATTAAAAAAATTAACCTTATAGAAAATACCAAAAAATTATCCAAACCTACAATTTATATTTTTTTCTAAATATGAAGTGTATTTTCACATAATAAATATATAAATGTTAAATAATTTGGATTTAAAATTGGTTCTCTAATAAATGGTGGTAAAACTACTTTTCTATAAATATTGGTTTTAGGCTTTAAATTTGGTTTTTCCTTATCATATGTCTACAAATTATTTTGAATGAATATAAAAAATATTTCAACAAATTTATAAAATATATAATAATTTAATATCACTCAATAATAGTAATTAAGTTAATTTCTTATGATAAAATAGAATTATGACCATAAAATAATAATATCTCCCTTAATATTCCATCAGATTTGATATAATTTTCTAAATGGTTGGTTGCCTATGAATTCATTTTATATTTATATAAATAAAATATTTTCATATATTCATTAATAATATTTTTAAACACTTATTTAATAGTGTTGTAATATCTTTTTATATTAAATAATAACATTTTAATAATATATTATTGTTTTGTAATACTCACTCTTTCAGGTTACCGAAGACATCAAAAAAAGTCATTGCTGTGTATAATGAAAGCGATCATCAATGCTCCATGTATATAAGGATACAATATTTGTTTCATATAGTGCACGATTTACATGGTGTTTCATATAACATATGCTTGGTCGGTGTAATGTGTGGGGCAAGGCAAGTTAGTGTCATGTGAAAGGAATATTTTACTTAATGAAATGCAAGATGTCAATGAAAATTTAATTCATTCAAAAATTGTACCTAAAAACTCAGGGTGTTACATTGATACATTATTTCATGGATCTCTAGTTTCATTGACACATATGAAACCACTCTATAAATTTTCCTAAAGACATAAAATACTAATTTTATTCATCCATCACTATATATTACATATCCTTTATTTCTTAATGGTATTATTAATAATAGTGCATTAAAGAATCTATTATTTAGTTCCTCAAAATTTTCATTCATAATCCCATGACCTTTGATTATAACACAAATATATTTTAAAATTGGTTATTGGTTTTCTAATCATGAATAATTTCAAAAAAAACCTACTGATTGTAACCTATGAAAATTCTTAACTTAGATAGATTTTTTATTATAGGACAATATTTGTATAATTTTGATTTTGAACTATCAAATTATATTTCATTATATATAGAAAGTATGTCCATGAAAATATGATTCCATTACACATAATTCAAATTTATTATATTCTTCATATAATTACAATTCTATAGGACTTTCTAGATTAATGTTTAATTTATTATTACACCTAACATCGATTTTAGAGTGTATTAAAATATCATCACGGAATAACAAAATTTTTCATTAATATTTTACTTGTATAATTTCTACATCATCCCTATAAATATAGTGGTTGAATTAGTTTAACCGTTTGGCATTACTGTAAACTCTTAATTTTCAATCCTTGTGTGAAATGTTATCTCGTTAATAAGATTATTCCTTACATAAAACCGATGATTAACAAAACTAAGATCAATCATTAAAAAATATACGTCTTTCTAAATGTTATAAAATATATGATTTATATGTGTAAAATGATACTTATTAATTATATTAATAGAATTTACATCCATGTAATAAATATACAAACCTATAGTCCCATTAATGTTTTTTAAAAATAGGATAAGGTTCCCCATGGTGAAAAACTAGCGAGTATAAATCATTTATCACAAAAATACTACAATTAGTTCTTCAAAAAATTAAATTCCACTTCTTCTCTTTTTTGTATTGTGTTATAGATATAGGGTTTTAATCATACACGTAATGAATACAAAACTCATCATTATGATAAAATGGATATCCCCAAATACCATTTGGAAATAAATTGTTTTATTACTTTTCAACAATCACATCCTATATCCTTATGATATCTTCCCCTACCATAGATATTTTTTTCTACGAAAATATTCTAATAATTTCACTAAAGTGGTCTTAATGAGGGGGATCCAGATGTGATTTAAATAATGAATTCTCCCACATAATAAATTGGTTTTATAATCCCTTCATAGATAGTAATATCATTATCTCAATAATAATTTCTTTCATAATGCATTGAATTTGACGCCATACCAAGGATTATGACTATGTCAATCATAGGTATGATAATAAATTTTTTTATTTGGGAATAACTATGCATCTGAAAAGATTCTTATTCATATATCATTATTGTGATATGATTTCAAACATGTTTTTTTGATTTAAAAATCATTCACAACAATATTAGGGTATAATTTTATTTTATTATAAGTCGTGAATGTTATAAAAGAGTGTATTGAACTAGAATAAAATCAATAATAATCCGACATTGATTTTATGATCACTGTTTTTTATAACATATCATTTTGAAAATAATCCTCACATTTGTTAAATTACATAATATTGGAACTTTTCCCTTTTCTAATTCTGTGATAAATTCCATGAATTCTTGGGGAATTGGTTATAATAATTAGTAACCTCATTACTATAGAATCATTAGGCATTATTATATTCTCTCACTCTCTTTCTCATTCTCAATATTGATGGTATTTTTATCCACATATAATTATAACTTTTATTCCCATTAAGCTTGATCTGGGTGTTTCTTTCCACACATATCACATTTTAGAAATAATACCTATCTTATCATCACCTTCACTATATTTTTATTTATATAGTTCTCAATAGCCCCATTTTCTTTATAATTTAAGTCAAAAACAAAACCAATGGAGAATGAAATTTCTAAATTCATGGAACTAGATATTATATTATCATATGGTGAATATGTTTTATTGTATGATGCCTTTTGAAAGAAAAACAATTTCCATTCAATGAAGAGATCAGTCATACATGTTGGATTAGGCCAATAATGTCTAGGCGTATTTGGTACTCATCTAATGATATATTAATGTATAATAAAATTTTCCCCTTATTGTTTCCTCATGATTAGGAATTTACTTTCAATACCATCACATTTGACAAAAGGAAATTATTTTTTTAATAATATGTCCTAAAAATTGTATAATATTATAGTATTTATCTCCCCAAATTTCATTGTGTTTTAGATCAATAAAAATAATTTATTAGATTCTCCCATTCGATAATAATAAACTAAGATAACATTATTCATGTTAAACCTTCCATAAGTTATAAATATCTTCTCAAGGGACTTGATTTAATGATTATATACACTTGGATTATTAATTAAGCTAAATTGATGATATTTTTTTAGGGAGTGATCTAACATTAATGTACTGTGTTAGGGCTCAATGGGTTACTCCATAAGGGAGTGGTTATTAGTCATAACCTAACTAAACAACACCGAATATAATCATAATTATCATTTCTTATGAACCAGCCTCATTAAATTCATTGAATTATTCATGAGGCAAATCCTCAAATATGTTATAGGAGTTGATAAATTTTTTTTCTAAACACACTAACAATAATTTATAAATAATTTTATATATTATATTATCTTGTAAAATTAAGATCTCTAAATCATAAAATATGATTTTATGAAGGAAAAATAATCTAAAATAGTCAGACAAATATCTTATGGTAATATTATATTTGTAACATTATGTTTTTTGTGTTCATAAATATCTAGTTCCCATAGTTTATTCTAAAATTTCTCAGATAGAATTGTAACTATCCTTAAAATGTTAGAATATATACGATGTTTACAATACTAAATTGGTATATCATTCAAGATAATGTTTCCTATTAGATCAAAAAATTTACATGTACTGGGAGAATAGAGACATATATAATTCATACATAACTATATAAAAAATAATATTAAAAACATTCATATATATCATAATTATTTCATCTATTATATCACTAAAACCATTCATTACCACTTATAAAGACCCTATGTATAATAAAAACAATTGTTTTACCACAAATTATTTGAAATGGGAGTCATATAGGGGAACATATAATTCAATAAACAAAGAAAAAATAAAACGAAATATATAAATTTTAATAAAATTATTCATATAGAAAATATCATGAAATTTGAATATATCCATCAATAACATAACAACATAAATTATCACATACATATAAATGACTAGTTTTTTATTTATATAATTCATATTTTAAAAAATCATAATCTTATTATCTAATTGTTTTACTAGGACACCATATATAAATGGGTAATTTATATCCCAAATACCAAATGTGGTTAGTCTGAGAAGACCCACTGATTAATTTTGGAGCTACATAATTTTCACCAACAACCATCACTATATATGTATAAATCATTCACTATATTAAATAAATGGATAAAAATTTCAAAACACAACCTATATGAAATAAAAACAAATGAAAACATATACCATAAATCAAGCATATAAAATTTAATTATTTTATATAGTAAATAAATAGAACATCATGGTCATAATCCATCTAGCGAAATGAGATGGATAGTATCACTATATGAAAATAAGAATTTAGTAATGGGTTTTTCAGTTGATTTCAAAGCCAACACTAAATATTCGGTAATCACCTTTTTTGATGTTTTTTTAATAAATGATACTAAATATTTTTATAAATACATTTAACATTAGTTTTTAAGAAAGTTATACTAAATATTGGTAAATTTTAAGTTCTAATAATGATATCATATTTATTATTAAAACTATAATTCATCATTTACAATTAAATATGAATTTAAATTTCAAAAAAAATAGTTATTTCATGGTAATTAGAAATAATTACTTATATAAAATTATTTATTACTAATAATTTGAAATATAAATTTATTATTAGTGAAGTTGAAAATCGGATATTGGCATCAAATGATAATAACATTGGATATGAGTTTCCATTTAAGCTCCATGACATGTAAAATCAAACCATACTAAAATTATTATAATGAAGTTAAATATTAATTTGGTCGTATGTCATTGTATAAAATTATTACTCTGCAAAAATAATTTAAATACCATTCTTCATCTTTAAACTTCTATAACTTTTGATTTTGTTTTCTATTTGGGCTTTGTAACTTCTCATATTGGTGTTTAAAACAAGATCAACACCTTATAAATTTTGAAAACCATATTCTGGATTTTTAAAGGAAAAAATAGAATGAATGCCTAAAAATTTTAATGTTTTTTTGTTTTATTCCATTATCTTTTAACATTTAATGGAATTTCATCTTCGATTTTGATGGTCTCTATTTTATTTTTTAGTGTTTTATTATTTTATTATAGTCTTTTATGTACATATCAATATGATGGTGGATAATTTTTTGTGGTCTTCTATATTTTGGTGATTTTTTTATTTATATTATATATATATATAAAGTAATATTTATTTATGTATATGTATTTATTGTTTATAAATATTTCGCTAAATTCATTTAAAATGATATATATTTGCAGATATTTATATGTGATTATTTTTATTTGTGTAAATATATATATTTATTTATATTCTATATATTGATATATATAGATATATTTTTAATTTATATTTAGTTCATGTATATTAATATATGTGTATATGTATTTATATATTTTTAAATGTTTTTATTTATTTATATTTATATTTATTTATTTATATTATCTATGAATGTCTATGCGTGTTTCATTTGTTATTTTATGTTTTTATGTTTGCATATATGTATATTGTATGTGTTTAGATATTTATAATTATTATTATATTCTGAAAAATATTTATAAACAATTTTTATTAGGTTAATATATGAATTTATATATGTGTTTATATTTATATATTTATGTATGTGTGTACGTATGTATTGAATTTATCACATCGTTATTACCAATTAAAATATTATTTATTATTAATTTACAATTAATTTAATATATTAATTTATTTATTATTATTTAATATTAATTTTTTATTATTTATATAATATATATAACATTTTTATTTTATTTTTGTATTATATATAATATTTTTTATTTTTTATTTTTTATTTTATATATTATATACTTTGTATTATATTTTAGGAATTATGTTTTATAGATTATATATTTATCATTTATTTTCACTTATTATTTATTTATTGTTAAATTATTAGTTATTAAATTGTAGTTAGTTACTAATCATTATTTATCATTTATTAAAAATTATTATTTATTATTTTTCATTTATTAATTATTATTTTTATTATTATTTATTTATTGTATGTATTATTTATATATTTCTTTATAATATATTTAAAATTTTATATTTCTTGTTAAATATTTTATATTTACTATTTAATATTTATTTTCTATTTCTTTTCTATTTATTATTTATAATTTTTACTATTATTAAGTTATTTTTATTTATTTATGTACAACTATATATATATATATTAAAGTATATTTACTCACCAGCTGAAGTGTTTGTTAGATTCAGAAAAGCTTTATTTAATAACCAAAATGTAAGAGGACCAACGCTCACTCTACAAATATATTTTCATAGTTTTAGTAATGGAAGGATAAATATGTAATGTAAAAATAAATAATTAATATAAAAGTATAGTAAAAAAACTTACTACCAAAACCAAAAAACATAAATTCTCACTGCTAAAAATTTTGTGCTACATTTTGAAAATCATAGTGAAATGGTTTGTGCCACAGTTATACATCGAAATTTTTTAAAAATATCATGAGAAAATTTAACGATGGTTCAAAACACCATTAAAAGTATTTTTCCAATAGTTTATCATTATATAATTTCACCTTTGAAGTATAAATAGAATTAAAATATGATGAAATGGACAAGAATGTTCTTTTTAAATACATAAGTATTATCTTTAAAAAAAGAAATACATTTTTCCTTTCAAAAAATTTAAAATATCATAATAGTCTTAAAACAGTAGGAATATTTATTTATTTGAAAAAATCCTAGAAAAATGTAATGTAATCACAATAATGAATAACATTCTTAACAGTAGTAAAAAATGAATTCATTAAACAATAAAAAAATCACTGGGAATATTTTTAAATAATATCAAAATTAACCCATTTGAAAAATCAAAAATAGTTTCCTTTATAAAAAAGTGTAATGAATTTTAATATAATATTGAATGAACTAAAATAAAAAAAATTATAATATATAGGATTATTTATAAATAACTAAAAATTATTGATATGGAATAGAAAGATTCATGCTCAAACATGAGAAAAAGTGTTTCATTTTGTATAAACCTTATTTCTACTAATTTGAGTACCTAGAGAGTATGAAATAGAAAGTGGCATGGAAACACCATAAATGTCAAAAGGATAACAAAATAGATTGGTTTATTGAAAAAAAAGGTTACATAATTCCTTCAATGACAATTAAATTCGAAACACTCCCAAATAAAAACAAAATTATGAAATAAATATTTACCATAGAATATTCTAACAACCTAAGATAGAAAATCCCAGAGAGAGTGTTCTCTAAATTACACTTGTAGAAGATAAAATATATAGAATCCCATGTTATAATATATTTTATTACTTCTATGAGACTATATACATACATAATTATGACATTACTATCGAAAAAAATGAAATATGGAATAAAATTCCATTGATGAATTATACATTCCTTTAATATATCCTTCAAATCATTCCAAGATTACTTTTGTGAACCTTGGGTATAAGAAATACGATTATAGTGTTAACTCAAATTCTTAGTAATGGAAATAAAATATTATAACATATAATATAATAATCAATTGTTGAGTTATATTGTAAGGTTATATATGAAAAAAATGTGTTATATAAATAAAATTATCAAAGGGGAATATATCTCTAGAATAAAAAATAAAAGTTATACCCCATTGATAGAAATATTTATTTTAAAATTATATTAATTCATAATATTGGAACATATAATTTTACTATAAATTCCTTTATCTATTAAATCAAACATAAATAAAGAATGCATACACCAACTACCCATGATAATTTTTCTGATTAGACCACTAGATGAATCGACGGAAAATATAATTTTCTACCGCAACCACAAATAAAAAATTATATTTAATTTAGAATATTAATTTTATTTAAAATATTTAAAAAACAAAATTTTAATTGTATAAAAATGAATAATAAATCATATTTTGAAAATAACATCTAATATGTCAACATTTTCTAATCAATAAAATTATAAACATAAATAAAAACCATCCAAAAAATTAATGTTGATCTTACCATTATAAAATATTACAAATAATTTATAACATAATTATAGGATATGGATATAAATGAAAATAAAATCTTTGATGACATACACATTTTGTTTGAAAATAATAGGAAATCTAATTTTTATTTTAAATATATTACAATAATTTGAATTGTTAGAATAATGAAAAAAAATATTACACTATATATCATGGAATTTTATTAATTAATATTAATTATAAATAATGTTCATGAGGGTAGGAAAATGTTCTCAGACATTAAAAAAATTATTCTTACTTTTGTTAAGAAAGTAAAAATTGACTCATACCAAAATCATTAAATAAATTCATTTCGAATGTTTTGAATGAAAAATTCGATTCCAACAGTTAATTGAAAGACACAATTATTTCATAATTTATAATTATTTTCATAATGGAAAATAAATAATATGAATGTGGAAGTGAAATATCTCCCACCAAAAATAAGAAATACGATTAGTTATTCAATTAAAAAATAATTCAGTTGATTTGAGTAACATGAGATGAAATAATAAAAAGAGAACATGAAATGTCAAATAATAACTAGAGGATAATATAATATATGAGGATTGTGATATAATGATCATATAGTTCCCAAATTTTAAATTTGTACCCCAAAAAT
Source organism: Viscum album (assembly GCA_963277665.1). NCBI lineage: Eukaryota > Viridiplantae > Streptophyta > Magnoliopsida > Santalales > Viscaceae > Viscum > Viscum album. The sequence continues at coordinate 212,957,906 of OY728141.1, forward strand.
CACAAATAATCAATAATAATTGAATTAAACCCATACCTTACATTTTTACTTGGTCAAAAAAGCACTAACCACTAGTATAATAATTAATGATTTAATTTAATAAATTACAATGAATATTTTTATTTTCATGACCATAATTCATTAACTTATAATTTCATATTTCACATTTAAAATTTGTTTTTTGAAAATAAATATTTATTTGTTAATTTTCATTTTTTCCATAATTTTTTTTGGTTCCATATTCTTAGTCATAACAAATTTTTCATGGATTCATCACCTAATAAATATTAATTATAATTTTCTATATGTTTGTTATATTAATATAGAACCACTTTAAAATTTATAAGTACTTAGGGTGACTCTTTCATGAAAACATACATATTCTATTTGAAATATTTTATTTCATAGAAGGAATTTAATTTTTATCAAATATAAATATATTTCTATATATTTCCATTAAAAAAATTTGAATGTATAATAAATTCATAAATATTCAATAATATTAATTTTATATGACGTTTCATGGTCATTTATGATATAAACATTACAACAATATTCATTATATGGTAAAAGCAACCAAAATGAGAACACTTTAAAATATTTTAATGAGTAAGAATATGATATTATGTAAGGATATTATCAATTTTCAATATGTTTAACAATTATATGAATATAACATTTATTCATTCAATTCACTTTTAAAACAAATGATATATGACTGTGATGAAAGATGAAATATTTTATCTACAGAGGAGGTGGGATGAATTTACCCACGGCGGAAGATATCATATTCAATTATTTAGATGTAAGGTAGATACTGGTTTATTTGTTGCCATTATAAAATTTTAGTTTATTTAAAAACATTATGTACTTATATTGGATTGGATACAAAGGATTTTTTGGAGGTGTTAGAATAAGGAAACTTCAATGGGATCGTTTAAGATAATCATTATTTAATTGTGTATCATTATTTAGATCTCTCCTTACATCTTTTTAGGATGGAATTTTTGTGATTCATAAAACTATATTTTATTAATAAGGGTGTTTTGAGGTGATTTTTTTATATTGGCCCAAACAATTTGGTCACTGATTTTTAAAATGTGTCAGGGTTATGGAATCCTTTTATAGGATAGAGGAGTGGCACCCTTATAAATACTTTTAACACTAAAATGATATCACTTCATTTCTCAATTTCAAGTGGAATCAATATAACTCAAATTAAATCCTAAGATAAAATATTTAGAAATTCACTATTCCAATTTTATTATATATAGAATTTTTTGATGTGAAGGACTTTATCAAAATGTTTTAATAAAGTTTAAAATGTTTAACCACAAATATAATAAATAACTTTCTCCACCCTAATATAATTTTAAGAATAAAAAGGATCTTACTATATAATTTAATTATTTGATTAAAATGTATATTTTCTATAAAATATTCAGTTTATAATGTTGGTAAAAAATAAAATTAATAGAAATAGACAAAATACATTTATAAATTGTTTTTTAATGAAGAAGATACCTTTTAGGATTAAATTTTTTTCACCAATTACATTTATGTAGTGATTGAAATTATATTTATTATTTCATTAATAAAAAATAAGTTTTATATTACATTAAAGTAGTTTAAATTTGGATTCACAATTTTATTTATGTAATTAAAAATAGTAAATATTGTTATTTTATTACAATAAATCATCAATATGGTTCTATAATGTGAAAAATATGTTTCTGAAAAAAAAAACACATTATTTTACTCTATAAATATTTTTTTTAAATATGGGTTTTGCAAAAATCTATGATATTATTATATCATGATGATTTTTTAAAACTTCGGTATTTTTAAAAACAATAGTGTCATTATTCAAAAAAAAATGTTAAAACATTTAAATAAATTTAATCCTATGATAATTTCAACCTTCCGAACTCAAAAATGATATCCAATTTATTATATTAAAAATCAAAATTTTATAAATCTTAGTTTTTAACCTAACCATGATCCATTTATATTGTAATGATTAAATAATAGACTGTGAAATTGTTAAAAAAATTGGGACGTATTATCTACTTGATATTTTATAATCATATATATTACAATATAGATTCATATATAATCATGAAAATAAATATTTGTAGAAATAATGTTATAAAAATTTTTGGCTCTATGATAATTAATAATATATAGAACAATTTTTCATACCCAATGTTGAGATAAGTATTCTTTTGAAGGGAATAACAATGATTTACATTTATCAGGTACATAAAATGATTAATATGGTCAATATATTTAGAGAATATAATAAAAGTATTTTTTTTGTAGTGGAATACCATTGAAATTTTAGTTAAATCCATTCTGAAATTAGGATTCTATAATTACATATATTTAATATTCATTTAATATGTAAAATTTCACTATGGGGTCATTTCTAGGTCTGTATGCCTTGAACACCAAAGGAATCCATGTTCCAAAATCAATTTTAATCCTCATTGGACTAGACAAATGCTACCTGAGAAACATCTTAGTAATCCTTACATACAAAATATCCACACAATTAAATAATTAATATATAATAAAACAAATTCATAAAATATTACGGTGCTATTAATAATACAAAAATGTATAATTTTATCTCTCGTAGGAGAATTGTAGAATTATAATGGCTTATAAATAGTGAATAATGTGATATATGAATACTTTTATATTCATAGAATATCATTAGGATATTATATATAATAATTTATTAATATTATTAGAATAAGAACATAGAAATAATATGAGATTATATAATTGAAAAATAAAATGTAATTGAAAATATATAGAAAATAGACTCATACATCTATATGGAAATGAAAAGGGGAAAGGGATTAATACCGGGGAATTATTTAGATATCTTGTAAAATTAATAATAATGATAATAATATATTTTATAGACAAGAATATTATCACATTAAATAAAATTTCATATATATAACAGTAAAACTATTTCAATTGAAAATAGACAATGTCCTTGAAACCATTACATTGATACTGTATTGGATTATTAAAAGTATATTATGAGACTGATTGGATAATACACCATGAAGAAATAATAAACAAAATTCAATTATTGTCTTGATAAATGCAAATCATCAAATTAAAATGATGACTTATTTAGTTTTCTAAAAAATTAAATGAAACATGGAAGTCAAATGAGTGGAGTAGAAACACATATATTAATTTGGATTCATTTAATAGAATAGGAATTTATAATAATTAAAGATATTAAATATTGAAGATAGATATGTAGTACAGATTCATTTATATTTATTTAAATATATTAATATTTTCACTTTTTGAGTAATGGGAATTAGAGATCATTATTTATTAGTTTTTTGAGTTTATTTTAATGGAATATATTAATAAAATGTTTATTTTCTCATATTTTAAGTGATCCACTATTAAAATATTTCAGCTTTAACCCAAAAAAACTTCCCTATAATGGTTATCACTAAATTTAGACCAATGGTAACAAATATTTTAGTATTTTCATGCTTAAAAATACAAATACTATCATATTTAATGAATATTATTATATTTAACCATGATTATCATATTTTAATATTCTTTAGAAAAACACCTAACATTTCCCTTTTACTAAATTAGACTTATTGGTTATATATACTAAATATATTTTATCACATTTATATTTTATATTTTTTGAGATTACCATTAAAATATATAATATTTAAATCAGTTTTCATGTGAAATACATTTCTCAATGTAAATACATTACTATTTCAATATATACACAATTATTATTGTTAATTTTATAACCAGATATGATATCCATTATAAAACAATAATACTACAATAATGAGAATGTAATTTCAAAATAAGATTAATTAAATACATTTTAAAATATTTCTAATGATAAATAAATTACATAACCATGAAATGAATTGTTTTAATATATAATAACCCTCCCTCAAACATTAATAACAATTTAATAATATAATAAAAAAATTGGATTCAGAAATAAACAATTGTTAAAAGTAATATTTACTTATGAAAATGTCATTTTGGACAAAAAATATTATTTTCCACTTACTTTGTCATTTTATAAACATGATTTGAAATATTTTGTTTAAAATTTATAAAATAAACTATTATATTATTTACATAAGATACATGTAACAATTACATTAAAAATAAAAAAATATATAATGAAATGATATTCCATTATGTACATTTATTTTCTATTGGTCATGTGAATATATAATTATATATAAGATAAATATATTAATCAAATTACCATGAATTTGGTATATATTTTATAAATTATTCAAAAAAATTATTATTTTTGTTATTATTATTATCATTAACACTATTAAACATAAAATGTATGTATTATTTGATTGTTAATAAACTATATTTGTAAATAAACCTTCAGCAAAATGGAACGAAGGCCTAGTAATTTTATTAATTTTTTGATAATACCCTTTTTATCCAGGTTGAGAGAGAATGCTTACATTAAATGTATTCCATAAAGATTGAGGCCTTGTACAAGACCTGAAGTTACATATGTTTGAGGCCTAATAAAAGACCAAAATGCCTAAAAACCAAACAACAGTAGATAATACCCTCCCTATAATCTAAATAATTTAATTCACCTATATCCCCATAATTCATAGATGATTTGCTAGAATTTTCCTATACATAGTTTCATAATGCCTAGTACTGATGGAAATTTCCATGCCCTCATGTTTGTTTAATCTGATTGGCCTACTCTGGCGTCTTCATCTTTCTCTGAATCCTCTTCTAGGACCCACTCATATGGTTTATACATTAATTGTATCATGGCCTTTCGTGACTAAAATCCCTAGTCTCAGAGGCCTGAGGTGGCCCAGAGTCATAAGGTCACCCAGAGGCCCTATACTAATTGATACGTTATGATAATATAAATATAATAAATAGAATATATAGTTAATTATTATATCATGATTTCTTCATGAAAGATATTTTCATACAATTTACTGAATTTTGTTTATCATGATTTTATGTATATCTTATAAATTTTTTATAATGATATAAATATATGTAAATAATTATTTAAATTAATGATTACCTAATGTTAATGAATATATACTCAATATTCATTTGAAAAAATAATAACTCATAAACTATCATATTATAATTATGTACTAATTTTGTTCAACTATATTTTTCATATCAGATTCTATTTTTATAATGTATCATTCACCTAATATATATAGTGTCAATTATTGAGTATGAAATAAAATGTATTATTTATCAATATTTAATTCAGATATTTATGATAAATATGCATTTTATGATTTTTGAATACCAAAAAAATTCAATTATTTATCTAATATATTTATTTATGTTTATATAAGAGCATGATAATTATATCATTTAGAATGTAAGTTTACTTTTATTTTTTTCTTATTTTATTACAATTTATTTACTATTACATTATATTATTTATTTTTATCATACTATGACTATATTATGAAAATGTATTTAACTTATTTTATAATTTGTTGTCTAAAAATAGAATAATAGAATATTGTTTCCCTAAATATAAAAGTAATTAAAAACCATTAAATCATAATATATATATATATGAAACTTATATTGTTACACCAGGATTACTGAAACTTTAGTCCCCTTAACACATCATCATGGAGGAGATATAATGAATAAATAAACGTTTTTTAAACAAAAAAGCTAACCAAAATACACTATATCTCTCTTTTTTAAAGGTCATAATGTATATCATTCATTCTTTCTTCAACATCGATAATTGATATTCATTTCTGAATAACATTTTTAAAATGTCCTATGTCATATTCAACCTATTTAGATCTCCAAGAAAATAATCCACCACTACTAAGAAGCAAACCTAAAAAACTAACTAATCGGGAAATCCATTAAACATTCAATAGGAATCAAACCAATAATAATCTCAACCTCCATCAATCAACTCTCACCCTATCGATTTGATGTTTTACCCAGATTATTAAATTATATATATATATATATATATATATATATATCTACAACTCAAACTAATGAATCCTCTCTAAATCAACCACATCTGGATCATCCCATCAATGACATACTAGAACGTTATATTGTGCATCAAACAATAATAACATATATGGTAATAATTAACCACATTTATCATTCAATGAAAACATGATTCTTAATCCCAAAATAAATTTTTTTCATTTCATGAAATTTGAATTAAATTTATTTTACCATCCATAAATAAAATATCTATAATTAAAAAATAATAATAAATGAGTATGATTCTTGTGACGCACCTAAATCTCCACTTTGTAATGAACAGAATCTCCCTTTGGTTTGTTTAGAGAGTTACGAACATTGGTTCATATCACAGGGGACCTATTTATATTATAGTTGGTATCTAATTCCTATAACACATTCTAAATTATGAATGATTTTTTTTATAAATAATCAATAGAATCTAGTAAAATCATATTTTTAAACTGTGTATTAACTACCAAAACATTTAATCTCTATAAGGAACATTTTTTTTACATATGTTTGGATAGATAGAATTTCATAAAATGTAAAAACGATTAATATTATAAAAAATAGGTATTAAATGGGTAAATGGTAAATGACTAAATATATCATAAAATTATTATTTATAAAACCATGAACCAAAAAGAACTATACAAATTTTGATAACTAAAATTTCTAATGAATTTATAAGGAACTATGATTTGAGACATTAGTAAGCATATAATTTCATAGAACATAACTTCTTTTAATGATAATGAAATTACACACACATATCGAAATTAAATCCCATAATTTTATAAATATATTGGCTGGTTGGTTATTTTATTTAGGATGGATGTTTAAAATGATGAATTTCAATTAAGGATAAATTTTTATCAATATTTAATTTCTCATACAGTAGTTAAAATAATTTTTAATGTTGGGTTTTTATAATTTATCATTTGTTAAAAATTGAAATTAATATTATTGATTTAGAAATTTATAATTTCAATACCAGTTTATAAAAATTGATGTAGAAGACACTTATAAATGGTGAAATATGAAAGTATTTAAATAATGTTTTAAAACAAATGACACTTCATTTCTTATATATTTCAAAATATATATGGAATCTACATCAATATTCAAAAAAAATATTCTAGAATGCCTTCTAGGAGGGATTTCGACATCATCGTTTTTAAAAACTACATGGAAAGTTTAATATGTTGAACGTATATATAAAAAATAAATTTTTATATACATGTATTTAAAATGAACCACATTAATTAGTATGAATACACTATAAAAATATAACAATAGTAGATAAAATAATTTATAAAATTCCGTCAATTTTTTACATAAATACAGAAAAATGAAGCAAAATTTACAAATTAATCAATATTATGATATTTTCAGTGAATAAATTTAGAGGTTTTTAAAATTCATATTACATATAGAGTGAGAAATATCAGTAAAAACCTACAACATAATGTGTGATGAATATAAAAAATAAAATATTTATTTTAATTATAAGTGTTATAAATAAACTAAACATTTTAAAATCGTTTGATTTTATTTTCATGATAATCTCTTAGTTGAATTTCAAAACACAATTTCAAATTCTACATTTGCTTGTTGAAAATGACCTTATGTTTATGAAACAATATTTTTTTATCAAATTTATTATATGTGTTGTGAAAAAAAATTATTCATTGATATAAAAGTAATCAAATTTATACTCAACATATTCAATTTTTTCTGTTTCTTTTCTTCAAAAGATATCCATGTTGATCATAATCCCTTCCATATTATAATATCAATTATTAATTATAAAAATTTGTGTGGAATGAAAATTCTAAAATTTATTAACTAAAACAATTGAATAGAATATATTAATTTAAAAAAATTAGATATTTTAACAAACACCAAATAATAAAATTTTTAACTAATATGATTTACATTTTGTTTAAAGAACATGAACAACATCAAATATGCACTGAAATAAAAAAAATAGCTTTAATAATTTCATATTTAATAGTATTTATTAATTATATATATTTTTTACATTTATATGAATGAAAAAATAGAAATAATAAACATGTATGTCTTGTAATCATTTAGATATATATTCAATTCGGACATATTAGTTTGAGTTTTTCATATATGTTTAAATGTATTTTGAGTCTATAAAACCATATATTGAAGTTTAGTCATATTGGATGTAAATATTTTATAGATACCTAATTATAATACTAATTCTTTAATTCAATGTAATATGAATTTAATTTATTCAAATAAATTTTTAATTTAAATTTAATTTCATGAAAAACAATTGTAGAATGAGAAAACTATGTAGATCACCATGTACAACATCCATGATTTAATTTTTAATAGTATTTAATGTATACATTCTTATACATACATCATCAAACATCATAAAATCATAATAAAAATATAAGATAAAAAATTATGTTTGATAACATTGCTACCCTATCAGCATCCTCAGGGTTATGTAAAGGTGATAAAACATGAAATTTTACTTTCCTTTACAGGGATTAATTTAGTTTGAGAAAGTCATATATATATCATCTGTAATAAAATATAATATTTAGTTATAAATTTATTGTTAACTGAAATAATAAAACACAACACATACCTCATATTTTATTTGGTGATAAAATTATCTGGATAATGTAATAAATAACCAACACATCATAAAATTATAGACACCTCCTCTGTAGTTAGATTAATTATAGATTTTGTTTGAATAAAATAATGTATCAGTACTTTTACCTAACCCGGCAGTATACAATGATGATGTAGATAATCTCTTAGAATATTTATAATTTTGTATGTAATAAAACATACATGTGGATCCCCGTTATTCCACTCAAATTACATGGTTGGGTCAGAATAATGAGTTATAGGATCTCAATATGCCGAATAAAAAGGTTTCTTATATCTCCACTCTTATACAATCATATAGGATGTAAATTATTTAATTATGTCCTATATAATCTCATTTATTTGTCACATATCATCCCTAAATGTTATTATTTATATATAAAATTATTCCCACGTTGATGTTTCACTTGGGTGAAAATCGTAGAGTTTTTAAACTAATAACATTGTTATACCCTCAAATATGTCCTAGGTGTGATAGATCCATTCTTTTATTTATGAATTCATTTTAAAAATCAAAAAAATAATAATCAATTGACCATTTTGTGTAAGTAGTAGGGTGGTATAGTTTTCCACAAAAAAATTCTCTCATATATTTTCTATATCAACATCTATGCATTATTTGAATTTGTGAGTAGAATCATTTGGAAAAAAATTAATGGAATCTAAATGATTACATTAGTATGATTATTGGTTCATGATAATGGGAATGCATTATAGTTCTATTTGTCATCATTTTTTATCTTGGGGTCCCAATTCACATGTATTTTAATAAATATTCATATTTGTTCTTATACAGAACATAGTCATTTGGGAAATCATGTATATTTGTATAAATAAATCCCATTATATTTAATATTTTCCTCCCTTAATTGGAATCTCGAAGCACATAGCCTTATAAAAATATCCATTTTAAATGATAAATAAATATAGTGAATCTTTCATAACTCAACCAATGTATTTCACTCATGTTATAAAATCTCATCATCACTAATAACAATGTAAATTTAGTGAGAACTGATAATAATGGTTTATCAGCATCTACATACATTTTTTGAACACATTTTTTAAATGGTTTCAACACATACATCGTGAATTAATTATTCAGGATGATTTCATATCTCACTCTAAATATATTAATCCTAATTAGATTTTAAATTTTTTGTTATTTCATCATTCAAAATCCAATGTGTATAATTATTACAAAACCTGTTAATATTCATAGGATTTTTATCTCTATACCATAATTTTAACTAATCTACACACTAAATGCATGGGGATAGAATATTATCTCTTTTTTCTAGATTTTTTATAGAAAATTATTGTGAAATTTTAGATCGTATCTTATAATCATCAGTAATTATTTTTTAATTTATCGAATTATGTTCATTAACCACCTAAAATTGAGAATAAAATTGATGGATTCATTTATAAATATATATTTAAATACATGGATTTATATATAAATAAATTTAAAACATATAAGAATATAAACATATAAAAATGAATATTTTTATATATTTATTATATATATTAAGGAAATAAAACATGAAAAACAATTTATAATAGTAAAAAAATTAATGAAATGTATTTATAAAGAAAAAATATTATATATATATATAATGTTGGCGAGAAAAATTTTTTAATCTATAAAAAATATAGAAATAGAATATTTATAGATATGAAAAATTATAAATAAAAACAAGTTAATAAAAATAAAATTATAGTCAAAAAAATTATTATAAATTAATTTATATAACAGTAAAAAGATTTTACTAAAAAAATATAATTAATACTAAGGTGGATGAAAAAAATGGATGGATGAATTAGGTTTATAACTAATAGATAATTAATTAAACATCTAAAAAAATTACATACAAACATTTGAGGCCAATAATGGGAAATAGTTCTTGGATTCTGATGAACTCACTCAAAGGAGGTAAAAATATTTAGAATATTATATGGTTAAATAGAAAAAAATTTCAAAAACTAAATATAAATAAGAAGATATCCTTTTTGACATTTTTTTGAGTTTATTTTATTTGGGTATTCATTTCCCAAATAATGTTTTGTTTCACAAAATAAATTTCGATTAATTATTATTGAGGGGGAAAATGCAATAATATGTTGAAAATAAAATGAAAGTAGGAAATACAGTGAATTTGGGGGCTATAGAAATTTTGGAGGAGGAGGTTTCAAAAATATAGTATAAAAATATGTGATATTCCCAAGTATACTAATTTTTTGTAAATTATATTAACATTATATTTATATAAAAGACACATTAAATAAATATCACTTCACTTTTAGAATTGGTTTTTTTTAAATGATGTTAACATTATAATGCTATATCATATTTTGAAACAACTCATTACATAGAATCATGACAAAATTAAAAACAATTGAAATAGATACTAAATCATTTGATTCATATACGGGATATTAAATTTTCATTTAATGGATTTCATTTATTTTTCCTTTATATCATGGTTATAATAAGAAAAAATATCATATAAAATAAAAAAACATTGGTTTTTTATAGCATGAAGATTTTCATATCTAGAGGTGGCCCAAATAGGAATATCTATATAGTGATTTTTTTTTGAAAAAAAAAACAAGTTATTATATCCTCTAAAAATTACATAAACTAAAATTATTTATATATATGAAAATTTTTTCCAGTGAATCTGGGTTTTTATCAATGATATATTTATAAAAATTCAAAAAATAAACAAACTATTCTCTTTTTAGGGAATGAAAATGCATTATTTATTGATCTATGATTGGAATCATTTATTATGATAATGATTATGTTAATATATAAACCTAATAATATGATCATGATTCATACATATAATTTAAAATCATGTTTCATGATATTGAATTTATTGTATGGTCACTTTTAGGATATATTATTGATATAACAAATTCATTTCATCTAGTACGCTAAAAATATTTCTTTTTGTGATAAAAATAACTATACCACCACTAAAAAAGTAAATTAATTTTTTTTCTTTCAATAGAATTTTTTTTATCAATTAGGTTTCAGTATTATTGTTTAATCAAACAGTGATAAATTGAAATTTCTATTACTGATAAAATAAGAACTAGAAATACTTTTATAGATGAACATTAAAGGCTTAATCAAAAAAGAAACTTGTTTATTGGATTGAAATAAAATACTTAATGATAAAACATTATTAACTCTCTCAAAATAACAAACTCCGTCATTCATATATGTTCTCTACCTTCAGGTACTTAAAGTGAACAACATTCAGATATCCAACGACCAAAGGAAAAAATATTATCAAATGTAAAATACTATTTATTTGTATAAAATATTATATTTAAGATATTTAAAGATACTTTTGAGATTAATTTTCAGGATTAATATGATAAATTATTTATTATTAATAGCTTTCATTATATTTATTTATGAGGAATTAATGGTGGGGAATAAACAACCAAAAATCTATTACAATCTAGTTTATATAGGAAGATAATTCTCAATACTTACGTTATATTTTTAAAAGTATTTAATAAATGGTAATGGATATAATATATAGTTATTATTTAATATATTCATCTTAAAATGTTTAATAACATTTGAAAATTGGTTTATAGTCTTCCTGAATAAATTTATATTATCTTTTGAGAATGAGTACACTATTATTGTAGATGATTAAAAATCAAATACACTGACGTATTTATAAAATACATCATCAATGTTGTTTTGATGCTATGATTATAGGGAAATAAATTTATTCATGGTCTGGGGACAAAGAGAATATCATTATAAATAACAAATTTCACCATCAAAACATATTAATTTGAATCTGTAATGAAAAAATTTGTTTCTTTTGGAGAACGGTATCCATATACTATACATATATGTGATATCCTTACCTATGTGCCACACAATGGTGCCCTGAGCTGTTTGGTCACCTAACCTCAGGCATGGCTCCCTATATTCCAGAGGTTATCGACTAGTAATGAGGGTTTAATGTTGATCATGGGAACACAATATCATCATTATCATAGTAATACCACAAGAAAAATAAATAAGTTGTAACCAAATTACATATATCCACAACCAGAACAATACCAAAATGACATGATAAAAAATATTATCAAAATTCCAAAAATTCGAAATACGTTATCAAAAGAGAATATTAGATATTCCATAATAGAATACATGCCACATATAAAAAGGAATACCAAAATTTAAAGACATTGAAAACTCCCAAGAATGTCACAAAAAACAACTAATTCCCTCATAAATTATTCATCCCAAATAATCCATTTTCCCAAGGTAACTTTCCCTTATCATATCTTTCAAACATAATTTCTACTTGAGTGTTATTCTGGCAGCTGAAGTAGAGTGTGAGTACAACAAAGTAGGACGCCACCATCGATGTCTAAAATAAGATCAAGTCAAAACAATATATAATGTTTTATGAATAACAAAATAAAAAAATATGGTAAACATTTTACATATATAAATAAATAAAATTTATTTAACAACATAAAATGCTTGGGTTCCTGAGGACACCAAAAGAATATAATATATCTAAATCTTATTGTTAACATTCATATTTCATAATACATTACTAAATTTCGTTATTAACATTCATAATTTCCTAATTTAATATCATTTATACAATTCATATTTCATATTACATGACTAAATTCTTTTATTACTTTTCAAAATTTCATAATTGAATCCTATTTCTACCATTCATATTTCATAATACATGATGGAATTCCATTGTTATCCTTCACCATTTCAGAATAGAATTACATTTTTACCATTTCAATTTCATAATACAATATTAATTATATTGTTACCATTCATAAATTCTTAATTTAATTTCATTAATACCATTCAAATTTCATAATACAATATTATAATTAATTAGTTCACAAATTAATTAATCAAATAAATAAAATTTTACTCTCACAACATTCTGTTAATTAATTCAACAATTATTTAATGATATATGTTTCATTAATAATTCAACAATTTTTTCATTACATAAAAACCATTCATTAATTAAATAATTAATTATTACCATAAATTACATTAATTAATTCACCAAATAATTAGTATAATTCATTAAAATTAATAAAAAAAACTCACGTAATTAATTTAAGAATTATTTTTTTAGAAATATGAAATCCTAAAAATCTTCATTATTTATTATATAATAAATTATTCCAATTTCACATTCTCAATAGTCTAATAATTAATTCATCAATTAATTTTTTCAAATTTAAATATGCATAATTAATTCATTCAAAAAATTAATCAACTCAATTTAAGAAATTAAATTATTAAATGGCCTACAAATTTTAAAATTAGATATATGGAATTGAAATTAATAAAATGGTATTTTAATTGTAGACCACATACCACAAGAAAGATGATAAACATTCGCAAATGGAAATCCTTTATTTTACCAAAAAATGAAAAATATTTCTATCTCGATTAAATTCCTAGATACAAGATTTAAAAGAATTATGAACTAAAAAACCATGAAGTAGATCCAGATCAAAAAGTGGTTAAACATCCCTATTTTTTCCTATAAGAGGAGTGGTAGAGATAGAGAGATATCTAAATGTTAAGAAACAACATTCCTCAGTGGTAAATATATTTAATCTGAGTTTTGAATTGTAAAGAATAGTGGTCATAAATCGTTGTAATTCTATAGGGAGCCTCCATAATAGGAAAAAAACAATAACTGATTAGTTGGGGTCAATTTGAGGTTAATATTTGGGTTATTGTATTTTAGAAACAAATTTTTAGAATAATTAAAACCACAAGTATGTTTTTTTTGTGCAGGGGTGTCTGGTTTTCAAAATGGTGGTTCTTAATCATTTTCCTCTTCTAATGGGAATGGTTTCTCTTAATAGGGACCATGGTATAACAAACCATGTGCAATACATGAAAACCCACTCTTTATAGGGTTTCCCAATTTTCTAGGACAGTGAACAAAGTTTTGGTAAATTACATGCCAACTGTAAACTTTCTATCCTCCTTCCAAAATTTTCAACTTCCACCCAAACACTCCCCAAGGTAAAAAAACAACTATTACCCGAAACTAGGAAAAGAAATGTACGTAAAAACAATTTTCATACTTCTCTATACATATTAGGGATCTTATAATCACATGACCTTATTACAGCTCATTATTATGATGTACTCCCAAGAATCTGTAAGATTCCAACTCAAAATGATCAATCCACTAAGCCCATATATTTCATTCTCTCCCATATTTTTTCACCTGAACACAACTATGTTTCCATATTACATGAACTATTGGCATGTTATTTCCCCAAAATAATTTCTCACTATGATCTACACATGTATCAGATGCTCATCATAATATGAATCTATCTCATGCCCAATCTCTTCCACATAGTTCATATATAAAGGGTTGGAGTGATACTGCCATATTTTTGACACATGAAAAATGTCTTGAATATAACTATATTGTTATGGATGATCCAATAAATATTCCACATTTTCAATTCTCTCCTTAACCTCAAATTCTCCAATATACATGCACTTCAACTTTCCATATCTCTAAATCTTATAGTGACATGATCTAGTCTACACTTGAACCAGTGCATGTAAACCCTATATAAACTATTGAGGGTCATAAATTCCTATCAATATATGACATCTTTCTACTATGAACCCTACCCATATTCTATTGAATCAATAGAACTGGCTCCAATTTCTCCCACACAAGACTCGATCCCAATAGATCAGACTCACTTAGCTCTATCCAGTATATAGTTTATATACATGGCCTATTATAAAGTTCCTCATATGGTTTAATTTGAATAGTTTCATGTTAAATGTTATTACAGATGAACTGAAACAAATATAGGTTCTTATATCAAGTCCCAAAATTGTATATAACACCCACACATTTAATATCCCCAATCACTAATATACTATGCTATGATTTCCCATCTCTCTATGGGTGGAAATATATACTCAAAAAAGCCTTTATACCATGTGTCCATGGAAATCAATTCATGAAGTGAGAATAAACCATGAGTAATGATCTAAATCTATTGTATGTGAAACCCCATGTAAATGGACCATCTCCAGAACATATTTCTCTCCCAACTACTATACTAATAAAGGTTCTAATATACAAATGAAATTTGATGCCTTTATCAAATGTTATACAATAACTGAGAGATCATCATTCTTCCAAGGTATCCTTGAGAGACCCCGCATTATGTACAATGTCATTCCATATCACTTCCATTCTAGAATGGGAAATGCTACAATAAACCACCATGTCATTGATGCTCATACTTCAACTATTGTTAGTTGTAGAATTGTGTAATGAAACCTTCTATAATTTTTTTCATTCCCGGCCACAAAAATTGTAGATTTAGGTCATGGTACATTTTATCACCCTTGTTTGTCCCACCTAATTTGAGAGAGGAAACTCACGAATAAAATATTATTGCATGCTTGTAGGAATGATAAAATGATTCTTGAAATAGGGGATAACTTCTGTATCTTTCATCTAGTTTGATAGTGTCTCCCCACCATCAAGTATTTTTTTTCAAGGATAAACACTATGTACCATCATAAAATATTTCCCTAACCCCTATGGAACGTCAAGATTCTAGTGAAACCGAAACAAGAGTTATCTACTACTAACACTCTTGAACCACAACAAGAATCTCAACCAGTAAAGTCATCATATTCTACTCATCACAATAATATTAATCATCGTGAGTCTAAACATTCCTTCATGAATAATCAGAAGCACTATTTCCCTTTTTGGTCATATATTCTAGCTCAAAGTCAAATTTATGCTTATATTATACCATAATTGTTTGTATTAGATTCAAATCTCGCTGCAATAATATATATATATGTCAAGATATTATGATCTCTGTACATAGTAATCTTCCAATAAAAAAGTTATTAATGCCAACAGATAAAATCATAAACCATAGTAGCGAACTCAAGGATGTCTATAGGGTAGTTTTATTAATTTAGAATCAACTTTTGAGCTCTATACACCATAACTTAAAATCCATTCATCAACACTACTCCATCTCTAATCCACGAATCATCACAAAACATTGTATACTCCTCACCTGGCTCAGGTATAATGAATATCTGTGATGATGTCAAGAACATCATCATCTCCCAGAAGTAATTATTTCATTCTTTGAACCCTTGAAACATTATCCCCTTATTAGTCAAGCCTGCAAGCGACGCTCCCAGATAGGTATTTTCTAGAATGAACCTCCGATAATATTAAGAGAATTCGAGATAGCTATTGATATTGGAAACATTATTGGGATTATCCATTCAAAAAAATACCTGTAATATTTCTAGGTCCATTAACACACCTACCTCGGAGATAGATTGACCCAATAAGTGTACCTGAGAAATCCAAAACTGTCATATACTTAGTTTGCTGTTAGATGATGCTATATCAGGGTACTCTATACAATGTCAAGATGTTGGGTATGATCATTGTGAGTTACTGACTAAACCAATACATCATCCTAAAATAATACCAAAAAAGATCTAGTTACATATGTAATATTCTATTCATCAAGTCTATAAACACTACTGCTGGGGATTTCAAGCAAAATAGCATCACAACTAACCAATATAGTCATTACCTACTTATTATTAAAGTTCTTGATATATTATATGTTTGAACACTCATGTGATGATACTGTGATAAATTTTTAACCATGGAGGAAACCCAATATCCCCTTAAATGGTGATATAGTATTCAATTCATGGAAGCGGATAGTAGTTCTTCATTTTCATATGATTCAAATTCTAGTAATTGGAAAAAATGTGAAAACTCACATCATCCTTCTGGGAAAACAACACCGGAAAACCCCAAGGGAACATACTTGGATGGATAAAACAATTATCCATTAAATATTCTAAATGAGTCTTGATATCTTAAATCTTTTTTATTGATATTTTAAATTGTGGAATAAAAACTGTTTTAGTGCCCATAATGAGAAATATATTAAATTCTATATATTTATCAGGTGGAATCCTTATGAATTATTCATGAAACAACTCATTAAACCTATACACTATGGGTGGAATGACATTCTTATTTACAGCTCCATCATCCACCAATAAACTAGTGACATGGGAGGAATTATCTCCCCTATTTGGGTGAATTGGACTAGTACAGACTGCCTGGTTATCCCACTACCCACTATGGATGTAGTTCTCTTCCATTGGTGACATAAATTTTACCCTCCTCTAGTAAAAGTATTTGTTGGATCATTATGATTTTAACCTATCCATACCCAAAATTAAGTCACATATTTACATATCTGGAATGTAGTTATCACATGGAAAGTGTTACTTAACCACCTCATGATAAAACCCTTTGAATAATAAAATGTCTCTCAATCGTACTCTAAGTGGTGTATCTATCATCAAAACCCCACTCATGAACTCCAACTCAAGGCTCACTGAAGTCAATTGTTTTGTAGAAATAGTGTAATGAGTATAAGTAGTGTGAAAAAACGAAATACCATATATAAAAGCTAAATGAATTATAAATATAAATATTTATGGACTAATCTCACTATCAATAATTTTAGGATGAATGGTCAGTAATTATCCCAGCCATCTTTTGGGCGATGTAGTCTGAGTCCCTTATGCTACACCACTCTTTAGATATGGGTTCTCTTTGCTATAATCTCCACATCCCCTACCTCTACAACAATGTCAAGTAGAACATGAACCACAATATTGATATAATGAATAATATAGCCTTATTTTACACTGTCTCTATATAGATTGTCCATCACTACACGTTTTTCACTAGTTCTAGTAGATCCTCTATGGCATCCTGCCTTTTTATTACACAACGTTTCATTAAATATTACAAACAGATGATCTTTAAAGTCATGTGTCATGGAAATCAGGAAAATAATACATGATAATAACATAAAGAATTCATAATAAATTTTTATATCTTTATCAAAGATTCATCATAAGTTCAATTACAACATCTTATAACCTAGTTACATACATCAAAGGAAAGGGTGAGCAGAAGGCCTAGTAAGGAAATCAAGGGAATCAATTTACTTGTGATATCTATAAGAACTTGATAAAAACATAAAGACATGAGAAATGGAAGTATAGTCATATCATAAATAAAATAACTGCAAACATAACTTTCATATGTGGATACAAAATTTCATTTAAACATTCATGAACTTGTCACCAAGGTATAACCCTGAGGTGTCATAAAAATTACCAAGGTTATTCACCAAGGTATCATGAAACTTGTTATCTCTAGAGATTAAAAAATTTACCAAAAGCATTAGAGCACTATCAAGGAACATCATTAATATTTCTCTATTTTCATGTTAGCCACATATATCATAATCAAACATTTCATAAATAACCCATGGAGAATAAAAGAAATGGGTTTAATTTAAAGATCGTGATTTTTTAAAAGTTTTTAACAAAATAAGATCATTATGTCATTTATAACCCATGTAAAGGGAGTGAGGGTTATAAGTATGTCAATTCCAGAATCAAATATATCATATATTATATTTATTAACACCCATAGAAACTAAATAGGTCTGGGTATTCATACAAATAAAACAATAGAATTTCTGGAGAGAAAGAGATAGAAATGTTAGGCTAAAATTTTTGCAGCATAACGCCTATATAACATGGTTTTAGAAAACACTAAAAAGAGAGGGAACAAGGTCCACCCATTCATAAATAATTCATTATATTGTTGGAATACAGAATAAAAAAATTAAGATCATTGTATGGTTATTTGAAGGAAATACCATATGAAAATGAAACTTGATGGAAGAGAGAATATGTGATTTATTTTATGAAAATTAGGTAGCCTACCAGCATCAAATATCAATTTAGATAACAAACTGATGATAGTGGAAAGGGTCTATCGATAATTAAACATGAAATAGACAGTAATGATAATATATAAGAACATACCCTCAACATAATGATATGGAAACTAAAAGACACTACATAAAGTAAGTCATGGATTAAAAGAGAACTACTACAAATACGGCTTTTATCAGCACTAAAAATGGCCTTTATCAGCACTATAATAAGCGTGGATAAAGCCGTAAGATAAGGGGGGTCCCCTTTATCAGCGCTCTGAAAAGCGCTGATAAAGACCCATCTTATCAGTGCTAAAAAAAGGGCTGATAAAAGGGGTCTTTTATTAGCGCTAAAACTAAGCGCTGATAAAAGGGTCCTTTATCAGGTCTTTGATTTAGTGCTGATAAAAGACCCCTATATTAGATCTTCCTTTATCAGCACTGATAAAAGGTAAAAAAATTAAAACAAATAAAAAAAATAAATATATAAAAATAAAATTTAAAAAATACTTCCAATCAGGTGGGCTTTTATAGTGCTTGAGCCCCCCTTTTACAACACTTTTCTGCCCCTGTACAATGTCCCACGCACCCCCTTCACCCTTTAATAGCGCTTTCTCCGATATTCCCAAAAGCGTGTGCGCCCCTACCTCTACTAGGATTTGAACTCGAGACCTCCCCCCTTGCGCACTTAAGCCTTTACCACTACTCTATTTTGATTTGTCTTCCAAATCATGATATATATATATATATATATATATATTTATTTATTTAGTTATATTTTTTTGTATAGTAATATATATTTATATTAATATATATATATATATAGTTATATTTTAATATATATATATAGTTATATTAATCTATATATATAGTTATATTAATATATTTATATATTGTTACATTAATATATATCTATATATCTATATATATTCAGTTATATTTATTCATATAATAATATATATTGATATTAATATATATATATATATATTTATATTAACATATATGTAGTTATATTAACATATATGTAGTTATATTAATATATATATAGTTAAATGAATATATATATATATAGTTATATTAATATATATATATATAGTGATATTAATATATATATTTATACTCATACAAATATATATATATAGTTATTAGATTAATATATATATATTAGATTAATATATATATAGATAGATTAATATATAGGTATATAAATATTCATATATTTGTATTTTAAAGAAAATGGATGTTAGTTATTATTTAGATAAAGCTGATATATTTGATATGTAAGTATATTTTATTATTTATATTTATAATTAAATTTTTAGGTGTGAATATATAAAAAATATGTACATATAGTTATATATTTGATTATAAAGAGTAGTACATTATAAAAACGATTAAATTTAAAATACATAATATCAATATGAATGTAATACCTAGGAATAAATTCAGTCCCCACCAAAAAAGTCAATAATACCCTGTTAAGCGAGGCTGAAAATCCACAAAATGTTAAAAAATCATTGTACCCAGACAAAAAACTCAGTTTTAGAGGGCTTATGGGCCAATTATGGACTCAAAAAACCCATGACTGGGGTTTCCATCATCAAATCAATGTAGATCTCATCGCGGGCTTCGATTTAATATGTTGTAGAGCTCAAACGGACACCCTGATCAAAAGTTATGGTCGTTTGAAGTTTGAGTTGCGTTTTCAACATATTTTGGATCTTTTCTAATTTTTTTTATTTTTTTGGTCTTCAAATTATTATTAAATTACCATTACTCCATAATAATTAGAAAATTACTAATTAAATTTTTTTTAAATTTTTTAAGAATCCATTTTCATTAAAAATCTTATATATTAAGTATATTAAGTGTAAATGTACATATATACTTATCTAAAATATATTTAAAAATTATATGTTTTATTTATATCAATATAACTATATTTATATATTAATATATTCATATATTTTTAAATTTTTTTGTGAAGTCGACCCTTCATCACCACTTTTAAAAAAAAGTGTTGATTAAGGCCCCCCCTTTATAAGCGCTACTAAACAAGTGCTGATAAAGGGGTGCGTTTATGAGCGCTTTTTCTAGTGATGATAAAGGAACCTTTTATTAGCTCTTTTTTGAGCCCTAATAAAGGAACCCCCTTTTATCAGTGCTTTTCTTTAGCGCTAATAAAGGGGGGGGGGCTACAAAAAAGGTTTTTTTGGAAGTGGAGGAGGGTGAATGATTCCCTTACCTTGAAGAGTAACATTGTAAGCTTGATTTTCAAGACCTTGGAGGCTAGAGGGAACTTTGGGCGTATTCTAGAGAGGGGGGGGGTAGAGTTTGGATGAACATAAAATGATTTGAGTGAAGAGGAAGTGGGAGATTGGGTGTGTTTATATAGGAAATGATAGGGAATTGTTTAATATTTATGTTTGGGCCACCTCACATTAAACTCAACAAAACCACAAACTAGTCCATGGTTTTTGCCCTTGTTTTCGACCAAATGGGAGTGGAAAAAATATTTTATAAGTTCAATGGCCAAAAAATTTAAAATAATAGGGTTTCTTATGTGGAGGTGAGTCACACTCTTAAAGAAAACAATTTAAAAAGTTAAAATGTTATATAAGTCATAGAGGTTCCACTAACTCACTGTAAAAAAAATAAAAAAAACCCAATATAAAATTATTTTAATTTTAAAACATATATTTTCCTGACATAGAGTTTATAGTATTTTATTACATCACTTTTGGGTCGTTATGATGTCATAAAACACATTATATATTTATACAGTATTTAATTTTTACCTAAAATTTGACTGTCTAAGAAAATTATGAAAAATTCACCATTGGATAATTTTGACATTCCAATTCTAGAAATAATATTCGTTTTATCCAAAATAATTTTCTAAATATTTTAATTTCCGTTTTTAAAATAAAAATCGTCATTTATCGAAAATACCTAGGTTTTGACAAAAATGGATTTCAGACCACTATAAAGATTACAATTGCATTACTAAAATTATAAGATAAATTATTTTGAATAATAATTAATTTAATAATAATAATAATATTTTATTAAAATATTATTTAATTCAATAATACATTAGTTTATCTAAATAGATTTCTTAGTTGAATATTTAACTAAAAATACTATGTGTTATTTATAAACAATTTAAAAAGTAAGCATAATAAAATGAAAGTACATTAATTATTATATAAAAAAGTAATGTACATAATCATAGGACTAGGGTCTTGTAACATAGCCCCTTAAAACACCTGCATAAGACTTTATGGTAAGGTGCACGATGGTGACAGATTCTTGGGGCGGCTTGTATAACATCGTTCGAGTGGTAATCTCTATCAAATTCCACTTCTCTAGTAGGCAGTTCTACTTGAGCATAATGTATTCAAGCTTGGATGGGGCTTGGTGAAGATCTAAGCCCAATTATGCAACCTCCTTTCCAAGCTCTGTTAATTGGGCTTCATACGGGGAAGCACTACTTGATGAGGCCATTGATTCCTTTGTCTTAGTAAAGAGGATGTGTTAATTCCCTATATTTATACTAATCACGTGATTACTGTTCAACAGGTATATTAGAAATGTAAAAAAATATTATCTATATTTTAAAATCCAAAAACATAAAAAAAAATAAGTGCATATATTTTATAACCATTTCACATATTAAGAAATTTAATTAGATCAATAGTTATTTACATTAACAAAAGTTTGGGTCGTTACAATCTTCCCCCCTTAAGAAATTTTTCCCCCAAAATTTTAACTCATACCATAAAAAGAGATAATTTCCGGGTACTTATTCCTCATAGCCTCCTCTGGTATCTATATGGCTTCTTCACATTTGTGGTTCATCCACATCACCTTAACATTGTTGGTAGTCTTATTGAGTATAACCTTGTCTCTATGATTCAATATCTCCAACGACTACTTCTCATGCGAGAGGTCATTTTCTAGTTGTACCAGCTTTAGTTTTAGTATATAAAATGGGCCAGGAATGTACTTCCTCACAAGGGATAGGTTGAAAACATCATGAACTTGTGAATGATTTGGAGGAAGTGCAAGTAGATAAGCCACTGATCCCACGTGATCTAACATTTCATATGGTCTAATGTACCTTAGGATGATCTTTCCATTCCTGCCAACCCTCATGACTCTTTTCCAAGGAAAATTCCAAAGAAATAATTTTTCACCAACATTAAACACCAAGTCCCTTCAACGGTTGTGGGAATATCTCCTTTTCCGACTCTGAGAAGCCTTAATGTGTTGTTGGATGGTGTTAACTTTTTTTTGTCATCTATTGTACAAGATCAGTCCCAATAAGCATTCTCTCACTAGATTCATCCCAACAAGTAAGAGTTCTACAATTCATACCATAGAGCTTCATAGGGAATTATTTGAATACTTTATTGGAATATGTTGTTGTTAGAGAACACAACTAAATGGAAATATTGATCCCATATACCATTAAATTCCATTGAGCATGTTAACAACATGTCCTTGAGTGTTTTAATAGTCCTTTCAGATTGTCTTTCTATTTTGGGTGATAGACATACTAAAATTTAATTTAGTGCTTAGATCATTTTGAAAACTTCTCTTGAATTTTGATGTGAACTTTGGATCATGAACAAATATGAAATAATGTGGAACACCATGCAGCCTTACCACTTCCTTCATTTAAATCCTGCAAAGTTGATCAAGAGAGAAGTCTTTGTGGAAGGAGATAAAATTGGAAGTCTTGGTTAGATGGTGTACAACAACCCATATCATGTTGTTTAATTTGGAAGTTCTTGGGAGTCCAGCGACGAAGTCCATAGTGATATTATCCCAATTCTATGCTGGTATGGTTAGTGGTTTCAATACCCCTTTAAAATGTTTTCACTCTGCCTTCACTTGCTAAAATACAAGGAACCTTGAAGTGTTGTTAGAAATCCACCTTTTCATATTATCCCACCAATAATGATCACGAAGGTCCCAATACATTTTTTTTGGTCCAAGGATGTGTAGGAAAAGTAGAGCTATTAGATTCATCGATCATCTCTTTCTTTACTTCCAGAATATATGGAATACATTGTCTTGTACAAAATTTTAGTACACCTTCTAGATCAATATTGAACTCTTGAAACTTCCCATCCTTCACATCCTCAAACTTCTTCTATAATAAAGGATCTTCTTTTTACCTGTGTTGATCTTCTCTAGAAATGACAGTTGAAAATCATTTGGGTTAGGGTTAATGATTTCCCATCCCTTATAATTACCATGTTCAACTTTAATAGGTCATTGATCAAAGGATCTTTTTGAATCCATATCATGGAAGAAAAAACAGGGTCTTTCCTAATTAATTCATCAGCAACTTTGTTTTCTCTTCCAATATGATAATGAGTTGAAAAATCATTATCTTTAAAAAGTTCCATCAATCTCCTTTGTCTTATGTTTGATTCTTTTTGTGTGAAAATATACATAAAACATTGATGGTCAATGTTTATATCACATTTCTCACCATAAAGATTGTGCCTCTATATTATTAGAGCAAAAATGATTGCATCTAGCTCCAGATCATGTGTAGGATGGTGCTGCTCATGAGTCTTCAACTATAAATATGCATAAGCAATGACTTTTTCATTTTGCAGGAGGATGCCCCCAATCCTTTTTAGATACGCATTGCTAAAAATAACAAATCCTTCTCCACTTAAGGGAAGAGTTTACCCAGGTGCAGTAACCAATCTCTTCTTCAACTCTTGGAAACATTTCCCACACTCCTTTTTCCATATAAACTTGACCCCTTTTGAGTTTACTTGGTTAATGGATTGTAATGTTGTGAAATGTTTTTCACAAACCTCCTATAATATTGTGATAACACCATGGAAACTACAAATCTTGGTTCTATTTGTAGACTAAGGCCACTCCTCTACAATGTTTGTCTTTTCAGGGTCAACTGTGATTCCTTCATTGGTAACAATGTTCCCTAAAAAAGAAACTTTTTTTAACTAGAAATCTCATTTTCTAAACATTTTAAAAAACCTCTCCTTATGTAGAGTTTTCAAAATAACCCTTAGATGATATTCATGCTTCTCACGACTTTTGGAATATATCAGAATATCATCAACAAAAACTACTAAAAAGTTTTCAATGTGTTTCTTAAAGACTCTATTCATAAAATCCATAAAAAATTCAGGTTTATTAGTTAGTCCTAATGGCATAACAACTAACTCATAATGACCATATCTTGATCAGAAGGTAGTTTTTGGAATATCTTCTTTCTTCACACTCATTTGATGATAACCAGATCAAAGTTCAATCTTTGAGAAGAATTGACCTCCATGAAGTTGGTCAAATAAGTCATCAATTCCTGGAATAGGGTATTCATTCTTTACTGTAATCCCATTCAGTTCTCTATAATCAATTCATATCAGCATCAATCCATCCTTTTTCTTCAAAAGGAGAACTAGTGCTCCCCAAGGAGACACACTAGGTCAAATAAAACCCATCTCCAAAATATCATGGAGTTGTTAGTTTAATTCCTCCAAATACACATTTGAAATATTATATGGGGTCGTTGATATTAGATGAGATCAAGGTACAATCTCAATAGAGAACTCTGCCTCTCTTTCTGGGGGGTTGTTCGGATAACTCATCATGAAATACATCAACATATTCCTAGATGATGGGGACATTTTATATCATTAAAAACTCATATAATTCTTCCTAATCACCAATAAACTCCATAAATATGTATATAGGTGGTTCTTATAGACAATGATCGGGTAGATATATCTCTCCTTGGAAGATAACTGTAAGTTTTACATTCAAGACTATTGAGATTTCATTACTTTTGCTTTTGATATTTGCATTTAACATTGAGAGCTATACCATCCCTAGTATAATGTCAAATTATAGCACGAGAATGACTAATACATTTTCAATAATATTGTTTTCACCAATGTAAATACTAGAATTTACAAACACTAATGATGATTGGATATTCCAACCAAGAGTCTTCACTGATAACTCTACTTTTTGAAAATTTGGGGTTGATTCTAAATTCTATGCAATCTTGGAAAAAATAAAGGAATTCATAGAACTAGAATAAAACAAGGTACTTGCAAGAATTGAGAGAACAACAAGAGTACCGCCTACTACATCATTTGTATATTCAACTATTGCTTTCATGATAGAAAAAGCATGACCTTACTCCCTTGGCCTTTTCTAAGGCTGATACTCTACTACCCATCGTTTTCGAAAGTGATTGGAAAATTTCCCATGTTGTCCACAATTAAAGCATTGGACATCAGGTAGGGCATGCACCATCTTCCCCTTGTCTTTAGTGTTTGGAAGTTGAGGTTTCCCCTCACTACGATAATTCCATGCAATATGAACATCTCTTCCACACATGTAGCATTTCCCTCTCCAGTGTAGGCAGTTCCCCAAATGCTTCTTCCCACATTTATTACACTTGGGTTGTTGCAAATTCTTGCCTCCTCTTCTTTGATCAAAGTTCCAACATAAGTTGGGATCTAAATATTTCTTCTTGTCATTTCTTTAATGAGATCACTATGTGTCAACAAACTCCATCTCTACTTTCATTTCACACAGCTTGATCTCCTCATAGCTATCATAGTATCTGTCGGCTAGATTCTTCCATATATGAGGTCTCATTACTCTAAGGAATCTATCAAACTTCCTATTTGGGTCCAGGACAACTATAGAGGTGTAATATGAAAGACTTGTGAAGTTCATCTCATGGATTCCCACAGTTTCATTCTCCTCCATCTTCATCTCGAGAAACTCTTTCTCCATTCATGTTCTCATCGATTGAGGGAAATACATGTTTAAGAATATACTTCTGAATTCTTCCCACTCCTTATATTTAATCTCCACACATGGAATTGTGTTTTAAATCATTTCCCACCACTGATCAGCTTCTTCTTCTAAGAGAGAGATTTCTAGGGTAACCTTATCTTGTTCAGAACAAAGGAGCATAGAAAAGATCCTCTCGATAGAGCTAATCCACTAGTCGGAAATCAATGGGTCAGTCAATCAACTGAATATTGGTAGTCACTGAAACCTAAATGATTCAATAGAAATTTTTTCCCTTCACAGTGAGATTGGTCTCTTAGATTGATTCAATTTATTTCCCATAACATGAGTCAGTTGGTTCATCATTCACATGAATTATTCCATTCCAGTTACTATCAGAGGGTCATTGGTGCATGGCCCATTGTGGTCACCATTTCCATCATTCTTCCTATTTCACACCATTTTCTAAATGAATAAAACCATAGTGAGAAACTTATTTCATTTAAAAATATTTTAACTATCAAGGATTTTATGTCTTAAAACATCTTGCTTAAACAATTACATTTCTTTATAATTCATTCATAAGGATTCATAAAAAGTTTGTGATTATCCAAACATATCCCATGAGAGTGTTGTAACCAAGAGTGCAGAAAGGCCCATTTTTGTGAACTAGTTCATGTTCAAGTCTATCTCAAAGTGGTGTTTTTGGGTTTTACCCCTATGTACATCTGTGCTAGAGGTGCCTCTACCTGCTCATATTGATACAAGGTTGTATTTGTTTGATAAACCATGTACTCATTTCTCACTAAAATACTAGGATGTTTTCTTATCTTTAAAAATTTCAATAGGGTTATTGCTAATTTTTTCAAATAATAAATTTTATAAATAACTAAACCTCCATCTAACACCAACTATGGAATCTCGTCTTCATATTACATAACATTTAATTACATTTTACAAATAGGGGATCTTTAAAGTCTAGTGTCTTGGAAATCAGGGACATAATACAAGATAATAACATAAAAACATTTCTAATCCATTTGTAAGGATTCATCATAGATTCATATTATGTACAATTACTACATCTTATAACCTGGAAACATACATCAAACAAAAGGGTGAGAAGAATGCCTAATAGAGAAAGAAAGGGAATCAATTTACTTTTGATATCAATAAGAACTTCATAAAACCATAAAGACATGATCAATAGAAGTATAAGAATATCATAATGAAAATAACTTGAATCTTAACATACATATGTTGCTACAACATTTCATTTATACATTCCTGAATATATCAAAAAGATACAACCCCGAGGTGTCATAAAAATTACCAAGGTTATTCACCAAGGTATAGTGAAAATTGTCATCTCTAGAGATTAAATTCTTTACCCAATGCATTGGATTGATATCAGGGTGCACGATTAATATATATATTTCTTCATGTGATCCACATAGATCATAATAAAACATTTCATAAATGACCCATGTAGAATAAAATTAATATGTTTCATTTTAAGATCGTTAAATTTTAAAAGATCTTAACAAAATAGGATCATTATGTTATTTATAACCCATGGAAAGGGAGTGAGGGTTATATGTATGTAAAATATATAATAAAATATATCGTATTTATATATTTATGAACATCCATAGAAACTAAATAGTTCTAGGTATTCATATAAATAAGACAAGAGAATTTATGGATAGAAAGAGATATAAATTTTGAGGTGAAATTTCTGCAACATAACGACTATATAACAAGGTTTTAGAAAACAATAAAAATAGATGGGAAAAGGGTCACCCACTCATAAATAACTCATTATACATTAGGGGTACATAATGAAAATAAATAATATCATTTTACGATTATTTGAAGGAAGTACCATATGAAAATGAAACTTGAAGGAAGAGAGAATATGTGATTTCCTTTACGAAAATCCGGCAGCCTAACATCGTCACATAACAATTCAGAAAATAAATTGATGAGAATGGAAAGGGTATATAAACAATTATAAATGAAATGGATAGTAATTATAACATATTATAACATACCCTCAACTTAAAGAGATGGAAACTAGGAGACACGACATAAAGGAAGTCATGGCTTAAAAGAGGAGGGTGAAAGATTCCCTTACCTTGAAGAGTAACATTGAAAACATGATGGTCTGGACATTGTGAGGTTTTAGGGAACCTTGAAAGGATTATAAAGAGAGTGGGAAATTTTTTGGACAAACATCAAAGGCCTTTAGGGAAGAGGAAGTTGGAGCTTCGGTGGGTTTAAATAGGAAAAAAGAGGGAATTGTTTAATATTTATGCTTGGCACACCAAACATTAAACAAAACAAAACCACAAAACAGGACACTGTTTTTTCCCATGGTTTCTACCAAAGGTGTTCTTAAAACAATATTTTATAAGTTAAATGGATGAGATTCATAATATAATAGGGTTTATTATGTAGAGGTGAGTCACACTCTTAAGGAAAATAATTTAAAAAGACCAAATGTTATATATGTTTTGGAGGGTCCACTAAAGATTTGTAAAATAAATCAAAAAAATCCAAAATCACATTATTTTAATGGTAAAACATATATTGTCTACACATACCGTTTATAGTATATTATTACCTCACTATTGGACCATTATGATGTCATAAAACTCATTATATATTTTTACGGTATTTAATTTTTACCCATAAATTTTATAGTCTTAGAAAATTATGAAAAATTAACTGTTGGATAATTTTGATGTCTCGATTCCAGAAATAATATTCAATATATATAATTAATTCTCCAAATATTTTAATATTCACTTTTAAAATAAAAACTGATATTTATCGAAAATTCATGGGTTTCGATAAAAGTGGATTTCTAACATCCATAAAAATTAAAATTTCATTCATAAAATTTTATGATAATTTATTTTTAATAAACATTAATTTAAAAATAATAATTATAATATTTTATTAAAATATGATTTATTTTAAAAATCCATTAATTCATCAAAATAGATTTCTTAGGCTAATATTTAACTAAAAATACTATTTTGTGCTTTAAAAACTTTTTACCAAGTAAAAATAATAAAATGAACGTACATTCATTATTATATACAAAAATAATGTACATATTCATAGTAATAGGGTATTGTTACATAGCCCCTTAAAGCACCGACATAAGACCTTAGGGTAAGGGGCGCGATGGTGACAGATTCTTGGGGTGGCCTAGATAACATCGCATGAGTGGTAATCTCTATCAACTTCCACTTACCCTGTAGGTGGTTCTTCTCGAGATTAATTTATTCAAGCTAGTCTTGGGATTGGTCAAGAGCGAATCCCAAAGATGCAACCTCCTTTTTGAGCTCTACTAAATGAGCTTCATATAGGGAAAGTCTATTGGATGAGGCCTGTAACACCCAGGACTTTTATGAGAAATATTATGTTTTTATGTTATATAAATCATCAATGGGATCATTCACTACACACAACACAATCATGGCTTCCTCAATACACAAATGAGGCCTTCCTCGATAGCTTGCGTTGTACGCAAAACCGAGTTTCACTAAACAAATATATGTTATTAAAATATTATTCAAACTCGCCGTTATGAATAGTAATAACCACTTTTTAAAATTTTATGAATTTTATTTTTCAAAATGGACTTCATTTTTGGATTCGGAATATCGAAATTAGCCTAGGGTGAAATTTAGGTATTTTTCGGAAAACTTTCAATTATTGATGAATAGTGAAAACATTGTGTTACTATTTAAAAACCAACTTTTTATTTAAAGAATTAATTATATTATTTAAATTTATTTTAGTTAAAAATTGATACATAATACCTATATAAGTTCAATTTAATTCATTGGAGTCATTTTATAATAATTTTAGATATATAAAAATTTTATTGAACTTTTCACCGTCTTTTACCCATCTCATAAGAGAATATCCAAATCACATCAAACTTAATTTTACATCTTTTGTGAGTGTAATTTCGAAAATCCGAGAGACATGGATAATTTCTGTAAGTAAAATGTGGTTCAATGAGAAGAAAATATGTTTTGGTGAATAGAAACTTTTTACTTTTTTTACCACGGTTAAAAGTAAATAGGGTAATTAAGGGTTAAAATGATATTATTATTACCATAACACATGTCCTAATTCTATTAGATAAGTTTAATTCGACCAAAAACAACCATAAGAATAAAATATGGCCATTTAGGCTCACATGGATTAGATTAGGACATTTATTATTAATTTATTTAAAGAAGGGTTAAAATAGTTAAAATCAAAGTTTAAAAACTAAATAATTTTCAATATAGGGTTATACACAAGATAAATCCTACTATAAATATTAATTATAAAGATAAAAATATTTCCTATATTACAGTATTTTATTTGTAATTTTTAGACATTAAATAATTTAATTTGTTTATGAAACATTGATGATGCAGTAATTATCTTATTAATGAAATATTGACATAATTGATGTTATAAATACCCAAATAAATATAACTTCAGACTTTTTATGAATTACAATAATTTTAAATGTTAATATGACATGTTATTATTGGTTTAATTAACTTTTTTCGAACTAATCCTTCTGTTTTTATTTTCATAAAAATCAATTACAAAATAGTGACAAAATTGACATAAAATTGTTTTTAAAACAAATATTATATTATTAAATTTTATTTTATTCCTAAAAATCTAAAGTTTGGCCAAATGACTTATATAAGGTTATATATATTAATAATAAACAACTTGGGGTTCTTTTGGCTTGTTATAGTAAGTTTATTAACCTTATAGTGTAAGAAAACAAGAAGACATGGTAAAAGATAAATATCTAACTTAAAGTTAAATCTAAATAATAAAGTTAAAATAGATACATAAACTGGTATAAATTATATTGTATGAGATTATTTCGACCCATACCTACCTTATCTTCTAAATAATTCAATTTGGAGCTATTAAATACAGAATATGTCTTTATAATAAAATAATGATTTTAGTTTTTCCTAATGTGCCCCTCTCCTCCCTTATTAAAGGGCACCTCCTCCCTCTCTTCCTCACACCACTTTGAGCTTTCAATCTCGTCCAAACCCTGCCAAATTCTCTTATCCACATCCCTAGAAGCATCCTAGAGGTCCTGGTCTTCTTCAAAGTCCAATTTTTGTGCCCTAAGAGGAGGTCTCAAAGAGGCGCTTCAAAGAAGAGATAATGTCTGTTACCGATTCTTTCAACTTTATTTCTTCCTCCACTTCTTCTTCTATAGTTGATTCATTATGAAGTAATAACATAAGAATCACTCACATAATTATATGTTATTATATTTATGAAACAACCCTATTTCACCATCTATCCATCCTACGGAAAACAAAATCACCGCGCGTGCGTACGTACGGAATACCATCTCTACACCGTGGTGTAATCTATTTTCGACCACCACCTTAATTGGATGGGTATAATGGTGTAAATAATAACTATATATGATTATTGTAAATTTATTTTGATTATTAAATAGTATACATACACTCCAATACAATTCTACAGTCATGGGAATGATATCATCGCTCATGCGTACGTACGGAATACCGTCTCCACGATGTGATGCGACTCATTCTATATGATCTTCATTGGATAATGATTATAGAAATGAATTAAATGAATTAATATGATATATATTACACTAATAAAATCCTATAAATGAGTTATCTATAACCAGAAAAGAAAAATAAGAATTTATTACACAAAACATGCATAAGAACAAAAAGTAATAAACAACCGAAGAACAAGTAGCAAAGAAATATTAATAATAAGAAGCTAATAATATAAACATATATGATATCATAAAAATAAGTATGATTATGGAATATGTAAATGACAATATCTAAATAATTATACAGGAGGTTCGGACACTTACAAAGCAAATCGAACCTAAGGTAAGGGAAAATCTCACAATCTCATTTTTATTCGAGATTGTTTATACTTCAGAATTTAATGGGGAATATTTATCATCCACATCCATGTTTACATAATATGTAATATTATTTCCATCCACCTACAATTTTTTAAATCCAATTTCAACCATTGGTGAGTTCTTAGTAAATTATTTTAAAGGAATCTTTTGTTGTTTTTAGTACGAGGTACTTTTTGACTTTTCCGACATAAGTACGAGATGAATATATTTTTAAACTTATACAACCTGAATGGAATTTTAGAACAATATTTCCACGAAGAATCCTTTATATGATATCATTTTTATATTTAATCAATTTATTTTAGTTTAAAATAGTATGAAATTTTAATAAAGGAAAAATGTTTTTGAAGTAGAAACGATATTTTTCTCAAGATTAAAGTTCAAGCATTTTATCAAAATTATTTTCCATCTAAGATAATATAGGGTTTTGTTTCTATCCCTGTTTTTACATTTTTATGATTATGATATGATGAAATTATATTTATGATATCCTTGTATCTTATATAGATTGTGTTATGATGGCATGATGTTTAAGAATCCCATTTTTATTACATGGGTTATGATTTAATGTATGATTTTTTATTTTGTGGCACTCATTATAATGGTGTCATTATGAGATGGGTGAGACCTATATCTACCTCCAATTCATTGGGTAAAGATTTATATCTCATGAGATAGACATGTCTGGAATAGCAGGTTGATCCGGTTCAGTTAAAAAGGACTGAAACAAGGAGTGAACTCGGTTCAGAAATGGACTTTGTCCACTAAGATAGTATTGGCAATGAGTCTTGACTACTAAGAAATGATTCTCTGTGATTATGTCTGTATTCCATAAAGTTTCATGTTTTAAGTTATGATTATTGGGATTACATTTCACTACTATGATTTATCCAATGTTATGAAATTTTGATCTCTTTTGTAGGATAAGATTTCCAAAATGGTATGTTCTTATGAATATGATGTGATTGATATTTATTTTGATTACCCTTACTAGCATTTGAGATCACCCTTTTGTATGTTTTCTTTCCCCATGTTAGGAAGAAGTATATTAAGTAATATATTCCAAAAGGGACTCTAGATATGATAAAATCAAAGGGAGACAGTGTAGATGATTTATGAACCAGTTGTTTATGATTCCCAGTTTCTAAAGTCTCTATACCTATATGGTCTATTAATAGTTTCGTTATATTTTGTAATAAGTGTGTTTCAATTCTGAAGTAATAACAATGTATGTAAAGTATGGGTCGTTATATTTGGTATCAGAGGAAAGGTATAGTCAACCTTTGGAAACTAGAATATGAAAGCCTTAGTAAAAACCCTATGGATAAGTCTAAGCATAGAACATGATCTTAGTGTTTTAAAAATGGCCATGAAAAACCTATGATAAGACCTTAAGTGTGAAATTTTATTCTTGATTATGTGTTTTTTCTATTATAATTAGTGTTTCTCACACTATTCTTCTTGTTTTTAGTCAGTAGTTGGAACCTGAAGGAACTGTGTTAATGCGGAATGCGACGGGCAATGCAATGATTGTCCCCCTGAGAAACCAAACGTTATGGGAGATGGAATGAAAAATCTTGTATCCATGATCACACAACTTTGTCAAGCTATGAATAATGCAAGACTTCTAAACGAGCAAAGGAAGGAGCAAAATTCTGTTGAATCCTTCATGAGGAAGCGTCCACCTTCATTCAACGGGTCTTCTAATCGATTATTGGCTGAACAATGGATCAGTACCACTTAAAAGATACTTTCAATTCATTAATGTTCTGAATATGATATAGTCATCTTAGCAGTATATTTTTTGGAAGGTGATATTGATCAATGGTGGAATCTTATTAAGAATATGAGGCAAAGGGATGAAATTGAGTCCATGGAATGGGACGAGTTCAAGAACTTAATTTTCAATAAGTACTTCACTCGTATTCTCCGAAAAAAGACAGAGAATTAGTTTGTTGAACTAAAGAAAAATGATGATAAATTTGTTGGTAGCTATGAAGAAAATTTTACAGGACTTACAAGGTACGCTTCTGGTATTATTGTCCAACGTAAGAGTAAGATCGATCGATTCTTTATTGACTTAAAACCAAGTCTTTGATGGGCGTTAGCCATAAAGGACTTCAATAGCAATGAGGAAATTGTTCGATGTGATCTCAAGGTCGAGATGGAGATTAAAGTAACCCATCAGTCATATTGGTTTGATAAGAAAAGGAAAATGGAATTCAAAGGAAAATCTAAAGAGCACACTGAAAATAAGATGAGTTTTCCCTTATGCTCAAAGTGTGGAAAGAATCATGGAGGGAGTTGTCTTAAAGGGAAAAGTAAATGTTTCAAATGTGGAAAGGAAGGTCATCGGGCATTTGAATGTCGCAATGATGGGAAGAAGATGTCTAGTGATGCGAACAAAAAAAGTCTACAAAGAGTGCACCTCTTACACATAATTATTACAAGTGAAAGGATATGGGGCATTATACAAATCAATATCCTAATAAAAGGTTTGTTGATAATGATCAACGTCAATAAACTCTTAATGCTAATGACAAAGGAACGTCACATGTAATTTCAATCAGAGATGTGGAGTACGATAACGAAGTGGTGAAAGGTACACATACCATCCACTCTAAAGTAGAAAATGTTATATTTGATTATAGATCCACCCACTCTTTTATTTCTGAATTACTTTCTAAAGGTATCACCGTATTACCTCAACAATTAGATGTTGAGTTAGCTATGACAACCCCTAATGGCACAACAGTTGCATCAAAAGTTTATAATTCTTCTCCGATTGAAGATTGTGGGAAAGTGCTTCCTACAAATTTCGTGATCCTTCCTATAGTGGAATTTGATGTGATTTTTGGCATGGATTGGATTTCTTTATATGGAGCTCATATCAATTTCCAAATAAGGGAGGTCACATTTCATATTCTGGATCAACCTATGATTATCTATCGATGCAAGGATGAACATAACCTTCTAGTGGTAATTTCTTCCATCTTATGGGTCTTGATTCCACTAAATGTGGGTTATTAATCCCAAATGGTTGGAGAGAAACTCACGATTAAGAATATTCCCATTGTATGGGAGTTTGATGATCTCTTTCCAGAGGAATTTTCGGGTCTTCCACCAAATCATGAAGTCAATTTTTCAATAGAACTCATACCGGGTGCTTTGCCTATTTCAAAGACACCTTATAGAATGACCCCAATTGAGTTACAGGAATTGAAGAAGAAACTCCAAGAGAATCTTGATAAAGGATTCATTCACCCTGGTGCGTCACCTTGGGGAGCACATGTTCTGTTTGTTAAGAAGAAAGATGGATCAATGAGACTCTGAATTGATTATCGAGATCTTAACAAGATCACTATCAAGAACAAATATCATCTCCCGTGCGTTGATGACTTATTTGACCAACTACACGGAGCTCAATACTTTTCCAAGATTGATCTTCGTTCAGGGTATCATCAATTAAGGTTCACAAGGGAGGATATACCAAGGACGACTTTCCGTACAAGGTATGGACACTATGAATTTATGGTGATGCCATTTGGTCGTACTAATGCCCCTGCTATCTTCATTGATCTGATGAATAGAGTCTTTAGAGACTATCTTGATCATTTTGGGGTAGTCTTTATAGATGATATTCCTATATATTAAAAGGGCAAGTAAGAACATGAAGATCACTTGAGAATTATATTCAAGACCCTAGTAAAGGAGAAGCATTATGCAAAATTTACCAAGTGTGAATTTTGGCTTCAAAAAGTTTCATTTTTGGGTCACATAATCTCAAAAGAGGGCATATCTGTGGATCCAGGAAAAACAGATGTTATTGAATGATGGTCGAGACCAACAACAGTAACTGAGATCCAATTTTTTCTTGGTTTGGATGGATATTATCGATGTTTTGTGAATTATTTTTCATGATTATCTAGTCCACTAACCAGGTTGACTCGAAAAGGAGTTAAGTTCGTGTGGACATAGGAATGTGAAGAGAATTTCTAGGAGTTGAAAAGAAGGTTATCCAGTGCACCTGTGCTCACACTGCCTTGTAGTGGAGAAAGTTTTGTGATCGATAGTGATGCATCAAAGAAGGGATTGGGGTGTGTTCTCATGCAAAATGATATAGTGATAGCTTATGCCTCATGACAATTGACAATCCATGAGAAAAATTACCCAACTCATTAAATATTTGGAGGCATTATCTTTATGGAGAAAGTTGTGATATTTATACTAATAATAAAATTTTAAAGTATATTTTCACACAAGAGGAGCCGAATATGCGCCAAAGAAGATGGTTGGAGTTGATTAAGGATTATGACTGCTCAATTCATTACCACCCAGGGAAAGAAAACAAGGTGGTAGATTCATTAAGTCAACAAGACCAGGCTAGCTTATCCATGATGAGGATCACAAAAGATCTAATATTTAAGGATTTACAAAGGATGGATATTGGAATTATAATGTAAGGGGGAAAATCGTATCTTTCTCAAATGAATGTTCAACCATCTATACATGTGAAGATTAAATAGGCACAGAAGGAAGATGTCGAGTTACCAAATAAGGTGAGAAATGTTCCTGATTTCAACATTGATTGTGATGGGATAATAATGTTCAGGAAACGGGTTTGTGTTCCTCCCATCCCCGAATAAAAAAAGGAGCTGCTGGATGAGGCTCATAGTTCTTCATTCTATATTAATCCTGGAAGCATGAAGATGTATCAGGACCTAAAAGAGTACTTCTGGTGGGATGGAATGAAAATCAATGTTGCTAAATATGTCTCTCGATTCTTGGTTTTTCAGCAAGTTAAAGCTGAGAGACAGAAGTCTAAGGGGATGTTACAACCATTACCCATACATGAATGGAAATGGGAAAACATTACTCTGGGCTTTGTCACCGGACTTCCTAAAACATCCAACGTCAATAATGCTATCTGGGTCATAGTTGATCGTCTTACAAAGTCGGTACACTTCATTGCTATTAGAGAAGATTTCTCTCTGGATCAGCTTCCCAGGATATATGTAATGGAAGTGGTAAGATATAAATGGAGTACCACTTTCCATTATATCTGATCAGGATTCGAGGTTTACCTCAAAGTTCTGGTGAAGTCTTTAGCATACTCTGGATACAGAGTTGAGTTTCAGCACTACTTATCATCCTTAGACAGATGGTCAGTCTGAGAGGACAATTCAAACTCGAGAAGATATGTTGAGAGCTTTCTCTATGGATTTCAAAGATTGTTGGGATCAACACCTACCTTTGGTGGAATTTTCTTATAATAATATATTTTACTTCTATATTCAGATGGCTCTTTATGAAGCTCTCTATAGAAAGAAATGCAGGACTCTAACTTGTTGGGATGAAGTTGGGGAAAGAAATCTATTAGGACCTGATCTTGTTAATGAGATGGTAGAAAAGATTCGATCTATTCAACAAGACATAAGAGCAGCTCAGATTCGACAAAAAAGTTGTGCCAATAACCGAAGAAAACTCCTAGAGTTTGAAGTGGGTGATAAAGTGTTCTTACGAATATCTACTTGGAAGAGAGTAATGAGATTTGGAAAGAAAGGAAAGTTGATCCCTAGGTATATCGGTCATTTTGATATACTGGATCATGTTGGGAAGGTTTCTTACTGATTGGCGCTTTCACTGAATCTCTCTTAAGATCATGATGTGTTCCATGTATCTCTCTTGAGAAAGTACATACCTGATCCTTCACATGTACTTAGCTTAGAAGTTGTACCGCTAGAGCAAAATCTTTCTTATGAAGAACAGCCCATACAGATTCTGCATCATAGCGAAAAAGTCCTACGGAACAAGACCACTCACTTAGTGAATGTTTTATGGGGGAACCACAAATTAGAAGAAGCGGCATGGGAGCTTTAGGATATGATGAGGGAGAGGTATCCTAATCTGTTTGTTACAATGTGACAAATTTCGAGGAAGAAATTCTTTTTAAGGTGGGTAGAATGTAACACCCGAGACTTTTATGAGAAATATTTTGTTTTTGTATTATAAAAGCCATCAAAGGGATCTTTCACTACATGCAACACAAGCTTGGGTTGCTTTACACGCAATTGCGGCCTTCCTCGATAGCTTGCGTTGTACGCATTACAGAGTTTCACTAAACAACGATATACTATTAAAATATTATTAAAACTGGCCATTATGAATAGTAATAACCAATTTTTGAAATTTTGGAAATTTTATTTTTCAAAATGGAATTCATTTTTGGATTCGGAATATAGAAATTAGATTAGGGTGAAATTTTGGTATTTTCCTGAAAACATTCAATGTTTGATGAATAATGAAAACACTAGGTTACTATTTAAAAACCAACTTTTTATTTAAATAATTATTTATTTTATTTAAATTTATTTTAGGTCAAAATTGATACATAATTTCTATATAACTTCAATGCAATTCATTGGATTCATCTTATAATAATTTTAGATATATAAAAATTTTATTGAACTTTTCACTGTCTTTTACCCACCTCCAAGGGGAATTTCAAAATTCACATAAAACTTAATTTTACTGCTTCTGTGAGTGGAATTTCAAAAATCCGAGAGACACGATTGAAGTCAATAAGTAAAATGTAGTTCAATGAGATGAAAATAATTTTTGGTGAATAGTAAGTTTTTACTTTTTTTACCACAGTTAAAATTAAATAGGGTAATTAAGGGTAAAAATGATATTATTATTACCCTAACACATGTCCTAATTCTATTGGATAAGTGTAATTCAATGAAAAAAAACCTTAGGAATAATATATGACCATTTAGACCCACTTTTATTATATTCGGACATTTATTATTAATTTATTTAAAGAAGGGTTAAAATAATTAAAATCAAAGTTTAATAACTAAATCATTTTCAATATAGGGTTATACACAAGACAAATATGACTATAAATTTTCATTAGAAATATAAAAAGATTTCCTACATAACGGCATTTTATTTTTAATTTTTAGACATTAAATAATTTAATTTTTTTATGAAACAATGATGATGCAATAATTATCTTATTAATGAAATATTGACATAATTGATGTTATAAATAACCAAATAAATGTAATGTCAGACTTTTTATGAATTACAATAATTTTATATGTTAATATGACATGTTAGTATTGGTTTAATTGACTTCGTTCGAACTAATCGTTCTGTTTTGATTTTCACAAAAATCAATTACCAAATAGTGTCAAAATTGACATAAAATAGTTTTTAACAGAATTATTATATTATTAATTTTTATTTTATTCCTAAAAATATAAGGTTAGGCCAAATGACTTAGATAAGGTTATATATATTAATAATAAACATCTTGGGGTTCGTTTGTCTTGTTATAGTAAGTTTATTAACCTAATAGTGTAAGAAAACAAGAAGACACGGTAAAAGTTAAATTATCTAACTTAAAGATAAATCTAAATAATAAGGTAAAAATAGATACATAAACATGTATAAATTATATTGTATGAGATTATTTTGACCCATCCCCACCTTAGCTTCTAAATAATTCAATTTGGAGCTATTAAAAACCGAATATGTCTTTATAATAAAATAATGATTTTAGTTTTTCCTAAGGTGCCCCTCTCCTCCCTTATAAAAGGGTACCTCCTCCCTCTCTTCCTCACACCACATTGAGCCTTAAATCTCGGCCAACCCCTGAACAATTCTCTTCTACACATCCCTAGAAACATCCTATAGGTCCTGGTCTTCTTCAAAGACCAATTTTTGTGCCCTAAGAGGAGGTCTCAAAGAGGTGCTTCAAAGAAGAGGTAATGTCCGTTATTGATTCTTTCAACTTTATTTCTTCCTCCACTTCTTCTTATTTAGTTGTTTCATTATAAAATAATAACATCAGTATCACTCACATACTGATATTTTATTATATGTATGAAACAACCCTATTTCACCATCTATCCATCCTACAGAAAATGAAATCACCGCCCGTGCGTACGTATGGAATACCGTCTCAACACCGTGGTGTAATCTATTTTCGACCACAACCTTAATTGGATGGGTATAATGGTGTAAATAATAACTATATATGATTATTGTAAAGTGATATTTATTCTTAAATAGTATACATACACTCCAATACAATTCTACGGTTGTGGGAATGATATCGTCACTCGTGCGTATGTACGGAATACCGTCTCCACGATGTGATGCGACACATTCAACATGATCATCATTTCATAATGATTATATAAATGAATTGAATTAATGAATATGATATATATTACACTAATACCATTCTGGAAATGAGGTATCTATAACCAAAAAAATAATAAGAATTTATTAGTCAAAACACGCATAAGATCATGAAGTAATAAACACCCGAATAACAAGTAGCAATGAAATATTACTATTAAAAAGCTAAGAATATAATCATATATGATATCATAAAAATAAGTACGATTATGGAATAAGTCAATGACATTATTTAAATCATTATACAGGAGGTTCGGACACTTATGAAGCAAATAGGACCTAAGGTAAGGGAAAATCTCACAATCTCATTTTTATCCGAGATTTTTTATACTTCAGAATATAATAGAGAATATTTTTCATCCAAATCCATGTTTACTCAATATGTAATATTATTTCCATCCACCTCCAATTTTTTAAATCCAATTTTTCCCATTGGTGAGTTTTTAGTAAAATATATTAAAGGAATCTTTTGTCGTTTTTTAGTACGAGGTACTATTTGAATTTTCCGACATAAGTACGAGAAGAATATTTTTTAACTTATACAGCCTGAATGGAATTTTAGAACATTATTTCCATGAAGATTACTTTAGAAGTTTTCATGTTTATTTTTAGTCAACTTATTTTAGTTTAAAATTTTATGACATTTTAATAAAGGAAAAATGTTTTTGAAGTAGAAAGGATATTTTCCTCAAGAATGGAGTTCAAGCATTTTATCAAAATTATTTTCCATCTAAGATAATATAGGGTTTTGTTTCTATCCCTGTTTTTACATAGTTTTGATTATGTTATGATGATATTATT
Source organism: Viscum album (assembly GCA_963277665.1). Lineage (NCBI taxonomy): Eukaryota > Viridiplantae > Streptophyta > Magnoliopsida > Santalales > Viscaceae > Viscum > Viscum album. The sequence continues at coordinate 213,000,315 of OY728141.1, forward strand.
TTTATAATATCCTTTTATCTTATATGGATTGTGTCATGATGGCATGATTTTTAAGAATCCAATTTTTAGTACTTGGGTTATGTTATGATTTATGATTTATTATTTTGTGGAACACATTAGAATGGTAAATTATGAGATGGGTGGGACCTATATCTCCCTCCAATGCATTGGGTAAAGATTTATATCTCATGAGATAGACATGGCTGGAAAAATAGGTTAATCCGGTTTAGTTAAACATGATTGAAACGAGGACTGAACTCGGTTCAAGAAATGGACTTTGTCTGCTAAGATATACTTGGAAATGAGTCTTGAATACTAAGAAATGATTCCCTTTGATTATGTTTGTATGCAAAAAAATTTCATGTTTTATGTTATGATTATTGGTATTAAATTTTACTACTATGATTTATTCCATGTTATGAAATTTTGATCTCTTTTGCAGGTTACAATTTCCAAAATGTTATGTTCTTATGAATATGATGTGATTGATATTTCTTTCATTTACCCTTAATGATTATTTGATCTCAGCCTTTTGTGTGTTTTCTTTCTCAAGGTCAGGAAGAAGGATATTAAGTAATATATGCCAAAAGGTACTCTAGATATGATCAAATAAAAGGGGGAAATTATAAATGATTTATGAACCAGTTTTTTATGTTTCCCAGTTTCTAAAGACCCTATACCTATATGGTCCTTTCCTGGTTTTGCTATAAGTTTAATAAGTGTTCTTCAATTATTAAGTAATAATTATGTATGTAAAGTATGGGTCATTATAAGGTCATTTCTACCTTTGTCTGAGTAGAGAGGATTTGATAAAGCCCTATATTTTTATTAATCATGTGATCATTGTTCAACGGCTATATCAGCAATGATCACAAATCTTAACAGTATTTTAAAATCAAAAAACATAAAACAAAATAAGTTCATATATTGTATAACCATTTCACATATAAATATATTTTATTAAATCAAGATGGATTTACATTAACAAAAGTTTGGGTCATTAGAACTTCAATAGATGACCCATCCTACCACAAAATATGCACTATTAAAGTGGACGGTTATAGTGTCTACTATAATGCATCAACATACCCCATTGATTATAGATAAATCTAGAATGTTCTTGTGTAACTAGCACCACTATATAGCCACATTTCATTCCAATACCCTAAATAACATTTTCATAAAGATATTTCATCAACATGGATGTTTTACCTTCTAATTATCTAGATGGAACCACTTTATGCAACTATAATCCTCATTTAAGTTCCACTAAAATATGAGATCTTGATTTTCCACTTCTGAAAACTACTTCAGACCAAGGATATTCTTCTATTAATTAATTGAATATATAACCCAATCCCGAAATATACTTTCTATACTAGCCTCATCCCAAACAAATTATATAACAATTGTATGTAAATCTATATATCATCAAGTGTATTCCCCCACAAATGTATTCCCCTATGTCAGTCTCATGGACTTAGCTGGTCTCTTAGGCCTAAGCATCTCATTATTGAATTTCATCAAGAACATCTCTTCATGTCTGTTGAATTCCATACTATCAAGTTGTCTATGTCATGTTTGGATTTCCAACTAGCACTATCCTTCACCATGTAAGATATAATTATCCAATTTGACTCTCTCATCAATCAAGATTCTCTAAATGGTCATGTATAGTCTAGATAGACAAAATCCAGAACTCAGCTACCTCAGGTCCGCCTACTCTAGTAAAATTAGATGGTTACAACAACTGGTTATCCAAATTTAAACAAGTCTTGGTTCTCACAATATTACCTATTTCTCATTTCATGAATTTCATAAATTGATTTATGTTCTATAAGAGCTACTCTTTTAATTCATCTCCTTTAACTACTGAATCCTCTAGTTCCACGACTGGAGGAGCATCTCTTCTCAAGTCCTCATGTATTCATATCATAAATCATACCCATTGAGGTATATATATATAATTACAAACATATTTCATAGGACACATACCACCACTTTATCACATTTATATTATAGGAAAAGTCAATAAATAAAATCAATAATTTTCTTCAATCCCTTCCATGCAATCAAAACAAAGGATTTGTTAAAACCCTCAACCATGCTACCTCTATGTCATTTCTAAAAAGGGTAAACACATTATCATTTTCTATTTTTATCATTTACACATCCAAATATTCACATTTTTCATCATTTTACCAATTTCAGTTTCTTATTTTACATAATTATCAAATTAATTTATCAATTTGGTAAAAATAGTTAAAGTTCAAAAAATTAACGAAAATGCATTTTCACATGCAATCCATAGATGATTCATGTTACAAATTAATCATGATTGACTTGAATGATTCATGCATACTCATATATAATTCTATATCAGGTCATTATTCAAAACTTATAATATCTCAACACCAATTATCACATCACCAAAAAAAGGGAGTCACCCAAGGTGAAATAACATCCAATTATAACAACAAACATCAATTAAAACAATCCCATCAGGGGTACATGGGGTTTTCCTTATACAAGGTCTTGCAACTCTCATACATTAGATCATTACCATGGAATTAATCTCTCTAGTATTAAATTTACCTTTACCAAATAGTAAGACAAAATAGAATAAAATAATGTTGGTCTTTGATACCACATTGTGATGTCCTAATAGGGGTGCTACAGAGAAGTTCTTCGAGCTGATCGGTTACCTTACCTTAAACACACCTCCAAAAATGCCAGAGGCTAGTGACTAGGAGTGATTATCTAATGTCAATAATTGGGATACTATACCCTATTTATTAGAGTAATAATAGAATGGAAATAAATAAATAGTAACCAAATGAAATATTACCACAACATAAACAATACCAGAATCACCTGATAACGAATATCACAAGTTGTCCCAATACTAGAAATACAATATCAATACTGGACAATTGATATTTCCTTATAGAATATGTTTCAAGTGTCAAAATGTGAAAAAAAAATGTAACGACCCAAACACCTCCCATATTTTTCCCAAACCACGTCTAGTTCCCTCATCTATGATCAATCCCAAATTATCCATCTATCACAAGCCATTTTCACTTGTCCAATCCTACAAACATAAATCATATTTCTATATATATATGGAATCCTATGTAGTTTGTGATAATGACATTGTAGGCCACTACCAATAGATTCTTAAATAATACCTAGTTTAAAAAGTGTATGAAAATCTATAAAGAATAAAATACATGCAATAAGAAAAACAATTTAAATTTATTAAATTAGTATTTATATGACCACATAAAACCACTTGGTTCCTGAGGTCACTTGAATCATATAATAGAAATGAATTCTATTTTTACACTTAATATTTCATAAAACATTATGTATTTCTTTTGTTACCATTATTCATTTCATATTTGAATTCCATTAGTACCATTAGTATTTTATAATAAATGACTGAATTCCATTTCTACCATGCTCCATTTCATATTTAATGCCATTTTTACCATTCATAATTCGTAATAAAGGACTCAATTCCACTGTTACCATTCATCATTTCAAATTATAATTCCATTTTTATCATTTATATTCCATAATACATTATTTATTACCATTTTTAGCAATCATCATTTCATAATTGAATTCAATGTTTACCATTCATATTTCGTAATGAAATATTACAATTAATTAATCAAATAAAATGATTTCATACTTTCGTCATCCAATTAATTAATTCAATAATTAATTAATCACATAAATTTTATTACTAATTACTATTCCTTTTTATCACATCAATCCCATTTATTAATTAAAAAATTAATTATTCCCATCAATTCCATTAATTAATTCACCAATTCATTACTATAATTCAATCAAATTCATGAAAATGAAAAACTCCATTAATTAATTACATATTAAATTAAAAAAATATTTAAAATCCCAAATTCCCCATAATTAATTCAATAATAAATTATTCCAATTCAATACTCTCAATACTTTGATAATTAAGTCATCAATTAATCGTTCCAGGTTCAAATTTCCTTAAATAATTGATTCATAAAAATAATCAATTTAATAGTGGAGATAAAATTTAGAAACAATCCCTAAGACTATAAAATTATATTCACATTATGAAAATCATGACTATATGATTTGAATTACCAACCACCAACCTCAAGATTGATGATAAATACTCACTATTGTAAATCCCTAGTTTTGGAGAAATGATGATGAAGAGTGGGATATTGAATCAATTTGACGAACCAAGATTTAAAATAATCGATATCAATAAATAGTAGATTTCTATATTGATCAAACAATGGATAAACATCCTTATATTAACATCAATATGAATAGAGAGATATATATAAATGAGAAGAAACTATATATGTGGGTGGTATATATCTTCAATCTAGGAATAAAATATAGAAGAAAAGAGGTTCTAAGCCTTTAGAATTCCACCAATACTCTAATTTATAAAAAAATGATCAGATGAGTGGGATCTATTTGGGGTTAATTTGGGTGTTTGGTAGGGATAGAAACTAATTTTAGGATTAATTATAACTACAGAAATGGTTTTTGATGTAGGGGTGCACGTTTTTCCAAACTGTATGCCTCTTTGAGGGGGGTAAACAATTTCAATAAATAGGAAAGAAGGTTTGACAAATAGTGTGCTAGCTATGAAAACCCCCTCTTTATAGGTTTTAACAGTTTGCGGGGCTAGGGCGCAATATTTGGGATAAACAGGTGCCAACCACACTCTTTCCCTCATCCTTTCTAAATTTCCAATTTTCACCCAAACACACCCAAAGGTTTAAATGAAACAAAATGTACTCCAAATTAAGAATAAATTACATGAAAACATGCCTGATAATTCTACAAAAAAAAATCAGGATCTTATACTATAATAATGTGATTTCATTTATTTATAATATTTGATTAAATTTAGGCTAAAATTTTTGAAAAAACATATAATTGTCTATTGAATAATTATTCTAAGTATATTTTTTGAATTTTTTGGGCACATATATTATTCATACATGGTATAAAATACACACAATAATTTTATATTCATTAATATCCATCAATTTAATTTTACGAAAAATATATATATTTATAATATACACTTTTAATATGATGTTTCACATCCAATCCCATCTATAAGAGATTTATCAAAATCCCTAAAACTAAATAAAAAAAATTCCATTTAAGGTAAAAATGGGTTTTATAAATCATCAAGTTGTTAGGTATGATTCTCACTTCCTCATTATCATCATGTACATTAATGCAAAAATATGTAATGGATGGGAGCCAGTACTATGTATATTTTTACTAATTAATAAATAAAATATATACTTATGTTCTGAAATTAATAAGACTAGAAATTTTTTCAACACATCCTAATGTTAACAATTTTATAAATATTTCATTTCAAAACATTTAATTATTGTATATGATTCTTAGAAATTGAGACTAGGAATAAATATTTTGTAATATTCATCAAAATTAAGAATCAAAAAATTTTTACACATAAATTCAATACAAGATTCTTTAATAATTAGAAAAAATGTTACCGGTGATAAAAAAGTAATTTGGGGAAAAAAATTAAATGAATTAAACTATAATAAATGTACAATCATGCCTAAAACCACAATTTAGTAACTTTAACAATGAAATATATTAACCATTAAAAACCCAAAATGTAGTTCAAACCTCTAGGTTATGTATTCCATTTAGTGCATATTTATAGAAGTCATAAATTTGCTCGAAAACATAAAAAATAAATTCATTGAACATAAAATTTAAAAACAATATAAATAGTATAAAAAATATTATTTAATAAAACAATATATCGTAAATATTATTTTAAGTACTTTATGGAAATATATAATTCTGATTCATATATAAACAATTTATAGATAAATGTAAATTCATTGTATAGAAATAAATATGAATTATATTCTACATATTTATAATCAAAGATAATATTATAAAATAATAAAAAATTTCTAAAGAATTAATTGGAACTATTCATTATAGATTATAAATACCAAAAATATTTGAAATATTCATGATCCATTACACATATCGTTGTTAAATAAGTACATACTAGACCCAACGCATGTTCTCGCCTATAAATAAATAGAATTGGAACCTGATTTTCCCTTAAGTAAAGATATTATCCATATTATTGATCCTATAGAACAAGTATTGAGGAATTAGATGACTTGGAAGGTAAATGTATTATTAAAAAAAATCAAAACATAGAAGAAGCAATGTGGTAACTTGTGAAAATTATGATTAATTACTACCCAAAACCTTTTAAGAGGTGATATTCTTGAAATTTCTAGGAAAATTGTTTTTTATGTATGGAATATGTAACACCCTGAGATTTTACATTACATTTTCTATTTAAATAAATTTAATATATTGTGTTATAAGCAATAGAGTTAGATTACACCATGATCTGTTAATAAGAAAATGTTATAACCAATCATCGAAAATATATAGATTTAATAATACTAACCACAATATTATATTTATATATTTAAATTATATACAATATCGAATATATTTTTTTAGTGTAAAATACGAATGAATCCAATTATATACATTAAAAGGATGTAATATTCTAATGATAGTTTTACCACCTTTTTATCTAATATGTGATTTGAATCTAGTTTTTGACACATTTATAAATTCTATTTGAAAAAATAAACATCTAATTTTCAAGGGGAAAATGAAAATTTACTTTTTCTTAAAATCTATGTATTTTTTTTGAAATGTTTCGCATTTCAATGAACGGTGATAAAATATTTTATTTTAATTGGAAAAACCATTTTTGTCTAAATAATATAGTGTAAAATTATATTTTTAATTAGTTTTAAATTTTAATTAGTTTAATTTTTCACCATTTAATCTAAATTTGGACATTCGAATCGAATTGAAATTTAATTAAGATATATAAAATTACATGCTTTTGAAAATTTTCACTTTTAAAACATGTTTTCTTATTCCATTTGTGAGGTTTTTTTAATTAATTACTAGAAATTTTTTATTTTTATTTTTAAAAATGGTTTCCATATTTGAAATAAGTGGGTTAAAAATATTTTAATAGGTTTCTTTTATTTTTTTTATTATGACTAATAAATTTAGTAATTTTTTTATTAACATGGAAAAAGGTAAATCAATTATTTATAAATGGAAATAAAAATATGTGTGTTAGAAAATTAACACAGCATATATCCAAATTACATTATATGTGTGGGTATTTACAAAAATTGTCCTTGGGTCTAGATTATAATCTTTTTAAGATACTTGTATGAGATTATGAAATTAGTTATATTTTATTTAATGAAAACATTAGGATTTCATAATCATTTTTTAAATATATATACAATTTCTAATATAAGGTCATGATGAAGATAAATTTGACTATAAAAAATTGGAAATATCAAATATCTATCACTATAATGAAAATTTATTTTAAATTTCTAATAATAAAATAATCATCTTAAATTCATAAAAAATGAAGATGAAAAAATTATTTTATTAATGAAGATATCAAATAGACAATATTATAAATTTAATATATATATTTTTTGAGATAATTAAAGTCATCTATTAATATTATAGATAATATTAACATTATATTGATATGTTTTAAGTGTTGTTTCACATATGTCATGTTTTATTTTTTTATGTCAATGATATCAAGTGTGTCAAAATTGTCATTAATATTGGATTAAAATGAATTATTTTATTTCCAATGCTATAAAAATTATAAAAATATAAAATTGATCCAACTGGTTTGGATAATGTTATTAATTTTATCCCTAACCATTTATGTTTATTTTTTAATTTTATAGTCATTACATTAACTATCAAATTGTACAAATAAATGTTGTTATGTAAATTGTTAAAGAGTTAAAATAACAATTAAAAACAAAATTTAAAGAAAAAATGTGATATAAAATAGTATAAAAATTATTGGTTGAGAGGATTTCTTCCCATAATTATATAAATTTTGAAATAACTCACACTTATCCTTTTGGAATAGGATATTAGTTTAAAATATTTCAATATTATGGAATTTTCTAAAAGTGACCCTCAGGTCAATTATTAAAGGGATCGTCCTTTGTAACATCTGTGCCCCATTTAGAGTGTTAAATATCATCCAAAAAATGAAATTTTCACCTCCAAAAAGACCTTCGACATTTTTTTGGAGATCCTATTCCTATAAGAATACCAACCCTAGATCCCTTGAGAAGAGATCTATAGGAAGTCTTCTAAAGAGGACGCCATCATTTTTACCAATTAATTCAATTTCATTTCATCGTGTACTTCCTATTCATGTGTTTTTTTCATAATAAAGTAATAAATCTTGTTTAATATATATTTTTAGATGATATTATTATTATATGAAAAAAAATATAACACTTTTTATAAATCCTATGAAAGAAGAAAACACTACATGTGTGTATGTTCAGCTTATCATCTCCACACTATGGTGTAATTTGTTTTTCTTAGCCACATTATTTGGATGGGTATAATGATTCATATAATGCATAATATAATAAAAAATGACATGATGTTGATTATTTAATATTAATATACCATATAATTTCATATCCCGTTACCATAAAGAGAATGATATTGCTGATTGTGTGAATGTATGGACTAGCGTCTCCACGATTCGATGTGTATAATTTCCCTTCTTAAACATTAAATAATTATTATAAGAATTTATTTAATGAGTAAATATAATATATATGATCTTAATATAATTATGGATATAAAATAGATATATTCTATCTATAATAAATATGACATACTTAAGAATACATGATTAGAAAATTAAATAAGATAACTCCCAAAATAAGGGTAAAAATGAAATATTATTAATAGAAATATATAATAAGATTATATATGATAAACAAATTATATATTTATCTTATATAAATTAAAAAAATTCAATAAACCATTAAAAATGAGTAAAAATATCATTCAAATAATGTAATGTAAAATGTAAATATTAAATTGAAAATCTCATTATTATATTGGATTTATTATATATAAGTATCTACTGGTGAATATATATCATCATTGTCCATGTTTCATAGAAATATTTTAACTATTATCCTACAATTTATTAAGTTTTTTTACACATGTTTTAATTTTTATAAAATGGTTTGGAAAGATCTTTTTGTTTTCTTTTAGGTGAGGTACTATATGAATTTTTGACAATATTTCCTATTAAATGTTTTTAAAATATATTAAATGAGACAATTTTCTACCTTCATGACATGTTTATTTCATTAATATTCTTTTACATGTTTACAAGATTACATTAAATGAAAATTTTTAAAAAAATTGCCTTTTAAATAAATGATTTGAATGTAAAATAAGAGTATCTATATCCTGAAAATGTTGATGATTTATTAAGAGTATTTCAATTTATATTGAGATCCTTTGTTGTATCCTATTATTTATATAGATTAATATCTTATTATACAATAAATATTATTTTATTCATGGTTTTATGATCAGTTTGTGTATGGATCTTTTATTTTTTTATCATCCATTATTTATGGTTAATGTATTCACACTTCATATTTTTTGTTTTCAATACAAATGTTTACATTGATTATGATTTAATATAATGAATCCATTAGACAATGTAAGTGATAGAAGAGTCAACTATATCCCCTCTGTTAATTGGTAGGTCTCATAAGAAAAAATAGTTTGGGTATTAGTTGAGACCATACCTATTTATGTATGGTGTCTTTGATGAATTCATAAAAGTATTTTTATGATGTCAGTAATTCTTCATTCCCTCATTATGGGATTAGGTAATTATATTAAATGTGATTATTCAATTAGAATAATGCATGTCTGATTATGGAAATATTTTATTTTCCTTTATTCATTCCATATTATGCTCAATGTTATTTTTCAATGTCTTGTATTTAATATATACATAACTACTTAATGGTTGTCCTTATTTACTTGTAATAGATTTATTTGTATGTTTACCCTTAATGAACATAAGAGCTCACCCAATTCTTATGTTTTATCTTTACTAGGATTCTAATATGTTAATTATTAATGATATTGAAATTTAATTTAGGATAATAATGGGGTTCTCAAATTATATTTTATGTTTTATTTAATCTTTTAATTTGTAATATAAGGTCTAAGTATGCAATTAGGTATCCAAAATTGCTAAAATGGATGTTCCTTTACAATTCCAATCATGTATCTATTCTAAAATAATAAAGGGATGCATGAGCTCTAGGATATTGTGTTTTTGGGTATTTACATCATCAATCATAAATACCATAGATTCCACAACCATTACATTGTCAATCTTAGAAAAATATTCTGTAAAGACCAATAACATCCATGCAATTTTTTTAGTTATATGGGAATTTTATGAGTCAGCAAAAATTGACGGTGCGTGATTCCGAGGCCTAGAGCGGTCGAAATAAATTTTTGAACAGTTTTTTTGGGTACATTTAGTAATGGTATGAGCGAGTTTTTGTAACATTTTAACTGCTGCTCAGAATTGAAATTTGAGGGCACTATTGAACTCACAGCACCAATATTTGCTTAAGGGTACCATAACATTGACCGCAGTATGTCGAGGGTGAAAGATATAATTTGGGTTTTTTTGTGAAAGAATAAAATAATATAAAATATTGTAACATTTTATTTTATTTGGAACTCCAATATGGATCTTGGGAGGTGGGGACCACCTCAACTAAAATGTCCCTTTTTTAATTCATTGTTTGGTGGTGTGGACCACCTGAACCCCTTTTAATGGGGGGAGAAAACCTCTCAACTCCCTCAATTAATTTTATGTGTCAACATATAATTAAATTTTAAGTTATCAATTAATTTTATGTGTCAACATAAAATTAAATTTTATGTTACCAATTAATTTTATGTGTCAACAAAAAATTAAATGTTTATTTATTAATTTTATGTTGGCTATTTCTTTTATTTTTGGTGGAACTGGGGAAAGGATTTTCAAAAGGGAATTGGGAGAGAGCTTGGAGGATTATTCTCTCCAACTAAGAATGTGTTATCCAATGAAGAACGTGCTCCACAACGAAGAACGCTAACGCTGACGAGGAACATCTCAAATGATGAACGAACCGATGATCGAGGAAACGGCGACGTCACCGACATTCATCTATCCCCAACAACATCGTCTCTTTCCTCAAGGCCTCTCTCAACGAACCTTCGAGGTAGGGGTTGTTATTGAATTCATGAAATTTATCGATTAAATTCATCATTATAGGAAATCATGGAGAACACAGATCCACCAAAACAATTTTATCCACAATTCATATTAAATTTTAGAGTTTGAAATTTTAGATTAAATATATTTTTGAGCCACTTTCTATCGATCTAACTTGAAGGGTATGGGCCAAACAAACATGGCCCGACCCCTCGGCTATTCTTCTTTAATGTTGTGATCTTCATGATGGTGAAAATGACTGGAGCCAGTGGAAGGCACCGGTGGAACTCGAGAACTAAGATGAACGCGATGAATGAAGGGTGGATGATCCAACCGAACGATGGTGATGACACGGCACTGCGCTTCCCTATGGTGCACCACCGCCCGCGGCCTCACCACCAACGACATCCCGCGCCTCCCTACGACCTCACCACCCATGGCACCCAGAACAGCCCTGGGGACCCAATGTCTTGTGGACCCCACATTGCCTCGTGGCCTCCTCGCCCATGGCTCCTCATGCCGCCCTGTGGCCTCTCCGTACCGTGGCACCCCGCTCCACCCCACAGCCTCACTGCCCGCGGCCTCGCCGTGTTGCACCATGGCTCCGCCGTCTACGACACTGCTGTGATGCCCCGTGGCTTCGCCTCCCTCACAGCCCTGTAGTCCCTTTGGTATACCCCACTTGATATTTGTATAATGTTGGGATACAGTTGGGTTGGAACGAGCACGAATCCAACCTGGCCCTCAGGACTAAAAGGCTAATAATTTATAGACTGAGCCTCCGATTGATGCATTGTATGTTGAGATTAGTCCTTTATGACGTGGCAGTCCTTTGGGATACTTCATCATGGGAATTGTTGGTAGTTGGAATATCGAATAGTGGCTTGAAAGTGGACCCTCCCAAATATGAGCAAGCTGAGCACAGGAACCCGGTATCTGGCTGTGACTTGAGGAAGAGAGACTTCATGGATAGTTGATTCAGGGTCCCACATGGAACCACTCTAAGATTACGTGTGGGACTACCCGATCGATCCTGTGTGGGTCAACACCTAGCAATCATGTGTGAGTCAGCACTTAGTGATCCTGTGTGGGTCAGCACAGAATGATCATGTGTGGCTCAGCACCGAGCAATCCTGTGTGTGTCAGCACCGAGTGATCCTGTGTGGGTCAGGACCTAGAGATACTATGTAGGTATCATGATGATTAAAGATCCTTAATGGGTCTTCTTCTTTATAGAGTAAGATGATTTAGTAGTGACATCTAATCATTTCTACTACTGTACCTATGTTATATCTGGTGTGAGCTAAGTCTGTACCTTTGTGGTACTTTCCATCATGGTAATACCTTGGTGGTATTCATCTCTGTGGCGTACATATGTGGTACTTGAATTCGTTGTATTTATTTCTTTGTGGAACAATTGATCTTGGGGATTTGGAGTAGGCCTCTCTATTTTCCTTATGATTGAGATGGTTTAACTTGATAACGTAGGTATATGTATGGGTATATACGTAATTAGGGTGGTCAGTTGATTTCATGTTGTGTGTTTTATCCTTGGTGGATTTTGTAAGACCATGAGGGTCTTGAGGCCACTACTAGATATTATTATACTCAACCCGGCCCGGGCTATTCCTGTACCCTGTTGTGTTTGTTGCAGATGACGAATAGCGTTGACTGAAGACGAGAGTACCAGGACAGGAGGTGGCTCAGAGGTGGATGTTAGTCGAGGAGAACAGTGGAGAAAACCGTTTGTGAGATGTACCTACCCTTCAGGTAGGATTCATGGTAGACGATCCCGGAGCTGTTTTCCAACTATCAATCATCTTGTACATTCAAGTTTTCCTTGTACATTCCAATTGGCCTTGTATTCTGGACCCTTATACTTACTGAACTCAATCTGTTTACAATTCAGTTTAGTTGAGTTTGTATTTTTTTTTTGTGATTGGTTGTGTGTGTTATATGATATAATGTAAATTCCTTCTTTGTTTTAGGGAATATGCCATCAGTGCTAGTTTTCAGCCCATGGCTTATGGACAGTGGGCTTGGGATAGTCACGACATGCGCCCTGGGGGATGGGTCCTGAAAAAATGGTATCAGAGGAGTCGGTTCTACCGTATAACATGAGACATTGAAAATTTTAAGGACAATATCGTTAATTGTAGTGAGTGTTGTTATCAGTTTGGGGAATCCAGTGTTGGTGCAGTGGCCAACGTATCCACACACCATGACCCTGACTTCTTATTTATGACTCAGTGAACGAAAAAACTGATTGTTTGTGTGTTATCAAGAGTTATCTTTGTGATCTGTTTGTGTCATATCACCAAGTATAAATTTTTGACAGTGTCGTATCTGTTCCATTTCAGGATGCCTCTACATAGACATCCAGCTAGGGTTCTAGATATATTAAGCACAGATATCCCACCGAGCAACGAGGCCTCGGTACAGGGCCCTCTTCTAGTAGAGGCATCAGCGGAGGCACCAGCTGTACCATTACCCATTGGGCCACCGATTCCACTTGGCCCAACAGTAGAGGGTGCACTCTGCATGAGCGTGTTTCATGAGTTCTAGTGCCAGAGGCTACCCTAGTTCAGGGGAGATACAGACCCACGGGCAGTTGAGGATTGGCTGGAGGCCATGGTGAGAGGCTTCTGACTGGTAGGGACACTAGCCGATCACATGGTGATCCATGCTTCCATTATTCTGTAGTAATAATCAGGAAGATAGTGGAGATTGATGCTCCAGGCTCACGAAGAGATGATGCTTCTCTGGGAAGTCTTCAAAATCCTATTTTAGGTTGATTTTGTCCTAGTGACTCTTTGCGAAATGTGCATATAAGAGATACTTCATCATTAGTAGGGCTGCATGACTATGGCTCAGTACTCAACGAGGTTCACTGACCTCTCATGCTACTCCACAAATATGGTGTGGGACCCATTATTCTGGGCCCGGACCATTGAGCATGGACTCAGGCGGGAGATCAGGGCTTCAATGATCTTACTTAGCATCCCCACGTAGGTGGGGATGTTATGGAGAGCGCTCTTAGTGGATACTTTTCTTTCTGAGCAGTCACCAACAGTGAGACACACCACCAGACATCACATTGCGGAGTCATCTACACCTGGTAGTATACATATGTCACAGATGTCCAAGAGGACCAGACCTATAGGTAGATGACCGCATGATTTCGGGTCGGTTGTCCAGGGCACACGAGGCAGATCCAGTCATGTGAGGAGCGTGTAGTGTTACACATGTGACGGGCTGGGTCACATGGCATATGATTGTCCGACCCACCATACAGATTATCAGAAGACGGTCAAAGGACCTCCTAGACATAGATAGAGATTCTACCAAGGAGGACCATAGGGAGAATGAGGACAAGGTAGTGGAGTTATTCATCAAGCTGGTAGTGGGTGACGATTCGAGATGTTATCGCCTCCACCACCAGGAGGTCCACCTTGACTACAGGGAGCAGGTGGATAGGGTAGAACCCACCTCCAGGTAGCTGAGGCATATGATCACAGGGCTCTGGGGATGATACGTGGTATGATTTGTGTCTACTCCACCTTATTTGAAGTACTTATAGACATAGGTGCTAGTCATTATTTTATTTTCACTTCCCTCGTTCGAGTCTCAGAGGTTATGATGGAGCCCTTGGATTGATCCTTATAGCTAGATACTTTTATAAGATAAAAGTTGATGAATATTCACTCATTCCAGTAGTGTGAGCTTACTCTAGGTGGATAGTGCTACAGCTGGGATCTCCTTGTAGAAGCATTGAGGCCTTATGATGTCATCTAGGGTATGGATTTGTTATCTACTATCCATGATCAGATTGATTGTATTAGGCACAATGTTCAGTGTGTCTGCACGGATGGAACCAGGTTTACCTTCACCAGCGAGAGGGGAGCCTATGAAGCACATGATAGACTTACCTAGAGGAAAGTGCAGCTGATCACTCATTAGTTGTCTAGCCTTACTCTTAGAGTAGTTGATGTGGAGAGTCTATGTTATCCTCTTGTGGTTGACCAGTACGCGGATGTCATCCCTAATGATGTTCTGGGTCTACCACCTCTTAAAAAGGTGGACATTTACATTGACTTGTACCCCGGGATGACACCAATATCTACACCTGGCTCTTGCGGAGCTTCGTGAGCTGCAGGTATAGTTGGAGGACTTACATGGAAAAGGGTTAATTCGACCCAGTTTTTCTCCTTTGGTAGCCACGATTTTGTTATCCAAGATGGTAGATGGGAGCATGAGACATTGTGTCTACTATCGATGCCTGAAATAGGATACCATGATGAAAATTTACCCACTCCCAAAGATTGATGACCTCTTTGTTCAGATGAAGGGAGCATAGTGGTTCTTGGAGATAGACCTCTGATCAGGCTATCACTAGCTCAGAGTACGATATGAGGATGTGTAGAAGACTGCTTTCAGATTTTGGTACAGCCATTACAAGTTCTTGGTTATTCCATTCAGTGTAACCAATTCTCCAACAGTGTTCATGGGGCTCATGAACACCATCTTTCAGCCATACCTTCCTCGCTTTGTAGTAGTCTTCATTGATGGAATTCTGATCTACTCGAATACTATGTAGGATCATACATATCAATTTCATGTAGTATTGGACACACTCAAAGAGCCCCAGATTTATGGTAAGCTCTCAATGTTCCAGTTTTGGATCTGAGATGTTCACTTTCTTGGACACGTCATCTTGGAGGCTAGAGTTGTTGTGGATCCAGTGAAGATTTAGGTGGTACTTGCTTGGGAGCCATATAGGAATGTGACAGAGGTATGGAGTTTCCTTGGATTGGCTGGTTACTGACAGAGGTTTGTGTCACATTTCTCCAGTGTTTCAGCACCTTTATCAGCATTGATGAAGAAGTGGAAACACTTCGTATGGACAGAGAGATGCTAACAGAGTTTTCAAGAGCAGAGGTAGTGGCAGACTATTTCCCCCATCTTGAGGCTTCCAGAGGAGGGCGTAGGGTATGTATTCTACAAAAATACATCAGATAATAGGCTCATATGTTTCCTGATGTAGGACCGAGGAGTGATTGCATATGGTTCTCGATATCTGAGATAGCATGAGAAGAACTACGCTACCCATGACCTGAATTTAGTAGCAGTGGTCTTTGGCTTGAATATGTGGTGACATTAATTTATAGTGGAGTGATTTATAGTCTACATTGATCACAATAGTATCAGGTATATCTTCTCTCAGAAGGTCCTAAATCTGAGACTGCGACATTGTCTTGAGTTTCTCCAGGACTATGAATTCGAGATAGTCTATAATCCTCGGAAAGGGAATGTTATAGCAGATGATCCCAATAAGAGGTCAGGTATACAGCTACTAGGTGAGGCGACGGAGTAGATGGTCACTTTGTAGATATCCTTTATGGATAGATATGAAGCAGTTTTTCTTCATCCACATACAGTCACTCCCCCACTTCTTCCCCGAGTTAGGGAGGCGCAGCATGTGGATACTGACTGCGAGACACGACATGGTCAGATATCCACATGACAAGCATCTAATGGATTTTCTAAATGTGGGGAGCACGTCATCCTCTTTAGAGGATTTACCATGGTACCAGTGTCACTTAAGAAGGAGGTGTTAAGGGAGTTCCAAACATCCCCTCTAGCAGTACATCCAATAGTGTCAAAGATGTACAAGGATCTCTAACAACAACACTCGTGGCCGAGAATGAAGAAATCGGTTGCAGTGTTTGTCTCTCGGTTACACAATTATTAGCATGTGAAGGCCATGAATTAGGTACCATTAGGCTTAGTTTAGCCTTTAGAGGTCCTAGAGTGGGAGTTGGATGGGATATCTAAGGACTTCGTGACAGGAATTCCACATACATCCAGTGTTCATGATTCTATTTGGGTGATCACCAACCAACTCAACAAGTCGGCCCACTTCCTACCGATTAGAGAGCCGGGTTCAGTAGAGATCTTGGGACGCCTCTATATGAATGATATTGTGTGGCTATATAGAGTACCCTTGGTGATTTTCTCTAATCTTGATTCACTATTTACCTTTTAGCTATGGAAGGGGTTGTAGGAGACTTTCAGGATGTAGCTTCATTTGAGAACTACCTTCCATCATCAGACGGATGGCCAGACTGAGCGGACCATTCAGACTCCCAAGTACATGTTGCATGCTTGTGTCCTCAAATTCAGTTGCAGTTGGGAGGATCACTTTCCTTTGGTTGAGTTTTCATAAAACAACAGTTGTCACTCAACCATTGGGTTGGTACTTTTGAGGCATTTTATGGGAGACCTTGCAGATCACCTTTGTGCTGGACTGACCGAGGGCAGTCAGCACTAGTGGGACCAGAGATGGTACATGATACCACATAAAAGGTTCAGATCATCCTGAAGCAGATGAAGTCAGCATAGAGTTGGAAAAAGTTGTATGCTGACAGGATATGGAGACCTTTGGAGTTAGAGGATGGAAACCACGTCTTTCTACTAGTATCACTTCAAAGAGGTTTGTGGAGATTTGGACGAGGTGGCAAGTTATCATTGAGTTTCATCAGACCTTTTCAGGTCCTCATCAGATTTGGCGTGGTGGCCTACCGCTTAGCTCTTCCACCTCAGTTGCATTGGGTTCACGATGTCTTCCATGTATCCCAGTTGAGCAGATACGTTTCCGACCCTTATCACATCATCCACCACGGTGAGCTGGACAGTGACGATGGAGAAAATTTTACAGAGGATCTAGTAGAGATTGAGGATCGACAAGAGTAGTTCCTTCATGGGAAGTCGATACCTCTGGTGCATGTTTTTTGGCAGCATGGGAACCTCCAGGAGAGCCCATATGAGTAGGATGCTAAGATACATGCTCAATACCCCCAATTGTTTACCTATATTGTGATGTGTCTTATGGGGATGTAAAGCCCTGCGGTGGGGATAATTTAATGACCCGGAATTTACATGTAATTTTTTTTAATTATATGAAAATTTTATGAGCCTTTGAATGTTGACGGCGCGTGATTATGAGGCCCGAAGTTCCGAGAAAAAACTTATGACCTTTTGATGGTTACATTTAGTAAACATACGAGCGGGTTTTTGTAACTTTTGACCTGGTTATCAGAATTGATGTCTGAGGGCACCATTGAAATCGCAGCGCCAGTATTCTCTTAAGGGAACCTTCAACTCGACTGCAGTAGGTCAAGGGTGAATGATAGAGTTTGGGTTTTCCATGAAAGAATAAAATCAAATAAAATTGTGTAACATTTTATTTTATTTGGAACTCCCATGTGGATATTGGTTTCTGGGGACCACCCAAACTAAAACCTCCATTTTTTGAATTCAAATCTTGGTGGTGGGGACCACGAAAATCCCTCATAATGGGTGGATGAATCCTCTCAACTCCCTAAATTAATTTTATATGTCAACATAAAATTAAATTTTAAGTTATCAATTATTTCTATGTGTCAACATAAAATTAAATGTTATGTTTCAAATTAAATTTATGAGTCAACATAAAATTAAATGTTAAGTTATTAATTCAATGTTGTCTATTTATTTTATTTTCGGTGGAATGGGGAATGGATTGGATAAAGGGAATTGGGAGAGAGATTTGAGGATTATTTTCTCCAATGAAGAACGCATTCTACAATGGAAACTCTCTCCCCAAATAAGAATGATCACGCCGATGAGGAACATCTCCAATGATGAATGAAGCAAAGATCGAGGAAATGCCGAAAACACCGAAGTCAGTCTATCCCCAACGACATTGTCTTATTCCTCTTGGCCTATGTCAACAAACCTTTGAGGTTGGGGTTGTTATTTAATACATGAAATTTCTTGATTAAATTCCTCATTCTTGGAATGAATTCTGAACGTGGATTAAAAAAAATGAGTTGATCCCTGATTCATATGAAATTGTAAAGTTTGATGTTCTTGATTAATGATTTGGTTGAGCCCCTTGGTACTTCTCTAACACAGAGGGTGTAGGCCAAACAAACATGACCCGACCCCTCTGTCGTTCTTCTTTATTGATTTGTTCCTCGCGATGGTGATGGAGACCGGTGATGATGGTTGGCATCGATGGAACTCGAGAACTGCGATGATGGCAACGAACGTAGGTCGGCCGATCAAGTTGGCCACAGGTGAAGGCACGCAATCATGCCGCCCCGCGGTGCTCCACTGCCCATGGCCCCCAAGCCGCCTAGCCACCTCACCATCCCACGCCTCCTCACGCCACCCTGTGACTAACGCCACCCTGTAGTCTCACCACTCTAGGAAACCAATGCCGCCCCATGACCTCATTGTGATGCGGTGGCCCATGCTGCCCCGCGGCCATCACGGCCCCATGGCCCACCGCTCACGGCACCATGCGCCGCCCCACCACCCCACGGCCAGGCCAGGCCTAACCCATCAGGCTGGATCACCTAGTGGGTCGGGCTGCAACATGGTCCAGGCCGGGTCGGTCCGGGTCGGACTGGACCCAGACCCACTATGACCCATTTACAATCTTTTGGCCATAACTTTTGTACCAAACGTCTGTTTGACAAACCATAAATGGCGATGGATATCATGGAGCATGAAGGTCCAATTTTTATACCCAACATGAGATTTAGATAAATTTGGGATACAGTCAGGATGGATCGAGCACGAATCCAATCAGGCCCTGAGTACTTAAAGGATAATAACTTAAAGATCAAGCGACTAATAGACGCGCCGTCTCTTGAGATGAGACCCCTATGACGTGGCGGTCCATCGGGATACTTATTCGTGGGAATTAGTGGTAGTTGGAGTATATACTATTGGATTGTGGAGCGAACCCTCCCAAATATGATCAAACTTCGCACGGGAACCCAGTAGCTGGCTGTGACATTAGGAAGAGATCCTTCGTGTGTCTGTGATTGAGGGTCCCACATAGAACCACTCTAGGATTCTTTGTGGGAATACTCGAGAGATCCTGTGTGGGTCAATTCCAAGGGATCCTATGTGGTTTATAACCGACCGATTCTATGTGCGTCAGCACCGAGCGATCCTCTGTGGGTCAACACCGAGCAATCCTGTGTGGGTCAACACATTGAAATCCTATGTGGGTCTGATGATGATTAGTGATCCTTCATGGGTCTACCTCTTAATAGAGTAATATGATTCGGTAGTTAAATATAATCATCTCTAATATTGTACCTATGTTATACCTGGTGTGACCTGATTCTTTATATGTGTGGTAATTTCCTTTGTGGTAATACCTTGGTGGTACTCTTCTATGTGGAATACTTGTGAGGTATATGACTTCATGGTGTTTCTTCCTTTGTGTAACAGTTGATCTTGGGGATTTGTAGTTAGACTCAGTGTTTTCCTCAAGATTAAGATGGGTTAATTTGATAACTTAGTTATATGAATGGGAAAATACCTAAGTAAGGTTGTCAGTTGATTTCATGTCATGTAGTTTATCCTTGGTGAATTTTGGGAGACCTTGAGGGTCTCGGGGTCCCTACTAATTATTGTTATAGTCACCCCTACACAGGTTATGCCCGTACCCTGTTGTGTTAGGTGCAGACGACGGACAGTGCTGGAAAACAATGAGAGTACTAGTACTGGAGGTGGCTCGTAGGTGGATGTTAGACGAGGTGAACCATAGAGACGACCGTCTGTGAGTCGTACCTACCATTTAGGTAGGATTCGTAGTGGACAATCCATGAGATACTTTTGACCTATCAGTTGTATTTTACATTATATTTTTCCTTGTACTTTCATGTTGGTCTTGTATTCTGGCCCCTTTTACTTTCGGTACTCACTCTGTTTACTATTCAGATTACATGAGTTTGTATTTTGTTGAGTTCTTGGTTGTGTGTGTTATAGGTTATAAAGGTAATGCCTTCCCAGTTTTAGGGGATACGCCTTTAGTCCAAGTATCCAACCCCTGGCCTGTAGAAGTTGGGCTTGGGGTTGTCACGGCACAGGCCCAGTGGGACATGTTGTGACATAGTAAATATAAAAATCATAATTGGTGGCATCCTAGTGTGGGTTAGATTATGTAATTGTTTCATCAATGAGTCATACATGGAGACCTCCTTTCTCCTTTTTTTATATTATATAACGTTAGATATAAGAATATATTATGATCTATATATTTTTCATTACATGAATCCAAACTATACATTCCATATATATCTTTTTACTATTCCAATAAAAACTCCTGGAAGGTAAAGTCCCATAAAACATTCCTCTCATTCATTGCAATGAGATCGAAATCCTCATCTATGGGTTGACATGTTTTTTACAGATCGCATTTTTAAGAAGTTTTACAAGGATTTTATATTATTTTGTATCATTTGGGTTATATCTTAGAATCCTCAAACACCACTTCACTGACAAATAATGTTTATGATGATTATTTGATTAGTATCAGCTTTAGTAGGATGGAGTAATCCTTAAAATGGTTTACATTCTCTGTGGGGGACAATGAAAACTCCCATGAGGTGATAATACACTTTTTTCATTTTCATAATCCTTATCATTAGAAATAAATATTTTTTATCTATTTATATTTTTCAATTATATCATGCTATAATACATCCTCCTCATGAACAAATCTATACAAACCTTCTGAATCCCCCTAATGATTTCTTTAAACACAATTTCCAATAATCTGATGATTCATTGGAAGATTTAATCTTCTTTCTATATTTAACTATATACCATCCATAATCTAATATTAATTATAGAATAATATAAAAAATATATATTTAAAAGATAATATATTATAATGTTTATGATGTCAATAATTGATAGATGATCTATATTTGAGAAAAAAAATCATAAGCATTAGTGATTCTCCCATTGGTTTTTATTTTTTTAGTTCATCATGTCAATCATATCACATATGGCTCTTGGATAACAATATTGAAAACTAAATTATTAGAATCAACATTTATATTATCTGAACTCTATTTATCTAATATTTTATCATTTTGATTTTACCATCCATGGGTAAAAGAGATCAAAATATAAATGATTACCTAATTTTATAGGTAACTAAAATTATACTACAGATTGTATATGGGAAGCTAGTTTCACTATAAACCTACCAATTATGATGAGGAATTCCATAACAAGAGTATATATTGAATGGAATCTAATACCTATTAAGCTTTATAGGTTTTATCATCTCACTATCTAATCACATCTATTCTCTTTATATATATATATATGAAACTAACAATATTTTTTTGATTCTAAGCCTATAATAATTTTTTTAATCCAACCATAATAATATATTACACCTTATACATCACTAGATTTTAGTAATTTTATATAAATAATAATTTTTTATATTCCTTCATATATGTATACATCCCAAAAAAATGGTACAAAAAAATGTAATGTTTTAGAATCATATGACACCATATTGATTATAATTGAATCTGTGGTGTGATAGATAGTCAATAACTACATTTCATGAAATTACATAATACCCACAGATAGTGAGAAGTGTGACCCAAAACCATAATACCCCTAGGTAAATACTTACGAAGGGCTATATTTCAAATATAACCTTAACACCTTATATTAATAAATCAAATACTACATAATCTGTTGAGTTTAGAATCCATATTAAAATATTAATTTTTATTTATCATAACAAAATGTTATGTCATACCTAGCATGTAAAATATTAAATAATTTTTTTGAAATTAATAATAAGTATGTTAACACATTAAAATATATCATTATTTTGTTAATAATATTAGTATTTTTAAATTCTATAATAAATCAGTATAATTATTAAAATAATAATAAAATGATTCTTAAAAAAATATACATTAGAATAACATTTCAGTACCTTTTTTTAATGAACACTTAAAATATCATCATAATTTTATAAGTATAATGTAAATGTTATAAAATTTTCAACATTGTAATTTGAAATAAATTATCTTATAAATTAATTATTATATTTATTTTATATGGTATTTTATATGATCACCTTTATATTTAAAATATATAACATTTATTTATTTTTATTAACTTTGTATTCTACATGAAAATTTCATATTTTATGTTAATTGTTTGAATAATATAAATACGAAAAAAAATTGTATTCCATAATTAAATTAACCTGAACTTATTTTTATATTAATCCAATATGATTAAAAAGATGTCCTCTAAATAGGATCATTTCATATACTTATTTATGAACATCACATATAATAATATTATATCATTATTATTTTTATGTTATTTTATAAATTTTAATAATTTTTTAAATACATATACCATATATTAGAACTAATTCTATATTACATACAGAAATATAATTTTTTATATTTTAACGAAAGAATTAAATTCTAAACAAGACATATAAGTATGATGTCATGTACCACCACCTCAAATCACTATTCATTATCCCAATTGGTGGTCAATATATACATTAGGGAACCCTCCTAGAATTCAAAATGTTTCCAACTAGTAGTGTGGGTATAAGATTGTGTTGAAGAAATAATATACACCTTATATCAGAGTATATAGTAAAATATAAATTATACCAACAATATACACCATAATAAATCATCAAAGTTTTCAAGAATACTAAATAACAAAATTCTCTATAAAAAATGAATATTTCCACTAAACATACAAGTTTTATCTCCCACTAGAACAATAAAAAATACTAATAATAGGAAAATGAAATAAATCAAAACTGAAATAAAAAGGCCTAAGGCTCCCAAATAATTCATGAGGCTCCCCCTCCCAAACTATGAATCTTTTTTTTCTACACTAGCTTGATCTTAAAACCCCAAGCCATTTCCTATCCTAAAAATGAAACATTTTAGGGCTACATGGGTACCCATTTTTTGAGGAGTCTTGAGTAGGGTGTGTGTACATAACTCAGTTGGGAACCATCTACTTGATCCCATACTTCACATAAAATGCATGCATAATATCCTGACCAAATATTTTCTGAATTTCTACCAAGATGGTGGGTCATATGGAGTCAATAATGTATCCCCATATACTAGATGATGAAAACCAGTAGTGAGTTTATATGGTGGTATGATTGGGAGACTATACCCTAATGGTTAAAGTAGCGTAGTGGTATCATATGTGAATAAATAAGTTGAAAGCATGTAAATTAGTAAAAGAGGCTAAAAAACCACATGTCTATAATTTTAAATATTCGAAAAGTATTTTCTTGTAAAATATGTTCGTAATTTCATGAATCAATAGAAAACTGAAGGAAATACATTGAAACGGGGATCATGCACACCAATCAAAAATACCCAAATAAAACTATATCCATCTAGAATCATGATAATATCTTGTTCATAGTCATTATGATACTCCTAATAACTGAAAAATAAATAATAATAATATGGGTTGTCCCCTTATACATATATGCATCATGGATGTTTAACCATGTACACTGTAGTAGCATAAAGAACTTGTGAGATATCACTATATTGGCCACAACCAACAATGTCTGTAAAATGTACAATCCTGGTATAAACAATGATGTAGTGTGTAGTATTTCATAGGTATCATAGAAATGAAATTCAATTTTTCAATGAATATGAGATCGTATCATGAAAACTATGGCACCCAATGGAAAAAAGTCATGATCCTGTAAATAAGAGAAACTGACAAATTTGATAATGTCGGTGTGATATTATC
This sequence comes from Viscum album, assembly GCA_963277665.1. Lineage (NCBI taxonomy): Eukaryota > Viridiplantae > Streptophyta > Magnoliopsida > Santalales > Viscaceae > Viscum > Viscum album. Next base: position 213,025,192 of record OY728141.1, read on the forward strand.
TAGTCTGACTATAGAAATAAATTACCCATACCAAGGAAATAAATTATTCAAGAAAATTAAATAAAATTTATTATTCTATGTAATTAAATTCACTACCTTAAATTGGTGGGTCCAATGTATAAATGACCAAGGCATTCTCTTCGAGTCCATGGAGCATGTTGAGGAAAACTGAATAAAGACTGGGTGAAATCCTGGGATATCATCAAAGGATTTATATGTATGATGGATACAATGATTTAAAAAATTCTTATCATACTATGGAGTTCGGATCCACAATGTATAAATGTCTAATTAATCCACTTCAATAATTAATTTGATTCCATGGAGTATAAATTTCCATAGAATCCAATGGGATCTGGATTCGAGGAGTGGAAATGTACATGGAATCCACTACCATTCCATATGGTTCCATGAAGGATAAATTTCAATGGAATTCACTAAAATCATGATTTGAGGACTATAAAATTTATGGGACTCAACTTACATTATCAATAAATCAATAAATTTATAATCAATTTCATTTCCCATTCACAAATCATTCGCATACCATGAGTTGATCTAACTCCTTCAAGATTTTTTCATTTTACAATCCAACAACATATCCATGTGTATTAAAAAGAAAAGGATGAGTAATCCCTCTCTTATTCGTTCAATATATTTTCCTAAAATTCACAAAAACTCCAACTACAAGTGGAGTGCTCACATGAACCTAATGGGGTGTTATAACATTGGTAAGATACAAAAACACACCTCATGGTTTGTCCATGCTTGGGTTAACGATGTCCAACCATACTACGATACAATGTGGGAAACTTAAAAAGGCTCCAATCAATTTCTTTATAAAATTAAATTTATTTTAGGTGCAACACAAGAAGGTCCATCATTTGAAAAATGTAAATAAGGTATATAAAAAAAATTAATTGCTAGGTATTGGCCCCAGAACATATACCCATGGCAGAACACTCATCCAGTATCAGCTTATGATTTGGTCTAGATCAGAAGAAAACATATGAATGATCTAACAATATAGAATTATGGCATAATTTCGTTCACCAAAATAACATATTTTATGAGAAGATAAGTGGAAAAGGTCACAAGATGAATGTATAACTCATGAACATAGATAAAACTAGATGAAAAGTTCTCAAAATTGATATTGAATGTTGAAAAAACATCACAGACTAGGTTGATGGCTTCGAGGAGCTACTGTGTGAGAGAAAAGGGAGGGGGAGCCTCTATCAAGAATTATAGGTCTTTTATCTTATTTTAGAAACTATCATTTGTCACTTACATGGATTTTAATTTAATTATACATCATGTAAATTATAGGAATTCCCTTCTAGGGAAATATAATTATAAATAATGTATTGGATTTCCCTATCCAATAAACATCATGTAACGAGTACACACTTTGTTTTACTATTACCTGTCAAGTATATAAAAAAGCATAATTAATTTTATTCTGTTATTTATTATTTATAAACAAACTGACAAGACAAGTTTGATTGTTGTTAGGGCCTAAGAAAAAATGATAACATAAAAAATCCTTCAACCAAAAATAATATAATATATACCTCATAAGAAAAATTGAAAATATTACTATATTACCCCCTTAAATCAATTCAGCCTAGATTTAATTAACCATTAGTCTTCAATAATTGTATTACAATGACATTGGTGAATAGTAATACACATTACCATCCCTCTCATAAGTCAAATCATATGTAGGGATGTTATCTGATAGCACGTATCCTAGAGGAATTGACTGGACTTTGAGACTATTTTTGATAATTTTATTGAAATAAATAGGATTCTTCATCAAGGATGAAAATACATGTAACTTAGCCTCTTCTGGCTGTAGAATATGACAAGGGTCAGAGTGATAATTATACAACTAAGATATATGGTATACATCTTGCAATGATCGGTACCATAGAGGTAACTACAAATGATAGGCTATGGGCTCGAAAATCTCATGAATCAGGAATGTCCAAACATATCACGATATAATATTAACAAACATTTGAATCCTTCCTTGATGAATCCTCAATGAGATGAAAAAACATACCTAATCCCACACATCATACCCTAGAGTTTGATGATGATTAAAATAGTATTTCAACCCAGTCTATTTCATAGTCATCTTCATTCTGATCAACTGAACCTACTTTGAAATATCCTTCATAAATCATGGTCTAAGAAGGACATCCTCCCCTACCACTAAGTTGTATAGGGGTTATCACCCTAACCTATCATAAAAACCCTCACATGTTTCTATAAGTATAATTTTATGATATCTATTTTTGTATGCTAATTTAACCATGGGTATTTGAGTCTCCCACGAACCATATAAATAAAGAACTCATACCCAAAGCATGACCTCTATTTCATGTATAGTAAAATCTAAATGCACATCAGTTAGAGGGTGGTATTCCATTATCAAAATTACTTTTTCAACAAATTCCTTCTACAAACTATTCCAAAACTAAGACCAAAACAAATAATAACTATCTAATATAATGATATGAAAAACCCCATGAAGGACCACAATCTCACAGATATACAATCTCTTAAGCTTTTTTGCTGATAAGATCTCCCTAATCCGCATGATATGGGAGACCCTCATGAGAATATCAACAACAAAACACATAGAATTTCTACATAAAGTTGATCTTTGAAACCTAGTCATGATATCGATTGAAAAATAATCCCACTTCCACTCAAGAAATGATAACTACTATAAAATCACAAATGATTACTTGTGATCTACCATCTTCCAATTACAATAGGAACACATCAAGACATAATTAGCTACATCTCATTTCATCCCTAGCCACCAGTATTGATGGTATAAGTCACGATACATCATGGTAATACTAGTATGTACTACTCGTGATTAGTTTTAAACCCTCTCATAATCTCCCTATGAATGTCTTCTGAAAAAATTACCATATACATACAAAATTTCATCCTTGAAAACGATCAAACCAAGAGGCTGATCCTCACAATACACACTCTCTTGATGTAATAGGCCTTTGAAATTAGATAATTAATCATACTTAATATATCCAAAAGAGTTTAATTTACTAATAATGATGATAGATAATTCTATTTATAACCATCGTAAACCTCCAAGTTCATATCTTAAAACAAGTCCATAATATGTCACTTGCTACAAGGTTCCTAAACTGCCTATATCTATATCCACCTAATTACTGAATCAAAACCTCATTTCCCATTACATGAATATATGCATGTTCAATGTCAAAATAATTTAGGTACTCAACCCATATTTATCCCCACAGATTTAGATCACACTGTGTAAACATGTACTTAAGGCTTTAGTGGTCGATGTAGAGCCAAAAAGTATCCCCTAAATAGTAGTGCCGCAAATCTCACATGGAATGTACAATAGAATCTAACTCGATATCATGTGTTGGTAGTTAAAATCATGTGGTATCAACTGAAGAGACATGTACACCCTGAATCACTCCTTCCACATAAAAATTTCTCCTAGTTTTATACCTAATGCATTATAATAATAATTATAGATTCTATTCAGCTTTAGAAAAATTTGGACTGGCACTAAGGTCAAATTATCATTTAGCTCAAAAAAGGATTTCTCATTGTTATGTTACCATAATAAATTCACCCCATTCATAGTAAAGATCATAAGAGGAGATTCTAATCATTAGAACCCTTATTTTAAATTCCTTTAATAAATAGTTGTCCCCATTAATCTCTATATGTCAAACACTTTATTGTAAGTCTCCCATGAAACCCTAGATCTTACATTTTCTAAGTCATCTGATACTACTATATTTGGAATATTATGATAAATTATATGAATCATATCCATCCAAAAGAGGAAATTGGTTATCTTATCATATAACAAAATCTTCGAAATTATTTCCCAAAAACTCACAAGATTTTTTCCATGATAGATTATATTTTTAAAATATATAAATATATCAACATTAAATACAACCACAAACTAATCTAGATATTTTTATAATTCATGGATATATAGTATAGTGAAAACATTTGGTGTGTTTGTGTGTCCGAACTAAATGAACAAATTCATATATATATTATACCTACTACAAATAGATGTATGAGGTATATATTTTTGTTAGTTAGGAAACATTTGGTAGCCTGACCATAAATCAATTTTTTAGAACAGTCGAGCTCCATGGTTTTGGTCAAATAGATCATCTCTCAAAGGAAATAGAAACCAATTATTAATCATTTGCTAATTCAATTTTTATTACTCCACACATGACCTGAAGGTTTTTTCCTCCTTTTTTAAAAAATTTTGGGCATACCCCATAGAAGAGTATTGGATTGTATAATTCCCTTTTAATCCATTTCTAGATATTGTCTCATGAGATCCTAAACTTTTACCGTATTCATCCTATAAATATGAATGGATACTGGTGCAACTCTTACCACTAGCTCGATGGAATACTCTACCTCTCACTCAGGATATGAACCAATAAATTCATCTAATAAGACTTACTTCAAACGATCTAATACCAATGATGATTTATTCTATCATACTCCTTGAAAATCCAAATATAAAATTGAAATATGGATTCATCATACACAACGCAATAGGAATTGGTCCACTTCTACCATTCACGATATCATATTAACCATTTTGAAAAAAAACACAACCCCCTTGTGATGTGAAGGTCACCCTATTATGATATAAATAAACATCAACATGACTATGAACTAGAAAACCAACCCTTAATATATCTTTAAACCAATTAATAATGAGGAAAATGATTCCATACAATGTGGAACCCACCAATATCAAGGGGTAACTCAAAACACTGTAGTACACCATCTGTTCTGATTCCCAATGGAGTATCTAATCGAATAATTCATCTAATAAATAAATAATAATCCCAAGGATTTATGAAATATAGAATAATGTGAAATAATGAGATAAAACTATATTAAAAAGTTATGATGCTAAGATAGAGGATACTAATAACATACATATCACTAAATATGGGTTGGTGATCTGTTCCATAGGTGTAGGATATATAGAAAATATCAAGCCTGAATTGTGACCTCTTGAAACTACCTTTAAACTAGAAGAAATATCACTCTGATATCATAGTATATCTAGTTTATGGTTACCTTGTCCAAGAGAACCACCTCATCCAGAATGAAAAAAAACTCCTTAGGATCCTAACCTAAAATAGAGCTATGAATCCTACTCCTAAACCTGTCATCAGAGACTATCCTCTTCCATTGACTATTAGATGAATTTTACTACAAAATGACTATTTTTACATCCTACCTTATTCTCAACGCTAGAATGGGTCTTTATTTCACTAAATCCTCATACTTTCCCATATCCCACACAGATAACTAATGATGGAACCACCCTCACACACAATATGGTTAGTATTAGGCCTAATGTGAAACCTTGAAATAGTGCTTCCTATTAGTTATCATTGAATCAAAAGGATTAGAGGTTAAAATACCCTACTCTAAAACACCATATTACCTTAGGTTCCTTTAGTTATAAGCACCACATTAAAATAACTATACAAGTAGAGAATTTAAACACACTGACCTATGATCAGAAGATATGCCCGAGGCCATCCATAAAGCATAAAAACCTAGAAATATTCTCGGAATGACAAATCATTTAAAATTGATTAATCTCAGTGTAAAATATTTAATAATCGATAATGTCCATTGTTCCCCACTCTATATGGATAAACTCAGATCCCCTTTATCCCTCATTATTTTGAGAAAAAAGTAATCACAAAACCATGATTGGAAATCCCTCTAAAATAGATCCTAAAGTGTATCATATCGGTTCAAAAAATATCAAAATACCTTATATTCTCATGGAATAATATAAGTCATGAGCTACACTATCCTCTCAGGTGGTGTCATAAAATTTTAGAAAATCTATAAAATAGTCTCAAGACACATATCTGATTCTTACAGACTTCAATCCACCAAAAACATTAGTGGATTTCGATGTTGGAACACATGTGTCAGCTCTTCTACAAACAAGTTAGTATGTGGGGATCCATGAATGGTCTACCTAATGAGAATGGAACCCTTTTAGACCTAGGAATAATCACATGTAACTTGTACAAATGATAGTATCTTGATCTGAACTATTGGAGGTTGTAACAGTATCAAACATCCCTCCACCATTGGGGCACGATCATCACCAACATCATAAAACATGACCAAAGGTCACCCTTATGGAATGTCTGTACAAATTCTAAACATGTGACATTGAAAATAAATCAAAAGAAACTAGATCCCAAATATAATCATATGAAATGTTGTTTCATTCTTGTATACATGCCACACCCCTTTGGATACACTTAATGACATGACTGGGTTGTAGAAATAAAAATAAAAATTACCCAATACACTTTTTACTACCCACTCTAATTTGAGGTTAAAGTCATGTTCCCTATTTCACTGCTTGGGTCCCAGTATATGGATTGTCCAGTGAAATTGATAAATCCATGTTTCAACAAACTATCCAATTTACAATTTCAATTTCATTTAAATTCATTTTTATTTTACAATACTTTTTAAATAGTTTTAAAAATGGCTCCCTGATTTGGATCTATATGATCCCATAGACCTCAAAAACCGAAGTGTGGAATTTATTTAATCCAAACAACAACATGTTCTTTTCCATGTGACCAATGGTCCAATAATATTTATGTCATAATCAGTTTAATAGGGTATTAGTTGTAACCTATGTATGATTATACAATTGTGGATATGGAAGGCACTCTAAGTACCAATTTTGATATATCAATCATCTATAAAAAATGCCTATCCAAAAATAGGTATATCAATCATGGAACACATAATAATTTCTTGTATTCAAGCCATGAATCCTATATGGAATTTCATATTACAAGCATGTGAATCCTGTAATATTTCTAAAATGATGCATGTGATGGAAAGATCTTACCTCATCAGTCCATAGTAAAATAGAATATTCAATCATAAAAACAATAACATCTTATATGAAGTACATCACCCAATAGTTGAATCAAATAAACATTAATAGGTAAATTATATAACAACATGTCCTATCCAATAAATTTTTTTTTTCACAGATGTGGGTTAATACACCAATGCATAGCTCATTTCCAAATTCCAATAAAATCATATTTCATTACTGAACCATCTCAAATAGTATGGAAACAAAAGAAAATAAGAGAAAATAAGTTCACTCTAAACCAATATTTTATTATCCCGACATAGTTGACACTGAATGGTTCCTCGAGCTAGTGCGTCACATTCCCTCATGTGAACCTCCCCATATTCAATAGGCTACCAAATTCCAGTGATGGTCTGTGATGGAACATTTGGGATACTATACCCTCATGATCAAAGTAACTCAATGATATCATTTGTGAATGAATTTGAAAATGCATAGTATAAACCAATGATAAAATAAAAACATCCACACAACTATAATGTTAAATGATCCAGAATTACTCTCATGTAAAATATGATGATCATGTCATGTATCTATATAAAACATAATGAAATAAATGGAAATATGAATCCAATAAAATAAATGTATCAAACTAACTAAAAGTCCCCAAAGTAAATACATCCAAATATCTTCATGATCATAGCTCAGTCATGTTCAACCCTTTATTATGAAACAGTCAAATCAAGCATCTTACTTTGGGTGATTTCTCATATCTTTACCTGCATCCATGAAATAAATCCTTATAACCAATTGCAACCCAAACAGGGTGCGGGATATCACTTAATAGGCCACAACCAATTATTTAAATAACATGTATAGACTATTTATAATCAAGGAAGAATTGTGTTGTATAACATAGGCATATTTTTAATAAAAGTGACATTTTAATAGAAGATGTGATCCTATCATGGAAAACAATCCACCCTTCACCCTATGGACAATTGTCAAATACAATAAACAAGGAAAAATATAAATTATGAAAAATCATGACTTCTATTATCTTTTCTAACAAAATAAATAAATAAACCATTTCAAGTATATCTATAAAGCAAGATAGGAATCCATAATGGAATATTTTGTGTAATCAAATATCCTCCCTAAAAGGGATTGATTCAAGATATAAATGACCAAATCATCCTTACAATGTCAATTGAGAATCTTGAATGAAACTCAATAGTGACATGGGTGGAATCCAAGGAGCTCATCCAATGAATTACAAGAAGCATAGATCTAAGGGTTAGAAATTAGATTAGCATCCATGTAAATCAGGATCTATGGAGTATAAATTTCCATAGAATCTAGTACCATAATAAATATTGATACATGGTGTAGAAATGTACATGGAATCCAATTTAATATATATCAGAGGAGTATACATTTTTTAGGCATCTAATATCATTCTTAATATAGATCCATGGTATAGAAATGCTTACTAAATTGAATGGAATTAGGATATGAGAAGTAGAAGTTTCTATGTATTCCACCACCATCATCAATACGCCAATCAAATAATTAAACAATTTATAACAAATTATAAAATAAATCACATACCATGAGTTCATAAATCAAATTCTACATTTTCCCATTTCAAAATTTTATCCCTTTAATGAGTTGTATTCATAGGTAATGAAGGAATAATAACTCAACTAATCATTCTGGTGTTTCTCATTCAAATAATTGGGATACAAAATAATTGGAATGATCAACACACCTAAGTGGATCGTGTAACATAAGGTAGTTGTGTTCCGGATTAGGGATAATTACATCCAATCATACAATGGTGCTACATGGGGTTTCAAAATAGGTTTTACTCAATTTAGTCAATGTATTCAATTAAATTTTGTTGTAACACTAGAAGGTCTAGTGTGCAGCCAAAAGACTGTAAGATATATAAAGAACAAAAAATTAATGTAATGTTATATACCACCGATTATATACACATGGTAGAACACTCATCCATTATTAGTTTCTGACTCAGTCCATATTGGAAAAAAACTAAAAACTATTGAATACCTAATAAATTGGGAATATTATCTATAATTAAAATAACATTTTTATAAGAATATAAATGAATAAAAATGAATAAATAATTCACCATGGTGAGTCCAATGAGGCCGACAACTGTCAACACACTGTTCGGATGGTGAAGTGGCCCCAAATCCTAGGTAGAAGTCTTTGAGGAGCTCATATACAAGAGTGAAGGGAGGGGTGATCCTGTGTAAAAAAAATAAAATTCCCTGGTTGTTATTTTAAAAATAGAATCTGTTAACAAAAAATATGTTTATGTGAATTACATTTCATGTTAATTTTGGGATTTTTCTTTTTTGAATAGATCATTACATGTCATGAGTAGGACATTATAGGAAAATTATACTTGTGAAATGAGTACAGATCATGTATTCTAATTAAACATGGTGCAGTTGGCCTGAATCCAATCATCATCAGTATACATTATTCTTTTTAAAAAAATTATTCATCCCATGAGCATGGAATTAGGGTATAAGTCAAAATACTAAACATAAACAAGTTTTTAACTAGAAATAATTTAATACATTCCTTATTCAAAATCCTAAGTACTTACCGCAGAGATATGTTATTCTAAAATGATCTGAATGAATAAAATACTATGAAAAAATAAATAAAAAACCAATTTTATAAAAATTATTTGAGTGTCGGGATGTGTCTAATCAAGTTTTGTGGACAATGAAAACCCATGTACTAATTAACAATATGTTGAACCACAGGTTCATGACCCCAATTGAACATACATTATTTGGTCAATGTCAAGGTTTCTCTAAGAACATATTGATGACTATGCCCCCCAATATAATAGACCTAGGTCTTCCTCAGATTCCAATTGGTATCATGGACCACCCTTATATTGTTTTTCTCATCCTAGACATAGATTATAATTAACACAGACCTAATTAATTCTCCGAAAGATCTATATCATTGTATACTAAATAAATCATGTCTCGATATAAATGGAATTTCCAATAATATTTTCAAATACATCCCCTATAAGATTTTTCTCTACCATGGGAATTACCTAAAAATATCATTGACCGCCCTATAGATTTTTTCTTAGTGAGGTATGACAAAATGAAAAAATATCTTAGGGTATTTTCAAAAAAAATATAATACAACTATGATGGTGTAAAAAAATACACATAAATAGAAAAATAAACATTGGATGTCTGATACATTACTCACCATCACTAAACAGCACCAGACAGAGCCCCTCACTGGAGTCAAACATCCTAGGGAAACCCACTAGGGTCTATTTTCCTATTAAGGTATAAGGTCATCACCCTTATCATAGAGGGAAACATTCCCATTTTCATTGTAAATTTCAATAAATTACCTAATTTGTGTCATGTTTATCCAACAAAAGATATAATTTCAAAAAGAAGACACATGGACCATTCCCATTTCAATGTCACTCTGGGTTTTTAAGATAACAAAACCCATCCCTAACCTACAAATGATATGTATACCGTTTTTCACAACACATAATGTGTCCTCATAAAATATAATTGATTTTTATATAAAAATATATGGAGCACCATATTCATGAAGGTTTCAAAGTTTTTGGGTTCTCTCATTGTCCATGCATCATCTCTTATTGGTCAATGCATCAAGGAAATGCACAATATATTTGCTGGCCTCTGCTGTGTTGTCGCCTAAGGTAATTTAATTTTACGTTATGAAAATTTATTATATATCAATAAAAATAAAATTAATATGACACCTCCCTTGGTAGAGTCGAAACACACCCCAGTTAATATAATTAACTTTGAAACCAAAGGATCAGTAGGGAGGTAATCTACATTATAGTGAAGTTAGAATCCCTTCAAATTTCACAGTTCGACAACTATATCATAACATCTCATCAAAAAATAGTACTTATTAGTGTTATTATTATGGAAAAACATACCTCATACATTCCTCATTGTTTTTATGATGCCACTAATTAGAAGCAAGTGTATAATAGGGAATTTAAGGGAGACAATACCCTCATATCAAAATTCACAATCAGAAATATATAAACCAATCACCATAAACCAAAATGAACTATAAGAGTTTATAAGGATAATAAATAATTGAATATTATGGGTAGAAATAGAATAAATTCATATGAAATATATGGACTATACACACTAGGCTGATGACATAAATCAAAAAGAATAAAAGATTGTAAATGAAAATTAAAATAGAAATATCATGGGCTCTGCTAGATTCCTCAAGCCTCACCACATTACAATATCCAAAACATATATGAGTTTTTATATATTTATCTTAAAATCATATTCCTTGATCTAAACTAATCCTTTTATAACATGGGGATTAATACATACCTAATTATAGTGGTGACTGTATGATAGTTTGAATACATAAATCAATAGGGGTTAAAAATTTAGGTATCATACTATACCAGAAATGCATAGATATGAGCATGTTAAAGGATGTTTATATACTAAAAACTACTAACAAATAGATACAAAAAAAATACATACTTCATCAAGATGGTGGGATATCTCTATATCTATCATGTGGACCATGTCAACCCATAAACCAAGTACGCCATGTCGATCCTTCTGTTGGAGAACTCGATCGAGTATACCTACTGTGTCATGTGTTGATGTGTCTTAGAGAATATCCTGATAACTAACCATCCTAATTTAATATACCTAGGTCCCCTCAATATATAGATAAGTATTACGGATCTCCATTACATGATTTCTCTTTGCCAAGTCATGGCCCATATGTGTCACGACTAGGGGGAATGTTTCTAGAAATCTCCATCATAGTATGCTGAATGAATCCTAATTATATATCCATGGAATGACCAAAAATATTACCAAAAACCTTTCCAATGTGGGTTTTCTCATCAAATTTAATAACCCATTATTATCACATTCTAACCCCTATGATTTTTTAATGTCTCGATAGCATATTATAAACACAACCCATATGACATTTTCCATCCCTAAACATCATATCCATTAGGAAATATTCCATGTTGAATAAATAAATTAAAATAAACAATTGATTGGAGATGAAGAACATTACATCAATTATTATATCCAATCAAAGTACCTCACCAAGGCTAATTATCCATGAGTCACTCACTAGGGTCCCTAGTCTCGACCACATCTTAGGACATCGCTCTACTCCACAAGGGAAACATGACCCTCATCATAGTCATAGTTTATGCATGAATTAATCAATATCATGGGTAATTCAAACATATTATGGTCTCATAAAATGGATCATAAACATTCCCATGTCTAGGGTCACACATGGATTGTAAACTATACGAACCCATCACAAACATTCATATGGTATGTCACCAAAGGCCAGCCACATCTCATTATTCCTCACCTAGACTACTTAGGTTTCCAATGTTAAGTAACTTAAAAAAACCTTCTAGGAGATGTTAATGTTTCTAGGTGTCACATTAATCTAGTCCTTGACCATCAAACACTAAGGTGTAAATCTATATGAAAGGTCCTAGGAGACCCCTTCACTTTAATCTACATTGTTACTTTTATTTTTAGTCAATAAATATGTTAAATTATAAATAAAATTTAACTAAATAGGACACTACCCTCACTGAAAATATTGAAATCCCACATATATATAATGAACTGAAAAAATTAGGACTATTATGAGGACCAACTACATCATCTTGAATCTATACTCATTTTTTGAGCCAATATTCAGAATATTCTCCAAGGATTTATGAGATCTATCGAAACTATTACAAGATCAATTAACCACCATTATTCCATTAAATTCCATAAATCATATCATACACACATATTAATTAATTATAGTCACATTATAATTAATTAAGAAATTAAATTTAATTCATTACAATTTTGTATAAATTAACAGAAGTGTTGAAATCTACATGTAAACCCTTATTTATCTAAAACGGTATCTAACCACACATAGAAGGACTGAAAAACCCCCACCCCCTACATAAACATTTAAAAATTGCATTTGAGTTACAAAATACTCCATAAAAAATTCATTATCTTTTATGGAGAATCCAATGATAACTCTAAATGATGAAATATCATGTGGAATCACTATGAAAGTGGGTACATAAGATGTTACGTCAAATCCTTATCCAAGGTAGAGCAGTATCCCTATAGTTATTAACTAATTCCACCATGTTATGGATATAATAGAATTAAATTATTGTATAGAGCGACCTGAAATAAAAAAAAACATGATAAAGGGTCAATAGATATTGGTGGGTGTTGGAACTCACTAAGAATCACTTGAAAAATGCCTTAAAATTGACCTATTGAAAAGGTGTAATATGAGGAGAGAGGGATTATAGCCTCTAGTTCACACAAGAACAAAATCATAATAAAAGAGCCTTTTTAACCCCTAATATTTATTGAAATTTTTCAAATAAATTTATTTTTTTTAAAATCTTGTATCACACACAACACAATGTTTTAACAATGGAAAAATAAAATATATATTGTTATTTAGACATCAGTGTTATTAAATTTTATATAATCATAGTGTTATTAATATAAATTATGATATTTGAAAATATATTAATAGTTTTATATTTAAATAAAGCATTTAGAAATAAATTCCTAGAAATTATTGGAAAAAACTAGTTTCCCAAAAATTAATTTTATTTATGTTTATGAAAAACTTATAAAAGTAATTTTTCAAATTTATAAAATATATTGGACAAAATATTATTCTTTTCATGAATTTAAATTTCAAAATTATCTTTGATTAATTTTTTTTTCTAAAAATATAATTTTTTGATGAATCATAAAAAAATATTCTTTTTATTAAGAAACTGACCCTTAATTACTAGATTTCTTTTATTTTAATATGGATTACAAAGTAAAATTAATTAAAATATGTATTTACTAATAAAATATAGTTCATTTGAATTAATTTTATGTCTTATTTTGTTTTTAAAACATTATATTCATAATAAATGTTTATCTGTCAAAAACAGTTATGTGTTCAAATCTATGGTGCTATTTTAAAATTTAATTTTGATTCCTTTTCAATGGAATTTATAAAAATAGATTATGCATTTTAAATCATAATTATTAATATCATATAATAAGTTAATATTTGTAACAAACCGCCCTGATTTACCCTCAACTATGGTACCAACCAGATCTGTCACATACTAGAAAGGCATTCCCGATACCCAAGGGTTGGTGAAAAGCACTCAGACATTAGACAAAAAAACTGAGGGAATGATTTCTCCCAACCAGAAAAACCACATCGCAAATATATATATACATAAATAATGGAACAGTGCAAGACAAACCAAATATAAATTCCATAACTGTATGAAAATAGAGGAAACAAAAGAACTATAACAGAAGCTAAAAACTCCAAAATACAAGTCTGACTACAAGGGACTCCAAACAAATATATAATCCAATGAACTCATATACGAACTCCAACTATCTCTCCATCAGCTACCAATCCCACCAAACATGAACCTCACCACCTCACTGCAGTTCCATTCCTTTCCTTTCACTTGAAGACAAATAAAGGTCTATGTACCAACGAAGTAGTGTGAAAGGTGTGAGCTAACATGCTCAGTAAGATCATACCCAGGTGTTCCATAACAATTCTCTGTATAAAAAATAATTTAGGGTTATTTTTTAAAAAAAATTATAATGATAATTATAATATTAGTTTTATAGAAAACATGGTAATCATTTCCTTTTCACAGTTCTAAAAAAAAGAAGGTATATCATTTTCTAAAGCATATTTCCATACAATTTATTCAAAAGCATTAACATGCATATCAAATATAGATCACAAATAGAATAAGTATAAACTAGAAGCATAGGTATAACAACACCAAATAATACTATACATCTATGTAATAGACTACTCGTACAATAAGAATCAATTGCACAGAACATATCCTAGAACAATGGGCCTAGGAAGGCGAGGAAAACCCCAAGAGTAATCCCCCCAAAATATCCAATATCGATCCCCAAGAACAGCAGGCCTATGAGATATAGGAAATCCCCAAATACAAAACACCTTTATAATCACAAATCAATGGACAAGGGCCTCATGCTAAACCTTCCACCTAAGTAACCAAGGTAACCGATGTGATTATTTTAAAAAATCGATTTCAATGTTATGAAAACCATTAAAAACCATTTATAATCCATTTATCTGAATCTAGGGAGAATAATTTTTCATTAAAAACTATTTTTCAACACACACAATAATATTTTCAATTTTATAAAACAATTTATAATGCAATTTTCAAATAAAAACAAGCAGGTGTATTATCCTATTGTAGAGTCAGAACCACCTACCTAAACGTTTGGGTCACACACATCCACAACAGAATTCATAACCAATAATGAATCCAAAAAGAACTAAAGGAGAACCTAGAATCCAATCCACGATAAGACTGATTCAATGATTAACATATAAAGGTATATGGAAGAGAGGAAAACCAATACTATTAATAAGGACACCCACCACACCACAACCAATGTAGGAAAAAGGCCTCCAGATTGAGATCTCACAAAATATCTACTTGAAGGGGAAAATAAACATCCAACTTGGATAAACAGATCCAATAATGCAAGGCTAGGGTGCTAACATGATCAATATCATGGATGAATCAGAGAGGACACTTACCTAGAGAGATACACCATAGAAACAACGATGAACTAGAGATGATGGGTTCAACCTAGAAGATGAGATGGATCTAAAAAATGCCTAGGGGAGATCTGGTTTGAGATCCCAGATATATGGAATGAAACTCTGAGAGAAACTTCTAAACACATGAATTTAACATGGGTGCGGCTGAGTAACGACATTTACCACTTGGTCACGTAGTGTAGTCCATGCGGGATAAGATATGATATATACCTTGTCGCCTAAGGTTAAAAATCCTCTATTAAACCCCTACATGATGTGTAGCTCAGGTACATGATGTTTACAATCTCACAGTGTGACCCGCACATCATGAATTGAATTCATCCCCAAGTACATGAAATGTACTTTAGGTAAATGTCATGTACATTTTCTACACAACCTAAAACCTAGAAGAAACCATAGAAAACTGTTTTTATGGATTCATAAACAAAAGGGGACATAGAAAATGTGGAAAACTAACCCGATCAAGGTAACAATATGTTACAAAATCCCCACCCTAAAGGCTTTTCGTTATTAGGAAATCATGTGAATGATGTATCCTCTAGAATTGGATGAGGACACTACACCCTCATCAATGACCCACATTCCCATGTCTTATGAGAATCTGATCCTTATTTCCACAGAACTATAACCAATAGAATTGACCTTCCATGAAATAATTTCTCTTGAGAGTCAATAATCACAAATGGTTTCCCCAAAACAGAAGCATCTAACACTTAATAAATTTCATCCTAAAATATAACATGAGCAATGCCAAGATAACACTTTTTGAGCTAAGATATGTGGAAAACATCATGAATTTTTGTTAGCTAAAATGGGTGTTCTAAATGATAAGAATCTTTCCCAAGTTTTCCAGTGATCTCAAATGGTCTAACATATCTCGGAGCCAACATTACTTGTTTTCAAAGTTGACAGTGACCCAACTGAGGAGAAAGAATAATGAAAACCTAATCGCCAACAAAAAAACACCTAATAATGAAACAACCAATTTGTATATGAATTTTTTCATCTCTAGGATGTAACGAGACATAGACACACATCCCAAATCTTTGTTGACGTCTTGTGAAACAGACTTGGTCCAACAAAAGCTACTTTTCCCACCTCTACCCAACAAAGGGGTGATCTGCACGAGCAACCATACCACACATCAAAAGGATTTATTCGGATCAACCACTAGTAAATGTCATTATAAACAAAATAAACCAATCCCAGAAGGCTATCCCATGATCCACCAAAATCCAAGATGCATGAAAATACCATATCCTCTATAGGATTTGAATTACATGCTCTTTCTGACAATCAGTCTATGGATGGTCTATTCTGTTCGACTTGACCTGAGTCCCTATTGCCTCCTGAAGACTCCTCTAGACCCTTAGCTAATCCTAGGATCTTTATCTTAAACAACAGAAGGACTTCCATGTAACATCAAAATCTCTAGCACATAAAAAATACCCATAACATAAACTTTTGTGGTGTCTTTGTTCAGAATAATGTGAGAAGGCTTCGTCAACCAATAAATAACCACCTAGATGTAATTTTCAATTAGGGGAATTCGTGGAAACACCACCAAAAACTCCATGGACTCCTTATCCCACTATGAAACTGGCACTGGAAGAGGATAAATCATACCAGAAGATTTAAAGTGCTCTACCTTCTTCTATTGGAAGGGGTAAAAGCGAGACACAAAATCTGCTATGTCAGGCTTCATATTGAGAAACAAGAACCATCCCCTAATGTCACAATACATATTTATAGTGACTGGATGAATGACCTATGACGATCTATGTCAATTGAATAAGACTGAACTTCTCATATTTGCTGGCATGAAAACCAATTTCCTAAAGTTAAAAATGCCATCTAAAGAAAGAGACCTACTGCAAACTGTTTCCCCACCAATAAGGTTTTATCTAATCTGATGAAACTCAAAATATGTTTGTTGAATTTTCATGAAAGACTCCATGATAGATGATGACAAAAGAACACTAGTTATATTCATACCTGAAACATCATCCTAAGAATCTAAGTGAAACTATGTAAAATTCCCCAAATTATTCCACTCCTCCTTCAATTCTAGAATAGTCTGCAATGGTACCTTCTTTCTTAGAGGGTCGGCAATAACATTCCCTTTCCCCAAGGTGTGGGAAATGTCGATGTCAAACGTCTGAAGGTATTCTTCCCATCAACTTTTTCTGAGATTCAAGACTTTGTGTGAAAATATATTTCTTTGACTCTTTGTATTAATGAAAACATTTTACTTATCTTCATAGATATTGTGTCTCAAACATTTAAGAGATTGCCTCACAGTAACAAGATTTAAATCATGAGTGGGTAGTTCTTCAAATGTGGATTGATTTGATGAGATCCATAATCTATTACATGATCATCCTACATCAGTATGTATCTCAAACCATCACCAGATGCATCAAAAAACACAACATACCCCTTACTAGGATCAGGTAAGACCAGAATAGGTGCCGAAGAAAAACATCATTTGAGTTAATCAAAGAAAGAATGACAATTTTCATCCCATGAGAATTTCACTGCATTTTTTGTAAGAGTAATCAAAATCGATGACATCATAGTGAAATTTTTGATGAACCAATGTTAGAATCCTAAAAGATCAAGAAGAATCAATTTTCAAAGGCATTCAATGTTCCCTTCCATGATAAAATTATTTTTACCTTCTCTAGATCAACTAATAATCCATGATATGAAATTTTTTACCCCATTAATTTCACTTCTAAAATATGAAAACAGTATATCGAAAGATTTCCATATAGAAGGTTATTTCCAAAATATCCATAAACAAACTCAGATGGTGCTCGTGCTCACACATGGACTTTGAATAAAATAATATCAACCATGAACACTAAAAAAAATTCATGATATTGGATAAATATCTGATTCATAAAGGCTATAAAAACTGTATCAGTTTCAATCAGACCAAAAGGCATCAATATATATTCAGAATTGCCATACCTAACCTTTATGGCCATCATAGTTATATCATACTCCTAGAATATGTTCTGATGATAAGCTGATTGAAGGTCGCTCTTTTAAAACAACTTTTCTCCCTCCGAATGATCAAAAAAATGATCCATACGAGGAAAAGGATATTGTTTATTAACCTTCACCCAGTTTAACTTCTGATAGTCCCCATATAACCGAATTAAATCATCCACTTTCTTGGAAAAGATCACAGGGATTTCTAAAAGAGAAACACTAGGTGAAAAAACCTTTCTCCAACAGTTCATCCAACAGAATCATGAGCTCATTTATATCTATTGGGGTCATACGATAAAAAGGTATCGATATTAGATGTGTAGCTATAATAGGGTAAATTGTGAACTCTACCTCTCTCTCTAGAGGTAGAATAGAGAATTTGTCTTTGAAAATGTCAAGAAAATCTGAAAAAACAATAGGATGATCCTCAACCGAAAAAATATCACTGGGATCAAATGAAAAAGAATCCAACAAACTCCTGAGCTCTTGGAGGGATGGCCCTGTATGACCAGACCTCAGGTCCCACTCTCCCTACAACACATGAGAGCTCCCATCGCCCGTAAGAAGAAAAATGAAAGATGATAACAATCAACCTCAGCTTGATGGGCGACTAGACAACCCATACTAATGATGATGTCAAATAAATCCAGTTCAAGAATGAGAAAATCCCAGACCAACTCTTCTTTACCTATTGTAAATAAACAAGAAGGACACCCGAACAGCTACTTTTTCCCCTTACCAAGAGGATTCGTTAAAATCATTGAAAAGGGAATATGTTCAATTGGATGTTTAATCATATCAACGAAACCTGAAGATATAAATGAATGGGAGGAACCAATATCAAACAAGGTAGTAGATACTGAAGCTACAATAAAGATTCTACATCTAAATGTTGTGGACCTACATCAACATCCATTAGAAACCCATCTACTTCATTTAAATGTTTAACTCTCGAGGCCTATGGTTGGATCCATATAGTCTTTGAAGCTTCTAACTACACCGCAATAGCCTTTAGAGCTGACAAACCATAACCATTATGAGGCATATTAATAGCCTGAAAAATATTGTAGATGACCAACATGCCCAAAACTATTGCACATATTCATGGGAATAGGACATGAATGTTGTGTGTAGTCCACCTTAATGCATTGGTAACAAGTCATAGGCACACTCTCTGCTACAACAGATGTCGTGGAGGAGGCTCACTATTGAGATCCTCCTCCACCAATTCTATGAAGGTCCTACAAATTTTTATTCATCCCATGAATACCACTAAATTTGTCACAATTTATAAGTGAATAGTATGTAGCGCTGACCTGGACTGCCATGTCCATCTCTTCCATCATTCAAAACAAGAGAACTAGGTTTTGAATCCCCCTGGCATGGGAAACCACCTACGGTGTTCATTCGGCTCTCCAAAAAAAATACTCCAGTTCGCCCCTCACCCTGCAATTCTCCTCATCCCCCTCCCCCCCGCAATTCTCCCCATCCCCTCCCCGCCACCCATCCCCTATCCCATTTCCGCCCTCCGCCCTCCACTCTATCTCCCCAAATCCCTCATCCCCTCACTGCCTTCCGCCCTCTTCACCATCTCACCGCATCTTTCGTCCCCTTGCTACCCTCTGCCTTCCGCTCTGGTTCATGTGTCCCCCTTCCCCTCGCCCCTCCGCCATCTGCTCCGGCTCCCGGCACCCCTCGTCCCCTCACTATCCTCCGCCCTCTACTCCGGATCCCCACGTCCCTCATCACCTCTCCTCCCTCCTCTCTGGCTCCCTCGTCCCCTCTCCGCCTATGCTCCTCTCCACTCCGACTCCCCGCAGCCCTTTTCCATGCACCTCCCTCCACTCCAGCTCCCCCGGCCCCTCACTACCCACCGTTTGCTCCGCTTTGGCTCACCGCGCCCCACATCCCGCATCCCCTCGCTGACATCCTCTCTACTCCACCAATCCCATGTCCCACATCCCCTTTCCACATATCCCTCGTCCCCTCTCTGCCCTCCGCTCTGACTCCCCAACATCCCACATTCCCTCCCACTTCACCCCCTCCCTTGACGCACTACTGCCACTCATCCCCTCTCACACCATCTCATCCCTTGCTGCACCGCCACCGCCTTGTCCCCTCCCTCCCTACACGGCCACAGCCCGTCCCCTCGCCACTACTGCTCATCCACTTTGGCTCCCCGCTGTCCTTTGTCCCCTCCTTCATCGGTCCACCCTCGTTGCACCGTCACAACCTTGCCTCCCCCTCCTCCGGCTCACCGATGTCGCCTCCCGTCTGCTCACTCGCTACACCTCCCCTCCGCTGCCTCTCGTCTCCCTCACATCACTTCCTTTAACTCCCCTCCCTTCCATATTTATAGTGCAATCAGGTATGCCCTAATATCCATTTAAGAGTTTTTATTTTGTTCAATTTCCAACACAAATTTTACATGCATGAAAATTATATGAATATTTTTTATGAATAAATAGAGTGGAAATCGAAGTTCGTGTGTATATGGGCTTGTGTGCATATGAAACAATGTGTCTTGATAGTGTGTGTATGAGAGACATCCCACTTTACCTGAGGTTTGAGAATACTATACATATTATTTGGTGATGTATTAACTATTTGATCAAAATATGATTAGGGACTCTTGAATATAGTATCATCCTTATATTTACCATACCAAATGATGACGATGACATGAGATTTCACTCACATTCCATTATCTATTATCTTGTTTATTATTCAAATATATTATTTGATTATTTTCTCAATGGGACACAAGAAATTTGTTGGTATTTATTTTAAATATATTTGATATGAAAAATGAATGTAATAAATCTTGTGTAAATGTTTATTATACAGATGTTATTAAGGTTAAGAGTTGGATTGATCTTCCAAATCGAATGTCTACAGAATATTTCAATGGAATTATGTAGTTAATTGAGTTCACTGGAGGATTTTAAAGTGACTATATTAGTTTTCCATGTAGAAAATATGCTAACATTTATCAATGCACATGAGGTATTATGAGTGAACACCTATTCATTAATGGATTTTTGAAAAATTATAAAAGTTGGACTCATCATGGAGAAGAATATGTTCGTTGTCAAAATACGGATGCAGTTCATAATGATGTTGATGCAAGGATGAATGATCTAATGCAATAAATTCTTACTAAAATGGTACATGGGTTGGATGCTGAAGGCATTGACATCTAGAATCTTGAGACCAGGGAGATAAATCTTTTCTATGGCGAAGATCATGATTCGAGGAGGTTTTATGAAGCACTTGATGATCCAAAAACAGAATTATATCCTTAATGTACTTCTTACAATAAATTTTCATTTATAATGGTGTTGTTTCATTTGATGACTTTGAAACAGCAGCCACACACATCATTCGACATATTTTTAGTGTTATTGAAAAAGGTTCTTCCCATCAACACTAATATTCCCGAGTCGTATTACCATGCCCGTAAGTTGACAGAGAACATAGGTTTTACATATGACACCATAGATGCATATGAAAACAACTGTATGTTGTTTAGAAAGGAAACTGCCCATTTGGATATTTGTATGGTTTGTGGAACTTCCAGTTGGAAAGAGAACAGGGGAAATCAGACTCATCAATGTCAGATTTCAATAAAGGGGGAATCGATTTATTTAATGAAAATTGGTTACTTTCCCCATAAACCGAGGTTGAAAAGATTTTTTATGTCATCTAAAGTTTTTAATTTATTTAGATGGCCTAAAGAAATAATTAATGAAAGTGATATGTTAACACACCCAGCAGACTCTCATGCATGGAAGGATATTGATAAGAGACATCCCAACTTTGCAAAAGATGTTCGTAATGTATGATTGGGGTTTGTAGTAGATGGTTTCAATCCATTCGAGTCTATGGTTATTGTAACTCATATCACATGGATGGTGGTGTTAGTTCCATATAATCTTCCTCCGTGGTTTTGTATGAAGCAAAAAATTTATATTACTTTCAACTCTTATTGATAGACCTAGAAGTCTGGGGATATGTTTGACTTTTACCTTCAACCATTTATTTATGGGTTGAATGAATTTTGGGGCGATGGTGTGATGAATTATGAATGTGAAACGAATGAAATGTTCAAACAGGAGGCTGATTTTTTGTGGACAATCAACGACTTCTTGGCTTAGGAAAATTTATCAGGCTAGAATAAGAAAAGTGAATTTTCATTCCCTTGTTGCAATATAAGTAAAAAAATATGTATGGATTAATAAATATAAAAAATGGGCATACATGGTTCAAAAACATGTTCTCCCCCCTCAACACATGTTCAAAAAGAACATAGTAGCATTTTATGGTTCTGGAGAGTTCGCCCAGCACTGAAGATCATGACACGAGTCTAAATGTTTTCACAGATTGAGGAAGAAAACATCTGCACGGTATATGAAATTCATGATTTGGTGGCTCATCCATTTTATAATATTCATGCTGCGGGTAAGAAGCACAGTCACAATTGGAAAAAAAAATAATTTTTTATAATCTTCCATATTGGAAAACTAACATGCTAAGGAAAAATTTGGATATCACATACATTGAAAATAATGTTTGTGATAATATATTATGGAAAATTTTAGGTGTCAATGGAAAATAAAAGGACCATGTTAATGCAGGTGATGGTTTGGATGAAATAGACTTAAATAAATCGTTGCATTTACAGTTAGCTGAGGGAAACAAGGCATACATGCCTGCGGCACAGTATACGATGACTACAAAGGAGAAAGAGTCATTTCTTTAAAGTTTAAAGATTCTCAAGGTTCCTGATGGTTACTCTTCAAATATTTCAAAGTGTTTGAATCTAACGAGTAGGAAATTTCAAGGGATGACAAGTCATGACAATCACATACTACTTTATTAATTTATTCCAATCACAATTTGTGATTGTTTATCCCCCAATTTTGTTCAGCCATTAATTGAGATGGGTAATTTTTGTGGACATCTATGTATAAGAAATCAACGAATGAGTGATTTAAAAAGATTGCAGGATAGTATTGTACTTATGCTTTTTCACTTTAAGAAAATATTTCCCCCATCATTTTTTGATTTTATGGTTCACTGGACATTGCACCTAACTGATGATGTAATGGCTGCTGGTCCAACGCAATTCAGGTGGATGTATCCCATTGAGCGGTATTTGAGTACATTGAAACAATTTTTATGCAATAGAGCTCATCCATAGGCATCAATATCCAAAAGTTATTTGATGGATGAGTGTACTAATTTTTGTACAGAATATCTTATGGATGTTGAACAAAAATTAGATAAGCCCTCTCTAATTGACGATGGTCTAGTTGGTGAAGGAACCATATTTGATATGGATAACATCGAGTGGATACAAGCGCATCAATATATATTGTTCAATACTCCATCAATTTCACCATTAATGTGGTAAGGTTCTTATTACATTTATTGTTTTACTTTTACATTGTTTTCTTGCATATGTTCAACATTTAAACATCGCATCATCATTTGAAGGAAATACATTAATGTGATAAAATAATAGATGTATTGTGTGACTAAGTATCAAATTCAACAATCTCATTATGCGTCATTTCATGATTGGTTCAAGTATTTTGTATGTATAAATTGATTTTCATAATGAGTGAAGTGTTATAATAATTTCATTCTGCATAAATCATTATTGAATTATATGAATTATGTAGGATCATAAGCTGGGGGAGTTAGGGGACCCCATGCTAACTGATGAATTTATCCAACTGGATGAGGGTCCATCTATAAAGGCTCGTCATTATAAAACTATAGATGCTAATGATTTTCGATTTTTCATTAAAGATGTGGACAAAAATTGAGAAACACAAAATAGTGGCATCAGTTGTCCATTCATCAATTCTAGTTATTACTATAGTCAATTGATATACATCATTGATGTTGTATAGGCACATAGGTTGAAGTACATATTGTTAAAGTGTAATTAGGTTGATCTAGTGTGTAGATGTAAAGTCGACCAATATCAGTTTCCATTGGCAAATTTTTACTATATGTTATAAAGAAATTACTGAGATGATAATGATCCTTTCATTTTGACATCACAAGCGGAAAAAGTATTCTACATTACTTTTCCTTCGAATCTAAGTTGGCAAGTTGTTGTGAAAATTTCCCGGTGGGGGGTATTTTTATTTGAACAAGATGAACCCTAGACTGTTCCCGTTGTTTCCCAACACCTTGATCAACATACCATTGTTCAATGTGAAGAAGATATTTATTGGGTTAGAGCGGCTGTTGATGGAGAAACAATAGATTTTCATGTTTAATAAAAGGTATAATTGTTTTTCCTCAATTCAGTGTTGAATGTCCTGCGATATAATAAATTATCTAAACATTTTTTAAATTCATGTATGTTTTAATCCTCACTTTTGGAAGTTTATTCATTTAAAAATATTTACAATGATTTATCTTTTGGTATATTCATTTTATTATTAGTGTATCTTCCCATTGAGGTATTCTTCAATTGGTTCACGTGTTGCTTGAATTTTTATTAATTCATTCTTAAATTTGTCTATGAATTGATTGGTTTTGTATATAATTTTATATCTGTTTTGTTAACTTTATAATTTTGTAAAATCCTTTTACAACTAATTATCAATCCTTTTTTTTATTGACAATAGTACATGTTTAATTTTCTTAAAAAAACCAATTTATCTTTTGGAAACTTTGTATAGTCCCCTTAATAATGTTTTCAATGACTGCAGACATGTCAGGTGAAGGGGTAGCAGATCCACGTCGTCCATCTGAGCCATCTACATCTCAGGTTCGAGGTATGTTTGAATGTGATTATGTTTATTTTTTTATGTAATTGATAAACATATATATATATATATGTATAACATCTATAAAATTATATATAAAAATTTTCTCAACAAGATCATACTCGACCACATCTTCCTCTCACAAGAGAGGCCCTGGTCGTGGCATTTTATCTTGGAATTCTGACATGACGTTTGATGTTTTCTTTAATGAGATATTTCATCCTATGCGATTGAATTCCCATGCATTTATTCATCATCTAGGTCATATCAAACATGACCCACATAGATTTCCATTGATCACATGTGATTGGGATTCTATCCCCCAGGTCACATTATATTTTCTTTAGAGGGAGGTTCAAGAAAGAAAACCATTTTAATTTCATCTCTATGTATTAACAATAATAAAATTTGTGACATTTTCCTTATATAAAATAATTCGAAAGTATTCCATGATGATTTTTTTCTCGTGTGTATGATAAAATTTCATAAGATGTGGAAGTACTATAAATGAAATATCAAGAGGGACCATTGTGTAGAAAATGTGGTTACCCCAGATAATCTGCAAAAAGTCCCAAGAGGTGTTCTCTCGGCATAGAGGCATGACGTAGTTTCATATTTTTCTACTAAGGATGTTGCGGTTTGTATATTTATTTTGGTATATATATTTTCCATAATGACTAATCTGTTTGAAATTTGAATTAATAGAATGTAGGAGGTGTTAGCACTCCATTCTGACAATCGAGCGTTGCAGGTACCACTTCAAAGGCTCAAGACTCGTCATGTGTCTAAAATATGACATGAGGTATTTATTATTCATTTTTTAATTTATTTATTAATATGGTTTTGTGTTTATATTCTATTCGTATACAGTTATGGGAGCAAGGTGCACCCACTGATAAAATGTCGGTGTGGATGAGGACTCATGATCGAAATGATCCAGAGGTTGAAGCATTTGTAGTAAGTTCATGTAATCATTAGCAATACTAATGTAAATCTGTATATTAACATATATATGTATATATATTTAAATATTGAAGAATCTCAATTTTATGATTAGTTAGAACATCTGCCAGAGGACCAGCGACAGCTTCCCATGTGAAGGGATGAGATCTTCCATCGCATTATTGGTCGGGATAAGAATTGATATATTTTAACCTATGGAACAAGGATTACTCATTCTGTAGTATCACGCACTATGGTTTTCGGTCCTGTTGTTTCTCAGATGACAAAGCAGTTGTCAGATTTTGAGTCATGGTTGTGCACTTCCGAGAAGGTACATGCACAATTGATCGTTGAGGCACAAACACTGTGGTAATATGTGTGTCCAAGTGATGGTGTATGGGATCATATGACACATGTTTATAAGAAATTTATTTATTTAATTTATATTATTTTTGTTATGAAAATCATCATAATTTTTATTTGTTGTTGGCCCCTGGCCCACTGGATGGAGGTAGCAGTCATGACCACGCATGACGCATCATATTCATGAGGTGTGTTTCTTTTTTTGTTGGTGGGGTTATTGTTGATGTTTCAAAAGTTGAATTTATTTTTCTTGGTGATGATCAATAATAATATAATTTTTTTAGGAAGTACACACTTTTGGTGAGTTTCAAGTTAATCAATGTGGTTTAATATGTCTTTAGAGCTAGGATAAGAAAGAATACTCACGGAAATTCTATCGGGGGGTGTTGGGAGCTGTCCGGGGGGGTGGAGTGGGCAGTTATGGTGGCTAATGGCTGGGATAAGAAAGGATACTCAATATGGAAATTTTTCATTAGGTTTTTAGGCCATTAGGGAAATCGTCCAGTTGGCCATTTGTTCAATTGGATGTTAGGCCAAATAGCCATTAGGCCATTATTCCAATCGTAGAACTAGGCAATTGGTCATTATTCCAATTTCTTGTTTGGACACTCATTCATTAATCTAATTGTCCATTAGTATTAATATGTTTGTAAAATTGAACATTAGGCCATTAGGACAGTTGGTCTTTTGAGCAATTGTACATTTGAACAATTGAAAAATTGGCTGTTAGGCCATTATGCCATTAGGGCATTAGGTTAATTGGTAAATGGAACAATTTGATATTGGTTCATTAGGAAAATTTTCCTTTAGGACATTAGGATAATTGATCATTACGTCGTTAGGCCAATTTTCAAATTGGATGTTAGGACAAATAGAAATTAGGCCATTATGCCATTATTCCAATTGTACAACTAGACAGTAGGCCATTATTCGAATTATTTGTTAATCCACTAATTCTTTAAGTTAACTATCCATTAATATTAGTATGTTCGTAAAATTGGCCATTTGGCCTTTAGGACAATTGGTCTTTAGACAAATTGGACGTTTGACCAATTGAACAATTGGTTGTTAGGCCATTATGCCATTAGGGAATTAGGTGAATTGGAAAATGGGACAATTTGACATTGGGTCATTATGAAAATTAACCTTGAGGCCATTGGGATAATTGATCATTACACCTTTATTCCAATTATCCAATTGGATGTTAGGACAAATGGCCATTAGGATATTATGCCATTACTTCCAATTGTACTACTATACAACTGGCCATTATTCTAGTTTGGTGCACTCTAAAATGGTGCGTTGGGTGGTAAAAACCATTTGAATGACCTCAAAATGTCATGAAATCATACAAAAACAACCATGGTGTGAATTGTGACATGGTCAGGTAGACGGTACGTAAATCATAGGGGTCGTTTGACCGTAATGACCGGAAAAGCATTTCCAGAGTCATAATACCCTAAAACAATGTGTCAGGGTTAAATTCATGGGAAACGTCCTTATAATGAATCTAAATCACACTAAATAAATATAAATATTATTCATAACATGTAGGAGGAGATGAAACATCAATCAAACGTGCAGTGTGCGGGGTACGACCAAATATGTTGTTTTTAACAGTATGGCGCGCTCTGAAAGGGTGTGTAGGGTGGTCAAAACTAGACAAATGACCTCAAAATGTCATGAAATAATACGATAACAACTGATGTGTAGATTTTGAAATGGTTGGGTAGATGTTATGTTAATCAGATGTGTCGTTTGACCGCGGTAACCAGAAATGCATTTCAAGAGTCATAAAACACCAAAACAATGTGTAATCATCAGATTCATGGAAAATATCCTCAGAATGACATAAAATTACAAAAATATAATAGAAATATTAATTGTGACATGTTGTAGGATACGTCATGTCAATCGGATGTGCGGTGTGCGCGGTACGACTAAATATGTTGTTTTTAATAGTTTGGCACATTCTAGATGGGTGCGTTGGGTGGTCAAAACTTGTCGAACGACATCAAAATGTATTGAAATTAGACCACAACAACCGTGGTGTAAATTTTAAAATGGTCGTGTAGACGGTACACCAATCGGAGTTATCATTTGACCGCGGTGACTGAAAACGCATTTCTGAAGTCAAAAAACACCAAAACGACGTGTAATGGTCAAATTCAAAGAAATTTTTTTCCAAATGACTTGAAATTACACTAAAAAGAAAATAAATATTATATGTGAAATGTAGGAGGAGAAAAAACATCAATTAGATGTGCGTTGTGTGTGGTATGACCGAATATATAGTTTTTAACAGTTTGGTGCGCTCTGAAAGGGTGTGTTGGGTGCTCAAAACCAGACGAAAGACCTTGAAATGTCATGAAATCATACAACAACGACCGTGGTGTAAATTTTAAAATGGTCGAGAAGGCGGTACGTCAATCAGAGGTTTCGTTTGACCGCGGTGATAGGAAAGGAATTTCTAGAGTCATAAAACACCAAAATGATGTGTAACGGTCAAATTCAGAGCAAATGTCATCATAATGACTTGAAATAACACAAAAATAATATAAATATTATTCTTGACATGAAGTAGGAGACGAAACATCAATCGAACATGTGGTGAACGCGGTACGACCGAATATGACGTTTTTAATAGTTTGGCATGCTCTAAAATGTGCGATGGGTGGTCGAAACCAGCTGAACGACCTCAGAATTTCATGCAATCATATGACAACAACCATGGTGTGAATTTTAAAATTTTTAGGAAGACTTTACGTCAATTGAAGGTGTCATTTGACTATGGTGACTAGAGATACATTTCTGGAGTCACAAAACACCCAAACGACGTGTAGCGGTCAAATTTAGAGCAAACGTCTTCATAATAACTTGAAATCACTCAAAAATAATAGAAATCTTATTTGTGACATGAATAAGGAGATGTAATGTCAATCGGACGTGCGGTGTGCGTTGTACGACCGGATATGTTGTTTTAAATAGTTTGGTGCGCTCTAAAAGGGTGTGTTGGGGGTCAAAACCAAACGAATGACCTCAGAATGTCATGAAATCATAGAAAAAAACCATGGCGTAAATTTTAAAATCACCAAGAAGATGGTACTTCAATCAGATATGTCGTTTGACCACGGTGACTGGAAACACATTTTCAGAGTCATAAAACACCAAAACGACATGTAATTGTCAAATTCTATGAAAACCTCCTCAGAGTTACTTGAAATAACTCAAAAACAATATAAATATTATTCTTGACATGTAGGAGGAGAAGACACAACAATCGGACATGTGGTGTGCATGGTACGACCGAATATGTTGTTTTTAATAGTTTGGTGTGCTCTCAAAGGGTGTGTTCGGTGGTCAAAACTAGCCGAATGACCTCAAAATGTCATAAAATCATACAACAAAAACTATGGAATGAATTGTAAAATGTTTAGGTAGATGGTATGTCAATTGGAGGTTTCTTTTGACCGCGGTGACCAGAAATGCATTTCTGTAGTCATAAAACACCAAAACGACGTGTAATTGTCAAATTTAGAGAAAAAATTTTCAGAATGACTTGAAATCATTCGAAAATAATAGAAATATTATTTTTGACCTCTAAGGGGAGACGAAACACCAACGGATGTGAGGTGAGTGTGGTATAACCAAATATGTTGGTTTTAAAATTTTGGCATACTTTGAAAGGGTGTGTTGGGTGGTCAAGACCAGCTAAACAACCTCATAATGTCATTAAATCATACGGCAAAAACCATGGTTTGAATTGTGAAAAGGTCTGGTAGACGGTATGCCAATCAGAGGTGTCGTTTGACCGTAGTGCCAAAAAATGCATTTCCAGAGTCAAAATACAGCAAAATGACATGTAACGATCAAATTCTGTTCAAGCATCCTCAGAATGACTTGAAATCACACGAAAATAATGGAAATCGTATTCTTGACATGTCGGAGGAGGCAAAATGCCAATCGGACGTGCGGTGTGCACGGTACGACCGAATATGTCGTTTTTAATAGTTTGGCACACTCTAAAATGGTGTTTTGGGTAGTCAAAACCAGCCAAAAGTCCTCCAAATGTCATGAAATCATATGAAAAAAATTGTGGTGTAAATTGTGAAATGGTTGTGTAGACAGTACTTCAATTAGAGGTGTTATTTGACCATAGTGACCAAAAATGCATTTCTGAAGTCATAAAATACCAAAATGATGTGTAACGGTTAAATTCAAAGGAATCATCCTTATAATGACATGAAATCACCCAAAACAATATTAATATTATTCGCGACATGTAAGAGGAGATGACACTTCAATAAGACATGTGGTGTGCGTAGTACGACCGAATATGTTGTTTTTAAGAGTTTTGTTTGCTCTAAATGGTGTGTTGGGTGGTCAAAACTAGGTGAATGACCTCAAGATCTCATGAAATCATAAGAAAACAACTATGGAGTGAATTTTAAAATGGTTGGGAAGAGGATACATTAATCGGATGCGTCATTTGACCACGGTGACTGAAAATGCTTTTACGGAGTCATAAAACACCAAAACGATTTGTAACGGTAAAATTTAGAGAAAAATCACCATAATGACATTAAATCACATTAAGACAATATAAATATTACTCTTGACATGTAGGAGGAGATGGCATATCAATCAGACATGCGGTGTGTGTGGTACGACCGAATATGTTGTTTTTAACAGTTTGGCACGCTATGAAAGGGTGCCTTGGGCAGTAAAAGCTAGCCGAATGACCTAGGAATGTCATAAAATCATACGACAACAATCTTAGTGTGAATTGTAAAATGGTCAAGAAAACGGTATGTCATTAAAAGGTGTCTTTTGACCGTAGTGAGCGGAAACGCATTTTCAGATTCATAAAACACCAAATCATTGTGTAACGGTCAAATTTAGAGGAACTGTCCAAAAAATGACTTGAAATCACATGAAAACAATATAAATATTATTTGTGACATGTAGGAGGATATGGCACATCAATCGGACCTGTGGTGTGCGCGGTACGATTGAATTTGTTGTTTTTAACAGTTTGGCATGCTTTAAAAGAGTGTGTTTGGTGGTCAAAACCAGCCGAATGACCTCAGAATGTCATGAAATCATACGAAAACAACCGTGGTGTGTATTTTGAAATAGAGGGTTTGAAGGTACGTCAATCAGAAGGGTTGTTTGACCGCGGTGACCAGAAAGCCATTTTTGGAGTCATAAAACAACAAAACGATGTGTAACTGTCAAATTCAGAGAAAACATCTTCAGAATGACTTGAAATAAATGAAAAACTATATAAATATTTTTGTGACATGTAAGAGGAGACGGAATTCCAATCAGACGTGCAGTGTGCATGGTACGAAAGAATATGTTGTTTTTAACAGTTTAGCACGCTCTAAAAGGTGCATTGGGTGGTCAAAACCAGTTGAATGATCTCGGAATGTCATGAAATCATATGACAACTACTGTGGTGTGAATTGTGAAATGGTCGGAAAGACGATACATCAATCAGAAGTTTCGTTTGGCCGCAGTGACCGGAAATGCATTTCTGGAGTCATAAAACACCAAAACGACGTGTAATTGTCAAATTCAAAGAAAACATCCTCAGAATGAATTTAAATAACAAGAAAAAATATAAATATTATTAGTGTCTTGTAAGAGGAGACGACACGTCAAACAGATGTGCGGTGTGTGCAGTATGATCAAATTTGTTGTTTTTACCAATTTGGCGTGACCGAAAACGTATTTCCAGAGTCATAAAACACCAAAACGATGTGTAACAGTCAAATTCATAGCAAACATCCTCAGAATGACTTGAAAT
The DNA here is from genome assembly GCA_963277665.1 of Viscum album. NCBI lineage: Eukaryota > Viridiplantae > Streptophyta > Magnoliopsida > Santalales > Viscaceae > Viscum > Viscum album. The sequence goes on from OY728141.1 coordinate 213,057,809, forward strand.
CACATGAACACAATATAAATACTATTCATGACATGTAGGAGGATACGACACATAAATCGTACGTGCCGTGTGTGCGGTATGACTAAATATGTTGTTTTTAACAATTTGGCGCGCTCAGAAAGGGTGAATTGGGTCGTCAAAACTAGCCGAACATCCTTAGAATGTCATTAAATCAAACGAAAACAACCATGGCATTAATTGTACAATTTTCGGGCAGATAGTATGTCAATCGGAGGTGTTGTTTGACCGCAGTGGCTAGAAACACTTTTTCGGAGTCATGAAACACCAAAACGACCTGTAATGGTCAAATTCAGAGGAAACATCCTCATAATGACTTGAAATCACACGAAAACACTAGAAATGTTATTCGTGACATGTATGAGGAGATGGGACACCAATCAGATGTGTGATGTGCACGGTATGACCCAATATTTTGTTTTTAACAGTTTAGTGCTCTTTGAATGGGTGAGTTGGGTGGTCAAAATCAGTTGAATGACCTTATAATGTCATGAAATCACATTACAACAACTATGGTGTTTATTTTGAAATGGTCTGGTAGACGGTATATCAATCGGAGGTGTTGTTTGACCGTGGTGACTGAAAATCCATTTTCAGAGTCATAAAACAACAAAACTATTTGTAATAGTCAAATTCAGGGAAAAAATCCTCAGAATGACCTGAAATCCCATTAAAACAATAGAAATATTATTCTTCACATGTAGTAAGATATGGCATTCTAATCGGGCGTGAGTTGTGCATAGTACGATCGAATAAGTTGTTTTTAACAGATTGGAACGCTCTAAAAGGGTGCGTTGGGTGGTCAAAAATAGCTGAAAGAGCTTAGAATGTCATGTATTCATACAAAAAAAACCATGGTGTGAATTGGGAAATGGTCACATAGATGTTACAACAATCATAGGTGTCGTTTGACTGCAGTGACCGAAAACACATTTCTGAAGTCATAAAACACCAAATCAACATGTATCGGTCAAATTCTGACCAAATATCATCATAATGATGTGAAATCACAAAAAAACAATAGAAATATTGTTAATGACATGTTGGAGAAGACGACACGTCAATCAGACGTGCAGTGTGCATGGTATGACTGAATCTATTGTTTTTAACAGTTTCACGCTGTGTGCGTGGAGAGCATTCTTTTTAGACCACAAAACACTTACACAAGCTAAACCAAAGACTCCAAAACATGAAAGAAGTCCTAAAATGATAACATTTCTTTAATTGGGGGTTTAAAATTATTATAGAACCCATGATTTTATGTCAGACTTAATTTTATTATATATATATACGAATAAAAAAATTATGTCTAATTTACGTTTGTTTTGTTTAGTTGTTTTTTTGTATCTTATTGTAGGTTTAATGAAGCAGTCGATTGAAATGGATTGGACCTGTTTGGATCGTTGAATTTAAAGAAAATATGAAATTTATTGTATATAGGGATTCTGATGTTTATGCTTTTTGGAATTGTTTTTTTATGATTTTTACCCAGTTTCTACTGTTTGGGATCCATCAGAGATTTTTTTTAAAAAAACTTATCCAGCATAGAAACCGCCATTGGCAGTCGCTATAGGTCATCTGGGCAGCAGTTGAGCAACCGCCAATGGCCGTCCCTATTTCTTGGCCGAGCAGCAAGTCAGTAATCATCTAGAGGTTGTTGTAGGCCTACAGTGTTAGGCCTAAAGCGACCGCCATTGGTAGTCTCCGAGCGGTCTCTAATGACCATTACCAACCGCCAATGGCAGTCTCTAATGCCTGAAGTTTTATTAGTGATTGATATTTCCACCATATCTGAAAAGGAAGAAATCTTAAACATTAAAACCTATGATCTAAATTCTAGTTGCAAACCCTGTAGGTACTTGTTGCATGTTCAGATGGTCATCCTTCCAGCATCTGGAGCGAGAAAGACATGTTATAAAAATCTATTGGTGTAGGGAGACACTAAACACATCCCCTACTACAACAATAGGGACTCCATATATTTTTCCAACATTAGAGACTTTGCAAAATACTGCTGAAAGAACAAGGTTTTCAAACCATTCTAATCCAAACCCACATGTCTTTATTAGTTGACCATAGAGTCCCACCAACACTTTTTAAAACCATAGAGTTTGAACGATGCACACATTACCTTAATTTTATAAGGTTTCTCTACGAAATATATGATTTTATTGATCTTTTCCATCCAATACTCCCCTTCTTGATGTTCAGTCATCCCTTAAAATGATGGTGCCTTCTCATGCAATAACTATCATGATCATTCTATTTATCCTCTTTTCCTAGTTGTACTTAAACCAGAATTTTTGGAAATCATGGCACATCCTGATCGACAAAATGAACTACTGTTAAGATAGTCTCGATGAGATTCTAATCAATAGGTGAATTTCATTGAGGAGCATCATTTGCACACTCCTGAGGAACCTGTGGAATACATATTGGAGGAATATTGCTATTTACCAAAACATATAAAAAATCATTTATAGAACAAATATCTGGTAAAAATAGAAATCTAATAAGTATAAATTGGGATGTAAAAAGAAAAAACCAACACTAGAGACACATATCATGACATCTCTTGTTAACTTGAGTCTCGTTATGAAAATATCTAGAAAGACACTGATCACAACAAACCCCTCAAGTCCCAAAAAACCAATAACTAGTTTAACAAACATCCCAAGGAAATATTCTTGATGGTTGAACTCTCACTACTAAAAATATGGGCAAGGGAAGCGCCGCCTTTTATCAGCGCTAAGCAAAAACTACTGATAAAGAAACCTTATATGAGTGCTAAAATTGTAGCGATGATAAAGGGATTATTTATCAGTGCTTTTATAGCGCCGATAGAGGGACTCTTCATCAGCACTAGAAAAGTGCTGATAAAGTAACCCTGTATCAGCGCTAAAAAGGCCCTGATAAAAAGACCCTTTATCAGTGATAAAATTTTAGCACTGATATAGGAAGGATTTATTAGCGCTTTTTTAGCACTGATAAAACCGTAGTCCCTTTTTTTATAAATTTGGTCACACAATGGCGTCATTTTATCACAACATACCACTCTCGCAGTACTGGAACCCTGCAACTCCCCTCCACTGCCCGCTGAGCTTGGTGTTGATAGACCTCTACCGCCCTCGAGCTTCTCATTGTCGGACCACCGTTGCCCACTCAGCTTCGCATTACCGGACCTCTGCCGCCCTCGAGATTCACATTGCCGGACCTCCGCCACCCGCTGATCTATTTGTTTCCTGACCTCTGTTGCCCTCGATCATCGTGTTGTTGGACCTTCTCTTCCCCTTATCGTCGTGTGTCGGACCTCCGCTGCCCTCGATCTTTGCATTTCTGGACCGCCACCTCCCTCGATCTTCACTTTGCCAGACCAGGTGTGCAATGTTTTTTTGGTCCCCTATTACACATACTCTTCTATAATTATGAGGACCTATTTTTAAGGATTATTACATCAGGAAGTTGAGATTGTGAAATTTTTGAGTAATGTTTAACAATCTTTGTTTTCTGCCACCACATGTCGGAACACACCTAGGTGGACTGTATCCATGAGTGAGAGAAAAACTTCTTTCCAATGATGGAAGTGTTGAGGTATATCAATGAGTGATCCGAGCCAATGATATATAATTTTTCAGTCTCCTGACATCCCATGATATAAAATGGTAATCAATCCTTTTTTGGTTCTTCAACATGGTGCGGTAACTGATCGACATCAAAAATAAGGACCCCGCTCTGTTGAAGGATAAATTCATTTCATATTTTTAAATCATACAATAGGGACATGAAACATGTTTTTTAACTTCATGAAATGATAACATTAGACACATATTTTAATATCTTGTGATTAGTATTATGATAATGTATTTTAACGTTGAATATATTTTACCAAAATGTCACAGAGTTTCATATCATGCATCTAGATCATATAGTGAGGGTGAGGTGAATTATCCTTCCATAGAGTCCCTACACCATGTGAAATATGGTTATAGGATGAAAAAGGATTAAATTAATTATTCATGGACCAAAGGGGTCTGTCCTAGAATTTTTGGTGTCTCATTAAAGAATAACTAACTGATGTGAGAATGGGATTGTGGCAGCTCAACACCACAAAAAACAACATATAACTAGGATGTTGAATTTTTAGTTCGAATCCATGAATCTTATACTAAAGGGATGGTTTATTAATGTAAAATATTTCTTGAGAAACCTAGTATTGGTGGAAGGATTGATATGCTCATCATCAATGGTGATCAATGAGTTTACACTATCAGAGTGATGTTTATGAAAAATTTAATGTCCTTCCCACTTGGATTCTAGTTTCACTATATTCCTCCTAGGTATCATATATTCCATTAGATCCAACACCATGTAACCGTAAAGTAAGGAATGAAGGATAACATTTTTCTTTAAGGACAACACCACCCAGTTTTGATGCATTTCTAGGTCATCCAATGCATGAACACTATTTTCTTCAAGGGGTTCCCCCTTCTTTCCTTCATTCCATCAAAGTGACTTTTTCTGGTAGTAAACTTGTATGGCATGATGCCTAGACCACAAATAATTCTATCCTTTCCACACCTACCTCCATATCTGTCCTTATCCTTTGTTGAGGTTACTGAATGCTTCTTTTTAGTAGTTGGGCACCTTCCTAGAAGTGTTTGTTCTGTCTCCCTTGGCTATGAGCCTGTCATCCAGCTCCAAATACTTATTGATCTAGAGAGAAATCCCTCACCACCCCCTTGTTTCTTTACCCATCCTTACCCTGCCCCTTTGGATACTCATCTCCCACTCATATAATACATACCAACCAGAATGGATTATGAACATGTTCAAGATCCATGGACCTCAATGAGAGATCGTCCTCCCACTTTAATAAGGCTACTAGCTCTAGATCCAATGCCAGAGCCCTGTTCTACCCATCTTTATTATCTTCATATGTAATGATCATGGACATAGTTCCCTTATTAAATTGTACTTTCTCACCATAGAAATCAAAAAATAATAATGTCATTTTTGTTGTTGTGAAATAACACAAAAACCCCTATAATAATCATAGAATTCTCATGGAAGATTAAGTTGCATGGATTTCTACACTTTTACCCCTCTAAAAGACACAAATGGGTATTTTTGCATAATAAATATGTGTTTGAGACTATTCAAGATTGCAATCCATTCATCACTACCAAGGTGTCCAATAGTGACACCTCCTTCCATATGACTTTTGTTTTTTGACGTTATGACCCTCTTCAAAGGGAATCTCTATGAAGTGAACAAAATACCTTCGATCCTGGCCACCATCCATTATTTCTTGGGGGTGACCTTAATGTCATTTCCAACCCAATGGAAAGGAAAGGTAGAATCCCAATCAATAGGAATGCCATCATGGAGTTTTTTCAGTTCAGGGGTGGGAAGGGCCTCATTGATCTCAGCTTCCTAGGTGATAGTTTCACCTAGTGCAACAACTACAGGGGCCATCACTGCTTATGGAGTCTATTGGATAGGTTTCTAGGAAACATGAAATCCACTAACCTATTCACAAATACCATGTTTTCCCATCTTTCTTGAGGTATTTTGAACCACTTCCCCATCTTGGATTCCATTTCTTCTTAGCATGATCATCAGGAATGGTTTCACTTCCACCAGTAGTGGGTTACCATCCTAGGGTACCATGAAATGGTTTGTGAAATATGGGATGAACCCTTGTAAGAGTAGCAGGCCACCATTATCCTCAGTGACCTATCCTCGAACCCCAATAGGTGCGTGTTCGCCCTTTCCTCCTCAGGAACCTTAACCACCTGGCACTACTGTCGCATTTGGGATCCATTAGAGTATTATGATAGATGGAATGATTCCTTGGATTTATTGGATTATTAACAACAATTTGAGATTTATATGTGACTGTAACTTATTATATTTTCTTATTGTTTCATACACACCACCACTTGAGTCGAGTAACCTGATTGAAATCCATATTGGTACACTGGTTCTGATGTGGATATGGTTTTTAATGTGTTTCTGACATGTGCATGTGTGGGTATATGGGTATTTAGGCTTGATGTTATTTAATGTAGGAAGAGACCTAGGCGTGGTAGATGTATCATTATTAAGTATTCATGTGTTTGGACTGGGGTGATTTTAGAAAACAATAATGAATCTAAAGTAATTATATTTAATGAAGATGAACATATACTAATGGTTATTCTCTTTTAATCTCTATTTTTATAAGGAAGTAGTTCTCTTTTACTGTATTTGGAAGTCTTTTTTTGTGTATGTGAACCATAAATACTAATATTTCAGATTCAAATAGGATTAATATGAATAAGGATTGGATAGATGCTAATCATTTGACAATAGAGTACGAGAACAGAGTGAAAGAGTTCATGAAATTTGCAAAGGATCATGCAAAGGATCCTTCTCAAATCCCTTTTCCATTTTTACGTTGTTGTTATTCTAGACTACTTACTCCAGAGGAGTTAGAAGAACATTTGATATGTGATGGAATAGATCGGAGTTATAAATGTTGGAATAAACATAGAAAAAAGAGAATTTAGCAACTAGCTAGGATAAAACTATGTTTTATGGATCCTTAGATATGAATAAAAATATAGATAATGATGAAGATAGTATGAAGGATTTTTTACAGATGTCAATGAAGATGAATATCGTATTAAAGAAATGACAAAGAGAATTGAAGATGAACTCTATGATTTCCCAAACTTTTTTGAGAAGTTAAAGTGTTGTGCAAAGACGCCATTGTATGCTAGTTGCAGCAGCTATACAACATTTTCAGCTATACTGAAGTTGTATAAATTGAAAGCAGGCAAAAGATTGAGTGATGTCAGTTTTACGGAACTACTTGCCCTCTTGAATTACATGGTCCCTAAAGATAATGAGCTCCCAAACCATAAAACTGAAGCTAATAGAATGCTACGCTCGATGGGTATGATTTCTGAAAGAATACATGCCTGCCCGAAATATTGTATATTGTTTTACAAGGAGAACAAATCACTTACAGAATTCCCAAAGTGTGGTGATTCTCGATACAAGAAATATGAATCCAATCCTATGAAAGATTTATGGTACTTTCCAATCATTCCAATGTTTAGGCGTCTATATGGAAGTAAAGAAACTGAAAGAAAATTTTTGTGGCACGCAGATAAAAGAAATAAAGATGGGAAATTACATCATCCAGCCGATTCTCCTCAACAGAAAACAATTGATCATGATTGTCCTGAATTTTAAAAGGAGCCGAGAAACCTTCATCTTACGTTATCTACAGATGGAGTAAATCCTTTTGGTTTTCAAAACAGCACTCATTGTACATGGCCTGTTATGTTGGTAAATTATCACTTTCCACCCTGGTTATTCATGAAGTGAAAATTCATCAAGTTATCTATGCTTATATCAAGACCAAAACAACCAGGTAATGATATTGATGTTTAATTGGATCCTTTGATCGAGTATTTGAAGTTATTGTGGGATTTAGGTGTTATGTTTTATGATGATTATGAAAGTGAATACTTCATGTTAAGAGTGATGTTGTATGGGACAATAAATGATTTCACTGCTTATGGAAATTTGTCAGGCTATAGCATTAAATAAACCCAAGGGTGTCCCATGTGCGAAGAAGATACATAATCAATTAGGTTGAAACATTCATCGAAATTTGTGTTTCTAGGACATCGTACATTTGTACCTCATCGGGATAAGTACCGGTCTTGGAAGACATCATTCAATGGAAGTTCAAAACAATACGCAGCACCATCTCCAATAACAGGTGATCATCTGTTTGAGAAATTAAAAGATATGAAAACTATTTTTGGTAAACCATTTTTGAAAAACCTTATGAAAATCAGTTGGAAAAAGAGATCAATTTTTTTGAATTACCGTACTAGAATTGTTTATACGTCAGATATTTTCTTGATATGATGCATGTGAAAAAAATGTATGTGACAGTGTTATCGGAATGTTGCTAAATTTCCCTTTAAAAATAAAGGATGGAATTAAGGCAAGGTTGGACATGGTTGACATGGGAATATGAGAAGAGTTGGCTTCTGTGAAGGGTGAAAATCGAATGTTTATTCCTCCAGCTTCTTATACTCTTTCTAGAAAAGAGAGATACCAGTTTTGCAACTACTTCAATGATGTAAAGGTTTCAGATGGGTAGTCATCAAATATCAGGAACATTGTGTCAAAGAATTATTTGAAGTTATAAGGTTAGAAATCACATGACCACCATGTTTTTATGCAAGATCTAATTCCTATAGCATTACTATGCATTTTTCCTAAGAATTTTCGTCATACATTAACCAAACTTTGTTTCTTTGACAAAGCTATATATAGCAATGTTTTAGACCCGGAAAAATTTCCAGCTATGGAAAAATAAATTGTCATCATATAATTTTAATTAGAAATGTTTTTCCTACAAACATTCATTGATATGATTGTTCATTTGATGATTCACTTAGTGAGAGAGATTCGACATTGTGGTCCTGTGCACTATAGATGGACTTACCATGTTGAATGATATATGAAGATTTTGAAAGGGTATGTAAAAAATCAATGTCAGTCAGAGGTTTTTATAGTGGAGTGATATATTGTTGAGAAATCCATTGAATTTTGTACCAAATAACTTTCTTATGTGGAAATCATTGGTCTCTCGAAATATCATCACACTGGACGCATTGAGGGTGAGGGAATTTCTGGAAGAGATGTTGCGACAATCAGCATTATAGATCAGGAGCAGGCCCACCATTATGTTTTTCATAACAGTTGGGAGGTTTCTCCATATATTGAAACTCACAAAGAAAAAATTAGACAGTTGAATCCATTATGTGCTGAAATTGTTTTATCAAAAACAAATAATCACTAGTTTATCAGATGGTTTCAAGACCATATTTTTAAGTAGTTGGATGAAAATCCGAATTGAATTTCGGAACGACTTCGATGGATAGTCGCTGGACCAAGTGTGTATGTATTATCTTATAGTGGTTATGTAATTAATGGTTATACATTCTATATAAATGATCATGATGAAGATAGTACCACGAAAAATAGTGGAGTTACACTAGTAGTTGAAGCGAATCATGTTTCTGGTAGTAAAGAATGAAATCCAATTTATGAAAATATGTCATACTTTGGAATTATCAAACTAATATGGGAGTTGGATTTTATGACATCCCAATTGCCGATTTTTCAATGCAAATGGGTTGATAACAATAGTGGTGTCAAAATAGAGGAATGGGGATTTGTGAAAGTTTATTTTAGTAAAGAAGGGTACGAAGACAAACAGTTTATAATGGAATCACAAGTGATAAAAGTTTTTTTATTTTCCATATCCCACAAATCAAAAGTGGTCGATTGTTCTATTAGCATCCAAAACTATTGAAGGTTTTGATTAAAATTTAGTTGAGGATGATCTATTCAGTGGTACGTCGCAATAATTTCGTAGTGGTCCCAATGTAGATGATGTTTTTTAAGTTAGAAGAGAACACAATGAAGGGATTTAGATAATCGATAGAGGTGTCAAATCCCTCTAGCCTTTGAAAAAAAAAGAAATAGAGTTCAATAAATAGGTTATATTTTGTCTGTAATATAGATCTTGTTATCTCATCTTATTATCTTATCATTACCGAATTTATGAAATCTAAATTAACTATACAACCACTTTTTCAGAAAATGAATTCTGTGCATTATGGTGCTCCTAACCTTGAGGCTGAAGAAGTCTCTCAAGCTTCTGTTGTGGCTACTTCTACGGCTGCTGCTACTCATGCTGCTGCTCCTGCTGCTCCTGCTGCTGCTCGTTCTGCTCCTACTGCTCCTGCTGATGTGGCTCCTGTGGCTCCTAAATCTCCTAGTTTTGTGGTCCAACAACCATCATCACATGTTTTTTCTACCATTTCAGATGAACATATAGATGATGTTGATATCGATTAAATGATCGGGAATAATGGACTGACATCGTAGAAAACACAGGTGTGTTGTAGTTTGACAGTGTTATCCAAAGTTCTTAAGGAGAAAAGAAAAGGCATAAAATTTGATGTCTGATGGAATGCATGAGGCTAACATGTGAATCCAAACTAGGATATGTTTAGTAGTTACATTGGAGTTGTCACTCAGCAATGCATGCCGATTGACATAGATTCATGGCACCATGTTGTTTCCGGGATAAAGGGTGTGATCTGGGAAGAAATAACGGTAACATTATGAATTTATTTATTTAATTTACTATAAAATAAATTAATGAAACAATGTCTTACTCTTCTCAATATCATGTAGAATACATTTATAGTATAAAATTCATATAAGGATTATGTACTAAGGATTGTAGGAAGGATTCATCAAGGTTTTCGCACTATTTTAACAATATGTCAAATGAATGATTCCAAAGGTAAAATAATACCACACCCACCCACTTTATACGATCACCTTATATCCCAAGAAGCATGGATTGCATTTATAGTCCACTGTGGGGATGAGATGTTTCAGGTACATTGTTGGTGATAATAAGTTTGAGAATATGTGTATTCATCACTTTGATTGTCAATATTTCATTTATAAAACAGAAACACTATAAAGAAAATAAGTAACATGCATCAAAACCATCATACCCCTATCATAAATCAAGGAGAGGGTATGCTTCAATAGAAAAGAAAATGGTACGTATTTTAAATTAACAGTAATATTGTTAGGTTCCAACAAACAACATCATAATTATCTTTCAATGTTTATATGTAGATTGATGAGTCTAAAACCAAATACACTTTTCTCTCATGTCATGTGCTTTGGAAGGAGGCACGTGTGAAAAATGATGGGAATCTAGTAGATGAGAACACACAAAAAGTGTGGGGAATTTGTGTAAGTATGAAACAATTAAAAAAATATTTGTTTTAAATTACTATTACATAAAAATAATTAGTTATTTTTCTATATACTCCAGTCACAGGAATTAGCTACTCCTATAGTGGATGCAAACCTATTATCGATGGTTTTGAAGCAGCCGGGAAAATATGGTAGTGTCAAGGGTCTGGGGTTTGGGGTGACACCCTGAGTATATTTTGAGAGGAAGGAAAAAACAGATGATAGAGATGAAACATTGAAACACATGAGTGAAAAAATAGAAACCCTTCAAGAATGATTTCAATGATAGGGAGAGTTGATAGAAACTTTTATGGGTGGAAAGCAAGGAGAAGACACAACTCCAGAACAACCAGTGCATGAAGATCCCTCCCCACCCCCACCAGCTTTGAGGTGAGACATTCCCCTAAAAGAGCTATCTTAATCATGGTAATCAATATTCTAATAATTGTTACCATGAAATGTGAATCATAAAAACACTGATACTTTTCCTCTAATGATCTTCTACAGGGTGATAATGATTTTGATTATATATGTCAACACCCACCTATCACGTTGTAACGAGGGCTACCATGTTCAACATCCCAAATGACACACTCCATAATAGACCACTTTTGAATGATCATCTGAAAGTGACGATTACTATAGATCATGATACAAATGCAGAGCTACCTATTACACTTGATGACGATGATATTAATATGGTTGAAAAGGATATTAAGAAATTAATTGCATGGCTGTCACAACTTGTAAGAGTACATGAGGCCAAAGAGGTATTTATTTCCTTTTTTCAAGATAAACCTTTAACAATTAATGAAAAAGGGTCTGAACCAATGAATGTTATTATAGATGGAATAAGGGAAGGGGGTGACAAATAGCAGCTCAAAACCATCTAAAGGATTGACCAACCAATCTCAGGGAGCTAATTAAAGCACAATAACACCCCATATTCTCTATCCAAATTTAATTGCATTGGAAATTCATGTGGATACGAAGCTAAGAGGTGGTAGTAGTCATATAGTGGTTTTCAAAGATAATATATACGGTACGAAAGTCAGGATTTCATTTCTGATGAAAATATAAATGAGATCCTTGAAAATGGTTGTCTTGGCTACACAGTTGTAAATATATATATATGAGGTACATTTCAGTGAATTGATTTTCTAAAAGCTGATCTGATGTGAAAATTATGACTAAATGCATTTTATATTGTTGACAGACGTATATATGAAAAACATTTGAAGGAACTTTCCCATGAGCCAAAATTTGGACACGTTAGTCCTTATACCACAACATCAATTCTATAGAAAATAGAGCCATAAAAAAAGAATGAATTAGTGAACGGCTTGTTGAAAAAATTTGAAAGGAAGATTACAGATGACAGACTCTTCTTAATACCAACCATGCAGGGGTAACACTTTATGATTAAATAATATCAATTATATTTTGACTTCATTTATTACTTATTCCTTTTCTCATTTTATCCGACATTGGATGCTAATTGCGGTGAACTTGGATACTCCAAATATTTATTTTCTGGATTCAAATCAACGATATCTATCAAACCGACCACACATGATGGAGTTTGTGAATCTGTAAGACACTAAATCCTACATTTTTGGTCAAAACATCAAGTAATATAATTTATATTATCTTTTACTATAGATTCTATTATGATAGGGTGGTGTATCATTATCTTCTAGAAAATGGAATGAGGACTGGGGCTAATCATAAGGAGGCGGGAAAGTACTACGTCTGGACAAATATCAGGGTATATATAATAAAATCTCACTATCCAAACACATCTCAACACAAGTTACTTATTCTCCTAATGATAAATTTTTTTGAAGTGTACAAAACAAACAAACGATAATTATTTTGGTTAATATGTCTGTAAATTTTTGAAAGAGATCGTTTTTAATCAACAAATATGCTTCCTTAAAGATGTATTTTTAAAAACAACTACTAGTTCGTTTTCTTTATTTATTTATTATTTATTTTTAAATTTTGAAGTACTACTCTGACTGTCGAAAAGACTCATTCTTGCAAGATGATATAGATATGTTCAGAAATGAGTGGGCCTCATACCTGATGACAGATTGTACACAAATAACATGAAAATCTAACATGGGGACGTGTACAATTGGCAGTCATTTTTTAAAGGGGTTTAGTTGATCAAAAGATGACACATTGTTGAATGTAAATGTTTGTCGGAATATTTTAATTGTTATTAAATAAAAAAATACATTCTCCAATGAGTAAATTTCCCATTTTAAAGGATTATATTTACAAACAAAATTCAATAATGATGAACCACTCAAAAGGTCTCTCTTTTGTTTAAAATGGAACGATTTTTAAGTGAAAACAACAACTGACCTACAGAAATCCAACCAAATGCATTAGGATTGTGTTGATCCTTTAAGAGAAACGTCAAAGGGTGCATTGGGGACATGCACAAGTCATCCCTACCTCAATGTGTGGCATGGTGTGGCCGGTACCACTCAAAGGGTCTCTTTTTTGTTTAAAATGGACACAATTTAAGTGAAAACAACGACTGACCTAAGGAAATCTGACCAAACGCATTCATCTTGTAATAATCATTTAGGAGAATTATCCACTGGTCCTTTTTGAGGTATAATAGTCACCCCCGACTCAATATGAGGCATGGTGTTGCTGGTAACACTCAAAGGTTCTCTCTTCTGTTTAAAATTGATGAATTTTTAAGTGAAAAAAATGACCAATGGAAATACAAAAAAACGCATTTGGATAGTCTTTATCCTTTAAGATAATGATCCATAGGTGAGTTGGGGATGTGTAAGAGTCAACCCTACCTCAATACTTGGCATGTTGTGGCCATTATCACTGAAAGAGTCACTCTTTTTTTTTAAATTGGACACAATTTTAAGTGAAAACAACAACTGACCTATGGAAATCTGGCCAAACGCATTCAGATTGTCTTGATCCTTTATGAGAATGATACATGGGTATTTTCTGAAATGTAAGAGTTATCCCCACCTTAATATGAGGCATAGTGTGGCTGGTACCACTGAAAGGGTCTTTCTTTTGTTTAAAATGGACAAATTTTTAAGTTAAAACACCAACTAACCTATGAAAATTCAACCAAACGCATTTGGATTGTCTTAATATTTTAGAAGAATGATCAAAGGGTCATTTGTGATGTGTATGTGTAATAAAATCCTCAATCCAAGGCACGGTGTGGCCGGTACCACTCAAAGGGTCTCTCTTTTGTTTAAAATGGGCAAATTTTTAAGTGAAAACAACAACTGACCTATGAAAATCTGACCAAACGCATTAGTATTGTCTTTATCCTTTAATAGAATGATCCAAGGATCCTTTTTGATGTGTATAAGTCATCCCCGCCTCAATCTAGGGCACGTTGTGGCCGGTACCACTCAAAGGGTCTCTATTTTGTTTAAAATGGACAATTTTTAAAGTGAAAACAACAACTAACCTACATAAATCCAACCAAACACATTCATATTGTGTTGATACTTTATTAGAATGATCCAAGGGTGCATTGGGAAAGTGTATGAGTCATCCCTACCTCAATATGAGGCACAGTGTGTCAGATATCACTCAAAGGGTCTTTCTATTGTTTAAAATGGGAAAAATTTTAAGTGAAAACAACAACTGACCTACGAAAATATGACCAAACACATTCGGATTGTATTGATCCTTTAAGATAACGATCCATGAGTACCTTTTCACATGCATGAGTCATCCTTGACTCAATCCAAGGCACGTTGTGGCCGGTATCACTCAAAGAGTCTCTCTTTTGTTTAAAATGTACACAATTTTAAGAGAAAACAACATCTGACCTACATAAATCCAACCAAAAGCATTTTATTTGTATTTATCCTTTAGTAGAATGATCCACCGGTCCACTGTGACATGTACGAGTCATCCCCACCTCAATCAGAGGCACGGTGTGGCTGGTACCACTCAAAGGGTCTCCCTTTTGTTTAAAATGGACAAATTTTTAAGTTAAAACAACAACTGGCCTATGGAAATCCGACCAAACACATTCAAATTCTGTTGATCCATTACGATAATGATCCACAGGTGTTTTGGGGACATGTAAGAGTCATACCTGCCTCAATCTGAGGCACAGTGTGGCCAATATCACTCAAAGGGTCTCTCTTTTGTTTAAAATGGACAAAATTTTAAGTGAAAACAACAACTGACCTACGAAAATCTGACCAACCACATTCAGATTGTATTGACCCTTTAGGAGAATGATCCAGGAGTCCTTTATGTTGGGTAAGAGTCATCACCAACTCAATCCAAGGCACATTGTGGCTAGTATCACTCAATGAGTATCTCTTTTGTTTAAAATGGACAAAATTTTAAATGAAAACAACAACTGACCTACAGAAATCTAACCAAAAGCATATGGATTGTATTGATCCTTTAGAAGAAAAAATAAACGGGTCCTTTTTGATGTTTACAAGTCATCCCCACCTCAATATGAGGCACGGTGTGGCCGGTAGCACTCAAAGGGTATCTCTTTTGTTTAAAATGGACAAAGTTTTAAGTGAAAACAACAACTGACCTACGGAAATCTGACCAAAACCATTCAGATTGTCTTGATACATTAGGAGAATTATCCATGAGTTCCTTTTGAATTGTATGAGTCATTCCCACCTCAATCCAAGGCACGATGTGTCTGGTACCACTCAAAGGGTGTCTATTTTGTTTAAAATGGACAATTTTTGAAGTGAAAATAACAACTGACCTACGGAAATCTGACCAAATGCATTCAGATTATATTGATCCATCAAGAGAACAATCCATGGGTGCATTGGGGATGTGTACGAGTCATACCCTCTTCAATAAGAGGCACGGTGTGGCCAATATCACTCAAAGGGGATCTCTTTTGTTTAAAATGGACAAAATTTTAAGTGAAAACAGTAACTAACCTACAAAAATTCGACCAAATGCATTAGGAATGTCATCATCTTTTAGGATAATGATCCAGAGGTCCTTCGTGACATGTAAGAGTCATCCTCACCTTAATTTGAGGCATGGTGTGTGTAACACCCAAGACTTTTATGAGAAATATTTTGTTTTTATGTTATATAAATCATCAAAGGGATATTTTGCTACACACAACACTATCTTGGCTTGATTTACACGCAATTGCGGCCTTCCTCGATAGTTTGTGCTGTATGCATTACCGAGTTTCACAAAACAACGATATGCTATTAAAATATTATTAAAACTAGCCATTATGAATTGTAATAACCAATTTTTAAAATTTTATAAATTTTATTTTTCAAAATGGACTTCATTTTTGGATTCGGAATATCGAATTTAGCCTAGGGTGAAATTTTGGTTTTTTTCTGAAAACATTCAATTTTTGATGAATAGTGAAAACACTGGGTTACTATTTAAAAACCGAATTTTTATTTAAATTATTATTTATTTTATTTAAATTTATTTTAGGTCAAAATTGATACATAATACCTATATAATTTCAATGTTATTCATTGGAGTCATTATACAAAAATTTTGGATATATACAAATTTTATTGAACTTTTAACCGCCTTTTACCCACCTCCTAGGAGAATTTTCAAATTATATAAAACTAAATTTTACCGCTTTTGTGAATGGAATTTCAAAAATATGAGAGAAACAGTTGATGTCAGTAAGTAAAATGTGGTTCAATGAGATGAAAATATTTTTTGGTGAATAGTAACTTTTTACTTTTTTTAACCATGGTTAAAAGAAAATAGGGTAATTAAGGGTAAAAACGATATTATTATTACTCTAACACATGTCCTAATCCTATTGGATAAGTTTAATTCGACCAAAAACAACCATAGGAATAAAATATTACCATTTAGGCCCACTTGGATTAGATTTTGACTTTTATTATTAATTTCTTTAAAGAAGGGTTAAAATAGTTAAAATCAAAGTTTATTAACTAAATCATTTTTAATATAGGGTTATTAATATGATAAATCTGACTATAAATATTCATTAGAAATCTAAAAATATTTTCAACATAATGGTATTTTATTTTTAATTTTTAGACATTAAATAATTTAATTTATTTATGACACAATGATGATGCAGTAATTATCTTATTAATGAAATATTGACATAATTGATGTTATAAATACCCAAATAAATTTAATTTTAGAGTTTTTATGAATTAAAATTATTTTATTTGTTAATATGACATGTTAGTATTTATGTAATTAACATTTTTCGAACTAATCTTACTGTTTTGATTTTCACAAAAATCAATTACCAAATAGTGTCAAAATTGTCATAAAATATTTTTTAAAACAAATATTATATTATTAATTGTTATTTTATTCATAAAAATCTACGGTTATGAAAAATGACTTAGATAATGTTATATATATTAATAATAAACAACTAGGGGTTCGTTTTTCATGTTATAGTATGTTTATTAACCTTATAGTGTAAGAAAACAAGAAGTCACTGTAAAAGGTAAATTATCTTACTTAAAGTTAAATCTAAATGATACGGTAATAATAGACACCTAAACTTGTCTAAATTCTATTGGATGAGGGATTTAGACCCATACCCACCTTATATTCTTAATAAATCCATTTTAAGATATTAAAAACCGAATATGTATTTATAATAAAATAATATTTTTAGTTTTTCCTAAAGTGCCCCTCTCCTCCCTTATAAAAGGGCAACTCCTCCCTCTCTTCCTCACACCACATTTAGCCTTCAAGCTCGGTAATAACCTTCCAAATTCTCTTCTCCACTTCCCTAGAAACATCCTAGAAGTCATGGTGTTCTTCAAAAACTAGTTTTAGTACCATAAGAGAAGGTCTCAAAGAGGCACTTCAAAGAAGAGGTAATGTCTGTTACCGATTCCTTCAACATTATTTCTTCATCCACTTCATTTTCTTTAGTTGTTTCGTTATGAAGTAATAACATAAGTATCACTGACATACTGATATGTTATTATAATTATGGTAAAATCCTATTTCACCATCTATCCATCATATGGAAAATTAAATCACCGCGCGTTCGTACATACGGAATACCGTCTCCACGCCATGGTGTAATCTATTTTCCACCACCAACATACTTGGATGGGTATAATGGTGTAAATAATAACTATATATGATTTTTGTAAAGTGATATTGATTATTAAATTGTATACATACACTCCAATAAAATTCCACGATCATGGGAATGAAATCATCGCTCGTGCGTACGTACAGAATACCGTCTCCACGATGTCATGTGACTCGTTCTACATGATATTCATTGCATAATTATTATATAAATGAATTGAATGAATTAATATGATATATATTACACTAATAAAATTCTATAAATTAGGTATCTATAACCAAAAAAGAATAATCAGAATTTATTAGACAAAACACGCATAAGAACAAAAAGTAATAAACACCCGAATAACAAGTAGCAATGAAATATTACTAATAAGAAGCTAAGAATATAACCATATATGATATCATAAAAATAAGTATGATTATGGAATAAGTAAATGGCATTATTTAAATCATTATACAAGAGGTTCAGACACTTAATAATCAAATCGGACCTAAGGTAAGGGAAAAAATCACAATCTCATTTTTACCGAGATTGTTTATACTTCAGAATTTACTGGGGAATATTTATCATCCACATCCATGTTTAATAAATATGTAATATTATTTACATCCACCTAAAATTGTTTAAATACAATTTTACCCATTGGTGAGTTTTTAGTAAAATATATTAAAGGGATCTTTTGTCGTTTTTAGTACGAGGTACTTTTTGACTTTTCCGACATTTGTACGAGAAGAATGTTTTTTTAACTTATACAGATTGAATGGAATTTTTCAACATTATTTAAATTAAGCTTCCTTTAAATGTTTTCAAGTTTATTTTTAATCAAATTCTTTTATTTTAAAATTCTATGAAATTTTAATAAAGGAAAAATGTTTTTGAAGTATAAAGGTTATTTTCTTCAAGAATGGAGTTCAAGCATTTTATCAAAATTATTTTCTATCTAAGATAATATATGGTTATATTTCTATCCCTATTTTTACATTGTTTTTATTATGTTATGAGGAAATTATTTTTGTGATATCCTTCTATCTTATATGGATTGTGTTATGATGGCATGATGTTTAAGAATCCCATTTTTATTACATGTGTTATGTTATGATGTATGATTTGTGATTTTTTGCCACACATAAGAATGGTATCATTATGAGATGGGTGGGATCTATATCTCCCTCCAATGCATTGGGTAAATATTTATATCTCATGACAAAGACAAGTCTGGAGCAGCAGGTTAATCCGGTTTAGTTAAACAGGACTGAAACGACGAGTGAACTCGGTTCAGAAATGGACTTTGTCCGCTAAGATAGTATTGGCAATGAGTCTTGACTACTAAGAAATTATTCTCTATGGTTATGTGTGTATGACACAAAGTTTCATGTTTTAGGTTATGACTATTGGGATTACATTTCACTACTATGATTTATCCCATGTAATGAAATTTTGATCTCTTTTGCAGGTTAAGATTTCCAAAATGTTATGTTCTTATAAATATGATGTGATTGATATTTATTTTGTTTACCCTTACTAAGAATTTGAGCTCACCATTTTGTATGTTTTCTTTCCCCAGGTCAGGAAGAAGGATATTAAGTAATATATGCCAAATGGGTCTCTAGATATGATAAAATAAAAGGGAGACAATGTAGATGATTTATGAACAAGTTG
The DNA here is from genome assembly GCA_963277665.1 of Viscum album. NCBI lineage: Eukaryota > Viridiplantae > Streptophyta > Magnoliopsida > Santalales > Viscaceae > Viscum > Viscum album. Next base: position 213,077,436 of record OY728141.1, read on the forward strand.
TTTATGTTTCCCAGTTTCTAAAGACTCTATACATATACGGTCGTTTCCTGGTTTTATTATATGTTGTAATAATTTTGCTTCAATTCTGAAGTAATAACAATGTATGTAATGTATGGGTCGTTATAGTGTGGTCAGTACCACTCAAAGGGTCTCTCTTTTGATTAAAATGGACAAATTTTAATGTAAAAACAACAACTGACCTATAGAAATATGAACAAACGCATTCGGATTGTCTTTGTTCTTTAGGAGAACGATCTACGGGTCCTTTTTGACGTGTAAAAGTCATCCCCGCCTCAATCTGAGGCACGGTGTGGCCGGTACCACTCCAAGGGTATCTCTTTTGTTTAAAATGGACAAATTTTAAGTGAAAACAACAACTGACCTACGTAAATCTGAACAAACGCATTCTGATTGTGTTTATCCTTTAAGATAACGATAAACAGGTGCATTGGGGATGTGTAAAAGTCATCCCCACCTCAATCCGAGGAACGGTGTGGCCGATATCACTCAAAGTGTCTCTATTTTGTTTAAAATGGACAAAATTTTAAATGAAAACAACAACTATCCTACGGAAAACCAACCAAACATTTTTAGATTGTATTGATTATTTAGGATAACTATCCCCAGGTCATTTGTGACATGTTCAAGTCATAACTGCCTTAATCCGAGGCATGGTGTGGCAGGTATCACTCAAAGAGTCTCTCTTTTGTTTCAAATGGACACAATTTCAAATGAAAACAACAACTGACCTACGAAAATCCAACCATACATATTCGGATTGTACTGATCCTCTAGGAGAATGATCCACAGGTATTTTGTGATGTGTATGAGTCATCTTATCCTCAATATGAGGCACGGTGTGACTGGTACCACTAACAGGGTCTCCCTTTTGTTTAAAATGGACAAATTTAAAAGTGAAACAACAACTGTCATACGGAAATCCAACCAAACGCATTTGGATTGTCTTGATCCTTTAGGAGAATGATCCACGGGTCCATTCTGACGTGTACAAGTCATCCCTACCTCAAGCTGAGGCATGGTGTGGACGATAAAACTCAAAGCGTATCTCTTTTGTTTAAAATGGACAATTTTTTATGTGAAAACAACAACTAACCTATAGAAATCCGACCAAATGCATTCAGATTGTGATGATCCTTTAAGAGAACGATCCATGGATTCTTTGATACCAAACTATAATGAACCAATCTATGTTATTCAAACTCGGCACCCGGCCAGATCCGTCACATTCCTAAAGGGTGTACCCAATCCCCATGGGTTGGTGACAAGCACCCAAGAATTGAACAACAAAACTGAGCGAACAAAATATCCAAACCTAAAAAACCACATGGCACACATGTATATTGAAGGATTGGAACGTCGGAAGACTAAATAAATATTGGTCCCATAACTATAAGAAAAAATTAAAAAAACAACTATAATAGTAACTAAAAACTCTAAAAGGCAAGTCCGACTACAAGGGACACAAAACCTACAAATAATCAAATGATGGCATGGATGAAATCCAACAATCTGACCATCAGTTATCCATCCCAGCTGACATGATCCTCACCGCCTCCCAATAGCGCCTTACCATTCTCTGTACTCGAAGACAAATAATGGTCTATGCACCATCGAATGATTATGATGGGTGTGATCTAACATCCTCATTTGGATCCCACCCAGGTGTTCCATAACAAATCTCTATATAACAAATCATGTATGCTAATTTTATATAAAAAATGGAATGATAAGTAGTAAATAAATTTTATAGAAAACATGATAAACAATCCCTTGTTCAAAGTTCTAAACAAAAATAGGTATGTCATTTTCCAAATCTATTTTCCATATCATTTTTTACAAGTATTAACATGAATATCACAGATAACTAAGAATGTTAACAAGTATAAACTAGAAGCATAGATATCCCAACACCAATTAATACTATGGGTCTAGGTAGCATACTACTCATAAAATAGGAATCATTTTAACAAAACTGATCCTAGAACAATGGTCATAGGATGCAGATAAAAACACCAAGATTAATCTTCTGAAAATGTTAATATCGGACCCCTTGAACAATGAGACAAGGAATTATATGAAATCCCCAAGACATACAACCTCGATAATTACAAAGCAATGGATGATGTCCTCAAGCTATACCTTCCACCAAAGTCCCCATGGTAACCCATTTTCTCTTTTCCACCAACCCATTACAATGTCTTGAAAACCATTCAAAACCATTTATAATCCAATTATCAAAATCATTGGAAATTTTTTTTCTTTCAACACCCTTTTTCAAAAACACACAACTATCATGCCAATTTCATAAATCTAATTATAAAGAAGCATTCAATGCAAAACAAGAAGATTCTTTCACACCCCAATTATTTAATTTTTTTTAATTTCTTGGCTTTGAGTCTTCACGCATAGGTTTGTGTTTGGTCCTGGTTTAAATTTTTTTTCATTTAACATTTATAGTGGGTTTCATACCCATGCGTGGTCACCACACTATGGGAGGTCGCCTCATGGTAAGCCTGGGTGCTCGTACAAATGTCTAACATTTAGAATTAATAAAGATTTATGTAGATAAAGTTAGTTGAATGTTTAAATTGTAATAATAATAATGTTATTATGTAATTAAAAATATTATTACTAATTAGGTGTTATTATTATTATTATTATTTCTATTTTTATTATTATAACATTTATTATTATCTTTACTATTGATATTGATATTTTTATTATTTCTGGTTATATTATTATTATTATAAAAATGAAAAAGAGGAAACCAACCCCCCCACCCCCGGGGGTTTTCAGCCATTCCCCTGCGCAAGTCGCCTTGCATGAACCGTGCCTAGTTCCCCCCACCCATAGGTCCTCACCGTCTCTCTCCTCCATAGGGCCTTGCCTCCCATTCTACCACCCTGGTTCATCCCATTATTCCCCAGTGAAAACCTCCCACGATAGGGCCCTCATCTTTCCTATCAACATTCCTTTCCCGATCTACCACCTTCACCTCCCTCAAGACCTTCGTCCAGCACCACTACCCTCGCCTCACTCTGGCCAGCCAACCTCACCATCACACCTCCTTCCATGTCTAGCTAACCTCACCAGTGCGCTGCCATTCTTGTCCCGCTGAACTCTCTAATTCTATCTCAATCTCTGTCGCTGGCATGTGACTCCTGGTCATCAGTGCCTTTTTCGGCCTCTCATTCCGGCATAGCACACCCCACTCTCAATAGCCTCACCCCTATAACCTCTATCGCTTCTACCACACCCCTACACTCCATCCATATCTCTTCTATAAGTGACTCCCCTTCTATGTCCAGGTTTCCCCTCACTGGCACCACCCTTCTAGCCATGATCCTCCTCACCAGTGTGTTATTTTATCAATGTTTATGGGTTTTCTTCTATATCCATACCATAATTCTTTATGTTTTGACTTGTGTTTTTAACTCATTGTCTAGGATGTTCACATTATCCCCTAGGTGTATTCTTCCTTCTGTCAAGGTCCTATCTCATTCACACTTGATTTAAGTTAGGAAAATCCATAAATCATCCTTTCCAAAGCATTTCTTTGGTGCTTGGTTCTTCCAATTAATATTTTTTTTAATTATTTGATTTAAAACATTGAAATATATTTAATTAATCTATGAAACATTTATAAGTTTAATGAATTTGTTAAAAAAATGGATTTTGATATAATTAATCAATTGTGGATTTATAATGTTACATTTAGTATGTTTGATTTAATTGCATATATGTGTTCATGCTGAATTTTTTTTTGATTTCACAAATATTTTTTTGTATTTTTTATATGACTTTCACCTTAATAATGCACAAAATTAGTTTTATGTGGTGTTCTCTAGAAGATTTAATTTATTAAAAGTTTTCATGATGTTCATACATATTGTTTAGGATATTGTCACATAGGATGTTCTTTCTAATTGAAAATGATTCTTCAATGTGATATTAGGGGTTCTTATGAAATGATTATCACTCACATTTTTTTGGAAATGTATATTTAGCTATAAATTTGGTCTATAGAGTATGGTTTTGAAAAGGTATCATTTTTTTAATATGTTAAAATGTTTTGGGAAATGTTTAATGATTCTTAAGGGGATGGTTTTATGTTTCTTAAATAAGGTGGGTGGTTGTACATGGTTTTTAATGAATTGGGTATTTTATGGAAATGGTTTAATGAGTATTATTGGTTGTTGATGTATTAGTGGATATTGGCGCATCCATGGGTGCACTAGGTGCACACATGGATGTGTCTACAAATGAAGGTGATTCCTTAGGTTGGGGTTGTCTTGAATGATTAGTTTTATAAATGGTTATTATTTTTATAAATGATATTGGGGTTTTTTTGTGGGTTCCGAAATTGGATTTCATGGTGTCCCTCAAGTTTGGCTTGTTTGGGCTTAAAGCATAATTTGGTGGGAGTTAAAAGTGTAAACGATTTCTGGATCTTGCTCTTGAATCTATTATCCCATTTGGAATTTTAAACTTATTGAGTTGAAGGCCCTTTTTGAACTGTTTACAAAATGTTAACGAATGTATTAACTTTTAAAGGGGATTGTGTGTTGGAAAAAGTTATTACCTAGTTGGAAACATTTAATATTTCATAAAATGGTTTTAATGATTTAATGGAATGATTTCTTAGTTGGAACCTTTGATTATATGATGTATATTCATTTTTGGGGCACCACTATAGGGGGTAGGTATCCATTTTTGGGTTATCGTATAGAGTACCCATGTTTGGGGTAGGCAAGTGTGGTGCGATGAGACATGCGTGCGAGGGAATCCTAATTACATAGTATAATTATAACCAACATAGATTCTTGGGAATCATTATGATGATCAGGTGATGGTTTTTGATCTACGCCAGTTAGATGGGTTGGTACCCCTTGATTGGTTGTTAGTCCAGGTGGGGTTTTCCACTATATTGGTTAGTTATAGGGTAGCCAGTTGTTTAAAGACTTAGGAGCTTCACCATACGCTGGAAGGTGGTTCTGAAACCGAGTGTGTCTCGGGGTCATCTAGGGATTTTTAGAATTCTCCATGGTAACTTGATTATTTGCAATATTTTTTACTTTCTATCATACTAGTTTATTTCAAGCTTTCCTTGTATACCTGTATTGTTTTATCCCAGATTTTTCGTCTCCAGTTTCAGGTTTTTTTTCTAAAATGAAATGTGGTTTTATTAGAATATCAATTAGCATCTAATGGATTTCTTAATGAAAAAAATCATGTTGCTTATTTTAAAATATGAAAACCCTACTTTTATAATTTTATTTCAAACTTGTGTCATTGGGTTGTTTTTTGAAGTAAGATTCTTGGATTCTATGTCTTATCTTGGAGACTCTACTGAGCATTTCTAATTCTCAAAGATAGTTATATTATCTTAGTTATATGTTTTCTTTGATCAGATTTTCTTGGCTGAGTTTGTCACCATTGGAGCAAGGTTAACCATTAGTTGGGAGGTGACCTAGAAGGTCAGGTAGAGGTATGATGAGCTGGTCTATTAATTTACTTTTTCCACTTCGTGAGTTTAGTTTTATTTCCCTACTATAATTTTTTATTTATTTACCAGTTTATCATTTTTTGGGAGCCAAATCATTCCCAAAAGTTAATTTTTGATGCCTGAAACTGTTTGTCAACCCATGGATATCAGGAATTCCCCTTGGGACTAGTCGTAGACTTTATCAGGTGATCGGTTCAAGGTCGACCCTGGTAAGTTCATGACAAAATGATATCAGAGGAGGCCCTTGTTATTTGGGGTGTTCGGTAGATGGAGATTAGAACCATCGGGACTCAAGGGATAGGTATGAGAAAGAATTCATGAACCCTCACCTATTACAAACCTTGAGTCGCTTGGGGTAGTTTGAGAATTAATTCCTTGTCTCGTTCGGGTTTTTGTTTGATTGAGGGATGTCAATGGAGGCAAGCCAATGATACATCAAGTTTTCTCATGGAGTAGTGAACCATGTGGAGTCTGAGTACATAGTTTACATTCTTCCAAGTTGTTAACGCTTACTTGGGGCATGGACCACTACCATATCTCCAGGTTATGCATGACTAATAGTCCTTCGCTATGGTAGTTTGAGGCATGTTAAGTGTTTTCATGGTTATTATTGGTGTGAGTGCATTTTTCAAAATGAAAAAATGTTTTTGAATTGATAATAATATATTTTAAATGGCATTAAATTTCTTAAATGGGTTTCAAAAATGATTTCTCTTGATAAAAAAATAGTGTTATCTTAGAAATGGTAGATAAATGGTTTGGGTACAATATTTGGTACTCTTTATGAACATTTGAACTTATAAGGTGATGTATTGAATGTGCTTGTTGGTCTAAGTGGATGAAAGTGAATGAAGACATGTGCAACAGTTCAGTGGATTACTAGGGTCTGTACATGGAATAAAAGGGTTGAACGTGTTTTGATAAAGTGATTTTAAAATGGTGAAATTATTTTTGATATTGAATTTTTTTTTGAAAAGTAGTTTGGTATTTCGATAGTTTCTTTGAAAGAAAAAAGTCTTAAAATCTAAAATGAAAATGGAATTTTGGGTTGTGTTCATATTTGTTTTCTTTTTGAGCTAAATATTTTTGGATGAAAGTGGTTCCAATGGTGTTTCTTCATCTTGATATTGGTTTTGGCTCTGTGTTTTATATATTGTTCAGAAAATGACACATAGAAAGGTCCCCAGGGTTTTTGATAAGTCATGACCAATTTTTGGTCCTTTTTGGACATTGACTATACTTCATGGTGATCATGGTCTATTTGAGGCAGCATAGTGGCTTGAAGAGGTCAAGTGTGTCTTCAGGATACCAGTAACTCACAAAGCTATTAGAGTTCATGTCGTTTTGGGTTTATTTGAAGGTGCATCTTTTTTTTGAATGGGTGCTGGTTGCCCTATCGTCAATGCATGATTGGATGACGTGGGATTTTTTTTTTAAATTCATCTTCATCTGATGGTTTATACCTAATTAGGTGAAGATTAAGAGAAAGGAATTTCTAATGCGCATTCAACAAGGCTAACAAATGGTGAATGAATATGTAGAACATTTCTTGGAACATATGCCCTTTTCTCCAGAGGTGACATCCAATGATTTGATGAAGACTTATCTCTTCATCGGGGGTCTTCATCCATAGATCAAGAAGCTGGTCCTCCCTACTATGGACCATCGTTTTGAGAAGTTGGTTGATTATGTGGTCTTAGCTTATTTGGTTTCTAGAGTGAAAATGGATGTAAATAAATCATATCTAGTTGACCATGAAGGTTTCCCATCTGGAAAAAAAGGTGTTCCAGAGGGACCTATTCATATAGTGTCATCTGTAGTGGTTCTGGTTTTCACTTCATCGGACTATTTAGTGGTGTTCCAACAGTGTGGTCAGGTCAGGCAATTGAAACTATCATGTCGCATCCCTCCAAAGACGTTTTGTTATTTCATGTATCTCGGTAAACTAGAGAAATTTTGTAGGAAGCATTGTCCAAAACATACATTGTGACTAGAAGATTCTAGTTCATGAATGTGTGGGAGGAGATGCTTTATCCATCAGATCCTCAGCAACAAGTCTTGTGGTGATGCATGCGCACAGTCAGGAGTTGTTGGGGGTGTGAATCATCGGTTCAGGTTTTGTGTTCTATGTTGGCTGTGAAACATTTGAAGTCATTTCATTCTTGTTTTCCTGTTATTAATGTTTTGACAACATTTTAAGTTCATTGTTTTGTTGTGGATTATAAAGGACATGTTCTATTTTAATTCAAATATTTTTGTTTGTCTAATTATGGTTTTTTGAATCGTGTTCTCTTTATAAAACTATGTTTGGCTGCTGTGTGGGTTGATCTTGGTTAACCTGTGTTTGTTTGGAGATGTTTATGACCATGGAAGAGTTGATATTTATGGTTATTTTTAGGTTCAATGCTTGTGTTATGTACATCTTAGATGTTTTCCCCCAGTGTTTGGAGTTTTTGGTCTGGGTCGAGGGTTCTATGTTCCAGTGGAGGTGATATTTTTTGATTCCATAGAAGTTAGTTTGCGTTAGTTGGGAGTTCTTTTGATGGACCCCCTTCTTGGGAGGTATGTTTGAGTGTAAAATTTTTTCACTAGTTGATTTCTTGTGGTGGGGATAACCCTCTCGTGTTCTCCCATTTTCATGTGTTCGGATTTCATTAGGTCTCAATCGAGCATGGATTCTTGTTAGGTTTATTCTTCGGCAAGGTGACTTTCGTGGGGAAGAATGTGTCTGTGGTGAGGATCATTGTCACACACCGACTATTTAATTATTTTATTTTATTTTATTTTATTATTTCTGGCCTCCGATTCTTCACAAAAATTTCTGGGTTGGGTCACAGTTTAAAAAAAAATTCGTTTAAATTTTGTAGTGGGGTTTGAACACATGCACGGTCACCTCACGGTGGGTGGTAGTCGCATGGTTAGAACGGGTTCCCTTGTAGACATATAACATTTAGAATTAAAAATTATGTATGTAGATAAATGGATTTCAATGTTTACATTGAAATAATAATATTGTTATTATATAAGTTAGAATATTATTATTAGTGAGGTGTTATTATTTTTAGTGTTTTTAATTTTTATAGTTTTATAATTTTTATTATTATAACTGTTATTATTAATGTCTTTATTAATGTTATTTTAATTATAATTATTTCTGGATTTATTATTATAATTATTATTATTATTATTATTATTATTATAAATATGAAAAAAGAAACCTAACCCCACATGGGGCGGCCACCCCCCCCCCCCCAACGTTTTCATGCTTTCCCCTGCATGAGACACCTTGCCTTCGTAATGACCATCACCTCTCGCCCGCAGGTCCTCACTGTCTCTCACCTCCACAAGACCCCACCTCAGGTTCTCCCTCCATAGTATGTCTCAGCTTTCACCAATGTCCACCTCCCACACTATGACCCTCACCATGCACAACACTTGGATTTTCCCACTCTGCCACCCTCACCTCCCTCAACGGCTTCACCCAACACCACCGCCCTTGCCTTACTCCGGCCGACAAACCTCACTGGTGCGTCGCCTTACCTATCTAGCTCACATATTCGGTCCATATACATCTCGATCTTCGGCACACGACTCCTAGCAATCAATACTTTTTCCGGCCTCTCATTTCAATATTGCACTCCCCACTCCCGACGGCCTTACCCCTACTGCCTCCCTCACTTCGAAAGCACCCCCACACTCCATCCAAATCTCTACCAAAAAAGACCCCCCTTCTTGAGCCATGTTTCCCCTCACTGGTATGGCCCTTCCTAATGAAAACCACCTCACTAGTGTGCCATTTTATCACAATCTATGGGTTCTCTTCTATAGCCAAACCAAAATGATTTAATTTTTGTTTTTATACTTGTTGTATAGGATATGAATATTATCCCCTCTGTGCATTCTTCCTTCTGTCAAGGTTCTGTCTCATTCGAACATGACTTGAGGTTGGAAAATATATAAATCTTCCTCTCTAATGCATTTCTTTGGTGGTTAGTTCTTCCAATTAATATTATTTTCTTTGATTATTTTATTTTAATCACCTCAATATGCATAATTAGTCTATTAAACATTTATTAGTTTTTAGAATTCTTAAAAAATGTCATTTTGAATAATTTTTCACCTATGGATTTATATTTTTACATTTATTATGTTTGACTTAAATGCATATATGTGTCCATGATGAACTGTTTATTTATGTTCCAAATATGGATTCGATTTTTTTAAATGATTTGTACCTTCATAATGCACCCAGTTAGTTTTTTTTTGGTGTTTTATAAATGATTGAATATATTAAAAGTTTTTTTTAATTACCATCATACATTTTGTGTAGGATTTTGGCACCTTGGTTGTTATTTCTAATTTAAACAATTTCATTGAAGTTTTATTATGGGTTCATATGATATTTTTAGCACTCGCGTTTTAGTGGAAAAGTTTATTTGGATTTAAATTTGGTCTAGAGAGTATGGTTTTGAAAAGTCATGGTTTTTATATGTGTTAAAATGTTTTGGGAAATGTTAAATGTTCTTAAGGGGATGGTTTTAGGTTTCCTAAATAAGGGGGGTGGTTATACATGGTTCTTAATGAAATGGGTGTTTTATAGAAATCATTTAATGGGTCTTACTGGTTGTTGGTTTATCCCTGGATGTTGGCATATCCATGGATACACTAGGTGTACACATGGATGTGTCAAAAAATGAAGGTGAAGGCTTAGGTTGGGTTTCTCATGAAAAATATTTTTTATGAATGGTTCTAATTTTTCTAAATGGGATTGGGTCTTTTGTGTGGGTTCTAAAAATGGATTTCAATGTGTTCCTCAAGTTGGCCCATTTGGCCTTAAAGTATAATTTTCTGTGAATTTAAGGTGTAAAGGTTGTCTGAATCTTAATCTTGGAAACCGTGGGTCCAATTGGAATTTTAATACTATTGAGTTGAATTCATGTTTTGCACTTTTACCCAAAGGGTAATGTTTGTACTAACATTTAAAGGAGATTTTGCGTAAGTGAAAGTGTATGCCTGGTTGGAAAACTTGAATGTTTTGAAAAATGGTTTTAATGATTTCATGGCATGATGGACCAATCGGCACCGTTGATGATATGATGTATATACATTTTTCAGGAACCTATATAAGGGGATATCCCTTTTTGTTTTGTCATATAGAGTGCCCGTGTTTGGGGTAGGAAAGTGTGGTGGGATGAGTAACATGAGCGAGGGCCTCCTACTTACATAGTATTATTATAACAATTATGAGATCCTGGGATTCATTACGATGATCGAGTGGAAATTTCTGTTAAACCCCGATAAGACGGGTTGGTACCCCCTAAATTGGTTGTCAGGCTAGGCAAGCATTGCTACAAGATTGGTCAGTTATAGGGTAGCCAGTTTGTCATAGACTTAGAAGCTTCCCATATACCGGAAGGTGGTTTTGAAACTGAATGTTTTCATGGATCTTCTATGGATGTTTAGTATCACCCATCATTACTTGATTATTTACTTTGTTTGTTTATTTTCTATAGTACTAGTTTATTTTCAGCTTTCCTTGTTTACGAGTATTATTTTAGCCCATATTTCATGTCTTCTATTCTGGGTTTTGTTTGTAAAATGAAAAATGGTTTTTTGTAATAGAAAGTAGCATCTGATGGACTTCTGAATTGGAAAAATCATGTTTCATATTTTAAAATATGAGAACCCTAATTTTAAAATATTATTTCAAACTTGTGTCATTGGATTGTTTTGGGATGTGAGATTCCTAGATTCTATGGCTTATCTTGTGAACCCTAATGATCATTTTTAATGTTCACACCTATTTTTATCATTTCAGTTGCTATATTCCATTACTTATGTTTTCTTAGTTGTGTTTTTCACCATTTTATTATGTTATTCTTTTTATTGGGAGGAGTCCTTGAAGGTCATGTGGAGGTATGTTGACTTATTCTGTATATTTATTTTTTCTTCTTCTAGAGTTTAATTTTTTTGTTATGTTATTAGTGTTTATTTATTTATTCTCTTATCGTTTTTTCTTATGGAAAATCATACCCAACAGTTAATTTTTTAATCCTGTCACTAGTTACCATCTCATGGGTATTAGTAATGCCTCTCGGGACATGTCACAGATCGGCTCGGGTGACCGGTTTAGGGTCTAACCGAGTTTGTTCATGATAGGTTCATTATCATAGGTCAGAGAAAGAACCACCAACCTCAATGTTCTGCTCAAACACACACAATGGAATCCAAATCCATGAACCAAACAAAACAACGCACCAAGACCCTAGGATCCAATCCAAGACAACATTGATTCAAACATAAAAAAAGGTCGGTGGAAGAGAGGAAAACCACATTCCTTGAAGAAGGAAACTCATCACACCACAACCAACGTAGGAAATTGGCCTCTGGAATGAGATATCATAATAGATCTAGAAGAAAAAAATAATAAACATCCAAATTAGATCAGAAGATCAGATAACACAAGACTACTGTGTTATCATTATAAATATAAAGGAATAATTAGAAACAACACTTACCTTGATAGACGCACCGCAGAAAACATGATGATCCGAAGCTGATCGATTCAATCCAGAACATGGGATTCCATTGAAAAAACATTCTGAGAGATATGGTTCGAGAGCTAAGAGATATGGAAAAAATTTATTAAAGAAACTTCTAAACATGTGAATTTAACATGGTCATGGGATGAGTAACAACCTTTACCTCTTGGTCATATTTTTTAGTCCATGCTAGATAAGTTACACTGAAAAATACGTCACCTCGGATAAAAAATCCCCTATTTTACCCATACACAATGTGTACCTAAGGTACACGACATGTACTGGATCATGGCCTAACCCCCACATCACGGTTGAATCTATCCCCATGTACATGACATCTACTTCAGGTACATGGTGTGTACTTCTGGTACACAACCTGAAACATACAAAACCCCCTAGAAAACTGCTTTTACGCTTTCATAAACAAAATTAGACCTAGAAAAGGTGGGAAACTAACCTAATCATGGTAAAGGTATGTTTCAAACTCTCCTCCCTAAAGACATTTCTTCACCATGATGTCAAGTGGAAGATGTATCCACAGAAATGAGATGAGGCCAATGATCCCCCATCAACGACTCGTGTTCCCATGTCTGATGAGAATTTGATCATTATTTCCATAGAACTCTGAACAACATAATTGACTTCCCATGAAATACTTCATCTTGAGTGTTAATGATATCAATTGGTATCTTCAAAATAGAATCATCTAGTTCTAACTCATATTCTTCCAAATCTAAAACATGAGCCGGGTCAAGGAGATACTTCCTGAGAAAAGATATGTGGAAAAAATCATGAATGTTTGTCAGCAGAATCAAAAGTGCTAAACAATACGAAACATTACCAATACATTTAGTGACCTCAAATGGTCCAACATATATTGAAGCCAGGTTTATCTGTTTTCTAAGTAGACGGTGACCCAATTGAGGAGAAACATTCAAAAAATCTTAGCCACCAACATTAAAATCCAAAGGGAACCACTGCAGATTTGTATATGATTTTTGTCAATATTGGGCTATAAGAAGACATCGTCGCACCTCCAGAATAATTTCTGAAGTCACTTGAACTAGTCTTGGTCCAACTAAAGATTCATCACCCACCTCTACCCAACAAAATGGTGATCGGATTGGGAAAACATAAAACCTTTAAAAAAGATCCATTTTGATTGATGACTGGTAACTGTTGTTGTAAACAAACTCAACCAGTCCCAGATGGCTAGCCCACGATCCACTGAAATCCATGATGCATGCATGAAGCATATCCTATAGGATTTCAATTACATGCTCTATCTAGCCATCTGTCTATCGATGGTATGGTGTTCTAAACTATACCTAAGTCTCTATTTCCTCTTGAAAACTCCCACATAACATTGAGCTAAACCTAGGATCCCTATCTCATAAAATGGAAGTACTCCAATGTGACCTCATGATCTTTTACACATAAAACATCCCCATATATAAAAATTTAGTGGTGTCTTTGATCGAAATAAATTGAGAAGACTTCATGAAATGATAAACTACCACCCAGATAGAATTTTTCCCTCAGGATGTTTGTGGAAATCCATCAAAAAAAATCCATGGACACATTATCCCACTTCCAAACACACACTAAAAGATACTGAGGAATACCAGAAGGTTTCAAGTGTATTGTCATTATCTGTTATCATGTGTAACAGTGGGACACATAATCTGTTATGTCATGCTTCATACTAGGCCACCAAACCCATCTTCTCATGTCATAATAAATCGTTGTAGTGCATGTAAGAATGGGTCGTAAAGAGCTATGGCAATCTAACAATACTGAACTTCTCACAGGTTTTGGGATGACGACTCACATCATGAAGTGAATTATGAAATCTGGAGAAAGATACCAACTAGAAACAGTCTCCCCACCTTAAAGGTTTTCTTGAATCTACTAAAACACAACATATTGTTATTGAATTTTCATGGTAGAATCCATGAGAGATGATTAAAACTGAGCACTTGTTAGAATGATAACTGAAACATCCTGTTAAGAATTATTGTTAAATTGATCGAAAATACCCATAATATCCCACTCTTCCTTCAATTCCAGAACATCATGTGACGATACCTTCCTACTTAGAGTGTCTGCAACAACATTACCTTTCCCCATGGTGTAGACGATGTTGATGTCAAAAGTCTGATTGTATTCTACCCATCTTCATTGTCTGAGATTTAAGTCTTTCTGGGAAAATATATTTCTCAAATTCTTATGATTAGAGAAAATTGTGAAATACCCAAAGAGATAGTGCCTCCATCATTTATGTGCATTCATCAAAAAAGAATGTTCTAAATCATGATTTGGGTAGTTCATTGCATGTGGTCAGAGCTAAAGAGATCTATAATCTACCACATGATCATCCTACATCCGTATGCATCCCAAAACAGAACCAAATGCATTAAAAAACACCATTTATCCCTTACTGGGCACAAGTATGATCAGAACATATGCCGATGTAGAAATTTGTTTCAATTCATCAAAGGAATACCAACAATTTTTATCCCATGAGAATTTCACATATTTCTTTGTAAGAGTAGTCAAAGGAGACATAAGATTAGATAAATTCATGATGAACTATTGGTAGTATCCAGCAATACCAAATAATCATCAAATTTCAAAGACATTCTATGGTTCCTGTAATTATTAAATAGCTTTTACCATATGAGGATCAACTAATAATCCATGATATAAAATTCTTGTTCCCTAATAATTTCACTTCTCAAATCTAGAAACTTCATTTGGAAAGGTTTCTACATACATTGTGATTACAAAAATATCTAGAACCAAACTCAGATGGTTCTCGTGATCATGATCGGACTTTTAATAAACCAAAATATCATCCATGAACACTACTAAAAACATGTCAAGATATTGGTGCAATATTTGATTCATTAAGTCCATAAAAACATTAGGAGTGTTAATTAGACCCAAAGGCATCACAAGAAATTCATAATGGCCATACCTACACCAGAATTTCATCTTAGGTATATTAGACTCTTGTTCTCTAAGGCGATGATATCCTGACCGAAGATCAATCCTTAAAAACCACATTGATCCATTAAAATGATCAAACAAATCATCGACATGATGAAAATGATATTTTTTCATACCCATCAAAAAATTTAACTTATGTTATTCTACACATAACCGAACTGAACAATCCACTTTCCTGTAAAATACCACAGGGGATGCGCATGGAGAAACACTAGGGACAACAAAACCTTTCTCCAATAAGTTTTCCAACTAAATATTGAGATATTTAAACTCTAGGGGTGCCATACAATAAGAAGGAATTGATATCAGCTACATACTTGGCACCAGGTGAATTGTGAACTCTACCAGTCTCTCTAGAAGAATACCTATGAAGTCATCTTGGAAAACGTTGGGAAAATCTTGAACAACAATAGAAAGATCCTCAACAAAAAATATTCACCAGGATCAAACATAATAGCATCCAACAAACTCAAGAGCTCTGGGTGGGACGATCCTGCACAACCTGACCTCAGGTCCCACTCTCCCTGACACGCATGTGAGCTCCCATCACTCGCAAGAAAATAAACACACTATTGATAACCATCATCCTCAGCTCGATGAGTGACCAACCAATCCATAACAATGATGACTTCAAACAAAACCATATCTTGAATGATAAAATCCCAAATGAACTCTGTTTCAGCAATTGTGAAAGTATAAGAAGGACTCATGAACACCTAAAATCTCCACTTTCCAAGAGGTTTCATTGATTCCATTAAAAAATGAATAATTTCAATGAATGTTTAATAATATCAATGAAACATGTAGATATAAAAAATTGTGAGGAACTAGTATACAAAAAGGCAGTAGCTTCAAAAGATGAAATAATGAGCGTACCTATCACTATTTCTAGAACTACCTCAACTTCCATTGGAACCTCATCTACTATGTTTAAATTCATCACTCCTGAGGCCTGTGGCTAGAGCCCTATATTCATTGAAGCTTCTGAATATATCGCAGTATCCTTTAGAGCTGATGATCCCTAACCATAATGAGGAATATTCATTTCATGAAAAAAAACGTTTTAGATGAAAAACATGACCATATAAAATGAATTTCTTCATTGGTATAGGATAATAACATCTAGTGTGACCCTCCATGTCACACTGGTACCAAGTCAGAGCCACACTGACAGCTGCAATGGATGGCGTGGAGGAGGGTCGCTGTTGAGAGCCACCTCCACCACTTCTGCGATAGTCCTTCCACTTCCTCTTCTTCCCATGCATGCCACTAAAGCTATCACTAGTTGGAAGAGAAGAGGCAGTGGTGCCGACCATGACTTCCATGTACCTGTATGTGATCGTTGCTCTTTCCTCTGTCTCAGCATAAGTGTAAGGATTCAACATGAACAACCACACTCTAAAGTCTAGTCATAAACCCTATAGGTACTTCTATGCCTTCAGCTAGTCATTCCTTACAACATCTGAAAAAAACAGACATGTTCAGAAAATCAGTTGGTGTAGGTGGACATCGAATGCTCTCCCCACTATAAAGATAAGAACACTAGAGATTTTTCAAAAAATAGAGACTCTGGAAAAAACTGTTCAAAGAAAAAGGTCTTGAAACCCTTTAAATCCAATCCCACATGCTTGTCTTCCTTACCATAGAGTCCCACCATCGATTCCCAGAACCCTCGAGTTTGAATGCTGCAAGCTTCACCCTAATATTATCAAATGTCTCTATAAATTTGATGATTTTATCGATCATGTTCATCAAATCCTTTACCTATTGAGTTTAAGTAACCCCTTTGAAGGATAGAGGTTTCTTACACAAGAACTCCCACGATCAATCTCTTTCATCTCATGCTCCTGGTGGTTCTTCAAAAACTGCATTCTGAAATTGTGTAACATCCTAATCTTTATCACAGATTTACCATATGATAGTTTCGATGAGATTCTAATCCATAGGTTGATTTCCTTGAGGAGCATCAGCTACACCCTCTCGAGGAACCTATGGAAGATGTCTTAGAGGCATACCACTATGTAAAAAACATAATAACGATCAAACACTGAACAAATATCAGTTCAAAGTAGATAACCCATAAATATAAAATGGGATTTAAAAAGAAAAAACAAAAACAAGAGACACATATCCTGACATCCCAAGGTAACTTTATCCTCGGTACGATAAGAACTAGCAAGGCACTCATCGCAACATACCTCTAAAGTATATAAAAGCCTATCTCTAGTCTAAGGGACATCCCATGAAATGATTCATGATTATAGACCCCCTGTAATACCGAACTATAAAGAACCAACCTGAGTTACCCTCAAACTCGACAGCTGACCTGGTTCGTCACATACCCAAATGGCATTCTTGATCCCCATGGGTTGGTGACAAGCACTAAGTCATCAAAAAACAAAACAGAAGGAATGATTTCTCCCAACCAGAAAAAACACATGGAATAAAAATGTAGATAATGAATGGAAGAATAGAAGAATGAAAAAATATATATGCCATAATTATAAGAAACAGCCAAAACAAAATAACCATAACAGTAGATAAAAACTCTAATAGACAAGTTCGACTACAAGGGTATCAAAACCAACAACAACTAAAATGATAGAATGGACAAAATCCGACCACATCATAATCAGATACCCATTCATGCTAACATGAACCTCACCGCCTCATTGTATTGCCTTTCCTTTCCCTAAATTGGGAGATAAATAAAGGTCTACACCCCACTTAACTAGTGCACAAGGTGTGTGCTAACATGATTAGTAAGATCCCACCCAGGTGTTCTATAACAAGTCTCTATATAATAATTCATGTATTCCCATTTTTAAATAAAACATGGCACAATAAGTAGTAAAGAAGTTTTATAAAAAACATTGTAAAAATTCCATTTTTAACAATTCTACAGAAAAACATGAATAAAATTTTCCAAAGAATTTTTTCCATATCATTTTTCACAAGCATTAACATGAATATCAAGGCTAATTTAGAAAACCAAGCAGTATGAACCAAAATCATAGGAATCACAACACCAAATAATAATACACTCTTAGAAGCGTACTACTCATACCATAAGAATCAAGTGCACAAAACAAATCGTAGATGAACCAGTCGAGGAAGCAGAGGAATAATCCAAGAGTAATCCTTCCAAAATGTCAATATATTTCCCCTAGAACAAGTGGCCTAGGAAACATAAGAAATCCCCAAGACATACCTCCTTGATAATAAAAAAGAAATGGATGATGGCCTCAATCTAAACATTCCACCTAAGTACCCAAGGTAATCCATGTTCCCTTTCTTTAAAAACCATTTCAATGTCTTGAAACCCATTAAAACCCATTCATATTCCATTTATCAAAATCCAGGGAAATCCATTTTCATTTCTATCCTCTTTTTAAACACACACAACAATCATTCCAATCTCATAAATTAATTTATAAATAATTTTTCAATGAAGAACAAGTAGGTTCATTTTCTAGGGCTAGAGAAAGACCAACCAACCTCAATGTTCGGGTTACACACACCTAAAATGAAATCCAAATCCAAGAATGAAACCCAATATCACTAATAGAGATACGAGGATCCAATCCAATACAATATTATTACAAACATAAACATAAAAAGGTTAGAAGAAGAGAGGGAAACCACATTTCTCAAAAAGGACACCTGTCGCACTACAACCGATGAAGGAAGAAAGGCCTCCAGAATGAGATCTCATAACAGATATAGAAAAATATGACAAGAAACATCCATCTTGCATCATCACACTCGATAAATTAATAAATTAGAGTCATCACAATCAATCAAAAGGAAGAATCGAAGACAACACTTACCTAGAGAAATGCACCATAGAAACAACGATGAACCAGAGCTGATCGGTTCAATATGGAAGATGAGATGCCTCTAAAAAATGCCTAAATAAATCTCGGGCTCATTATCCTAGAGACATGGAAATAAACAATGAGTGAAACTGATAAACATGTGAATTTAACCTAGGAACGGGACGAGTCACGATGTGTACCTATTAGTCACGTCGTTTTGTCCATGATTGATATGTTACGCTGAAAAACCCATTTCCTCAGGTTAAAAATCTACAATTTAACCATTGCATGATGTGTACCTCAGGTACACGTCTTTTACCAACTCACAATATGACCCCTACATCACAACATGAATCTATTCCCACGTACATGGCGTATACATAAGGTATACGACTTGAAACCTGCAAAAAAGCCAAGAAAACTGCTTTTAAGGAATCTTAAACAAAAGGGGACATAGAATATTGGGAAAACTAACCCGATTAAGGTAACATGATGTTACAAGAGTTATTTTTGGTCACTAATAATAGTAAAAATCGTGATATTTTAAAACTATTCTTACTGTTAAAATGAGTTTACATATGAAAAATATAAAAACATAAGTAGTAAAATGAACTATAAACTTCTAAAACATCCATTTGGTTGATATATATAGACCTTATCTCAAATGATGTTTGATAAAAATCCATTTTTGATCATTTTTCGTGTTTAAAATGTGGTTACCCCATTTTCTGTTTAAAAATGAAATGTGTGGCCTCTCCCGACATATAAAGGGGAACCTCTATCCTATCCTCTACATACATAAAAAACATTTTCTTCACTCATGAAATACCCAAATCCATTACTTACACCCATAAACACATCAGTGGGGAATTAATTTATTTTTTTAAACCTTCTGAGAAGTATATTGATATATGCTTAATGGAGTTCACTGAAGAAGTAATATATACCTTCACCATGACTGTTCATTTTATTTCATAATCTAAAAACATAAAATATTATTCAAAATTGATGATAAAATAACAAAAATATCTAACATAAAATTATTATCTATTATATTCATTTCCAGGTGTACATATATCACATATTCCATCAAGTGGGGAACTATACTGTTGATCATGATTACCGTGGAATTCCACCTCACGAACAGATATAATTTTTAGGAATCACAAACTCTAAAATCTAGATATAATGATGGATTTAATGTATCCATATTATATTCATGACATAAATATAATTTTTTCATAATAATATAATATATACCATTTTAATTTTCATTCGTGTGATTATTATAACAACACTCATGTGTACGTTGGAGTACCACCTTGCAAAATGATGTTATTAATTTTTCACATATGCTTTTCATAGATGATAATAAAGATAAATTTAAATAATATATCTAAAATAAATGAAATTATAATTAATTTGGTAATATGATATATTATTTTCCATCCTTTCTTTACATCCTTTGGAAAAAAATACCGTTCATCAGTATGTATGTGCTACCACCTCCATGAACGGTTTTATCCATTTTATCAATCACTAACTTCTAAGAATGATATTGAATATGTATATAATGGATATATATAATATTTATATAATTTAAAACATTATTTAGTCACTTTAAACATAATAAAATTATAAGGACCCATGATACATAATCAAAATATAGATGAAAAAGAAAACAGTTATTACTTGGAACATAATTTTAACAAAGATATATATTAATGGTGATAAAAGGTAATTAGAAAATAATATAATATATTAAATATATAATTGTTGTTATATAATTGATTTATAATTATAATATATATATTATACTGTTGTTTAAAACAAATATGAAGGAATTTTATACTTAAGGTAATGGTTTTTATTCTCAATTTTGTTTTTGTGGGACACATTCCATATTCACAGCTTTTTCAATTTTTGTAATTTATACACCACCCATTAATGTTTTGGATTATTATTAAAATTATAATTATGGGTTATTAATATCCCAAAAATATTTTTAATTTTATGTTGATTATAGTTCATATTTTTCCAAATTGTTAAATGTTTACTATTGTAATTTTATTATTTCTGGGGATTTCATATGTGTATATTACCAATTGTGATATCTTATGATCTAACTATCATAATACTCATGAGTTTTCTTCTAATATTATTATTTAAATAAATTAAGTATTTTTCTTCCATTTTACTCTCTATATGAACTAATGATTCCACAAAATGTTTTTAAGAAGAAATTGAAATTATTTTTTTATTCTGTTGATAACCATTTATTCAATGCCCAAGTTATAGAAAAATGTTGTGAAAATGTTTTCAATATTCTATAGTTATTATTTAATTTCATTTTTATAAAAAAATTAGAAAAAGGTTTTAATGGATTATTCACATAATTTTCCAAATGAGAAACTTTTGTCATTTACAATGTATACGAAAGGAATCATTATTTTGCACAAATAAGTCCAAGGTATAACCATATTTTATTAAGAAAAAAAAAGAAAAAACCACATTTAAAACATGGTAGTCAAGGAACCCAGTACATTGAACATATCCTAAGAGAGACAAGATTTAATGATAAACATGGCTTGAAGGCTATTACATCAACCAAAGGACTCAGTGAATAATGGCCAGAGGCCTAGTAACCCGAAGTCCCAATCAATAATGACCATGAACCAGAGTGTTAGAGGATCTTAGTTGTCATCCATAATGATGTAGAATTAATTATAGTAGGTTTGAATTATCATGTTACTATATTAGTACTATAGAATTTATTTTTTAATGTTCTATGTTGTACTATAGTAAATTGAACTATTCATCTATTTTGTGACTTTGAGCCACTGGTTTGGGCCTATGGCCCTCAGGGACTTTGGGTCACCAAATTCATTCGAGAAACATAGTGGTAACATCCATAACCTGGTTCCACATACAAGGGCCTCGATCCGGAAGGTCACAAGATAACAGGTGTACCTCAATTTATGCTTGAGGAAAACAACTAGCAATTAGGGTATAATATCAATCTCAGAGAGACTATACCCTCATTATCAAAGAAGCACAACAATGGATGTAAATAAACAATATCCAAATTATAATAAAAAATAACCATAAAAATACTAG
Source organism: Viscum album (assembly GCA_963277665.1). Taxonomy (NCBI): domain Eukaryota; kingdom Viridiplantae; phylum Streptophyta; class Magnoliopsida; order Santalales; family Viscaceae; genus Viscum; species Viscum album. Next base: position 213,099,452 of record OY728141.1, read on the forward strand.
TATCACATGATGAATAAGATAGGAATATAATAAGAATTCAAAAATTATAGATATGTCATGCAAAATTTCTACCATGTATTGACTGAAAAACAAAAACATAGGCACATCGACAAACCTAAGTGGGTCCCAACATTATTTCATGTTCCCTAATCGATGCTCAATCCAAAATCAGACACCTATCATAGGTCCCTTGCCCTTATCCTACCCTATAAAAATGAATTATATTTGGGTACTAATCTGGAAGCCTGAGAATGGTTTGAGTACCCATCAATAGGTAACCACCAATGAATTCTACATCAATATCTAGTAAAAAATAGTGTATGATGTTCTGTAAAGAGTAATGTATAGTGCGTTAATCAAATAGTTTTTAAATTTAATTATAATTTAATTAACCACATAAACCCATGTGTTCCTAAGTACAACCAAACAATCAATACCTACTTCAGCACATTCCAGATTCAGAATGATATCATATTAATAATTCCAAATTCATTATAACAATTAGCCTTTAATTATCCATTTTGTTCAATTTTAAATCATAGAAATTTTTAATCCTAGTATATTTCTTATCACATTGGTGTAAATTGTTTTTTATAACACATCATGGGTATTTTGGGACTCTATCCCTGTATTATACTTCAATGTCACATGGGTATTTGGAACCTCAGTCCCAGATCCACACTCTCAATTTCATATTGGTAGTTTGATCCTCAATCCATGCGCACAATCAAAAAAACCTATGGGTATTTAGTGCCTCCATCCCTATACCATATAATAATAATAACATATGGGTATTTGGAGACATAATATGTATCCCACAAAATAATAATCACGAATGTGTATTTAGACCCACAATCCCTACAATTCACTCATATCTCAAGCAATCCCAAATACATCACATATATCACATCAAGAAAGGCTATTCAAAATTAATTATATTTATAAAAATTATACATCATGGAATACCATTTCACTTTATCACAAAAAATCGTTCCCCAATTTAATCTCATGGAATGTTATGAACAATTCACCATTGAACCATTTTTTAATATTTAAATCATTTGACCCATTAACCCATTAAAGTTACTTCAACTATCATATCATTCCAATTATCAATTATTTAATAATAAAATTATTTGACCAATTGAAAAATCATAATTTCCAATAAATTCCACAATAATAACATCACATTAATTAATTTAATAAATAATTAACCATGTTCTATAAATTTCAATATTATAATTAAAAAATTCAATTTTCCAAAGTTCAAAACATCTCATATTCATATGAAATCCCAATTAATCAATTCGATAATTCCATAAATTATTTAATCAATTAATTTAATCTACTAAATATTAAAATTTCAACCATTCCAATTAAAATTACACAATTCATACAAGATATTGTAAATCAAGACTATGAAAATTGACTGTATGGAACATACCTCATGATCATTGACAACTCTTTCTAATAGAAATCCCCAATTGAAACAGTATAACCATGATCACTATGAAGACTAACATCTAAATCCAAAACCAAGATCTAATATCAAAGAAATATAGATCCACAAAACCAAGATCAAGAACCATCTCCAATGTAGTATAATTTTATTTACAAATTGATACATTAGATAAAAGAACCCAATTTTGAAGAAATTGGATACCTTTAGCGGTTCCAATCATCAATATGGTCTTGAATTCATTAATAATAGAGGTTATAAGGCCTTAAAATCCATATAGAAGCCTCAAAAAACATGAAAACGCATTTAGGGTTGAATTACATCAAATTATATTTTAGTCTAGTGGGATCAATATTTTTAAAAAAAATTAGATTATTAAAACCCATGTACACAATTTTCTATATAAGGGAGCATGGTTTTTCAAAAAATTTACCAAGTCTTGTACGTATCTTGTGGATGGTGCCCAATTACTGCTAAGTGGTTTAAGGGTTTAAAAAACAATTCTCTAGCCATTAAATTCCTCTTTTTTTGGGATTTCATGGTTTACTGGGACCGTCCACACATTTGGGAAAAATATGTTCCAACCATGAACTATAAAAAACCAATCCAAAAACAAACTTATTTAACCAAACACAATTAATATAAAACCCAAGAAATATATATTCAATATAATGGAAAATACGACCATTAAAAAATATCAATCTATCTCAATAAAAGGTTATGATCTTTCAATTTCCCCGCCGAATAACATATTCATCCCAATGATTCTAAGTCAAATTGATCACGCCACTATGACAACATATATGTCTCCCTCTTCGATGATTCCTCTTGAAAAAACCCATATTTCCAAATTAAATGATCTAATGGAATTACATTTACCTGCATTACATAATTTCAATGATCCAACACACATATTGGAAGCTCCTCAAAGTACGTAATGATCTCAAGCTCAATATCATCCACATAGATCAGATGACAAGGATTGGGGTGATGATTCTAAAGTTGTGACCCAAGTAAATCATCATTCATATACATATACATATGTGGGAAAGCCAATATGTATTCCCATATCCTTATTATATTCACATAATCGAATAGTCTAACAAACTTGTGGTCTCATTTTCACTGTCTCTAAATCCTACGGTGCCATAGTCTTTCCGATACCTAAGGGAACACAAAATTACCCACTCTAAACTCTATGGGTTGTCGACCTCTATTAGTATATGAATTCTGACTACTCTGATTTATATCCAAACATTTATAAATAATATTCTTTTACTTTTACATAATCTTCATGAGACTCAGTTCCAATATATCTATCTCACCTTTATACATCAAGTATATAAATGATATTCATGGAATACCATAAAGTTCTTCATATAGTTTCATCTAAATATTTTTTTGATGAATTTTTTTATAGGAAAATTAGACCATTTTTATGTTATTCTCCTAATACCAACTAAACTCAAGGACACACACTCGCAACATGTCCTCAAGAACCATTATAGAATGCTATGATAGACCATCTGTATGTCTGTGGGAATCTGTTCTCTTTATAACTACTGTACTAAGGGAATTATAAGAGATCTACCAATAGCACAAACTAAAGAATGAATTGGTTTTTAGAAGTTTCGTTTGTGTTACACCATGATGATGGACTATCTCATGAACTTATAAATATTTCAACTAGTCAAATGGTAATGTATGTTGTTTTGGAAAAAAATTCACTACATTCGTTAGTGTTTCAACAACCAACCTAATTGAAACATTCATCTGAGGAATCCTCAGATAACCCACCACAATTTAAATGGTATCCTTGTCTATACTTCATTTTAAATGGGAAATATCTATATTAAATCACAATTTCATTGATGTTTTTCCTTCTCCTTTTGATAGGTGTAGCATCGTGTCACGAACCCTACAATCTCCTTTATTATGTCTATCCAGCAATACTATCTATGTTTGTCATGGTACATTTTGGTCAACCAAATATCTTCCTCCCACTCTCAGGAATGAAATTGAAACATAATATTCTCCTACAAGCTCATATTCCCCAAAACCAGAGTCCTGATATATTTGATCTAATTCCCATATATTGTCTAATATGAAGGTGTATCCCCACCAACAAGGATTTCTCTTAAGGTACAAAAATATGGATTGTGAACTTTCCTTTCACTGTTGAGACTTAGAATTTTATACTCCACTAAAACTATTATGAGAGTCATCTTATCCTAGATCTCTTCAACCACAACATGCATCTCAATAAGTAAGGTCATCATATTTTACTTACCACTAGACTCCTCAAGTGTGTGAGTCGAAGATTTACTTCTTAAAGTATATAAAACATTATTTCCCTCCCCAGACATATATTATAGTTCAATAAATAATGAATTAATATTATAAAACCATCCATGATTCCATATATTCACATCTCACTACAAAAATATAAACTTTATGATCTTATGATCAGTATATATAAAAAATTCTCACCCAAGAGATAATCCCTCAAACACATAAAATCATTTTCCATTTAAAGAAACTATAGATCATGTGAAGGGTATTTTTAGTCATGTGGCCTTAGCTACTGAGATCTATATAACACAACTTCATCTTCATTCCTGACCAAACAAGAATCACAAAACACTGTATAAAATTCACCTAGAATAGTTATGATTAAAATTCGTTCCATTTAGAATAACTTATGGAATATCAAGAAGACATTATCATATGATAAAAACCATTAAACCATTATCCTACTCCTGTTCAATATTGAAATTGTTTCTTTCAATCAGAAAAAGTCCTAGATGAACCTCTGCTAATAACCTTATAGCCCTAGAAAACTGTATAAGTCAAATACAGTCTTTGGATTAATCAAAGAAACAACATCCTTAACATTATATTGGTCAAATAACATAGCTTACTTAGATTTTATATTACCCATGAAATATACCTAAAAAATCCCAAACTAACAAATAGTTATCCTGGCATGAAACTAATGCTCTCTCTAGGTACTTGAGAAGATGTCAAGATATAGTTCATGATCATTATGAGTCATGGAGTACACCAATATTTCATTTATTTACACTACCACAAACTCATAAATTTATGGATGAAAGATTCTATTCATCATGTATATAACCACTAATGGTGGGTTCATCAGACATAACAACAGCACAAAAAATTCATATTGGCCATTAAATCTTATGAATGTAGTCATATGTATATCAGAAGGATGAAATATAAAATAATTATACCATGACCTATATTATAATTTGTAGAAAATACCTAATCCTATAGATTTGACAATTAATATTATTTATATAAGAAAGATTACTTTGGATCTTCACGTTAATTTCATTCAAATTGTTATAATCGACACATAATAAAAAACTCACATCATCATTATTTTAAAATAAATATGGATATCCCCATGGATATTAACTCAGGATGATAAACAACAAAAGAATAATTATTTCTAGTTGATCCTTGAGATCTTGATGCTCTATTGGTTAAATTCTATAATGTGGAATAATAATATGGATCATCACTAGGAATGAAAAGAATTTTAAGTTCCACACCTCTTTCATGTGGAAGCCATAAGAATTCATTGTGAAACACATCTTGGGAAATGTCCACTATTGGTGTAAAGACATAATTCATTACACTATAATAATCTAGGAATAGTGTAGAAACCTGTGTGGTGATGTCCCCCAGTTGATGATGAATTGGCCCTGTACATCCTGCAATGATATCCCACTCTCCTTAGTGAATGTTATAGTCACCATCGGGATATGTAAACTCCACTTTCTATGGTAAAAAATTATTTGAGCTTAGTACACCATTAACTATTCAAAACCCATAATTTTGAAGAATAGTAACATGTTAGTGATATAATAATCCAATAAATATTGATACTCTCCAAACTCGATAAAGCACCTCTTATGAAAATATATGTCTCTCAAACATAGTACTTATGGTGAATACATAATAGTTTCCCCACTCCCAAACTCCACTCCTAGACTCAAACCATTTAAAAGATGTTCAGATTTGAAATAATTAGAGGAACTAGTTTTAAATTAGGAACTAGCTTGTTTAGAAGCTATAAAGATAATACACCTAACTATAGATGTTGCATAATCACTATCCACTAGGGTAGGATTAAATGAAAGAAAATATCCTTCCCATATTGCTTTTGATTTAGTTTGATTCCCCTAAGATACACCACCCTATTTGATATTGACTTTATTTATTTTAATAACCACATACACTACCCTTCATACAATGAATAGTAGAACTCGAACTACCAGACAAATACTATATAAGTTATCCCCATCCCATATTCTGGTTATGAGAAGGTTATCTTTCAATAAAAATATCAAATTTTTTCTTATAAAACCTCTATTTATATCACATACTTAAACAATATAAACACTCTACCAGTTATTGGGAACAATTTCTATAAATGTCACCTGACCTAACACACTGGTGGAAAAGTACCACGGTAAGATCTGGAGTAATTGAACATCACCATAGGCACACTTTTTTCCAATGACCTTTTCAAAATTTTAATAATGATTCTCCCTACCATCATAATATGTATCTATTAGTTTTATATCTAGAACTAAATTTCCTATAATGTAATCAATTTTTTAGTTCCCCTTAGATATGAGAGCATGAGCTACTACATCAGAAAAATTTTCCAACTAAAAGATATTAATATTGGTCTTAATCTCACATTTACATCCATCCTTGAATCACCTAACCAAATATTTTTCATCCCATTCCTATGTTTGAGAATAGTGTTTCATGTGTGCAAAGTGGCCAGAATAGTCCATCATAGACAAACACCCCTATGGCAACCGCGTAAACTCAGTTGACATCACCTGTCTCAATTCCTCTTGTTAAAAGTGCTCTAGTAACTTTTCCAAAAATACCATCAATACCATACCGTAGACCCTCCTAGTGAATGGTTGAACATTCCTATAATTCTTAACTAATAATAATTATATATAAGAATCTAACATGACCGTCTTCTCAACATGAGTATCTAAATGGTGATTTATATTCTGGATAGACTCAACCAATAACCATGTTACCTTTGGTATACCCTCTCCTATAAATGTCATAGGATTTTGTAACTCAAAATCATGTGTCAAGTAAAACTTAATCTTAAATTCCCACTCTTGTTATCTCTTCCTAAAATTCATGAAGAGAGAAACATTCTCATGAAATTTCTCTCTAGCTACCTCACCTACCATTATCGGTGCCTTAGGTTCTAGTACTAGAGGATCATTTCCTTTTATTCCCTCATGTCATCCTATCAACAAGAATTATCGTAGAGGCATATCTCTATAATTACATACACATTTCCCAATAAAAAAATAACATAAAAATATTTAACAAGGGGGTTTTACAATAATTACTAATCTTTTATCTGCGTTCCTCTAACCTATAGTCAATACCGTGGTTCTATCCATACCCATAAACATATAAATCTAGTCTATGGTTAATGAATAGTAAAATCATTATCATTTTTCAATGTTTCTCATTTGACATCAATTTTTTCACATATTTCATAATTTTACAACTTTCAAATCAATACTAGGTTCCATTTTCTGTACAATTCCACATGCAATGAAAAACATTTCAATTTCCACAACATAGAAAAACCATTTTTTTCCAGGGTGTGCTTAAAATGATAATGTCACAATAGATCATGAGTTCAGAGAATGATTTATGCATACTCAAATATTGTCTCATATCATTCCATGATTCAATATTTATAAAATCTCTTGAACAATAACATATCACAAAACTAGAACATCAACTAAAGTGAAATAACATCAAATTTTAATTCAACTACAAATAACACCAATCCAACCATTGGTACTTGAGTTTTCCCATATACATGGTTTAGAAACTCCGATGACTGAGATCATGTACATGACCAAACTATTTGAAGTATATTTTCTACCTTTCAAAAATAGAAATATTGATAAAAGAAAATAAAACCCCTTTGAAACTACTTTGTAAAATCCTGACCCAGGTGCCACAAATTGGTTCCCCGAGCAGGTCGGTCACATGACATTTGGAACGGTTCCCGATACCCATTTGGATTCCGACTAGTAGCGAGAGTCTAATATTGACCATGTGGAAACTATACACTCCTTATAAAAGTATCATAACATATAATTTAGATAAAAATAAAAAATATAAAACTGAATAACCCTAAAAATACCAATATCATATGGTGAGAAAAACAGAAATACAATACCCATTACAAAATTGTATATATATCATTCCAAATATGTTCCATGTTTCAACTGATAAACCAAATTAAATACTCACTTATAGTCCCAAAATGGTCCTAAAACCATGTCTAGTTACCTCATCCATTATCCATCATGACTCAAACAACTAACATAGATCCCTTTTCTGTATCCTTTCTGGTATACGTGATGTCATTAGGGTCCTAATAATGAAGCCTATGTTGGGTGTGACTACAACATAGTAGGCCACCACCGCCAGCATATAAAACAATATCATGTAAATAAATGTGCATCCAATAATATAGATAATAAATTACAATTCATAAATAAAACATTTATCGCATTTAATTATTTTTTAATTATCCACAGAAACCCTTAGGTTACTAATGACACATGAATCATCAATAACTTCTTCAATATGTGACAATGTCTAAACCATATCAGAGTGGGAATTATTAATTAATTCTAATAAAAGGGCTTTCATTATTTATTTCATTCCATTTCACATCACAATAATTTGGAATCATATTCTAATGACAATCTCATGTGCATGGAAGGTTGTTTCTAACATCTTTTAGGTATTTTATTCCTTTTTTCATGCCTTTCACTTTAATGTAACTTGTTTATTTTTTCCCTTATTAGGGGACCCACACTCTCTATCTCAAATGGGTATTTTAAGCCTCACTCCTAGTCCCATGCTCATTAATACCTATGGGTTTTTAGAGACTCAGTCCTTATCCCATACAATATTAATCACATATGGATATTTGGTGTCATAGTCTATGTACCACACAATAATAATCATATATGGATATTTGGAGCCTCAGTACTTGTCCCACACTCATATCTCAAACAATCACACATATATCACATATATCTCATCAATCAATTTTATAAAACTTTAACCCTTTTTATCAAAAATTCAAATCATGGAATACTATTACACATTATCATGATAACAATGTTATATAATTTAATAACATGGAATAATATGAAAATTTCTCCATTTTACCATTTGGAAATACTTAAATCATATATAAATGAACACATTATTTTATATTCCAACATTAGATATTTTTAATTGGAAATTATTTCATAAACCAAATAATTGGAAAATTAAACAATCCATTTTTATATTAATTATAAAATCACAACATTCCATTATTTAAATAATCATTTAATTTATCAATTTTTACTAATTTCATAATCACAAGAGCCAAACTAAATTTTCCAATGTCCGAATAATCGCATTTTTATATTGGAACTCAAATAATAAATTCTATAATTCAATTAATTATTTAATAAATTAATTTATTTGAATAAAAATTTAATTTTAAAATTATCCAATACAAATTCTACCATACATACACAAAATTTGAATTAAATACTATGGAAATTGTTTGTACACCACCAACATCAAGAACTTTGATAATGCTAACAGATAGAAATATATAATTAAAACTCAATAAACAAGATCACAATGATGAATGATATATTAATAAAAAACTGCATCCAAGATAAAAAGTAATTAAGATCTACTAATCCTTTATATAAAACCATCACCAACATAGATAAAATAGAACCACTTTGTTCCAAAATAGATACTGGAGACTGAGGAACCTAATCGTATATAATTGACATAACCAGAGTGGTTTATATCTACCATAGAATCATTAGTTCATCAAGAATTGAGGTTGGAAGGCCTCTAAATCCTTAATGTATCCTCCAAAACAAGATAATCCATTTAGTTCTTAATTAGGTAAAATTATAGTGTGGTAAAAGTGTTTTTAAATTGTTAAAACCAATATTCTAAATATTAAAACCCGAGTGCATGGTTTCTTAGATAATGGTGAATGGTTTTCCAAACCGTCCACAATAAAATTACGCATCTTCTATGGTGGTTTCACAGTTACTACTATTAGGTTTCATGGTTTTAAAACTATACATAATCCATGTGATCCATCTCTATTTGGGGTTGTACACATTGGTAGTTAAGGGTGTACAGGTTTTTCAAATTTTTTTTCCAACCGTACAATACCCAAAACCTCTCTAAAAACAACAAACATTCACCCAAATGATCCCTAGAAAATACCAAGTAATTTTATAATTCAAAAATTAAAAGGTTCCTCTAAAATAGATTGATACATCTCCTGAGAAGGATAGTATCTTGCAAGTTCCTTCGGGCCATCATAGTCTTTTGGGTCACTGGGTCACCAGGTCATAGATGAACAAGAATATTTCTAGGTAGATAACAAAGGATCTGGCCTAATATTAGGATTTAGATCCTGAAGCATCCACCAATGAGATCTAACTATATTGGAAGGATGTTAAGGTATTGAAACTACCATCGGTATCTAGTTCCTGAAAAATCATCACAGGAAAATACTAGGCGATCATCCATATGATGTGTCTTGATTCCCTCAATTATGTAGATGACGGGGAGGGGAAGTTCTTGTGTGGAATGTTCTTGGGAATTCAGGTCATGTATTTGTCATTTTACCCTGTAAATTTGGGTCACCTAACAAGTATATTTACTCTGGGAATATGGTTCAGGTATGGGTTTCCCCTTAACCCATAAAAGTTTGATTATCCAAAAATAAATAATAAAAATCAGGGGCCATTGCGATGGGCCAACCACCACAACATGAAGACCAAATGAAACATGGAAACAATTCCTAGTGAACAATGTGTTTTCCAATATACACAATCCCATAGTGTCAAAAGTCCATAACCCCATAAACACCAAAAGAAAATAATTTCATCGTTTACTCTTAACAATCCCTAATGATTACATTGACATTTTATGGTCCTTTTCCAATAAAATTATTTAATAAATATGTTATGAATTTTTATCATCTAATTTCTTTTCAAAATGTAAAATATATTTTCTTTCAAAATGTTTTATTCCTCATTTTATATAATTTTTGTTCATTAAAAAAATCTTGGTTTTTCTATTATTTTTCTAGGTATATAATTTTATTGTAAAATAATTATTTTATATATAGATGTTTTAGGATTATAATAATTGTATTTTTTTGAAACCTATTCATTTTCTAGGGGTAAGGATATGATGAATTTGTGAAATGATTATGAAACTCATTTAATTTAAATGGGATATGTTATGAATAAATGTATATGAACCCATTTTCTTTTAAATGGGTTAGGATATGGTGAATATTTTAGGAAATTGTGGAATAAGAAAACCATTATTTTATGATATTTGGGACCATCATCTCCTCAAACAAATTGGGAAATTATTCAATTTTTATGACCTGAAAGGGTATATGTGAATTTATCCAAATCCTGAAATAGGTATAGAGGAGGTTAACCCAATCCCAATATAGGGTACATAAGAGGTTAAACCATACTAAATAAGGGGTAGATGATAGTTCTTCCTAATCCTATTAAAGGTACACATGTGTTTAACCCAATCCATACATGTTATGAATGCCTTTTTGGAAGTACTTTACAAAAAAGATTATATTCTTTCATGTTTGACACAAATTTAGGTCTTATCTCAATGTTATTCTCTCAGGGATCAGGTTATTTCATTCCATGATGATTGTTGTCATAGGAAAAACCAATATTTATTACATGACTCATGTTATTGATCTATGATATATAGGGTTTTGTTATAAAATTTTATTCCCATTTTCTAATACCCTTATACATGTGATATGATGATATAACCCTTCATTAATCTTAATAAAAATGTTATTTCACTCTTTCTAATGGTTCCATTCCCCATGATATGAATAAATATTTTATGTGTGATATATTTATGAAGGTTTCAAGTTAATAATTACTTATTAGGATATTATTTAACTCACTCATGGATATGTTTTTAATGTATCATGTTTCCAGATGCACTATACACAAACAATTTTCGTATGTTTAATTTTAATCGAGTGAATATTATTATGAAAAGATGTAATATATATATATATAATATTCTTGGTTCATTAATGTAGGTATCATATAAAGGTTTTGTTAACCCTTGTAACTAGAATAATAACAATTTAGTGGGAACCCAAAGGATAATCATAAGGATAAGTAACAGTATAAGATAATATATTGGAATTTTAGTAAAGGATAAAGCGACTGGTTTCTAAAAAACAGGATCCCCATATTAAAAAACAATTATATATGGCTTTGTCAAATAGGTATTTATTAGTAATAACAATGAATAGGTGTATTTTTTATTAACTCGATCATTACCTAGTGCATGACAATGGGCATTCCATCACACCAGTTTTAAAAATCCCAGGGGATGTACTTTTAAAATTTTCATACTCTTTAAAAACCATAATGAAGTAATAGAGTAATTACCATGGATGATCTTGTATAAGACTAATTCTTCTTATATTTAAAGGAATTTGTAAATATATATACATCCCATAAGTGATTTTTCATGATTATGTGGCTTTAAACTATGATTACAGTTGGTCACATGATTGTTTTTGTTTTTAGTCAATGGGTGGAACCCAAAGGATCCTTGTTTATAAAAAATTTAATACAAGATACAATTGTATTACTCCTGAGAAACCAATTTTTATTGGATATTGAACTATAAATCTTACTGATATTGTCAGATGACATTCTCACACTATGAATCATTTAGAAAATCTAAATTAGAAATAGAGGGAAAATTGTTCCTTTGAGTCCTTGGTGAGGTAATGTCTACCTTTTAGAGTTGTTATAAAAAATCCAATAATTATAGAGTAATGGATTGGTACAGTTTAAAATATATTTTTCCATTTTGTAGATTTTCTATCCCGAAAAAAATAATTTTGATCATCTATAATTTAGAAGGGGTAGCTGATCAATGGTGGAATCTTATCAAGAATACATGGAAATAAAATAAAATTCAATCCATATAGTGTTTTGATGTTAGGAATTTATTTTTAAATAATTAAATACCACATATTATTGATATAAAAATAGTTTATTAAATCCTTATTATAATACAAAACAATGATGAATCTGTTAGCACCTATATGGAAAATTTTACCGTCCTTATGTGTCACGAACCAGTAAGAGTCGACCCTGAACCGGTCACCCAGGCCAGCTCACGACAAGTCCCAAGAGGTGTTCCCGATCCTCTCGGGATGGCGACAAGCACCAAGGTAATCAATAGAGTACACAAGGGAACGATTTCTCCCATACATAAACAATCAATCAAACATTGGAAATAAACAGACAGCCCAAAATGAATTTATATAATCATTTAAGTAAACATTATTTGTACAATAAACTAAAAGTAAAACAAAACCAACAACTCAACTAAAAAATCCTGATGACCAACTAACCTCATGTGACACTTCTTCTCACTCTCCAATATAATGATCAAACGTCTCCCAAGGTGACCGAACTCAAGCTGAAACCTACAGAAGGGCTAAAAAGAAGGAGACTATATGCGTGATTATTTAAACTCGGTAGGTTAGCCCAATATTCTATTCCCAATGAACTTCCATTAAAATAATGGAAACATAAATTTCATGTTTTTAATAGAAGATATAAAAGTATGTTTTTCAAATGATTTTCCTTGCTATAATACTTATCAGAAAAAAAATTCATGTTTTATAAACCAAAAATGCATGTAACAATTTTTCAAAGAGGTGAAACATCAAAATGAATTTTTATTAATGAGAGATGCTTTAAAGATTGTAAAATTTTATATAAATAACACACACTACTGAATTTACCAATAAAACACATCGTATGCCGGTGGTGACTACAGAAGATCCAACGAGCAGAAGTCATGGGAACACCCCTAGGTACGAGTCAATTGTGAGCCCCAGGTAACTCGTTTCTCAATGAAAGTAACCATAATAAATATCTTTTCTCATGCACGAGCCACTAGTAGGGAACATACCCATAACCTAGTGGTCCCCAATCATCACCATTATCATAGTTTAGTTAGTGTTGTAATCGTCAAACATTCTACATGAAACAAGGGCCAAACCCCACAGAATCACTAGCATACTAGTACACGTCTGCCCACCTAGACACCCAGGATTCCCTTTAGTGCTCAATAAAGTTACACATATTATAAAATTCACATTTCACATCCAAATTACATTCCCAAACCATAAAAAAACATCTCATAAACATTCTTCACATTTCTTTCACGAATCAACAAACTGATAAATATTTTCATAAAAAAACTTCAAGAAGTGTGTTGAGGCTTTGCACATAAAACACATTCAAAAAAACTATTTAAATTATAGACACACATCAAAACCATACCAAATAATATTTTAAAGCCCTAAAAACATTTAATAAAATCATTTTATGGACCATAAAACCATCCCAATTTCACAACTTGGTATATACAAGTAAAAAAAATCCTTCATTGGTAGGAAAGGCCAAATGAGCCTTTAAACATTTTCGCAAAACAGTCAATTGAAGAAGTTATGCATTTAAATTTTATTAAGGAGGTGTTTAAAAACCATTTACAAAATAAAAACACATTCATATATCCCTTAAAACACTTAGGATACATATTCAAAATACAAACATTTTTATAAGAATGTGAAACTAACCATTTTTCGTCAACTCAGGCCAAAACATGTTTTAAACAAAAAACCAATTTTTTGTAAAAAAAAATACAAATTTTAAAGCCATATAATGATCCCAAAATAATTTTATTACAGGATAAAAATATATTTAAAAATATAAACAAATTATTTTAAATTTAACTATACACATAAAAGCCATCTAGACAATTTATCAAACACATAGCATGCACTCTTTAACTAAAATAGTTATATTAAGGACTTAAAAAAAGATAAAACACAACTTTCATGCCATAATGTTATTCATGCTACTGAAAAATATTCAAAATTCTATGAACCATGTGTGAAAGCACATGGAATAATTTATCAAACTAGAGGAGTGCACATTTATACCAAAACAACAATATTTTTAACAAAATAAGTCATAAAACATAATTTCCAAAAACATCATTTATTACTGAAGATTCAAAGTAGAAAATATCTTATAAATAAGGATATAATAGAATTAAAATGATTAAACTTAAATGATAAAGGTTTGTGTAAGGGGTATCCAACCTCAAAACCTTGGCGTAATGGAAACGCACACCAGAAATCACCTGTCGCAGGTTTATAAACCCTAAAACTGTGAAGAAAATACCAAAATTAATGTAAACTCAATCAAAAACCAAGTTATAATATAACCCTAGGTGTATAATTACTAGGGGAGATTATAAAATCATTAAATAACAAAAGGAGGAAGAAGAGGGATGATAAATGAGATGGAATCTCACCCTCTACACAAGAAACCTTTTCGTATTCTATTATATATGCACCCATAGAGAATAGGTTTTGGGATGAAACTTCATGTAGTGACTCTTAAGGTCTTTAAAAACCAGGTAAAAATTATTTTTTTTGAAAGAGATCACGAATTGAATGAGTTATGTATAAAACAATTTACCTTATCAATTTTGGTCTATTTGAGGTATCCAGAGAACTATAGCCCTAATTCGCGACCCATATGAGGTCCAAAGAGGTTAAATATATTCTGAGGGTGAGGATAGGGTTATTGGTTTCTAGGTAGTGGTGTAATCACCGAAAAATATTAAAATTTTAATTAGATATAAAAGAAAAAATATATTTTTTTACAACAGGAAATGGGCCCAAGTGCTGGCCCAATACCTAAATAAGTAACCCCAATTCTCCATGATTATGAATTTATATGGGGTTAAAAAGGATATGTGAGTTTTAATATGTCAGTATAGGAAAATTGGAAAATTTAGTGGGTGAAAAATGATGAAAAAAAAGGGTTATAAAAGAAACAAATTCGGTTTTTAAAACTGGAAATGGGCTCACGGTTGGCCCATATCATGAAGTAACCACATTTTTTCAAAAACACCTAAACAAGCAATGGGGATCCCAAATTAGGGTGGTTCGACATATAAGAATATTAAAAACTCAAGATTAATCTCACCAAATACCCATGAAATGTATTGGTATTTCCAATGGACTGGATCAATACAAATACAAATAAAACCGGGTGTGACAATTCTCCCGACCATTAAAGCTTTTCGCTACTAGAAAGCCATAACATTTTCTAAATGAAAAAATCAACACATAGGTATTATTTAACAACATAATACATACTCTAAAGATAAGGAAATATCAATCACCCACAATTCAACTTAATACTCTTTCCCAAACAAAAAACAACTCACAACCCTGTCTGGAGAATCAACAGAAAGATGAAGCCACCACCTCCACAACCAAGCCAAGAACCCGATTGTTGGGCCTTCTCCCAATGAACCCAACCATCACCCAAACCAATGATCACTCAAAAAACAAAATATTTCAGGGGATTATAGAATGTAATCCCCACAATTAAGAAACACGTATCACCAGAAATGTTCTTAGGATGAAAATTCAAGTGACCCATGGTGGGTCTCCCCACCATTAGAAACCAACTAGCAACGAACAGACAAGAATTCAACATGTGCTAGAACTGGGCCTCACTCACACAAGCCCAAAAAACTCCTACAAAAACATATTATACCAAGTTAATAGGGATACAAAATGAACATATAAACCACCCACTCACGAATGGATGGGACAAGAACTTGGCCAACACATTTAGCACAGATCTGGACCCCCACCACCCAGGGAGGGTAGGGAAGGGGACCCAATAATTAGGCCATTGAAACTAAAAAAGAAAAAAACTAACTACCCAAAACTCTCCACCTACGAATAGGTAACAACGAGACAGCACCTTATTTTCAATGATGGTCCACACAGGGACATTGATTGAAAACCCATATCCATGAAGGCATAACCATAGACACTGTGTGAGGGGTAAGTCCACCACGTTTATTGCGACAATGGGAAATTAGATGAAATGATGAACCAAAACATTGAAAAAGATAATAACATAAAAAAGAGGAGGAATGATCCTAATCAAGCACTCTACACCTCTGGTGATTTCCTGACTGCATGAAAATCTTCAGTCCGAGGCCTATGGCTGGAGCCCAGATTCTTGAAGCATATACTGCACCGCAGTCAAGTGATAAGAATCACACCACTAAAAAAACTCACTTTCTCACCAAACAAAAACCTTTATCTAAATTGGAACTCATATATATATATCAAAATTATTTCTCACTCTGAACGAGGGGCAGAATGGACAAGGAATACAATGAAACACATCAACATCACCGAACACAACTGCTCTGTCCAAAAGAATTAGCACGAACTAGAAGCACTTTTAAAAGATCCCAAAAGCTATCTATTCCAAAAAATAGGTTGAGGAATCATCAAAAGAGGTGGATTTAATATTTGAAATGAATCCTTAGGTTGATCAGCAGGAAATATTTCCAATAGAGTACTATCCATGGCCACATCACAACATCAAACACATCTTTGGCAACCTAAGGAAAATTACACCAAAACCGAGCCACCGACAAGATCTCATCTCAAGATACACCAAGAGTATGAATACTATATCACTAGGAATCTTAATAGAATAAAAAAATATTCTAATACATAGAATTAAAACTAGACACATAACCATTGGTTTATAAAAAGGCCAAAATTTTCAACTCAAAACACTTTTGAAAAATAAACTAACTTGGTGGGTTTCCACATTCACCAATGGTGTTTCATCAAGTCTCACCCACATGCACATTTCCATGCCACCCCGGGAACCCAACCATCATTCCATATAGTACATCATTCTAGATATCAATAAAACCATGCATGTGAGCACCCATAGAAGCACCAAAGGCTAAAACAAAACAACATAATTCCAAAAATCATTTACCATCAAATGGAAAACCAACCACCAAGTCAAAAACCATTTTCATATTTCACAAGAAAAAACCACAATTCATTAAGAACCATTTTCATAAAAACCTACTCCTTTTCATTTATAACAAATTTTAAAATAACAAAGCAACTCCAAACAACCCCTTCCCATTTTTTTAAAATTCAGCAAGGTATATTTTCATAAACCGAGGTCCATTAAGACCAATACCCTTTCTAAGAAAACACCAACCAATCAAAAACAATTTTCAAAACTAATTTATCTGATTCGAATTCATTTTAACATCCGAAAATACCCCATTTAAAACAATGATCCAGAATCACATTAAAATGATTCACAATTTCAAAACAATTTATTCCAATAAACCACCAGTTTAGATTATGGATAATCCAATCCTGTTAAATCATTTCCACTTCCCTCCATTTTTTCAAAAAACACAACCATACAATACCATTCTTATATTTAATTTATGAAAACCCCGTTTTCACTTTTCAAAATCTAATCCTTATTTTTAAACTCATTTCCACAAATCTCACGCAAGGATTTAAAACAAATCAGAATTCAAGAAAGGTTCAAGAGTCCCAAAAAAGGGATCTAGTGTCTGTGGGTGACTTGACCATATGGTTGGCAGCCATATGCCAAACACAATACCCACACGAAGAGACTTATTTGGACCATTCCCCAGCTACACATGGCTTGGCAGGCCCAGCGAGCTCACAAAGGCCATTAGTCACACTCCACTTGTCATATCCCAACACCAATCAATAAACAAGAACAAAGGACACTAATAAAACTGGACTTCCCATGGAAACCTGAGGATTAAAATGAGAAAGAGTTCGCGACGCTCTTCTTGGCCTTACCCCTCAGGTCCCAAAAATCCTACTCCATCTACCTCAACATCCCAAAAATAAAAAGGGTGCTCTAAAAACAATTTTCTGCTAAGATCCGACCTCCTCTGATACCATTTTGTCACGAACCAGTCCGAGTCAACCCTGCACCGGTCACCCAGGCCAGCTCACAAAAAGTCCCAAGAGGTGTTCCCGATCCTCCCGGGATAGTTAAAAGAACCAAGGGAATCAATAGATTACACAAGGGAATGATTTCTCCCATTGATAAACAATCAAACAAACAACATAAATAAATGGACAACCAAAAATGAATTTATATAAACATTAAAGTAAACATTATTTTTACAATAAACTAAATGCCGAACTAAACCAAAAACTCAACTGAATAATCACAATGACAAGCTAAATTCATGTGACACTTCTGGTCATTCTCCAAAATAATGATCAAATGTCTCCCAAGGTGATCATACTCAAGGTGAAACCTACAAAAGGGCTAAAAAAGAAGAAGACTATAGGCGTGAGTATTAAAACTTAGTAGGTTTTCCCGATATTCTATTCCCAATGCACTTACTTTAAAATAAAAGAAACATCAATTTCATGTTTTAAATACAAGATATAAAATTATGTTTTTCAAATGATGTTCCATTATATAATAGTTATTAAAAAAATTTCATGTTTTATAAACCAAAAATGCAAGTAACAATTTTTCAAAGAGGTGCAACTTCAAAATGAATTTTTTTTAATGGGGGATGCTTTAAATATTGTACACATTTAAATAAATAACACACACTACTAAATTTACCAACCAAAAACATCATATGCTGATGGTGACTACAAAAGATCTAATGGGCACAAGTCATGGGGACACCCCTAGGTACTAGTTAGTTGTGAGCCCCAGGTACCTCATATGTCGGTGAAAGTAACCATAATAAATATCCATTCTCGGGCATGATCCACTATTAGGGAACATAACCATAACCTAGTAGTCGCCAATAATCACCATCATCAAAGTTTAGTTAGTGTTTTCATCATCAAACTTGCTACGTTAAATAGGGGCCAAAACCCACAAAATCACTAACATACGAGTACATGTCCACCCACCTAGATACCCAGGATTCCCTTTAGTGCTCAATCAAGTTTCACATATTATCATATACAAATTTCACATCAAAATTCCATTTCCAAACCATAAAAACACAAACAGACCATCAAATTTCTTCACATTTTTTACACGAATCAACAAACAACTTTATATTTTCATAAAACAGTTTCATGATGTTTGTTAAGGATTTTCACATAAAACTCATTCAAAAACACACTTTCAATAATATACACACATCAAAACCATACCAAATCATTTTTGGAAGCCATTAAAACATTTAATAAAATCTTGTCATGGACCATAAAATAATCTCAGTTGCACAACTTGGTATAGAAATGTAAAACAATCCTTTATTTTTAAGAAAGGCCAAACGGGCCTTTAAACATTTTCACAAAACTAATGTTTGATGAAGTTATGCATTTAAATTTTATTAAGGAGGTGTGTAAACACCTTTTACAGAATAAAACCACATTCAATAATCCGTTAAAACACTTAGGTGACATATTAAAAACACAATCATTTTTATAAGAATGTGAAACATGCCAATTTTCGGCAACTCGGGCCAAAACATGTTGTAAAAAAAACAAATTGTTTGTAAAAAAAATACAAATATAAGAGACATAAAAGGTTCCCAAATTTTTTTTCCTATATGCTTCAAATATATATACAAATCCAAACAAATTATTTTAAATTTCACTAGACACATAAAAGACAACAGGTCAATTTACCCAACACATGGAATGCACTCTTTAACATAACGACTTATGTCAAGAACTTAAAAAGTGATAAAACACCACTTTCATTCCATAATGTCATTCAAGCTATTGAGACATACTAAAAATACCATAAAACAAGTGCAAAAACTCATGGAATAAATTATCAAACAAGATGAGTGCACATTTATACCAAAACAACTATATTTTTGACAAAATAAGTCATAAAACACAATTTGCAAACAAAACCTTTAGAACCAAAGTTTTACAGTAGGAAATATCATATAAATAAGGATATAATATAATTAAAATGATGAATCTTAAATGGTAAATGTTTGTGCAAGTGGTATCCTACCTTAAAAGCTTGGCGTAATGGAAACACACACCCAAAATCACCCGCCGCGGGTTTATAAACCCTAAAATAATGAATAGCAGACCTAAATGAATTTAAAATCAATAAAAACCATGTTATAATAGAAACCTAGGTCTATCATGACTATGGGAGATTATAAAACCAAGAAATAACGAAATGAGGAAGAAGTTGGATGATAAAGGAGATGGAATCTCACCCTCTCCACAAGAAAACTTTTTGTATTCTATTAGATCTGAACCCATAGAGAAAATTGAATGGGATGAAACTTCATGGATAGCCTATTCAGGTCTGAAAGAAATAGGTAAAAAGGATTTTTTTTTTGAAAAATAGCACGAATTTATTGAGTTATATATAAAACATTTTACCATATCAATTCATGGAAATTTGAGGTATCCTAAGAACATTCTCCCTAATACAAGACCCATATGAGATCCAAAGTGTGTAAAAAGATTATGAGGGTATTTATAGGGTTTTCTTTCTCTAGGGGTGTGTAATAACTGAAAAATATTAACAATTGAATTAGTTATAAAAGAAAAAAATATTTTTTTAAATAGGAAATGGGCCCATGGTCTAGCCCAATACCTAAATAAGTAACCACAATTACTCATGATTATTAATTTATATGTGGTAAAAAAGGCTTTTGAAGTTTTAATATTTTAGTATAGGACAAGTGTAATGTTGAATGGGTGAAAAAGGATGAAAAACAAAAAATTTATAAAAGAAACAAATTCAGTTTTGAAAACTGGAAATGGGCTCACAGTTGGCCCAAATCACGAAGTAACCACCCTTTTTTCAAAAACCCCTAAACAAGCAATGTCGATCTAAAATAAGGGTGGTTAGGCATATATGAAACAACAAAACTGAAGATTCATCTCAACAAATACCCATGAAATGGATCAGGATTTCCAATGGACTGGTTCAATCCAAAGACAAAAAAAACTAGGTGTGACATTATGTAGTAAGATTATTGTATTATCATCCAACCTAAATGTATAGTCAATAGAACATTAATTGACGTAAAACATATTCTATAGAGGGAGTTATCAAAATGGTAATTCAATTTCTATGATGAAATAATTTTTTATGTTAACAAGGGTTAAATGTAGATTGGATTTACCCATAAATTTCTCGATTTTGATATGAACAGAATTATTAAATTAAACTAAATATCAAATATGGAATATGAAAATTAGGTAAGAATTAAACTAATCTTGAGGAATGGAAGTATTTACTGAAAATAAACATAAGGGGATACAAAATTTTTCAATTGTGTATGGGAGGTGCCATGGGTGATTGAATTGTGAAGTGATGAGAAGAATATTATATATTGATTTGAATAAAGAAAAATCTCCACAAAATGCACCAACAACACTCTAGTTTATAAAATACATGGTTTATAGAATTTATATTAATAAGTTACCAAATACAAGGGATAATGAGTATGGTTATCCAAAAAACCACCAAAGACAAATGAAAAATGAAAAGCTAATGAAATCACACCGGTTGAAGTGAATCCTAATAACCAGGTCACACTTATCTTCCACTCCTTAGTTTTGAATTTAAAATTTGATTTAATATGAAGGACCTATAAGGGAATCATATCATTAATACTTTATTTAATGTTGAAGTGATTCTAAATATACATTATCACTCTAATCATAGAATCTAGAATAAGAAAATCACAGTTCATATTTTGAATCAAATTACGATCATATAATGATACAAGGATAAACAAAGAATTGTAATGGAGTTTTTTTGGGTATATGGAAGGATATTTCTAATAAAATAATGGTTGACTAATATTTTTGAATAATTTATGCCTCCATGTAATATTAAGATAATATTTATGTATAGCATCATTGGTTCGTGAGTTTAAGGTTGATCATATGTTCAATGTCTTATAAATACCTTTTGGGTTTTATATGGTTGTACATTATCAAAAAAAATTATTATGGGAGAAAATTTTGAAAAAACATATATTTATTTTTTTATATGTTTTAGTAAATAATTATTTGGTGATTAATCCCTTAAAAGGTTCTGGACATAAAATTTACGTTATTAGTAACAATTACATTTTGTCTTATCTTTAATATTGAGTTAATTATGTGTTATTTTTATAATAAAAAATTATTGGAACTAAATTAATATTGTTTTTTTAAATTAGATAACTGACATTCATGTTTAAAACACATCATATTTGACAACTAAAAAGGTCTTGAACCCACCACAGAAGGTCAAAAATGGTGTAGTGCCTATCACTGCCCTACACAAAAGCATATTTTTAATATGCAATCATGAAATGTGATATTTTTTAGATTTTATATTGGTTATTATTAATCAATTAAATTAATACTAGTAGGAAAATTTCAAATTGGATGTTGGCCCATTACCGGACAATAATGGAAATAGGAAAACATCACAATCAATTTCATCATCAGACTTCCCAAAACATCTAAAAAGAATAATACCAAATGGGTTGTAGTTTATCACATTTATTTTATTCACATATCTAACCTATAAGAGAAATTTTTTCATTGGATGGTCTTAATGAGATATATGTGAAATATTTGGAATGTGTATATGGATCACTATATTCTCTTTTAGTCTTTTTGGGATATGAGCTTTACCTCAAAATTATTGGGAATTCTTTAATGAGCCTTTGATACAAAATTGAGATTCATAATTACATAGAATCCTAAAAAATATGGTTAGTATATGGGAAAAATTGAAATACTATATGATATTTTGATAACTTATTCTATAGATTTTAATGGCTTTTGGGATCAATGCTTTTCTCTTGTTGAATTTTCATACGACAAAAACTTTTACTTGAGAATTTAGAGAGGTAATTACGAATCCCTCTATAGATTGACATGTAGATCTATAATGTACTCAGAAGAAGATTAATAAATAAATATTTTGGGAAAAAATTCATATAAATATATATAATGAATAGTAAGATCCCTTAATCAAAAGATAAGGGAATGATAATGTTGGTTTAAAATTTATACGGACAATCGACTGTGTGATCTAGAAATTAGAGTTGGTGATAAGTTTTTTTATTAACATACCTATGAATGAATTAAATTATATTTTGAAAGAAGTTAAAAATATGAAATATTTATATTTTTCACTTGTAAATTTAGGATAGTATCAGAATTGTAGTTTGTCGATTGGTGCTACCACCAAACCTCTCTCAAGTTTGTGATGTGTTAAATATATCACCCATGAGGATGTAATTACCCTATCTATCACATGTACTAAACATATTGGTCATACCACTAGAGTAACATATCTCTTATGAGGAACTTCTAGTTGAGATTATGGATCAACAAGATAATTTTTTATGAAACCAGACAAATCACCTAGTCAAAGTTTTATAGGGAAACCACAAATTTGAATAAGTTACATGGGAACCTGAAGATATGATGGGGAAATAATATCCACATTTTATTCTATCATAGTGGTATTATTAAGTGGGAGAAACTAATTATAATCATGGTATAACGTAAAAAACTAATATTTTGTGGGAAAAAATTGAATGAATTTAATTTTTTTTATAACACGCGTTACACACAATGTCGGGTTTTAACGAACCGCAAAATATTGTTAATGTTATCGTACAAACATGAATGTTGTTACCTATTCAATAAACATGGTGGTATTAATAAGAATATTTATTTTTAAAAAAACAATAGTAAAAATGTTTCATATAAATAAATCATATTGATAAAAATTAATTATATTTCAGTAAAGTATTTATATATTTTTTAAATACTATTTTCCAAAAACAACTGATCTGTTTTTGTGAAAAAAATAATAAATTTACTTTATAAAACACTAATAAAACGTATTGTAAAAATTAATATTCATTTTTTAATCCTACATTTAATATTTTTCTTTGAGATTATTTTTTAGAATGTTCTACAAAGAGAAATGTTTTTATGAATATTAAAAAAATACTAATTTTTATTAAAAACATATTTTTAGGAAATTAAAAGATTAAATAAATTTTATGATATTTTTAAAATTATTATATGTCAAATTATATAATAATTAATCCAACTTAGGTAATTTAATAAATTTTGAATTCAATTTTTATATTTAATATTTCTACAATTATGGAAATTTTCTCTTTTAGAAAACCACTTTATTATTATTGTTTCATGTTTAATTTTAAATTAAAATTTTAATTTAAATGATTTTAATTTTGTTAAATTTATTTTATATTTAAATTCCGAATTAATTATATTTATATAATATGGTAAAATTACATGTTGGTCAAAATTAATCACAAAACCATAACAAAGTGATTACAGTAATTAACGTTTTGATGGGTTTATGTGGGGTTAAATTTAAAATATAATTTTTTAATTGACCTATAAACTACTAAAATACAATTTCATATATTTATTTATATTTAATTTCATATTTTTTTGTAATTAATCGAATTTTTATCATAGTTAAGTTTTTATTTTGTGAGAACACAATTTTCTTTTCAAAAATTCCATGTGTGTCTTCTTTGCCACTTATAAAAGGCAACCCAATCCCTTATCCTCTACAAGCATCCAAGTCCAATTGATTTAGAAAATAAATACCCAAATAATTTTCTTAACTCCCTTCCCAAAACATATATAAATTTTTTTGATTATAAATTACTCATATAAATTTTATAGGTTTAAACCTAATGGAGTTCTTCGATGAAGTGGTATAATCATTAACAATGTGTTTTCATTTTTTTACACTAACTCATTAAAATATTATTCAGAAACTTTAAAAATATAAAATATTTATTTACCATATAATTATATGATATTATTTGTATGTAAGTAAATATATCTTTCTTCAAATCCCTCAATTGGGAAACAAAAATGTTGGTTTTGTGTGTAGCTGAATACCACCTCCTGAATCGATGTAATTCGTTATCCATTACCACCACTCTTGGATGGATATAATTTTAGGATAATATATATATATATATATATATATTATTAAGAAAAAATTATTATATTCCATTAGTTATGATATCACAATACCATTTTACATTATATTACATAGAAATATAATAATGATGCTCATGTGTACAGTAGAATACCGCCTCAAGAACCAATGTGATTTTATTTTCACTTATTCATTAAATAGATTGTAATTTTCAAGAATTTAGTTATCATATGTTATATATATTAAATAATAATTATTAATTTAATTTTACATACTATTTATCTCGCTTTTATTCCATTTATTGAGAAATGGAATCAACTTCCATGCATACATACGGCTTATTGTCTCTATGAATATTATAATCCACTTTTCTCTCTCTAAAATCTATGTATGATTGTAAAAATATATATAATGATTATATATGTTATTTATATCATGGTTACAATTTTATACATACTCTTACGATGATCAAATTATAAGGTTCATAGCTACAAAGTCAAAACATAAATGAAAAAAGTGATTAAAAACTGAAACATGATTTTAACAAGGAATAGTTAATAAATGGTTTTTAAAACATCATAAGTAAGTGTTATATGGTTTGGTATACTTAACTATTTGTATAATATATGTATAATAGAAATACAGTTATTATATAGGTGTTTCTAACTTCTAGTATGGATGTTTAGAGTTAAGTTACATAATTTTTCATCCCACATTTATTTCTATGGGACACATGCAATATTCACCACTAGTTTCATTTGTATGTTATATATTCTACCCATGAAGGTATTTTACGACTATGAACATGATAATTATGGAATATTAATACAAATATAGTGTTATTTACATCATGATTATTAGGATTCAAAAGTTATCAATGTGGTAAAAGTTTTATATTTTAATCTCATTGTTATTCAGGATTGTATAGGATTATGCTTAAAATGATGATATAATATGATATAACTCTCATGAAACTTCGGAATTTTATTCATTTTTCTCTATTTATATACTCGTCATTACAAAATAATTTTTTCCTACACTAAAAAATTATATTTATCTCTTTAGTTGAAAACACTTTTCTTATATGACCATGTTTTCGAAAAATGGTTCGATTATATTTGTCCCTATTCACTAATAATTGTTAAAAGTCACTTATAATGATTTAAAATATTTTTTAAAATGGATATAAATTAATTTGTTTCCTTTTTATAAAAAACAAACATTTAAATTTCACTAGAAATACGAAAAAATCATTTTTTCAACATGTAATGATTAAACAATATTTTTTTCATCATGAACACTTAGTGATTTTAGGATTAATCTAAAACATTCCATTTTTATTTTTAAATAAATAAATTTACATAAAATTTTCAATATTTTATATTATAATGATGTTTTTTCAATTTTTATTTCATCATTAATGTTTTAATGATGATTTTGTGGAATTATTATTACTCAATGAAAAAACTAGAGGTGTTTCTTAAAATTTTATGGGGATATGATCTAATTGTACCAATGTTATTATTCTTCTATATATTTGAGGATTGTAATGAAGATATTTGTTTACATTTTATTCCTTTTCTATGCTATATGAAATGATTAATTAATGGGATAATTTTGAAACCAATTTCGTTTCTTCAGTTATTCTATGATGAAATGTTTATGAAACCCATTTAATATCTAAAGGTTATGATATTATGAATGTTTTATAAACTTTTGGAACACAAATGAATTGATTATGTGATTTTTTGGACCTATAACACCATCAAATTAATTGGCTAATGATTAATATTAAATGATCTCAATAGGTACATTAGAGGTTATACCATGCTAGACTGAGGGTTCAATGGAGGTTTTCCCAAGCAGGAATGAGGTACATAGTTTGATACCCAAAGCCTGAAATCGAGTACATAGAAGGTTGTCCCAATGCAGAAGTAGGTACATAGATTTTTATCCAAACTCTAACATGTTATGAATATTTGTTGGTAGCCTAGTCATAATATTTTATATGCTAATGTGGTTACGAAAAATTTATGCCTTATAAAAATATTATCCTCTCATGGATCATGTTATTTTATTCTCTAAGGATTCTTGACTTATTAAATTAAAACATTTAATCCATGAGTCATTTTTATGAGCCATTTTATTTAGGGTATAGTTTTAAATGTTACTCTCAATTTATCAAACAATTATTCTCATTAAATTTCGGTATTTTCCATGGTAAACAATAATAGAAATCTAAGCTCACCAATGATTATGTTTTATTCCCCTAGGATATGAGAAAATGTATTTTTTTATAAATCTATGAAGTTTTATACTTATGAAGAACATTTTTGGACATAATAAAGCTCACTTATGGACTATTTGTTTATGTTTTTATATCACTAATGGATCTAGATCTAAACGATTCTTAAATGAAATATTCTTTTTCAAAATGAATATTTATCTATAATGATATAATATATATGTATAAAAACATAGGTCATTATATGAATTTACCCCTCTAATAATACAATGAAAAAATGCAATTATTCCCCAATTATTCAAACTGTCAATCATGAAATTGGTTATCAAATGGTTAGTGGAACCAGCAGGATTTCAATTTCTATATCCCAAGCCACTAGGTGGCCAATGGCTATAGGTTTCAACCCAGGACCCCTAACCAACATCTTTCACCTTAACATGTACCTTATCTCCCATATGATCCACATTAATACTAGAAAATAAGTCATTTTGGATTCTATAAGCCTCATTGTTTTACTCTGAATGTCAATTCCCAGTTTGACAGCCCATAAGAAAAAACTTAAAAATTTCATCAGAGATTTTCAACTCATATGAAAATTATACATTACACCTATTCTTAAAAAACATTGAAAATGTTAGGATTAAATAAATTTTATCTTATATTTTAAGACTATTTTTAACTATAAATATTCATTTATTTTTTATCATGTCTTATTATTTTCTAAATGAACCATTTAATTTTTCAACAGTTTAATTCAATTATAATAGAGACTTCATTAGTCATAAATTCAAAAACAATATGTGTTTTTATTGAAGGTCAAGATTTTACTCTGTAAAAATAATTACCGTACATATATAAAAAAATAATTTAAAATGAAAGCATGAATTATTATTTATAATCATAAGATTCTATTTTTTAGAAACAATTTATATGGCCTTTTTTTATTAAACCGTGATGTGTTTCTTAATTAAACATAATTCATGGTGTTTTTAAGAACACAAGTATTTAGTGGATTTTTTTTTGTTTTTAAGAACTATGATTATTTTACCAATAATGCCTTCTGTAATAGACTAACCTCCCCTTTTAAATTGATTACATATTCTACAAATCAATGAAAATGATTTGAAATCTGTTTTGAGAAAACTATTGGGTCATGAGGGGGACATGTCTAAACCAAGATAAAACAATAAACTAAAACCCATCTATCACATGACCAAATATTTTATTTTCACAAAATAAGACATAAATAATGAATAACTATTTTTCATTCAAATCCGACCCATCCTGGTTCTTGACTATCATCTTGATAGGGATCCCACTGAATAATATAATTGATTCCTTGTTCTAATGTTATCCAAATGTTTTGTAAATAAAAAAATATCTTTCATTATCACAACATTGTAATTAACTGGATACATTGAATAAAGAGAAATATATAAGGTTAATGGTATCTATGGATATTATAATGATCTAGAAGGTCCACGTGTCATTATGTAATGACAAAAACTTAATATTCATCATGGATTTTCTTCAAACACTCCATAAATATGTATAAATCATATACATTAAACATATAACAAATTTTATAAAATAAATCATTTTTGAAAAAATATGAACTATAAGAAAACATAAAAACATCAGTAATGGTTAGTTAGGCATAGAATCTAAAGGCATAGTATATATGTATTTAATAAACTCTCTTAGATCCGATTCAATGATGTTAAAAAAATTGTGACACACATAATACAATAAATCATTAAATTTCATTAATATAACCATTGTGTAGTGGCCTTAACTAATATTAGTTATTAATTATTATTCCAATATACATTAAAATTATAAGAATGATATGAACCTCACATGTGTGGGAAAAATAAAAGTGATAATGATTGGCTATTATACAATATGAAAAATATGCAAATGATATCTCATTTTTTTACAAAACATCTCACACACTAAATGATATATCTCCTTCAAAAACATATTCAAATCTAGTGATGTGTTTCTGGGAGAAATTTATCAAAATTTGGATTGGGGGTTTTCCATAAATAGACAATATGAATCCCTATAAATAATATAATATTTTTATATCCTATAGAAAACAATTTTAGATCAAACCCCACTTTTATTGGTTAACGCATAAAATAATGGAATATATCATTCATGATTCTTTGATTTGAAAATTAACGGATCCAAAATGGAAACTGGAAAAAATTGGGATTTAATATCAAAAATATCAACCTTGATATGAAATGTACCTTACGTCAGGATTCATTGGTAAATTTAAAAAAAATCCATATGAGACTATCCACTTAGATCATTAAAATAAAACTATTATATATTATTTTCTATGTATATAGGAATTCAATATATTGATATTCTCATATTATTTTCCTAAAATATTCTTATTTTAAATTCACCACTCAATTTCATTAAATAAAATGTTTCAAAATTATATTCTTTGTATCACAAAATTATATAGGTAAGTATTCTCTTATTGGTATCTTAAATAACATTATTCATGAATTTTATCATCATTTCTTAGAATAAATTTACTCATGATTCACCTATTAGTTTCTTAGTGTAATATCAGTTGAGATGCTCCATGTGGTTTCTTGAAATTTTATTAGTTGAAATATATATATATTTTTTCCATAAATAAAAAAAGTTAAGATGTCCCTTTTTCATATCCAAAATATCTTGGGGGTGAAATAATTCTCATAGTCTTCAAGATTCCATAATTTAAGATCCGCCCCTAGGAATCCCAATATTCAATGATTAATTATGTGAATTTTAGTTTCTTAAAAAAATAAGCTAAGATGAACCAATATCCTCTTAATGTTCATTAACATATATTTTCTTCAAAATAACTATATATAGAGACACTTATCAGTATTTCCCATGGAAAATAAATTCTTGATAACATTCTCCTTTTATTATACTCCACATAATAAAATACTAATTATAATATGTAATGTATTTGAATACTTAAAATGAACTGTTATAGTCTATGTCCTATGATGATAAATTGTACACCATACCTAATTTTATAACATTGATTTTTTTATTCCATTTTTAGGGGTGCAAGGGTCGCACCATTCATGATACAAATGAAACAATTTGTAAAAAACAGTGTTTATAGGATTAATTCATATATACAATTTAGATTCAATTTATTTTACTTCACATATTTTTTTTACCTTGTTACTATGTTATTTGGTTGAATTTTTTTAAGAAAATGTTGCTAGTGGTGTAAAGGTGGAACTTATTTTACACATTTCAAATTCAGAAAATTTATTCTATAAAAATAGGTTTCTAGTTTAATGTAATATATGATATTATTTACACATACTAGGGTATAAAACCCATTCACACCATGAAAACTTCCTACTGAAGAAGAACTGCTAAGAAAACATAAAATCATGGATAATTGTGTAAAAACCACAATCATTAAAGAATAAAATATTTTCATTAAATCCATAAAGTGATATATATAAAAACACTAGAGAATATAAACCCATCACCTACAACATAAGAGGAAGTGTTACATGATAAAATAGTTGAGTAGGGTGTAACACAAGAAAACATAAAAAGTAAAATGAGTTTATGTCATAAAATTATATGCACTATTAATATTAAAAAATACAAAAAATTTAGGGGATATAAATTTTCATTCCATTATTAATCCTTTAGAGCTATACTCTCACTTTTTGTCTTGTTTTCTATATATTTTTCTTATGTTTTCATTCTGTTTTTTCTATATTTATATCATTGAAAGCAGTTCTGAATCCCATTCATTGATGACAACATGTTTGTTTCATTCAACTCACTATCATGGTTTTTATATGTTTTATAATTTCTATAAGTGGTTATTTCCAATTATTTCTTACTTTTTTCAATTTTAAATGAAAATTTAATGATTTTGGTGTTTATTTTATATGTTGAATCCTTTTTTTAAATGTGGAATTAATTTGACTTTGGTTAGGGGTTGAGAGTAAGAGTAGAATCAACATAAATGACTTAATTAATGCCATGTCAATTAATTTATTAGATAATGACTTAGGATGATAGTAAAAACCTATTTCATTATTTTTTCTAATCTAGAACAGAAGATTGTAAGAGATGGACCCCAACCAAAATGGAATGAACAAAACTATGGCCAATATTTTGAATTCTTTCTTCTTTCATATTTTAACCTAATTAATCTAGAATATTATCAACATTTGGAAAAAATATTTGTTTCTAAATTTTATAAAACCAAATTTCAAGTCCAATGTTAAATTTGTGGTTCATGAATAGTTAAATAGTCAAAAATAATCACCCTTACATTGTTAGATTAAGTGATAGTCAGAATATCTTCTCCCTAAAATTGATCATGAAACCTTATTTCCTCAAATTATGTTTATTCAAATATATATATGATAAAAAATAATTCTCGATGATTATACATGAGAAATCTACAGTAGGGTTTGAACTCATTTGTAACTATACTTTTGATCACCTCAATATGGGTTTTACTAGGAACATACATAATTTTGATTACATTCATCATAGTGATATTTATGATTGATAAAAATTCCTAATCCAATCATCCCCATGAGGAATCAATGATACTGAAGGAGTGAATAAATTTGAAAACCATTTTTGGGGGGAGGAGGTTGGAAGGGTAACCATATATTTCACCCCTTTTTTTCACGCTCATTTCCTAACCAATCTTTCATTATAAATATTTTACAAGAATTTTATTTTAATCAACCATTTTACATCATTTGTGCATGATATAAGACCCTTTGAATCATTCAAGGATCCTAGTAACTCAATATCTACAATAATTTGATGCAAAATTTGAATGAATTGTCTCTTAAATATAACCTTTAAACATGGGTGAGCACAAAATTCATGATTCTACTAATCTATCTAATGTTCAATTTTAGTAACTCAAAAATCAGGGATGGAAACCACAACTACAGAATAATACCATCATGGACAATGGACTGAAATTTATCAATGATGTTATGTGAGGAATTTTTAACCTCATATATAGTCATGCATATTAGAAGTAAAACAATGACTCGTCTGCATTATCCATAACTTGAGTGAAATTAGTAGGCTTTAGAGTGAGGACCAACATGAATAATTATTGGACGTCTTTGAGGTCGGTGTCAACTTCAAGAATCAATGTGTAGTGTCTGATTCCATTCTGTTTATAGTCTTACTCTTTTTTTACATGACATAGATTAAAAATATTTTAAAATTAATGCTTTAGAGGTAATTATTATGTGGTATGATTTGCTAATGAAATTCCTTGACAACTAATTTCTTCCCATATGTACATCGAAACAAAAAAAATTGAATTAAAAATTTCACACAAATGTATTGTGAGTCAAACTAAGATGCACGAGGATTATTTAAAGATATCACTATGATGTTCATACACAATGAGATTAATTTTTAGTTGTAGTTACAAACCATTTACCATAGTTTAAAAATATATTCTCCCATTGGGATGGATTCCATCATAGATAGATGACTCATTCATATGACACTTTATGTAGGTAGATCCCTTTCAGATGATATTTTTCATAATTATATCATTTTTAAATTTTAAGGAGGCCACCCATGTCATGGGTAACATAATGCTGAAGAAAAAACTGGCCTCGTAGCCAGGGATAAATCCATATTAAAAAAGACATATAATTTCCTTTTCCTCCACAACAAACACTATTACCAGTTTTTGTTATAAAAGTGCAATCCTTGAGGATTTGTGGAGGTCCACACTCATATCAGGAGTTATTTATTATAATTTAGGAACATTAGAATCAAAATTAAAATTATGTGAATTAAAATCTTTTATTACAAATATTTAAATAGTAATATAAAAAATATGACCTGATAAAAAAAAACACAACCCTAAACTAGGGTATTACAAAGAGTGGTGTGGGAAATAACTACTAAAAATCATGTACCAGCAAGGTAACAACCCCCAAAATGAGATCCTTGACCATAACAATCCTTCCCCCAACAACCTACCCCCTATGGACCAGTTTTTTCCTCCCCAACAACATTTACAACAAATAACTCAATATATACCGGCATAGGAAGCCCCACATTATCACTAAAACATATAAATATGCTCACTGCATTTGCTCAAAAGTGGGCCGATTAATGGATAGAAAAAAATAATTTGAAAAATCAAATATCATCCATCCAAAACCTTGAAAACAAGGTATGAGAAATTTATAAGACTCTATCTAACTTACTACTAAGCACATATCCTAGTAATATCAAAACATATTAAAGAGGGTGGGAAACACTTGTGGCCCATAGAAGTAAACATATATGAATTTTAAAAATCATTTTATGGACAGTTTAAGAAGATAGAAGAACCTAAGTAACATATGATAGTAATCAACAAATAAAATGATGATATCATACACAAAACTAGTGAAGAAATATAGTTATAAATAATAACAATAGAAAATTAATAATTATAATATAATCTCATCAAAGAAGATATCTATATGGATCCACTACCATATTGAACCTAAATTTTATAACCATAGAGTATGAGACAATGTAATATAGAAGAGAATTATTATTTTTTGAAATGATAAAATAACTCCACATAAATTCCCCATTTACATAAGTCAGTTATCAAATTCCCACTTATAATAAATTATATATGGATATGTTTATAAATAATAGAAATAAATAATAATTTGGTGTCATTTCCTTCAATGAAGAATGTTCTGAGAATGATAGTTTATGTTTCTACCCAATATGAGAGACCGTTATATTTTATTGATCCTCTTCACCATATGGACATTTAATTTTGGAAATACCTTTTTTGATCTTAGAGAGTGAATAAATTTTATTCCCATTCTTGTATTCCAAAAATTGTGGCTCAATGACCTGGATTATTATAGAGTAGAAAAACATCTTGTGGATGGATCAACAATGCACCCTTAAGGAATTATCTATGAATTATTATTAATTATTGGAAGATTATTTTTACCAACTAGTTTTCTCAATATAGTTATATAAGAAGAGGGATATTTCCCCATAATTATTGAGAAACCATTACATGATACTATAAAATATATAGTAGATGTGAATCATGTTAGGATAATCCTCAAAGGTGTTCAAGAACATGTATTTCTGAATTTGGTGAAAGAATCCAAGCAATGTGGTGACTAAATTTACTATCAATATATTTTTCTAGATAATTAAATAGAGGATTATATGTCTCTTGATATGGATAAGGAAATTTTTTCCCCAAAGGATGAAGATGGTAGTATATATAAATAGATTAAATACAATGAACCTATGATATGATATTCCTTTATTTAGTTTAAACACTCAGCTTTATTCCACAAACCATAGTATTAAATCATTTGTTAAGTACACTTAAATAATAATTCTTAATAACCAATAATATACTAACAGTAATCATAATCACGAAAATGAATAAATAGAAGGTATTGTAACTAATAATATCCATATGTGGGATAAAATTATAATTTCTTAGGGTGTGGAATATATTTTGAGAATAAATAAACATATTTTTACTCAGAAATTCATATTAATAGAAGGAAAAATACCAAAACATCGACCACAAAGGAGAATAGCCGCTCTTATTAATGAATTATTCAAAAAAAATTCTTGAATATCTTAATTCCAGGGACATTTTCTCTATATCTGATATTGAATTAGTGAGACTATTATAAGTAGTACAAAAGATAAAGTATTTGAATATAATTAGAGACAACGAAGATAAATTAATCCAATCTTGAACCATTATAGGATGGATTTTTTTCACCTAAAGAAACAATAGCACCACAATGCATAGGGATCCCTTTATTCTCCCATTTCTGGATCATAGGATTATGAGAATCATTTGGGATTAATTTAGATTTTTCATTTATGAGTATTAAATATTTAATCAAATCATTATCATACAATTTGATTATTAGAAGACAAAAATCACTTCATCATTCGAAATATTCATCTATCAACCTATGTCTATTTGATTTTTTAATGAAATCAAAAATTTCTAATGGTTTATATCATATATTTTTTATGATATAGTGGAAAGGGTTTTGGGATATTTTTAGGGACAATTTTTCATTGCATAGACGATCCATCATGGCCTATTTGATGAATTTTAAACTAGTATTTCAATGTAGTGAATAGAATAATCTACTGATAAATTAGTAGAAATGAAATTTTCTGGTCCATGGTGGAATAGTCCATGAGTATAAAATTTCAATAAATAACATTTATGTCAACCAAGTGAAATTAAATTTTCTCAATGTCTTACCTGAATGAATAATTCTATAGGAAAAAAAGATTTTTCTAGGACATGCACGATTCTACTATCTGTTTGCAAAATTCATAAAACAAAAATCTAAAACACTAACACATCTACTATCTATGGCCATTCAGTTTGAACTTAGTGAAAAATTTTGGTGGGGTATTATGATCTAAAAAATACATAGTGGATGCAATTCTCATTGTCACTCCTAATTCATAAAAGTACATTATGATGATGTTTAATTCCATTGACTACATGGTGGAAAAAGTGTTAGGATAAATAGTTTAAATATCTTTCATTCAATTTAATATGCCATCCATAATCTCAGTGATTCTTAGACTAATTATAAAACCTTATAGAAAGAGATTCATTTAGTAATTTTTTTACAACGTTAGGTTATATCTCAAGATCTATAGATTTGTGGGTTATAATGATCATACAATATTGAAATACATCATGAATAAAATGATTCAAAACCTTAGTTTATATCATGTATCCATTTGATTATATTTTCATTAATTGTTATTATACAATAAAAAGGGACTATAAATATTTTCTCTAAAAAAATGTGTCGACTTTAGCTACCAAATTTTAAGGATTATTAAGAGATAAGAATATCATAATAAATCCCAAATGAGACACTCTTATATTTTTATTTTCAGGGATTACCATAGTTTTCTAACTTAGAAAACTATATTACCCTTATAACTCTCTAACCACACATTTCCTGTCAAAAAAACCAGATGGTTTTATAAAAATGTTTTGGCTAATTTTGGGTTAAACTATTATTATTAAATCATTGTGATGAAGGATTAATGTGGTGATTAATTCCAAAAGATTAAATTTAAAGTGTTTAAGAATTATATTATATATCATAGGTTGGTTTACATCACATGTCATATCATGTAATGCCTAAAAATATTTAGAGTGTATTCTATTGTCCCGCACTTCATGAGGATGCAAGAAACTATTTATAGAATTTTGAGTAGTTCCAAAGGACAAGTGTAACTATAAGATAAATTTAAATGACCCAAATCCCATCCAAGAAGTACATATATTCAATTATTGGTGAATTTATATTAATAAAAAAATTCCCAGGTCTAATGGGAATTATTATATCTTTGTAGGAGTGGACTACATTTCAATTTATGTTGAATAAGAAGATACAACTATTTATACGGATAAGGTTGTTATGTAATTTCTGAATAATAACATTATTCCCAGATTTGGATTTCCCAAATTACTCATTATTTATTAGGTAAAGCACATTAATAATACTTCCATTTAAGGGATTCTTGAAAATAAAAAGATTTGTTTTTTTTGTAACTCCTTACCAACCAAAAACTAGTACACATATAGAACAATTCAATGTATAGAACTATTAGATTATAAAAAAGGTACATAATACACAGATGAAGTATTGGAGAATAAAAAATCATTAACAATATTGTTAATTTTGAATGGATTTATAATCCTCCATCGACATAACTAATTTCCAAATTCACTATGAAAAACCATATCATCTGCCCTTATATTTAGAACATATCTCTTTCTAGATTATTAATATGAAAAATATGGCTTATCAAAATGAATGGAAGAAAAAAATATAGAAAATGGATTATATTAATAATATAAACTATTTTTATCATAATAATTCCTATAATTTAAACAGAAAACAATGGATGGATTGATTCATAACACAATATATTTTCCCACCAAGGGAAAAAAGGGAATTTGTCAAATTTCCTCCTAAAAATATTACCTAGAAACCCAAAATATGTATTTTCATGGTTTTTTAGGATATTATTGACTTCCTGTATGAAACCATGGAAATTAAATGAGGAAATGGACTACCCTCTAATGTCAGTGGACAAATATCATGAAATTATCAAGATCAATTTCACAAAAAGTGTGTCCCCTTGTCAAAATTCATTTTATTTGGGTGGATGTCAAGATCATGATATTAAATAATGAGTTTACTAGGATAAATCCCATGAATTTACATATTAGGTAAATTAGGAATGTTTATGTAAATTTGGTTTACTAATAGTGGACTAATGACGACTTTACTTCTAATAAAATGTTTAATTACTACACTTAACCACTTTTACATCATAAACTATTATGGTTCAAAAAACCCAATCACCCAAATTATACTATAATTCATAAATATATGTCATAATTATATCAGATTAACTATTTAAACCGTAATAAATAGTTACATGGAGACAATATCATCCCTCCCCCATCTTATCCAATCACTTAAGACTCATCCCCTCTCCTCCCTTGTCCAACCCCACTCTTCCCTTAATTACACATAATCTACATATCCTCTCATTTCCATTCTATTAAAAAATATACTATTTACACCACAGTACAAACTAAATGTAATGCCCTTCCCCATTCAGAGATTGTGGTCAGGGAATGAATCATAACATAGCTAACAATCCTTCTCAAGCATTGAAATCACCACCTCATTCTCCACAACCACCACCTCTGGAAGATCCTTCCCCACGTTACTCTCCATCCAGTATGCATTTTCCTTTTGAATCCCAAATAATGCATAGTTCTACTCCACTATCTCAAATACATCCATTTCTATTATTCACATACCATTATCAAAATATATTCTTGGCCTATATTCAGGATAACATGATTTAGAATAACAAAAAAAATAGATTTGGCTATACCTCACAAGATCCTAATTGATGAGAATGTTATGTGGGTCTTCAATGGATGATCATATATTAAATATTTTATGTCATGGAGGAGATAAAATTAAAAATATTATTGTTGATTCATAATAAATTCAAGATAGACTTCATTTGTGTTACCTTCAGGGTTGGAGGCAAGGATTGGGATCTCATGCTCACTGACTTTGAGGTATGCCTTTAATGTATTGCTATAATTTATCTACATACCCTTATTATTACACCTCTCACTATGATGAAAATAAGACCAATAATCTAATTAGTTGGGTGGTGATATCAAATGAACCCTTGCACATTCAAGATCCTCCCTCATCGAAGATCACCCAACTAAATGGTATCACTATAGAGTCAATCCACCATACATTAGACAATGCCTAGAGAGCACAAGTCATCTCACTTGGGGTTATCATGAATCTATGGTGGAAATTATGTCAACTAACCGAATATAATCAATGAGGAACATATTTTTCTAGTTTTAGTTGTTTTATGATATTTGTGTTTATACATAGTGAAGTACACATATGGGTTGTTCTTTAATCACCCATATAAGAATGTATCTAAGAATATTTGATATCATGAAAGCACACTCCTCATTAGGCCTGATGTTATCCATCAACATTGTCATTATCCATAATATATGAAATTATTTAATGTTGAGTAAACACTATTATTGGTAATTTTAGTATTTTGATCCCACCGATGATGATCCTTCTCATTTTCCATTACTGGACACTTATATTCCAACAAATCATTCAACAGCTTCATGGAACTAGGTTTTAGTTTTTTACTAGAAACGTGGTCTTTATAAATGTTTACGAAATAGTTCTATATTCTAGAAAACTATTTGTATATCATATACCAATGGTTCTCCATAACATTAGAGTATGGTTATGGGTCTACACCTATACCAATGGTTTCCAATAAACCTTTGGTATAGGCCTGATGGATCTGGACAATACCATTTATTTATATAAACATTTCTCTAAGTATATACTAATAGTTTAGAACCATTAATAGTGATAAATTTCCATCAAACTATTGTAATGTATTTAAAACCATTAGTATAGAGTTTCATAACCATCCCAACTAGAAGCACACCCACTTTTCCAAAATCACCCTCTCAAATAAATAGATTAACAGATATCATACATACATATGGCTCAAGACACTTTCACATTCAAGAAAACTGCTAGATTGTATACAAAATTGAGGAATCTAAATAATTAATTAATCTAGTGAAAAAATGCATTTAAATCATTATGTATATGCATAGAATTCAAATCATCATACATGTTGTGTCAATAATTTTAGTCAAAAATATAATAGATCAATATCACTCTCAATAAAAATTATGGCATGGCCATTTCAGTCACATCTATAATCATAATCATCATCACCATCACCCTATTCATCATTCCAAATATCAGGCTCACCATTATCATCACCATTCCAACAAAATTCTTTGTCTCAAACTCTACTAGGAATAACATTACCACCCTTGGGTGATTCATATAATAAACACATCTTCGACATTCATATATAAAAAACCACACCGGTATCGATTGGATGTGATAGAAATAAGGATGAAAAAACATTTATAAATGTATTTTTCCCCTTTTCCAAATTCATTATCATAAATGTGTTTTTTGGCCTCTCATAACTCTATATGTGCCTCTTTAGCCTTTTTACACAATTATTCTTCATCTCCTAAAGTTTTTTCCTACTCAGTGCTTCTTGAACTGGAACCCAAAGTAGGTATATATATATTTTGGATAATACTATTCGTGGTTCGATAGAGTTCCCTCCTTTGGATCTCATCTCCTATGGCCTGGTGGAAATGATTTTTTCCCAATGATGCCATTTTCATACTCACTAAGGGCCTCCAAAGTACATTGTTGGAAATATAAAAAAATATTTAGAAAAAATAGATATTAAAATTTTCAATTCAATAAATTAAATCATAAAATCTATTATTGTGTTAATTTATTTACTAAAATCTCGTATTTCATATTTATTCTCATGAAAAAAATAATTTTCTTGGGGAACACATCCGTTAATATTCAATGTTTCCCTATATATTTAAAATTAATAGAGAACAACATTATAAAATAATATATTATTTCATAAAAATTTATTTCTATATTAATAATAAATTTTATATGGTTTTAGAATATAATTATATAAAATATATGGATAAGATAAAATACTGAAATATCATTATTAGGAACATAATAAAATCAATGACAGGTAATGTCTGAAATAATTACTTTTAAAGAAAGTAGAAATTTTTTGGCAAATAACTAATAGATATTTGAAAATAAAATTATGAAATTAAATGAAAATACTTCCCAATATTCATGGAATATTATCCCAAATATTCTATTTAAACATATTCATACTAAAATTTTAAATATTTCTGTTTTTTTAGAACATTTTTTATTCAAAAAAAATTGAATTAATTTAGGCTTTATAAAGGCATGAAAAATCTTATTTTAGATCATTATATTATGTTATTATGTAATTATTTTATTGTTAAATACATACCCAAGGA
The DNA here is from genome assembly GCA_963277665.1 of Viscum album. Classification (NCBI taxonomy): domain Eukaryota; kingdom Viridiplantae; phylum Streptophyta; class Magnoliopsida; order Santalales; family Viscaceae; genus Viscum; species Viscum album. Next base: position 213,140,788 of record OY728141.1, read on the forward strand.
AATAAAAAAGGATAAAAAATATAGATGGATATTAATAAACATTTTATGAGACAATACTCATAAAAATATATGAGATCAAACTATATTGAGTTCACACTTTTTTGGATATATTAAAACCTGTTTGAGATATAATAAATCCAAATATACACTATTGTAATAGAATACTGATTGAAACAAAATACTACCATTTAATAACATTAGGGATATGCGAAATGTTAATATATTATAAAACATACGAAAATAAATGAAACGCCAACAATCTAATTCATCTTATTGGCGATGAATAAAAACCCTATAGGTGATAAACCACATAAAAAATGACCTCACTAGTTATAATCCTACAGTACTTTTTCTAGTTGTGATCCAACAAAACATTTTAAAAATTGGGTTATGAGATATTAAACATAGGTATTTGATTATTAGTCTCCAATGATCTTTACCAGGGATGATAGACTGATAAAGAAATTATGTCCATGATGTATGTAAAAATACAATATATTTACAACATCAATGATAGAATTAAATTCCATTTATTATTATAAATTTTAAAACAATATCATAACCATAGATAAATTCATCCTCACATGGAGGGAATAATATGAATCACATAATGAGAATATAATTATTATAATTGATACATTTTGTATTTAGATGAATCATTCAATTAGTCGCAATTTAATAATAATCCACCTTCAAAAAAATTAGAGATGAAAATTAAACATCTATTATTATTAATATTGATTTATTGATAACTCTTACAATCAATAATATATCCTTAGTGGGATGTGATGGCCTCTAATCATCTCAATATTGACATTTATAAAAAAATGGACGTTAAAAATGATATTTGAAAATGATGTGTTGTTATCATAAAATGAATAATTTACCCATGAAAGTGATTGATATATCAAACATGATTACTATTGATGTATTAATGATGTGTATCATTAATTAGATAATTGATAGATTATAACTGTTTATAAATTTATGTCGAGCATCTATAACAACTAATATGTTTTACGGTAACCATAAATGTTTTTCCGGATTTTTGGAATACTACCGCATTAGAACTATGATGTCAATTATTTCTTACACTATAGTTGTAGAAGCATAAACTTTATTGAAATACCCAAACCTATATCTAATAAAACATATCAATATATGGATTATTAATATGATCCTTTTGAGAACAAGTTTGATGATTTGATGAAAATATATTATCAGATGGGGATTGAATCTTGATGTCCAACCTGATAGTCTTAGATCAACATGGTATTTAAAAACACATCAAAACCTATATTAACATCAATACACACTATAAAAAAAACCATAACACCCTCTATTCATATCTAAATTTGGTGTATGTGAATTTCCATAAGACATCCTTGCAATAATGTATTCACCATATATGTATCATGCTCATCATGAATTTCCCCATCAATGAATCTCTAAATATATCACATGGAGGATAGTTAGGACTCGATAGTCTAAAACTGGTTACCCACTTGGACATAACTCTCTAGGAGTAACTTTATCAGAGATCACGTAGTTATCACTTTCTTCATTAATTCATCCATGAACTGGAAGTTATCTATTCTATACTAAACTATTTATTTCATGGAATTCAGTATTAGGGTGACTAGATAACTATAATATAAATTAATATACATTATTAAATTAAATTCTTTAACTGTTTTCTAATAAGATTAATTCTTTATTGAGATGTTCTATTATACTAAATCATTAATATTAGTTATAGGAGGCCCATACATTCAATAAAACACATACCCTATATTGAAATTCATTATGGATGTGAACACTATAATAAAGGGTCCAACACAAGTATATAAAAATATGCACAATGAAATATAGATGTTAAAAAATTATATTTTTTCTTTTATTTATTTAAAATCACCATAACAGAAGGGGAAGCTTAATATTTCCTCAAGTCCCAATGAAAATATAAAATCACTTTACAGTATTACCAATTTTAACATTATGTTCCACGAAACCTATGTAATAAACCACTAAACTTGTCTAACCAAATACAAATGATTTGAATGATATTTTTATTTCTATGAATTAATCCAATTATAAAGTGATCATTATGAGAACATAGATACACATGTCAAATGTTCCATCAACAGTCAATAATGTTTTTATATAAACAAAATATTTACCAAAATAATATTGACTATCAATTTCACTACTCGGGTTCTTAAAAATCAGATAAATGAAAAATGATATGAGAAGTTTGTCTCAACCAAATAATGTTGTGTGTAAAAAAACTGGTTTTGGTGAAACAAACATAATAATAACTCTATATTCACTTTTCTACCAATAATATAGACATCAATATTCAAATGACAGGGGTGCACCAATATAGATCATTCAAATTTTGCTCATAAATAATTTCAATAAAACAATATGTGACTTTGGAAACCTATTTATATCATTGATTATATATTAATTTTCATTAAAGTATATTCTAATTTAATTCGTGTATTCATACCGTTTATGGGAGATTCATTCTCATGGATATGACTTCCCCGTTTTAGGTCTCAATTAAATTTTCATATTCCTTGAAAGGAATTTTCAGGTTATTAATGATTTTTGATTCAACCACATTATTGATTTTCTAATTCATATCTTTTTAAGATATCACTTGTCTCTTATAATATTCAATCACTAAAATTTCTCGTCGAAAACATTTTATATCATTCTCAGTCACATTATTTCAAAATTATGTCAAAAAAATCCAATTTTCCAAAAATTCATCATCTATATATCAAGGACATCATGTTCTCCTCCACATGCTAAATTGAAATATAGAACTTCATATAGTTTATAATTCAATTTGACATTATTTTAAATTAAAATGGATAGTATCATATTATTATAATGTTACAATGTGTTATTTTATTTCACATGATCTTAATATAATAAAATCATGTTATTTATGTAATCTATAAATAGTTATCTATAATTAATTTCATTTAGTATAGATAATTTTTCATTTTATATAAAATGTAACATTATGAGGAATTTATATTAAATATTATAATACATTTTATCAGGAATTATTATATTTAATCCATGCAAAATAAACTCTCAATTCAAAAGAGTTGAAAACAATTTAAAATATGTGATCTATAATTTTATAAATTCAATAACATGAGAAAAAAAAATATTTAATTCAAATAGACAATTAAATATTTTATAAACCTCACAGTTCGTTGGTACCTCACCCACTCCACAAACTCATATTGAAATAACTATCACGTATAACCTATATAACTCAAAATCATGGAGTTTATTTCACTAGAAAATTTATATTCTACCAAAAACATATAATACCCCACAGAGTGAGAAAACATTGTGAAAATGGACCAATAAACTCTCCTACACATAATTTATATATAATCCATACCTACTCACTTCAAAAAAACATCATTCAATGGAAAATAATATTTACATATAATCATGTAAATTATAATAATATTAAATTTAACGAATAATTTAATAAATAATTAATTACAATATTCCATGAAAACCAGCAGTAACCCATGATCAATGATTTTAGAGGAATGCATTCAGATAAAATCTTGGCTATTGTTTTATACGTAGAAAAACAATTCATGGTAAATGATGTGATAAATTTGGACTCACTAATATGATGCTTAATGAAAACATAATGGAAACATAATCAAAGGATATATCACAACACCTAGGAAGAAAATGAAAGGCGCTCATAGGTAGAAGGGGTCATATGTGGGGAAGGGTAGTTTGTATGCCTGTATTTGAAAGAAATTATTTACAAACTAGTTTTTTAATTTTTTTATAGAATATATAAACCAACAGTTTATTAACACCATTGAAATGTATTTTATTTGTGAAGGATATACCAATCCTTACAAATAATTGTTCTAATTCCATTCTTTATACTAATTTTTTTATTAAAATATTGGTAGATATATCATATAAACTTCTCTATACCAATGTTTATATAAAACTATAGTTATATCTACCACATAAACTGTCTAACATAGTTTTTTATCTGAACCATTGTATTAGAGGATCATATATCAATTGTTTTTGAAAACCATGGGTATAAGTCTGTTGTTATAATGTCGTTTTCCTCTAGTGAATGGTTTATAGGATTTATTTTAGATAGTTTATTTCAGTGAATTCACTGTACTCTACATTCAGGAGAACTAGATGTGGATATGACACCAATTTTGTATCCCTTTTGATTACTCCCACAATTTCATTCATCTTCCCCACCTACCAGTACTACATCCACCTGCACACACTATTTTATCATCAATCATAACACATACTTTATTCCTTCCCAATAAAACCTTTCACCTTCTTCCAACCAAATCATGATTCTTCCTCAGATCACCTAACTAGTGACCATGAATGACTTCTTGTTGGTGCAAGATTAGTGGGGAATGATCCTTTCTCTGGAAAGAAACATTTTACATTCCATTTATAGATCTTTTTTCGAAACACACAATATTAGTATATATCATTACTTTTCCTATAAAAGTGATAATCAAACCCTCTACCAACACCATAGCACTCGTTATTTTTCTCATGTAACCTCCCCATCAATAGTTCTCAAATTTACATTGTAGAGAAAATCCATCCATGCATTATTTTGGCGGGGGCCACTATGGATGCTCATGATGATTCCTCTCGGTCAACATTTTTCCCCATTGTACCCCACCATTCTATTTATTTATATGAACATATTTTTTTAAAAATATATTCATTACCCTCATTTTTATTATTTTTATACATAATTTATGGGAACCAATGTTCTGAAATATTATTCTCTCACTCTTACTTTATTACTTATAAATCTATTATTTGATGTATTCATCAACTCCACTTTGTTAATTATCAATGTACATGTTAGGAAACATTTTGGAATTCACCATGAAATATTTCCCCATGTTTCTAAAATATAGGTACCCCTATATAAGATTCATCCACAACTTGTATAGATGGTCTATATTACATATGAGTTATTTGGTCATGTTATTTTTGAGTTGGTGAATCCTCCCATGTGAACCATAGACCTAGATGACACTACTTCTAGATACTATAAGAGTATGAGGATAGATTTATTGATAGAATTAAATTATTTATATATGTCTATTTTATGGATTTTGAATTAATTATTATCTAATTATAAGAGTGAACCCATATTTTGATCTTTGAGTTTTATTTTAGCAAATTTAATCATTTTCATGTCTTTTTCTAGGTCAATATTATTGTAGTCCAATATGTTTTTTAGTAAGCTCCAAAAAATTATATATGATATGATTTCAATTGATCACTTTAATGTGCACTTTTCCATTCTCATTCTTCATTATTCACTATAGCCTATGAACTCTTTGTTTTAATAGTGTAGGTATAATTTTTTATAATTTTTTTTCTATTTGTACATTTTCACAAAAATATGTGAAATTTTCCCTAATGAATAAAAATTATTTTAGTGATAAATATATACCATACAATTATTTCCTTGTTTCCATTACAATAACTTTTTAATTTCATTATTATCACTCCCACATTACATCCTAAAATAGTGTGAACACAATTTCAATTTCTATATGGGTGGGTCATTCGTTAGTTTTATTTCATATACAGTTAGATTCATTCATATTATCCTTATTCTAGAATATGTCATTAATTTATTTATTCCTTGTCATGAAATAAAATTTCATCAATGAAATCACATTTCGTCCTAGAAAATAAAAGAGAAACCTTTGATGAAAAAGTTTAAAATAAATTATTTTTTCGAATACGAATTATTTTCATGATTGTTTAGTTGAGTAATTTAATTATGTTTATAAATTAATGAAATTGTATTTTATTACATTATTACGAATTATGGTTCCCAAGAGATTTCCAAATTTATATGCATTCCCAACCCTAATAGGATTATAGGCCTACTTCCCCCACTTCGTTTTTTATCATATTTCTAAATATATACTTATTAAATGTAAACCTATTATAACTAGCATTATAAACTTCTCAAGGTTGTGAATAAAAAAATAAACTTTCAAAATAAATGATTCAATTTGATCAAATGATCTTGTTTCTCCATATATCTACCAAATCATTATTCCATTATAACTCTACATTTACCAAATATGTCTATTCCCGGATGGAGATCAGTTTTAAGCCCATTTGAACAATTCAACCATAATTGGATATCTGATTACTTGATTATTGTTTGTATTTTTTTAGAGAATTAACATTTCTATTTAGTATGGGATATTTGTTACTGCGGAGAAGTGTGATGTAATTTTAACATGATACACGGGATTTGGTTCCTAATTTTTTGAACATTCCTTCATGGTTAGACCATTTCTAGAAAAATGGTTGTGTATTAGGAAGATAAAAAAATCACCATTACTGAACTAATCATCCTCATGAATTATCTTGAACATACCTTCCTGGTTATACCATTTATAGACACTATATGTATAGGCTCTCTCAAATAGATCTTGACCCTTATTCCATCCGATGAATCTTATGTGAGTATTTTAAAGATAAATCTGTTTCTTATAGAATTCATTTGAGGAATCTATCATAGGGCTGAAACCTCTAGGTAATAATCATTTTCATCACCTCTTTGCGAGTTCACCCCAAGACTTCTAGTATTCTACATACATTCCTTGTAGTCCTACATGGAGTAAACAAAATTTTCTAATTTTATCATGATCACATCGAATCAATTACATTGTAAGTATAGGTCACTTTTGTCAATTTATTTCTCTAAACTTTTTGTTTATTTATATACATATTTAAACAATAATGTTATTTAATATTGTGATAAATGATAAATTTTGTAACTAAATTATGTAGTGTCCATTTAAATGTATATTTTAGAAATAATATCATAACCCAAAATTAGAACAAATATTTTATTAGGAATGAAATCATGAATATTTATTTTAACAATTTAATATTTGAAATGAACACTATGTTGGATAACCTATAGGATACACAACATTGAGCACAAAAGAACCACAAAATATTAATATTTAAATATGACCATTTCTATATACCCCATTAAATTGGTTGGTATCAATAGTATTATCCAAATTATGAAATTAATATAAATTTTGTACTCAATAAATCATCATTATTTAATATGCAATCAATTTTCAGTAAATTTATTTTATTCATAAGAAATATATTTTCTTTAAAAATTATATTTATATCTTTTCTAAAAAAATTATTATAATTAATTTATAAAACATATATAAATATTGTTTTATAAAAATTAAATAGTTCATTATATCAATATATCCAAATCAGTATGATGACTGAAAAATTCCAAATTTTATTAAAAACTATTTTTTTGTTTCAATATTTACAATAGTCAAATTTTATATTAAAATTTTTTCAAGGAAGAATTAATTTAGTTATATTATTAAAAATTCATGTCTTCATAATGAAAATTTATTCATGAATTTAGTATAAAAACAATTTTGTACATAAATATGCATTTTTCTAATAAAAGTTAATATTCTTTCATTTTTCATGTTTTACATTAAATTAAATTCTTTCAATTAAAAAAATTTGAATTTTGAAAATTTTATTCAATATTTTTAATAATTGGGTCCATATTTTTTTTTAATATGATCCTCTACCTTTTGGAGGTTTTTAAAGTAACCAAAGTCATTTTTGTTAACATGATAAATGTTAAATCGGTTAATTATGGTTAAAAAATCACAAAGACTCCATAAAACTTGTAATAAATTTATAAAATGACTTAATTTCATCAATAATATACCAAAATTTTGTAATATTATATTTTTATTCTACTTGGATGTGATTACGACATTTATAATATTTTTTGAAATGAAAAGTAGAAACAGACACACTCTCGTGTTTAATAACTATAATATATTTACATTGGGGTTATCCAGATGATATGTTTAGGTATGAATATAATTTCAAATTATAAATGATTATTTTTATCAATTTACATTATTTAAAATTATTACTAATGATAAAATTTCATTAAATTTCGGTGCGATGTTAATGAAATGATTATTCAGCTAACTTAAAATTATAATAAATGTTTTTAAAAATATTAAAGGTGATATAATTCAAAAAAAATTATCTTTCAACTAATGTATTAGAAATAAATTAATTATTTCTGTAGTTTCAAGTTAATATATTTTCTATTATTTTTTTATTGATGAAATTAATGTAATATAATAAGAATATAGAAAAAAAAACGATAAAATTTTTTTATAACAATTATTAATTTATTAATTAATTTACAATTCACAAATATATTAGGTTCTATAAAATAAATTTAATTTTGTTTATATCATCATCTTAGGTCCATTAATTTTTTTTATATTTACAATATTGACCTTTAAATGTTATAAAATTTTAATATTATGGTATATTTTAAAAGGGTTAATGAGAGATAAAACTAAAAGATATGTGTGAAAAAATTCATAAAACTTGTCAGAACAATATTATATGAGATTATTTAGAATTATCCTCATATAATAGTAGTATTATATAAATTTTTGTTATTTTGGGCATGAAAAGTAGTTTATATTAATTTAATAGATTAGTAAATTCCTAGAATGTCACAACCCTCATTTATAAAAGGACACCCCTTCCCACAATAGATCAAGAAAAACTTATCTATCTATATAGACCAAACCCAACCCAGTACTCTTATAAAAAATTATATACAAGATTTATAGGGTTATATAATACGAAAAATCCAACCCTAGGTCCCTTAAGAAGTGATCCTAGTGAAGTATACCGAAGAAGAGGTAGTCATCTCTACCGAATCTCTCAAAATTATTTCTTCTTCTAAATACTATTAATATTTTTGAACCATCTAAAAATAATAATCACATAATACTAATATACTATGAATTTGGTATTATCACTAGAAAACCATCTTCCTTCTCTTTTCGATCATATGAAAATATAAAACATCTCTTGTCCATATGTACGACTTACCATCTACATGGAGCGACGTAATTCAATTTTCTTCCAAACATTAATCAGATTTTTATAGGTGAACTAATGAGTATATTTAATATTTATGAAATAAATATTATTCTTTGATTATAATATCATACAAACCATATTAACATACAATATATTAGAAAAATATAAAATCCTTCTTGCATATGTGTAGACTACCACCTCCGCGTTGGTATTTGATACATTTTTTTATTAATTCCACTTGTAGATTGTACTAAGGCTTATGTTAATGAATATTCATCATATATATGATTTATTAATTATTTTTTAAGAGTAATTATTATACATCATTATTTTAATACATCTATTTAATGTGAAAACAATTTTCATGCATATGTACGACCTACTATATCCATTAATGGTGTAATTTATTTATTTCTTATCTATAAATTTTAAGGATGAAGAAATACAACAAAATATAATATATATTTTATATCTATACCATGAATAACAATTTATTACATGTGGGACCATAATGGAAGTACAAGGACCAGGACTACTAAAATAATTCATATAGGAAAACGAAGTAGGTACACCCAAAAAAATGATAATAAAATATTATTAACCAACAATTCATACAAATTCATACAGGGAACATATTATTCATATATATTATTGGTATATAACGACAATATATATTTATTTATTAAAATTTATATAAAAATAACATATTAGGCAAGTAAAACATGAGGGATTTATTTCATCTCAAATTTCACACTATTTAGAAATATTTGGAATTGTAAACATGTTTATATTTATTAGGGGTATATACTACACATTTATCATATTTAATAATTATATCTCTTTACTCATGATTATTAATTATTCAATTCATGTTAATATTTCCATATATATGTGTTTTAAAGAAAATATAACCATATATCTATTTTCTATTTCATATATTCTTCTTCAATATACATATTTCTAAAAATGGTTATACAAAAGTAATTTTTTACTCAAAAGATTTATTATTGAAATTTAATTTTACACCTTAATTTTTTCATATTTTCAAATGATTATTTATAAATTTGACAAAAAATGGGTAATTCACCAAAAAAATATAAAATTTGGTTTTCTAAATTTGTATGGCATTAACAGAAGTTCCACCCCACAAGATATTTTTACCCCATTTAGCTTTTTCTAAATGTTTTCAATGTTTTTAAAAATAAAACACTCCAATAAAAACTTATTTTAATGGTTCACTTAATATTTCATCTATTAATCAAAATAATATTTTTTATTATACAATCAACACATTATGGTAATCTCCCATTTCATGATTAAACTCATGAATATTAATTTTTTTTGAAACATTAACGTTTTTTTAATCATTGAACTTTACATTTACTGTAAATGGCCATATTATCTGTATTAGGGAAACATTTTTTTCTAAAAATTATTCAATTTCTAAATATGATGCTTAACATTGAATGTTATTTTATTGATAGGAAATTATTGATAAATAATAATAATTACCAGATACATAAATAGGTATATAAATAATATTATTCATAAACTAAATTATTTATTCAACATATGAGAGATGAATTATAAATGTAGTATTTGGTGTGGGATGGAATTATATATCCATATCATTTATCAATATATCACACGATGAAAATTATTTGACAATTTAAAAAGGGTATTTACCAATAGTTTTGAATTTTCATGATACTACTCCTTGATAGTAGAGATATTGTCACGTTTGAAATCATAATGTCCAATAGAAATCATTTATTTCATTGAGAATTGAGTTTTTTATTTTCCATGAAATTATACCACAGATATTATCCATTGAAACTTTTTTCATTAATTTATTATTTAAATGGATTTTTTTCAATAATTTACTATTGTATATTGATTATTCCATGTTTAATCAATATATTTTTTATTGCACGTAACCACATCAAACTATCTAATATCACATATTTTTTTTCCTTTTACCAGTGATATAAATAATATCTAGGATCATAGAAATATTTTATTCTATGTATTTTATATATCCACTAGAATATGGTAAAAATGTATCTAATTGGTTAGTCAAGATTTCAAAACAATTAAGTCATTTTGAAATAGATAGATCAGATGATATGAAAATGTGATAGAGAATACACTATAATTGGGTTATTGTACTTGGGGTTGTAAAAGATTTTATTATAGAATTTTTTTAGAGTCCATCGTAACTATATCTTAAAAAACGAACTTTTCTAATGGGTGAATATTGTTAATCCGCTATAGTATTTGATAGATTTTACCCTTATTGAGATTTTATTATTTGTCTCAATATTCAGAATGATTATGAGATAACTATGTGTGTGACCTTATTAATTTATGTAACCTAATTGAATTAAAATAACCAATAGTCATAGGAAACATAGATATTTCACTACTATAAAATCTAGTGTAGCTGGTATTAGAACCAAGCAGATCATGACCATTCTAGGGAATCTAACTTATGTTATAAAAAATATTATTTCATATATAGAATATTTTATTATTACATAATTTTATTTTCTTCTATTGGATATCCTCTCATTAAAAACACTACAACATTTAGTGTATTTACTAAAGAATTGTAATCTGAGAAATGGATTAAATCTCTTAAAAGGATATCCCTAGCTTTGGGTTGTAATGAGAGGGAAATGGTAATTTTTGCAGTTTATTTTTTGTATAGGTATGCCAATCAATAGTGGTTGTTGATCTAGAATAGAAAAGATTATATAGAAATGTAAATCATTGAATGTAAATACTTTTTATTATTTTTTGTTAAAAAATAATTTTCTTATATAAAATGAAAAAATATGGAATGGAAATTATTTTTTTTACGAAATAAAAATTATAAAAGTGTTGTTGCATAAAGAAAAAATTCATTATTGGAAAGGCATGTTATAGAATACGTACATAATCATGAAATTTATATTTATCATTTCATTACTGGGATTAAACCAGGTCTCTGAATAGAAATAGTTTTTAAGACATTTTAAACATAAGAATAAATACAAATAAGTTCCATCATGATAGAAAAATAATTATATTTTTCATATATTTTCAATCTAAATCAATATAATAATAGTAATACTAAGAATAATGGAAAAATAAATTAGGTAAAATAAAATAATGTGAGGATGAAACACAATGCATGAGAAAATTGTGAATAGAAACATCCTCATACATTATTGAAGGAAATATGATTTTTTTCATCCTTGGAGAGAATTTTTATCTAGAATATAAATAAAAGGGTTTTAAAGAGACCCCTAATGTTTAATTTCTTACAATCAATGAGAAGGGAAACTATTCAAACCAATTTCCCATGTATCATGGGAACATACCGTATAAGCAGAAATTGGGAAGGGAAATATTATTTTATTATTACATGTCAAATGAATTGATTATGGTTCTTGGGTATTTATGTTAATGAACTTTTTAAAAGTATTTTATCACTTGTTCTTGGGTTGATAGAATCCTAAAATATATAAGGATTGTGGTACATCAATTTTTCATTAGGATTTCAATTCATATGTTTTACTTTACTAATAAACAAGAATACTTATTTTGTGGTAATGTTTTGTTTTTCAATAATTCATCATGTCGTGAAGGATTACCATTAATATATAACTAATGCTGAAGTAATAATGTTTATATGGGATAAAGATATGGTTGAAATTGATTATATAATTCTGATAGTATTGGTCACCATGAATATGCTTAGTCATTTTTTGAAAAATTAATTTATGATAGAGTTGACTAAAATTGTGAATTTAGGGAATATCATAGAAGATTTGACATTGTATTTCGGGAATAAAGAGAGAACTGATTTTAAAAATCATGGAATTTTTTTATTATGGTTTTTTGGAGATACATGTATTCAAAAGTTTTGTATGCAACAATTTGAGAATCTTTATGATGTATGAGAATAAATGGTATATCAAATTTATTATATTTTTCACAATGGAATTGGGAAATAAATATTTTAGATGATTCTTATGGTTATCAATGTGTGAAATTGATTAAGTCAATCATTGGGAGTTATATCTAAGGAATTAGATATTTTTTATTATTAGAAAAGTAGGTCAAACCATTTAGGATTTATAATATATCATGATATTGGATGAAAAACATATAATTCAATAATGTAAGTTTTTGTATGTTAAAAGTTAATTTTAGTCCTTAATGTATATAAAATTCATCCAAAATACTTTTAATTTGATGAAAGGATGAGTTTTTAGTGGAAATAGATTGATGGATAAAATGAAACTTGTTAGGTAAGTATATTTCTATGTAATTATAGTATATATGGTAAAATAATTTCTCAGCTCTACGAAAAGGATCTTGAAAAAAATCTTATTTAGATTATTTTTATTGAATTTATAGTATTTTCACCCTTCATAGATTTATGGTATTTGGATCCTTATTATTCTCATGTAAATTTTCCCTACCACTCCCTATTAGTCCTTGTGAATTATTTTACTCTTATATTCCAATATGTTAACTTGTCATTAATTTTAATCTAGTATGAAACCTAGTTTTGTTATGACCATTACACATTAGATTCTCTATTTTAATAAGAATTATACTACCAATTCATAGAATGTAGGGTTTATAATTTTTTTAAAATTTAAAACCCTTTACTTCTAGGAATAATCTAAAATTATAAGGAATTAATTTATTGAACAATTGAGATTGTAACAACTCGACAATTTAAAATATCACCATGTTCGATAGCGTATATGACATGCATCACTAAGCCTAAACGAACCCGAAAAAATTATTATTAAATTATTTCAATTTATCCAAAAATTTATTTTTGGGTATGAATTTAATTATCCAAATTATGAAATAAAAAAATTTCCCACTTAGTAAAAATCCATGATTAATAGGTATATAATTTTTGAAAAATAAATTTAATGCATTAGAAATATATATATTTTTAACTTTTTAATGATTTGTATGATAAAATAAAATTATAAATATCTAGAAAAACTATAAATTTAATATTTGAAAATATTTTTATTTCTAATATCATAATATCTAAATCTTATTTGGTTAAAATATTCATATTTTCTTGAAAGGTTGGATTTTTTAAAAAATAGTAAAAAATACTGATTTTCATAGAAAACTATATTTTTTTTAATAATTTACAATAATATTTTTTTTGAAATTGGTTTCATTGAAATATTATTTCTATTATATTATTAATAGTCAAATTATTTTATTTGTAATTAATACTATTCATTAATTTATGATGAAAACATTTATATATATATAAGGTGTCTTACTAAAATCTAATTTTCATCATGTTTTGGTGGTTTGTTTAAAATTAAATTATTCCACTTTGATATATTTATTTTCAAACACAGTATTCCATATTGTGAATATTTGGTTCAAATTTTGGAATTTATTTTTCTTTTATTTCATAAAATATATGAACACTAACCTTAGTAAGTTATTCACCAGGGTAAATATTAAATCTTATAGTTAAGGTTACCAATAAAATTATGCAGATTCAAAAATGCTTGTAATACACTTTATAAAATTATTTTATGAGTAAATTTATCCTATATTAATCAATTATTAAGATATATTACCTTTTAATACAATTTGGATGAAATGTTAAGCATTGCAATAGTTTATGTAATGAAAAGAATTAAATGTCACGATCTTGTTTTAAAAAACTATAATATTTTTAACATTTATAAAACAAGGTATATTTTCAGTTATAAGTTATAATTATAATTATAAATTATTTATTTTTTTCATGGTAATTTATTTATAAATATTAGTGAATAAATATATATATCTTAAATGGATTCACAACACTTATGTTGTAATTATTCGACTAATAGAATAATAATATAAATTTTAAAAAAATTAAAAGTGATTTAATTAGAAAAAGATAAAATTTACCACATATTTTAAAGATATGTAATAAATTCGTTGTAAATTTATATGGTTTATATTCTAAATATCTTCTATATTGATGCATTTAAGGTCATTTTATATCTAGTGTCCAAAATTAAATAAATAATATTCTTCAATACATAATATTTTTATTAAATTATTTATAATTAATAAAAATATTATTTTTAGAAAAATGAATTTAATTTTGGTTATAAAATCTTATAAGTTTTATTTATGGGTCGTTTTTCATTTTATAGTGACATTATTAACAAATAAAATGTAGATTACAACAATATTATGGTAATTAACAAAAGGGTTAACTCGAGATTAAAAATAAATGATATTAGAAGAAACATACCCAAACATATCCAAATTTTGTTACATGATATTAATTAGAATTATACTCATATTATAATGAAAATATTTAAATTCAGTTAAATTTATATAGGAATAATAATTGATATTAATTTAATACTTTAAGTAATTCCATGAATGCTACTCCCCTAACATACATGACGATGACCCTTATCTCAATTATTTGTACCACTTTGATCTATATATATCAATTAAAACCTACCAAATTATATTATAAACGAAATTATCAATTTTAAAAATGTTTTATTCCATAAAAAAACCTAATGTATATAAAGAATATATCTAAAAAAAGAATTTTGATGAATATATAATTGTCTTTACTAACTCTTTGATGTTTATTCATTTTATACATCCTATCAATGTGTTAGAACCACAATTTTAAAATAAATCCAGGGTCATAAATAATCTTATATTTTATTGTTATTATAGTGAAACTATATTACATCCCTTTTCCATAAAAAATTTAAAGATAACACATGTGTACACGTATGACTTATCCGCTCCACGTAGTGGTGTAATTAATTTTCATAGAAAGATTACATATATGGATATAAAATGTAAATAATGAGTATATTTAATATTTATGAAATATTTAGGATTATGGAATTATAATTTCATATATATCATCTTACCTTCTAATCCATTCAAATTTTATTATTTCATTCAACTGTACGTGTAGACTACAACCTCCACAAGATGATGTGATCTGTTTTTTCATTTAGGACTAATGCATATAGTAATAATGATTTATTTAAAGACTATAAATGTTATATATATAACATAATAATGATTATTTAAGTGTTTATTATTAATCATCATTCTTCTTTCCATCCATCAAAATGTGAAAACAACATTCATGAGTGCGTACGACTTAATTTCTCCATGAGTTGTATAATTTATTTTTTGATCTCTATATTTTTTCGATGAAAATTGATATCTATATTTTGAATATATATGATATTTATAAAAATTATAATAATTTCAATATTATTTAAAAATATTAATATTACATTTATACATACTAGAAAATCAACAAATACATGAAAAATGATGCCATAAACACACAAAATAATGATAATAAATCATTATTGACAAATAGGTGATAAAATTAAATAAGGGGATCATATAAGATATTATATAAATATATTTTGTTTTTTTATATAATTTTATTATTTATATATTTATTATATTGGATATCAAAAGAACATACTAAGTAATTGGAACATGAAATGAAGGATTTCATCTCAATTGTCACTCCTTTGAGACTTATATGGTGTTATGTCCTTGTTTTTTTTAGGTGTATATACATCAAATTTTAGGTATTTGACATGAATATTCATTTATTCATGATGATTAATCATTATATTAAATTTTTATATTTCAGGATGTATACTTAAAATAATGATGATATTATTTCTCTTTTATATCAATTGTATTATTTTCAAATCAAATTTTTTTAAACTGGTTTTTTAAAAAATATTTTTGTATAAAATTATTTATAAATGAAATTATCTATTATCTTTATATTTTCTCAAAGAATATAACAAATCTTTTAGATGTCTTCCAAAAATGGGTCATTTTCCTGAAAAATTCAAAAGGAATGTTTTTTGTTACTTATATAATTTTAATGGAATTTCCCACCTATATAACCACATTAATCACCATATATTCTTCTACATGTTTTCAATGGTTTTGAAAAAAAATATTTAATATAAACATATTTTATATATTTTAATTAAATTTTCTTATATTCATAAAAATTCTATTTTACTATAAAATATGCTTTATTATAGTCATCTCTTGGACCTTAATTATTCATACGAACACTAAATTTATTTTAAAACATTCAATTTGTTTTGAACATTGAACAAAAAACTGACCTTAATTGTACATTTATTATGTTTCATGGATATTTTTATTTTATAAACTGTATACCATTTTTACATATGGTGTTTTACTTTGAATGTTATTTGATTGACTATGGTAATATTAATAATCTATATTATATACTAGATTCGTAAATTTATTACATAGCGATATTATTTATGAATTATATCAATCACTTGATATATGAGAAATGTATTGTCTATACAATGATGAGTGGAACTCAAAATTATATAGTCCCTCAATTTATCGATGAGTACCATAATGAAAATCAGTTGGCCTTTTTAAAATGGGTCTTTTCCCAATGTTTTGAACTGTATTAGCAAAAGGTCTTGAAATTATAGATATATTGATGTCTAAAATATTAATATCTAATTTTATTCTATTATTTCATTGATAATTAAGATATTATTATCCATTTGTTGATTATGATGATATTATAAATGTATGAATTTATTCTCATGTTATTGATTAAATGGATTGTATTTTTTGTAATTTACCTTTTCATTTAGATTATAAAATATTTACTCATGAGATATTTATTGTATGTAATTCATAATACATATCTTAGATCACCAATGTAATGATTCTTTTCTCCAAGATATGAAGAAGTTTATTTTAAATAAAATCACTCATGAATGAATTATTTTATGTTATATATTTTATATTTCATAGGTAATATGTGAGTTATGTATGAATCATGTTTTCCCACAATACTGTACTATTTGAAACATTGGGAAGAAATCATTTGATTCTTATGATAATTTAAAAAAGAATACATCAGTTCCAAGTAACTGTATTTGGGGTTGTTACACATCTTGAATATATAATAGATTCCCACAAATTGAAAAAATGTACTTCATGGGCTAGATGGACCTCCCACCCTATCATATGAAAAAATATTCTGTCATATCATCTCGAGGTGACTGTGAGGTTTCCCACCATTGAAATATAATAACAACGCTGTTATCCAATATTAAGAAAACATAAATAAATTTATGTAAATAATAATTACATGATTCTATTAGGTCCCAACCCTGAAATGTTTTTTACCTCCATGAAATTTCATATGCCTTTAAAATTGGATCTAATTCTTACAGTCACATACATTACCTGATTTCATTGATTATAGCTATAGAATTCTATATACAACTATATACATATAATAATAATAAAAAATTAATGAATATCCTATACCAAAATAAACATATTTTGGGTATAGATTTATAGAATTAAGAAACATCCCAAACTAATAATTCACAGCACTTCCCACCCCAATGGTAATTTTATCATTATAAATTTGAGACTACTAAATTGATGATACATCTTAAATATCTACTATAAATTCTTCCAAAAATTATATCCTTATAAATATGTCTAATTTGATTATTTATTTCATTCATTGGGTAATATAAAACTATTAATGTTTTGAGATAAAAAGCTTAGTTAATGAAACATATAACTATATAAATATTGGCATAGACACACTATAAATAATATGGTTGTAATAAGTAAAAAATCGAAGCCATAATCAACATGAAATTTGGAGTATATAATATCCATGACATTAAATAAAAATATGGATACCAGGAATATCAATCCCATTGTAAGGGATTGAATATTTATAGAAATTAAAACTATACTTTTGGGATTTTTCTAAGACACTTTTTTTATTGTTGAGATTATATTCAATACATCATCATGAATTGGGAATGAAGATAGTAAATACTAAAACATATTTTCCTCGTTATTCATATCCATTAATTGAAGAGATATATAATTTATAGACCCACCCACCACTTGATAAAGTAAAATTCTTACACTATAATAGTAAACCATGATTTTTATACAATTCCCTTATAAAGTATTTAGTGGATAATAACATGGAAACATATATAGTGATTAATATAGAATATAAACACATGATTAACCAGTTTTAGAAGTTAATAGTCATCAATTATTAATATAATTTTCCCCATGTTAATAAATTTCCTTTATTTTTAGGTTATCATCTTCTAATCGAAGTTATCTAAAATTATGGGTTCACACTATATAGAGAAATGGTTATATATTTATTTCAATAGTGGAATAAAATGGTGAAAATCCATCTAGATAAAGAATATGGGTGGACATAAAAATACATAACCCAAGAGTTGTGGAATTTTTTTAAAATACATTTATGTGTTATACATGTATGTGCCTAAAAAGAGTGAAATAATACAGTATAACATAATTATGTTGAATAATTTACTCAAATTATATGAAATTATATCAAATACAGGTCAAACCCAATGAATGAAAATTGAGTTCCAAAAAAATTTCAATGTTGGGGAAAAAACATAATCAACACCAAATTGATCAAAAGAACATGGTTTGGAAATTAAGTAACATTAAATTGAAATAATATTTTAAAAATATTTCCATTGTCCATGAATACACTAAATAAATATATCATGGTGCATAACAGGTAACATGTCTTGAATAACCACAATTGAGACCATGAAAACTCTTCTGACTCGAGTAAAACATTAATCATTAGAACTTAAAATAATTTTTTTCTAATTTTACCTCAAATAATATAATCGGATTATATTTCATGATTTGATATCTCAAATATGTATTATATATACCACATAATAGAAATTATGTGCATAATATCAAACATGTCTCAAAGAGAGTAATTTGACTATAAAACCATTACATCATTTGGAATATTGGAACTTAATCTCATCAAAAATTTATCATTAAATTAAAAATTAAATGTTACTATATATAAGATAATATTTATATAAATATTACAATGGTATTCAAGGTACATCATATAAATGAAAACATCACCTATTATATAAACATGAATCAATGAATGGATAGTGAGAATAAAACCCTTAACACTTTTCCTAACATAATATAATGTGATTTAATAAAATATAACTAAAAAATATCTATATTAATCTCATAATTCATTATATTGACCATATAAATGTTTTCATTTATACATTTCATGAACAGGCAGTCTTTACATGAAGTCTTTTGATTTTTTACATTGGGTGTTTGTATTTTTGATCTTTTTTACTAGTTTTATAATAGTGGGGCTTTGGTTTAGTCTTATATTAAATTTCAACAATAATATATCATTATTTTAATTTTTATTAATCATTTATATATATTTGTGATGTTCAAATACCATGGGTGGTCATTTTAGTCTCAATCTGTGAGGATGAAACTGGGAATAAACACGTTATAGAGAATCTTGACAATCGAGTGTTTCTTTTTGTAATAGTAAATTAAATGATAATATGACATCTTCAGAATCAAAAAAAATTATTTTCAACATTATATTTTATTATACGATTAATTATTTTCTCTTAATCAAAAATGATATAAATTTATAGTATTTTTCAATTACGATGTTAAAATGACCCAAATAAGAATATACTCGAATTTAATGAATGATTATGAGGTAATTTTTTAATATAAACTATTTATACTAATATTAATGAAATTATTTTTTATTAGTTTTATATATTA
Source organism: Viscum album (assembly GCA_963277665.1). Taxonomy (NCBI): domain Eukaryota; kingdom Viridiplantae; phylum Streptophyta; class Magnoliopsida; order Santalales; family Viscaceae; genus Viscum; species Viscum album. The sequence goes on from OY728141.1 coordinate 213,161,521, forward strand.
TAATTTCAATGTAATAATAGAATAAAAATGGGTTTTAATACAATAAAAATTTTGAATAAAAGATTACTGTATTAGTATTCTAATTTTAGCTTGTTAAATCGACAAATGATCATTTTTTGATCATATCAAAAATAAGTTCTCAAAATTCTCATTCCAAAAGAATAAATATATCATAAAATTATTATTTATACATTAATATATTAATAATATCACGTTTTTTATGTGGGTACTGATAATTAAACTTGTTACATCATGTATGTGGTAGTCCGCTAAGTGCACAAATGCGGGATTTTTTCCTTAATATATGGGAGACCTGAATGTAAAACAATAACAAAATTAATAAATTAAAATTAAAGTATATAAATGAATCTAGTATCACTATATTAGTGTGATTAGAATAAAATTTCATGATGAAGATTGAGAAGAAAAATTGTGTAGGTGATAATACCCACATTGACGACTTGAATTTTACTTGTAAATCCAGTTTCAAATGAAGGACTTTTGCATATTAATGGTAACCAAGAAAATTTGAAAGTAATAGGTTTTCTAAGAGGCAAAAATGGATGATTTTAAAGAGAAATTTTATTGGATCTGTTTCTTCAATTGGAGAATATCGTACCCTTTTTTAAGTGATAGAAAAGGTTTTTAGGGTGTAAACAATACGTTTTCAATAATTTAATTAGACTATTAAAGCCTTCAAGTCCATAAAATAGATTAATTATGTGTGAAAATGATTATGGGTCAAAAATCACCTCATTATATACTTTAAAAAATCAATATTGCATTCCCATTTGTTTTAAGTATTTTTCCTTTTAGCAAAACAATCTTTTATCTTGGTAATTTATCTTAAACCATAATACTTAATTTTAATGAAAATTATTAACATTATATTTTATAACTAATATTGTACTTTTGATTGATTGTTTTAAAACCATTATATAAAATAAAATTTTCAATCATGTTAAATGTTAAACATTAAAATAATTTCCCATTATCACATAAATAATATAACATTCTAATTAGTTATAAAAATGTTTAACATTGGATTTATAATCTCAAACAATATTTTTAAATGCCTAATTATATTTCATTGATTAATATTTTATCTCTTAATTGATTAACCTAATATATCATTCCTATATAATAATATATTCATTAAAATTAAATGTTTCATGTGAACTGTATTTTTAGACTAAAAAAGTCCTTTAAAATCATAATAAATTCATTCTAATATAAGGAATTAAAAAATGTATTTTTTTTATTAAATTTAAATTTCAAAATTTATAAATTCATTTTTTATAATCTTATAAAAAATATAAAAAGATCATTTATATTAGAAAATAAATTATCAAATTTATTATTATTATTATTGCATATAATTTCTGTCTTTATTTATTTCATCTAGATAATAATATGTAACATTAGTTATCATTAATCATATGTTTTTATATAGAAATGTCTATAATATAGGTGGTAATTAAGAAAATACAATTTTGGAAATACATTTTCATATTAATCATTTTATATGAACTAATTTAATTTCAATCATAATTAATGTATCCTTAATATTCCATACACATTTAATTAATTAATAGGTTACACTAATTCATAATCAGTAATTAAAATCTATGTTTTGACCATAATACTTAAACATTAATATTTTTATATAATATATCATAGTTTCATTTAAATTTTGTGTTGTGTGTAGAGTAAGAAATCAAACATATTAAAATATATAAAGGTAATCATACATTATAATTTTGGGGTGTTATATTATCCCCCATTAATTATGATACATCCGATCATTTTTAATCATATGTTCATAGTAATTTATATCAGGAATTAACAATTAAACATACACTGCTAGATGTTCATAGTTTCGGGTTGGTTAATGAATAATACTTATCTATATAAAAATCATTATTAAAAACTTATGATATATAGATCACAATATGAAAATATCATATATATTTATATTAAGTTATGTAGATCAATATTACTATGTAATATCTTCCCAAAATAGATAAAAATGATTTTATAAAAATCCTAATACTATGGGTCCTTATTTATAAATCAATATCTAGTGTTCAGTGAAAACATACATGATAAAGGATACATTAAAATATTGAGTGAAATATCTATATATTATTTATTAGTACTAATTCCATATGATTTTTATGGTTCTATTTGTTATTGGTGGCCACTTCCTAAATTACCTTGTCGATTGGGTCATTGGGTCATTGAGTCATATATTTTCAAACTATCTCTCAATTAAGAATAATATTTTTAAATATTCTCTATTTCTCATATAGTTTTGAATATGATGACCTTCATCACCATAATTAATGAATTTACATCCATGTTTATTCCCAAATTTTTTACATATTGTCAATTGAATCATCATTTCTTTGTTATATTCATCACATGATCATTAGTGTAACTCAATCTTAATCATCTTCCATACATTTGATACTTTGACTATTTCACAGTGTTAATGATATTTCATGAGATTTTGTTTATAATTATTACAATATTTCTCTATAAAACTCCCAATCCATTGGGTAGTTCACTATGGTCATATCTGAAATGTACCTCTCGACCAATGATACTTCTAGTCCCAACCACTACTACAAACAAAAAAATTTATCATGAGTTGAAAAAAATTATCAACATCTATGAATTATCATAATCAATAACATAAACGTTATTCAACTATAAAACCCTTTACCCTTATAATATTTTTATCATGTAATTTCTTTTATTCAATAAACATTTATCATTGTTTAACACGTATGATTCTTAGTTCTACCATTTTTCATTTTGAGTTGGATTCTCTCATACATATTAACCTAATCATTAATATAAAGATCATGAATAATGATGATATTTATTAAAATATATTAATCTCAAAAAAATATTGAAATCAATGATCTCAAAATCGATCACATCCTTCCTAAAAAAGAATTAATCATCCCACCAATCATTTCCACAAGTACATATAATCCTAGTTGTATAATACTGAATAACATACCTTTCCCAAAACCTATTTTAATCTCCATGACAGTAAAACATAATGATACTATATAACCCCAATTTTTAAACTCTATCTTTAACACTAAAATGGTATTCACAAATAGTTTTTAATGTAAAAAAATATTATGTATCATAATCTAAAAAGTTAGATAAAAAACATAGAAAATGTCATGCATTACTTTTTATTTAAATCGGTATTGAATTCTAGGTCTATAAACTCTATTCAAATCACTTTTGTCGAAATCGTTAAACTCTTCATTAACTAAGCACAAACAATATATTAGCAATAATGTCTATTAGTACATCTTTCATGTGTTCCCCAATATTTATCTCAAAATTATTTCCTCTCTATAAAATAAAAGTTCATGTTTTTAATACTGTTTTACAGATTTTACATTACCATATCTACAATAATTTTAAATAAAAATCCTTTGATGTTTCACATAATCCTAAAAACATTTTGAATATTCTTGAATATAGTTTATTAAGATCATTCAATAATTAAAATACCAAATATTTTCAAGAAAATACTAATCTCATGTTCATAGGTAAGATAAGGAAACTCACATTTTCCATCATATTATAAATATAATAAGAATACCAACCATTTATGTATGATACTCAAATCTATTATAAAATATAGTAGTTTCTATGGATATAAATTTATAATATTCATATTTATGATCCTATTTGAAAAAAATACTTAAAACAAAATATTTATGAATAAAAAAATATGTATACAAAATCATTAATTTGAAAAGTTGATTCCTTATGAAACTATTATTTATATCATATTATACTTTTAAAAAAGCAATTGCTTCTCTAATTTAATTATTTTTTTAACATGGGACATTTTTAATGTTATTTTCTTTTAGAAATTAGATTAAATAATTATTAAACAATTTGAAATTATTTTAAATATAATTTTATGGACAAAACCAAATTCCACTAGATTTTCTAATAATGGATGAAGTCAGAGGCACACTGATCTTGCATTTGAGTGATGATTAAGTCAATACTCAACAAACCCATTTAGGGAGGATACACCATGGTGTGTTTGGTACACAACCACATCCTCTTTCTAGTAGAAATAAATTAATTTATAAATTAATGAAACAAATAATCACTACTTTACTAAAAAATCGGTAAGTTATCCCATAATTAGATATTTTGTCTTGGGTTTCAATGAGTTTTTCTTGTCCTAATCCATAAATAAATATGAATATTTATATTCGTATTTAATCGTATACTTAACCAAAAGGGTTGTATATACCTCTAAATTTCTGATTATTCCTAATGTATCATCCTTTAAATTTCATTAGTAGACATATTAATCTCCAATGTTAACTAAACTATTCATTTGATACCAACTATGATATCCTAGACCAGAATTTCCAGTTTTGATGCTCATATATATAGATATTATATACATGATTTGATACCAACTATAAAATCATAATCATTACCATCCATAATTAAAAAAAGTAACAATCATTGAATCTCGTTAATATAGAGGAAACCATTGGGATAATGAATTAGATAATCATAACACAACATAAACTGATATGTCTAAAGTATTTCCAAACAAATAGATATTTTCATTTTATATAAGGGACTATATAATTCATCATAAGTAACAAATATATCATATAAACACATGACACCATGATATCGTTTTAAAAATAACATCTATATTATATTTCTCCATGACCTGGGAAAAAAATAAGAATTTTCTAAGCTAAAATACTTAGTAACGAAAACATATGACTAATGAAACCATGGCATAATTATGGCATAAAAATTATGACACAAATTAGAAAAAAATATGAATTCAATATCAACCTAAAACCATTGGATGTCATATCTGTGAAAATAATATAAAACATAGACAATAAAATTATTGATATCATATTGATAGAATTAGTAATATAAGAAATAAAAAACCTATTGTCTTGGTAATGTTATAAAACACTTTAAACCTCATAGAGACTATTGTTAATACATATTTATCAATTAAGGGGGTATACCCCATAAACCAAGAATAATTTAGTCTCATGAGACCTATGTTGGGAATAATAATTTTGTTCCAAAAATCTCATAAATTTCTCAATGATTTTATTTCTCACAAACACCCCTGTCTATTTTCTAAATACTTTTTAATAAATAGGATTTCATAATGTTATTCATTATAAAATTTATTTCAAATTACTTATTATACATATACTATTATAGTTTTATTTTCATTATTTAATGTGTTTTCGATGTTGTTATGATATTTTAAATAACTTATCATAGACCTATGTTGAAGTATAACATTATGTTTTGAAAAATAACTTTTAATATTGAATCCTAATATTATAATATTTAATTCAGAGTGAAAATTAGAATTGGGAATCTTAATTTTTAAATAATGCTACATTTTAGTATAAAAATATAGTTATTAAAGAGATCATTAAAATCAAGTATACATTGTGTACCGTAATATTAGAGTTATCCATATGTAGTGAAACCCCACATTGAAGTAGTAGTCTATAAGAAATTATCTATAGATATTTTTTTATATTTCTAAAATGGTTTGTTCAGAGTAAATATATCATGAAAATCAATATTAATTACATTTTAATGTATCTTCCATAATGGATTAAATCATTCATATTTTTAAGAAAAATATTATTTATATTCCAAAATTAAAATAAAATTTTAAATGCATTAAATATTTTGAATACCATGGTTAATGTAGTCATATTTCTAAATAATCTTGAAAAAAACAAATCAAATTTATTATATATTTTTAATGGATTTTTCTTTGATATTGCGAGCTATGAGTTGGATCATTAAAACTAACATGCTATTTTTCATGGATGTTCCACAAGCAGAATATTTTTCAAAACACTGTGGGATTTTCTAAGATTTGTTATTTTACAAATAAATTTTTACATTATTAATACAATATCCTATAGTTAATATGTGTTATTTCATATAAAGACACTTTTTATCCATGCATGATATATTGTTTTTGTGCATCTTCCTAGTTTTTTGGAATTTTGTTATCTCATTTGTTTTTTTGGTTAACTTCTTTAGCAGCCTATCTTTTATTTTTAAGGAATATATTGTGAAAAAATTCTTATGTTTCTCTTAATATTTATACTTTCTTTAGTTTTAAATTAAAGAATGATCTGAACCCATTTTCAAAATCATTATCTCTATTCTGTTCGAGTTTCCAATTCTTATACTATGTTCATTTTTTTGAGGTTCCCGATAATGTAACTACACATATTATATGGTTCCAACTACCAAAACTCAACTAAAAGGGTCCCTGGTTAAATGGATAGGATTATTAATAATCACCAAGCTCTAGAAGGGAAAATTAGTGGAGTGGATAATTTGATATTTATTCCTCAGAGAAATATAAGAATTGTTCAGTTTTTTCAATATATTTTCCACTAATTATTAGACATGAAGAAAATGTAATTTAATCACATTCAATATCACAATGGGGGATAATTTTTAATTTATTGACATGTTTTTAAGAGGAAACACTTTCGCCGATATTTTTTCTTCATGCTTATTCTAACAAAACATATATCTAGAAATTGTGGGGCTATATAATAAATATCCCAACCAACAACTAAATTATGTCCAATGCATTCACCATAAAATTAAAAAAGGAATTTTTAGACATTCAATAAAGAACTTATTCCTGAATAATAATATGAATATAAGTATAATGAATAATAAAAATTTTCAAGAAATTAACAACGTGCATTGGTAGTAAAAAATCCTCAAAAATTTCAATAATTTTCCTCATGAAAATAAAATATTATTTCATTCGGTTGAAAATTTTATAATTTGTATTATATAAAATGTAAAGTTTACAACATTTATAGAAATTGTTTTATATCTCATTTAATATTTGAAAATTGTAATTTTATGTCATCGGGAGAAATAAGGTGGGAATTAGTAAATGGACATTACCTAATATTTGAGGAATACTCATCAAAGGGTTTATGTGGTATAAATTAATATCCATAGATAAATATGAGAAACTATCACTTAATACATCCAAATGTAAGAGCTTACACAACATGTAATAAATAAGTTCATGGAACGATTGAAACCTAATTAATGCGAGTTGAGTAACAAAAAAATCTCATCATTATTAAAATAACATAGTCAAATACCACATGAATAATGTAACATGATTTTTCTAGTAAATCACATGAAATAAAAATATTGTGATGAAAATATATCCATGTAAATTTAATAAACCATACACTAAAAACATGTTTTATAATATGTAACGTTTCTTAAAACCATAATTGAGATCAAGAAAACACTTGTGTCTTGAGAACCACATTTATCAAAACCCCCTAAAGAGAGGTCTTTTAAATTAAAAATAAATACATTTATTAATTAATAATTAATGATATTATATTATCTATAAGATGTATATACACCACATAAAATAAATTATGTGATTAATATCAAATATGTATCAAAATTATAATTAGTTCCAAAAACCATTACATCTTTTGGAATATTATGAACCAAAATAAAATAATAATGTTAAAATGAGACAAGAAATTAAATTTCATGATATATAATATAATAATGGAATAATTGATATAATGGGATTGTTTGTACACTATATAAAGGAATACATGGTGTATAACCTAAATATATATTAAATAATGGAAATTAAGACTCAAACCATTACAAAATTTCCTAAATGTAATGAATATACATTAAACTCCATTATTAAAAATATATACATATAAATTATTTAATTAATAAACATTATCATATTAATTACCCATTCATAAATTTCATAAATTGTCATTATATAAGTGAACTAATCTAATATTCTACATTGGGTTTTTCTGGTTTAGATTATTTGTACTATTTTTATAAAATGAGTAATAGTGTTTAAACATATTTAAAATATCATTATTAAAATATCATTAAGATATTATTTGAAATTATTTATAATAATTTATTATGTTTTATATTCCATTAATGAGTGTTATAATCACTATCATTTATAATGAAATTGATAATAACCTTGTATTGGTAATTTATTCAATTCATATTGTGTTTTCTTAATTAATGGATTTCATATTTAAATTAATTCTTATAAAATAAAAAAATAAATATTAAAACATTTATATCATATTGTAATAGTAATTTTTTTCCTACAGTCATTAATGATATAAATTCAATATATTTTTTAATTAGGTTTTTAAACTGACTGAAACATAAACATTCTCTAAATTAATGTGTTATTATGAGGATGTTTAATAGTATTGTCATTACAATTGAATGATAGTGTTATTATTAGTTTTTATTAGTTTAGTATATCATAATTTTAAGGAATTATTAAAATAATTAGTGGATGTTAAATCATTAATAAATTTCAAAAATAGATTATACACTTAGTACACTTATTTCAAATTAGTAACATAATTATGATCATTTGATTTTAAGAGAACTTGGAGTTTGATATCTAGAGAAATAAAAGTCTGATTTTAGGAGAAATGGGAGTATGATTTCAGGTGAAATTAGAGTCTAAATTAAGAAGAAATAAAATTTTGATTTCATAAGAAATCAGAATTTCATTTTTGATGAAATATGATTCTGATTTCAGAATAAATTAGAGTCAAATTTCAAAATAAATAAGAGTCCAATTTCAGGAGAAATCAGAGTCCGATTTTAGGAGAGATAAGAGTATGATTTTAGGAGAAATAGAGTCTAATTTCAAAATATATTGGTCTCTGATTTCAATAGAAATCAGAGTCTGATTTTAGGAGAAATCAAAGACAGATTTCATGAGAAATTAGATGTAGTCTACTTTCAGAAGAAAAAAATGTCCGGTTTTAGGATAAATTGGTGTTGGATTTCAAGAGAAATTGGATTTGATTTCAGAAGAAATTAGAGTCTGATTTTTGTATAAATCATAATCAAAATTCTGGGGAAATCAGATTCTGTGGAACTATATGGTTTTGAGTTCGGTTAGGATTTGATTTTTGGATTTGGAAAAATATGGTTATATTTTGTAAAAAAAATATTAGATGAGGTATTTAAAACTAGTGATAAGGAAAAAACCTTTACTAAAGAAAGAACCTTTTACTAATTGAAAATAATTCTTAGAGAAAGATAATTTTCCTTATGAAAAATGTGTTTGTGACTATAAAAACATAACAGAATGAAAAATTCATATGGGAACTTATTGACACAAAAATCTCTCCATTTTTGGAATGCAAAAAATACATTTCATAAAAGAATATAAGGAATAAAAAATAAATATTTGATCTTAAATGAAATACATATCTACTATTTACATTTTTTAAGGGTCATGGTGTATATGACATCAAATAACACACCATAAAATATGTAACATATTCTGAAGATTCAATAACATCAAAAATATTATCATCAAAACATTTTTGTTAAATCAATTGCTATTCCAATGTTTTTTAATAATTTCCAATATACATTCTCTAAATTAATAAAACCTTTATCACATCCACCCTTAATTCTATCACCATCGACTACATGTTAACCCTATTAATTTTTTATCCACAACTATTTGAACTTCAAAAATAATTTGAAAAAAATATTAACTTGTTCTAAGATCACTATTCACAGATTTCGCGGCTACGTAACAAATATTTCTAATAATTTAAGGAAAAACTTCTAAATAATAAAATATAGATGTTTTATATAATAATCATAACTTTTGAAAATAAAAAATATCATAGATAAATATCATTATATCATATTCCTTAAATTCTAATACATTACCACTTTAACAATCTAACTACCTTCATGAACCAAGATATGTTGACTTATTTTACAATACATCCTTCATACGACCATAAATATGATTCATGTCTTGAAATTTATAAATTTAAAACTAATAATTTTCTCGACCTTATAAATAAGAAAAATAATTCCTTCCATTTATATTTTAACAGAACCCTTTATTTTTCCTTTAAATTGTATTACACTATACCCTCATTTACCAAATATAATGAAATATTCTCATTAATTTGAGATCTTACCCTAGGTTCCACTTCCCGTATTATTAATCTAAAGGAAATATAATCTCATTTAATTTATCAACTTCATTAGTAGAACATCCATAAGATTCTATCCATCACTTATTTGGTGCAATTCTAAACTCAAATAAGTTCATTTTGTTAGTCAAAATTATTCATATTTGGTTTGGTATAATCATATGATTTCTCACTTATGATCTTATCCAGGTAGGATTCTCATTGGTACAATCTCTACATTACCCATAGAATCCACATTAGACATGGTTACTTAAAAATTAATCCATTAATAAAAGAAAAATGAGTTTACATGAGTATTAAATAATTAACATTATAAAATAATTATCATAAATTATCTTATAAGGATTTTATCCTCAAAATGTTTTATTATTTAAAACCATCACATTATGTTTTTGTTATACATAAATAACTCCAATTAAATATTGTTTTAATTATGTTATGTTCTATCATCCTCCCTATAATAAATATTTAGAATGTTAAATACTTCATAATTATTTGAAAATAAAATATGATCAAAAACAATAATATTGTCAAGGACAGTCAAACCAAGTATTCAGTGAGGTCTCTTTATTTTCTATAGGGTCAAGATTGGGTTTGTACTCAATATAAAACCTTTAGGATTAATACCCATTGGTATTTTTGTTCCAAATAATTATACCATAACTAGTATCTATATATGGATTGTATTGGTAGGAAAACCGGAAAATATGAAATTTTTCAAAATTTCCTTGAAATGTACCAAAATCAAATTTCAACTAATTACATAACTTTTTCATGTTTTTTTCATCTTTTTCTAGTATATTGGAATTTTTAGTATTTTGGATATTTTTTTCATTTATACAGTTTGTGAAAAATATAAAAAACCCATATAGGTCATCCCATAAAGCCACATCCCTATTGTGTGATTCTAAGATGTGGGTGTATGGTTAGGTGCACTGTTAGTACAAATCAGGCATGAAACATATAAAACCCTAATAATTATGGAAATATGTTTATAAAAGGTTTCACAATTTTTGTTAAACAATGATTCCAATAATTTTCACTATTATGTTATCCTATAAGTGGTCACAAATTGTGGATAAACACGTAGAAAAATCAATTGATGTGTAATAATTATTATGAATTTTTATTTCAAGACATGGACCAACACTATTTTTCCTAAGTATTATTCCATTGGAAAGGGATCTCAATCAAGGAGTATCCTCTATATATTTTGCTAATTCATTTCCTCCAAAGGATATATATTAATGTATCTATCAGTTTTGATATATATTGTCAAATGCATGATCTTGTTTCTAGTAATTATTTATTGTTCTTATAGATAAACAATTTTTTTTATAGAAAGGAATCATATATTGGTATTTTCCCCATATGTTTAGTTTTTTTCATGTCCAAATTATATTTATTAAAGATTTTTCGTTGAATTAAAATTTTATTCTTGTGTCTTTTGGGTTGTTGTGATATATTTGGGGATTGTTGGGTTATGTGTTTTCTCCTTATACTGTTTTTGTAGATATCATTAATGAGATATTGTAATTAAATAATTGTGGTTTTATTATCCCCACATGATGATTCGAGACCTTCCTTAATTTTTTAATAAATCATTTGGTGTTTATGATAACATGAATTGACGCAGGTGGATTCATAGATAAAATAATAACAATTAAAACTACAATGAAATTCATTATATAGAATGAGTTTCTTTTGGATTTCTGAATAATAGTTTGAGTTATCTGATAAATTTTTATAAAAGGCATGGTGTGTGTTCAAACTCTTTAACTATTTATTTTTAAAAAAAGTGATGATTTTTCAAAAAAATTTCTAAAATGAATAAATAATTTGATGAAACATTTTATTTATGATTTTAAATAAATTAAGTCATAGTAATTTTATGATTTCGAAATGAGATGGTTCTTTATAAAGGCGTCAATTTTGATGAAAAACATTTATTGTTGCCTTTTGAAATGACATGAAATCTTCTGAATCATAAACATGGGATGAAATTGAAATTATTGATTGAATAATTTGAGATTAATTAAATTAAAAGAAATCCTATTTTAATATTTATTACAATAAAGGTTATGAGAGCTTGGATAGTTAAGAGGATGATATGCACACTATATAAAATTGATTACCAAGAAATGTATTTATTATGATAATGATATGAAACAATGATGAGGGTAGGGGTTATTTAATTTGATTGTTCTCTTATTCCACTTATGCCAGAGTTCTCTAGATGTTTTTAAACTAGGATCCATATTTCATTGAGATTGAGCGGGGCTTCTTGACTTTATCTTGTTAACCAATGTGCTATGATTGAAAAATGACTATTACATGCCTATGTTTATTAAATAATTTCTTCCTTACTGTTCTAATATAAATTATTAATCATTCCACCTTCATGGAAATTATTATATGATTATTTATATATTTCCATTGAAATTATAAAAAAATAATATTTCATTATTAATTGGGAATGTATTATTCTATAATTTTTTATTTAAAATTTATCAGATATAATTTATTTTTAATGGTTTTCTCATGGAATTCATTGTGAGATCAAACTATTATATTTTTTCTCACACCATACATATGTCTTTAGAAATTTTTATATTTTATAATTATATCTCTATAAAAATCTAAATCACTACTCAATGGTTGTGACTTTTTTTGATTAGTGGGACATTAGGTGTTGATAGGTATTGGTGGAACATATGACCCACTTATTACATAAATCACATAAAATAATTTCACTAATAAATTATGTGACAATTTAGGTTCAAATATCATTTTTGGAACTTTTATATGAATATTTTTGGTACTTTTATCATGAGGAGTGTTTGGAATACCACCTTCTTATAAATTATTATATGCTACATTATCTTTTCGACTTAATATTGTGACTAATTCATTATATATTATCTTATTTTTGATTTCTATGTTTTAGTCCCGGACTATGGGGATCAAGACTTCCTACCAAGAGGAGTCATTATAAATCTGGTTTCCATTTATGTGGGTTATCTAGTCATGTTTATGAAAAAATCTTCTCAATTTATGGTGGAGTCCCTTCTTCAAATTTATTATGTAGTTTTTCATGTAATTGTTGACTATAAATTGGATTTCTTACATTAATGGGGTCAATATTAATGAATTCCATAATATCTCTAATATAGTAATCCATATGTTACCATTGGTTCATAGTAAAAGATCCATTTGAGGTGTTATCATTATATGATCATAAAAATTTCCTATGTGTTGATCATACCACTTCATTTCCTAGTGGAATTATTATAGATATATATGGGGTCATTATGTTTCTTGACTAATTTTCCCTACAACGTTTTTATGTTGTGTTATAAAATTCTGCCAAAAAAGATTTTGAATAGACTGTAGGTTGGATCTTATAATCAATCATAGTTTGAAAACCCTCTTGTTAAATAGAAAATTTTATATGTTATAGTGCATGGGGTCTAGTATTTTGTCTATGTGGCCCCCACATTCCCATTCAAGCACCAGTGGTTGTACCGAAAAGTAGTAATAGTATAAAGAATCCCTGAGAGTTTCTTCATCAAAATACGTAATCTTTTTAGAAATACAATGATATATAAGAGGTTGATGATTGATTCAAATATATTGGGAACCTCATTGAGTTCATGAGGGCACCAGAATCTAAAAAAGAGAAATTTTTTTCATCAAACAGGAGTTTCTTAGATAGAGATGGTGGGATGCAACAATTATGGTTATTATGAATGAAGGATTATATTGTAAAGACTGTATAGAAATTTTCATCTAATAATTACATCAAAACTGATTATATTATCTAATATTGTAGAGTTTATTAACCATCATCATGGATATTGAACAATGAATTACTATACCAAAATAAATTATTAAACATTATGAGTTTTCATTAGAGGTATTATAAAATAAGAAGACGAAGTATTTATGATTATAATGATTAATATGTGTCTTCAATCAGATATATAATATCGTAAATTATATCTAAATATTACCAATTTAACTAGTTTTTTATGGATTTGGCATTTGAGATTGACCAAGGTGGTAATTCAGTATTAAATAGATATCAACATACACTTACTACTAGTTTCTGGGGTAGTATTAAAGGAATGGGAAAAATAAATTAATCTCTTGGTAAAAACAGTAATAGTATTCCTCAATAATAATATCTCTCTAATTTTTCAATAATATCTAGAAAATTATTATTCACCTGTTTACAATGTAGAAATGTTGGGAACTTGTACCATTCATTCAAAGATACAGTAATGTTCTATAGATCCTTTGGATACTCAACTCACATATAGAGATTTTTCCTGGTCATTATTGCTCAGTGTCATTTGTATATTAATAGTAGAAGGAGGATATAAGGTATAGTCATATTCTTGAAGAAAAAATGGTTTCCAGCCGAATACATCTTGAATAATGATTCCTCGCGTAGCGGATGAGTCTCCAGTTGTAACTTATGTGAATCTGATGATATTTAGAGGTAACGTTACTATTTATTTCATAGTAGTTTCATAGTTATTTGACACTAGTACATTAAAATCTCATTATCAGTATGGATTTTTTGAGTTCTTATAAACAATATCCGTATTATTATCGATGATGGGTCTCCTATACTACACTTACTATGGAGTTTCAATGTGTTTCAAGAATAATAGGTCATGGGACATGTCGATCAGAACTTCATCTTATTGAGTTAGGTAGAATGGTTTAAATTTTATCCTTTTAAGTATATTATGAATCTTATTGAGGGGATCAGACACCAATATATATTATGATTCTTGATGATTCTCCATCATAATTTTCTAGTTTTCTTCTTATGAGGATGGTGGAGTTCTATATTTATTTGTGTATGGGTGTTCATTCAACAACTATTCCTTCCTATAATATGGTTACATCTAAGACGATGAATTGAAATAATTAGTTTGATAATTTGTTGTTAAAATCCTTAATTTGAACTAATATCCTATCATGAGAAATGAATATTATTATTTCTAAGAAAGAAAATGTCACTCTTATCTTTTATGTTCAATAGTAGAGGGTGACTGAGGTAACAATCAAGAAAATATACATGTTTCCCAGTATTGATGATTAGTTTGATCATTTGAATGGGGGATTTTTTTTTCTAGTATTGATCATCATTCAAGTTACCACAATCATATGAAAAAGGAGTATAATATCCCAAAGACCATTTTTAGAGAATTTATAAACAATCTGAGTATGTTTTTAGGCTACTCACAATGGAAAATTATCGTGTTGAGTTTTAAGATAAAATGAATATAATATGTCACCAGTAACTCGATATATAGATTGTGTTATTTTTTGCATTACAACTTGGTAAATCAAAAATTTAGTTAGATCATGTGATTCATTTGATAGATATTCTAGAAATATTGTAAAATCAATAAATTTAAACAATTATATTGAAGTGAAATATCTATATTTTGGAATTAATGATATTGGTGTATGTGGTATCAAAACAGTGAATCTCATTTGACCATAAAAAGTTGAATGTTTTCATTTCTTAAGAAGAATTGAAAAAATCATTTCAAATTCAAAGATTCATTGTCATAACATATTTTCATCACTAATATCTAAAATATTTATCTAAGTTGGATTCTCTATTTACCTCTATCACTCTGAAGGGAGTGATTTTTTCTATAATTTGAAATATTATACCACCATCAAATAGTGAAAATTTAATTACGTAGATTTTCTATTTATTATTTTTTTATTTTTTAGAGATTAATTTTTTAGAATAGACATTGATATATCATGAAATAATATGGACCAGTGTGCCTGTAATAAATGTTTCAAATATATTAAATATATTAGTTAGCAAGTTTGTGAATTTTTTATAAAAAAGTATTGTAACCTCAAAATGCGAGAAACGATATAAAATCCAATGATACTATTTAGTTCAAAATGTTGGTATTACTATATTTTCAACATAACCTTGGATCTTGTGGTTCACTTGGGTAAACATTATCACTACTATGGGAATGAATAAAATAATTAATCAAATCATTTTATTTAATTTTTTGTTGAAGTGACAGACACTTATTTAAATAAACTATTATCATTTAATTCTTGGGTTATACACATAACCGTAGAACAATAGGATATTCATTGGAGAGGTAATTAGATGATATCTCCCAGATGAATGGAAAACAGATCATAGATCAATGTCCAGCATGCAATGGAATTGATGGAGCTCTTCAATGACTATAACACTTCATTTCGTTGTTTTACCGATCAACCTGAATCGATGTATCAAATTTTTTTATTGTATTATTTAATCATTAATAATTTATATAATTAACATGAATCAATTGACCAACATATTGATTCATGAATCTGTCTTTCTACGGGATGGAATAAATTAATCTGGTTTTTGGATAATTAATTCTTCATTGTTCATCCATCATTATTATTCTCCTGGAAACATATCAAAATTGAAACACACATCGATCGAGCATTATTCCTCTTAATTATTCTTATTATTTTCTCCCTTAATTCTTCATGCATCACAAGAATTCATTCATTGGTGTGTACTTCTAAATATCCAGATAAATAAATTGTTTCAAAAACATTTCATGGATCAAAAACATTAAATCCAAGATATGGAATCAAAACAACATAATAGTGCTATGACAATGGTAGGTGTGATGGATCAGGTGGATTTGGATACCCAGTTTTGTGTCCTTTGGAGCTAAATAAATTACGATATACAAATCCATTTTCCAAGTAGATTTAATGGTGAAAACATGTTTTTCAATGATAGCGGGTCTTGTATGGGATGATTCCTTGATTTTCCCGACAAAGAAGTCACTAGATCAAAATCTATATAAACCTGAATAATTTCAATTTCCATAACTATCATTCTGATCAATTCTATATTAACGAGTGAGTAAATTGGAGCTAGATTTCTTATGGGACCCCTTTATAGTGGAAAGGGTTTTAGAGAAAGTTATGTATCACACAGTATGTGAAACCTATCACATGGTGTCTATTCTCTCTATATATTCTCGTTGTGTACCCTAGAGGGTACACGGACATGAGTTGAAGTACACGGGTTAGAGCATCTTACCTACACTCTTACACGTACATGGCCTGGTCAAGTAGATTTGATAACATGTATATAGGTATGTGGTAGAATCACTATATTGGGACATGGTAAATTCCATGTATGGGTACATTGGAAGACTAAATGTGCAAGTGACCAGCTATGTACTAAAACAAAAAAAATACATGGACAATCACATGATTTTTTTACATGAGCAGTACTCTGGGTTAAGGGACATAGTGTGTACCCTATATACATGTTTTTTACTTCCATAAAGATGGTTATGATCCTTTTTCTTATATGTCATAGACAAATTCATTTAGTTCATGTTCCCCTTATTGTATCCCTGAGAGAAGGTATGGAATCACCTCCTACTCCTAGAACAATGTTCCCATCTGAAGGAATTCATGGATATAGATGTTGGAATCCTTACATGAGTTTTGGAGTGAGATACGCTATTTATTTTCTTTTACTATGTAGGTTTTTTGGTATCACAATGACCAATACTACATGGGCACTAGCCCAATACATAGTGGGTTAATCTAAATTGAGTTTTTGGTATACCCTATGACCTCTGGTAAGATCCTTATATATGAGTCATATCACTTCAAACTATCAATGTGTACTTATATTGGTGATAACTGACGATCACTACCTCTCAGATATATTTCATCTGGTTTATCAGACTCAGTATCTTGTTCTCCTAATGCAATGTTATGTGGATTCATCAATATGGAATCCAAGGACATCATAATTCTTTTTAGAATATTCTTTAGATTCTGTCTCTTTGTTGATTATATCAGAATAGTCTTTTTATACATGATGTAGACATATATATGTATATAAATGAAAATATGTCCATTGATATATTCTTTTGGTTTCTAGGTGACTCAATGGGTATTGTTATACTCACCCTTATAAAGGATTTTCCCACACATGTTTCATCTTATGTCGATGATTTAACTTTTGAAAGATTCCTCAATAGACCAAGACCAGACAATATATAGTGAGACCAGACAGACCAAGGTGTGTTCCTTAGGTTACCAGTCAATAGTCCCATTATATTTAGGTTGGACATGTCTTCAGACTTTTTTCATGGTCTTTTATTTTTCCATATTTACATTCCTTTACTTCATGTCATACACTAGTTATGGGATTTAGTTGTATTAATTCATGGTTGTCAAGTGGTTTTTACATTCCATCATTTTATTGGCATAGATGTGTGTGTGTGTGTGTAAGAACATAGACTAAGTCCTACATTGTTAGGGAAATTTCGACACTACCCTAGTAACTTTCCCATGACCAATTGAAGGAGGTATTGGGGATTCATGACAATATACCCACTGGGATGGGTCGTGATAGAGTTTTATTATAGAGTTTGGTTCTAATTTATCAAGGGAATATGTGATATTTGTTTAGGGATGTAGTTTTAAGTGTTTTGAGTTTATATATTTGGACATCGATGCTAGTGTTGGTGTAGTGGATGATTTATCTATACTCCAGTACTATCATCACCTGAATTTAAATATATTATATGAGAACACTAGTTATAGGGAAAAAAGTATATGAATAATATATGAATTGGTTATGGTCTCCATTTCCTTCTTGAGTCATCTCTACAAATAAACTCATTCCTCATCTTGTATTTTTTTAGTATTCCTCCACAATGTATGTTGGCTAGGATTTAGTATCATGATCATGACGATAATCCTACAAGTGATGAGGCATAGATACATGGACTAGTTACAAGGATGCTACCTCTAGGTGGTGTGGAATCTATACCCCAACCTATATAGGAGAACATTGTATCTGCAATACGAGAATATGAGTTTCACAGGATGATCACACATCTTGTGTTTTATTGAAAGAGACTCATCAAGTTACAAGGGGAGCCTAACCCTCAGGTAGTTGAGTACTAGCTTGAGTTGGTTAATATAGTTATTCATTTTTTAAGGACACTATCTGATCAGATGGTGTTACTAGTAGTGATACAACTTCATAGATCAGTAGAAAGGTGTTCGGGTTTGGTGAACTAGTATTATGATGATGTGACTCATGCATGGACATTGTTTTAAATCCTATTCAATGTAGATTTCTCTCCATATAAGTTAAGGGAATTATATATCCAAAACCCTCAGAAACTACATAAGTGAAGTGTGATAATAGCTAGGTATTCATCATGGTTTACCAACCTATATAGGCACATGATGGATATCATTAATGAAATGTTCTTTAGAAAATTGTCCATCGACAAACATATGGGTAGAGATATCCATTATTGTGTTACACCTCTATCAATTGCTGCATATGCTGGGGTGATGGATTGATATTTTGGTGTTGAATGTTTTTTGGATGAGTAAATAAATCGAATAGTTTTAATCAGTTGGTCCATGGGAGTAGTGAACTCGGTAGTAGTGAGGATACAATATTCATAGGGACATAGGTGCATGATACATTTCAGTATAAGGTCCTGGAATATAGTATATGGAGTTCTAGTCTTGTATGGTGGGTCTTTTCATCCCATAGATAGGTAGTTCTACTTATGTGACAAAAGGGGCAACCAATCTTGATATTTTATGACCAACCACAACACTGACAGGGTGACCATGGATATGCTACCCAGTAAAGGTATAAGTAGGAACAAGAAGTTTTGTATGGTGGAAGACAAGGTAGATGAGTTTGGAGAGTAGTAGGATGTGGTATACACATTGAATTATTACCACCACTACCCCCAGGTGGTTCACTCCAGACTCAGAAATCTAGAGGATTAGAGTAGGGAATATTAATGTTGTTAGATGCTTATGAAAATTTGTGACTTAGAATGATTTGAGGTATTCTCTATGCCTTTTGACCCATGCTGTTGTACTAATTGAAACTAGTTTTAGTCATTCCCTTCTTATTTTATACATTTTACAAGACTTAGAGATTATTTTTGAGCCATTTGATTAACCCTAGAACATGGAGACTCCTTCTAGATATGACTCAACAATCACACACTTATGAAAACATTGTGAACCGACTCTTGGAGGCGAGAATATATATTGGTACCTCTCCATAGAATAAATTATTCCTTAATATTTAATGTTTTTTATGGACTTGGTATCTAAATTTCATGTATATATTGATTTTTTTAGGTGGATGATATGGTTTATCCTCCACAATGGAACCGGGTTCTCCTTTTTCATAGAAATGAAACCCATGTAGGAAAATATGGTATCAGACATATGAGGGTATATAAAATTTTTCAATAGTTGGATAGTCAATCCTTGGTACAGTGAATGTTATGAGTTAATAGTTTCTTATAATCGTGGGTGTGTATGATGGTGTCACCCATAAGGAAGTTTCATGTTTACCTATCTCTCCTGATATATACTTATACATTGATCTAGACATCAATATTACACTGATATCCATGATATCATATCATATGGTTCTTGTAGAGCATCACGAGATTAGTGTATAGTTAGAGGACTTTCAGAATAATATATTGGATAATCTTGGTATTTTACCTCAGAATCCCCATTTTTTCACCAAGAGGGTGGAAGAGAGCATGAGGTTGTGTGTGGAATACAAACACTAGAACAATGTGACCCTGAAAAACAAATATCCACTACTCAGGATTGATTATCCATTTGATCATTTCATACTAGAATAATGCTTATCAAATGTTGACGTCAAGTTAGGTTTTCACTAGTTGTGAGTATGAGATGAGGATGTATCAAATATGTCATTCAAATGTCATTATGATCACTATGAGTACATGGTGATTCTCATTGGTATAAAGAATGCATAAGTAGTGTTCAAGGGACTAATAAACTAAATCAGTCAGTTATTCATAGACCAGTCCAAGGTAGTCTCCGTAGATGATTTCCTTGTGTACTCGACATTTGTGGACTATCATGTGACACAGTCAAGGATAATTTTTTATGTAATCTGAAAGAACAATCCTTATATAAATATCTTTAATTTCCATCTCTATATCCCTTTAGTCACCTTTCTAGGACATGTTTTCTCAAAATAAGGTGTGGCAGTGGACCTAGCCAAGATTGAGGTGGTGTTATCTGGGGAGACACCCAATATTGTGAGGGATGTGTGGGTATTACTTGTATTGGAATTATATTACTAGAGATTAATAATATATTTCCCTAGTATATAAACACCCATGACAGCTTTGAACAAAAATTGGCATCCCTTAGATTGAGCTGAGATGTGCCTACAGGAGATTGAATAGTCAAGGAACAAATAGATAACCCCACCCATATTGATATGTCCATAGGAAGATGTTGAGTATTTATTATTCTATGACACATCAGTGCCCACGATTGGTTTTGTTATAATTAATAAGTTTTTATTATCTATGGTTCATGTAAGCTGATATCACATGATAAAAATTATATAACCCTGGATATTGTGTTAGCAATAGTAGTCTTCACTCTAAAATGTTGTGACACTACCTCAAGGGTGAGTGGTTTATAAACTATTATGATCATAAGTGTCTCAATTAAATCATCCATAGTACGATTCCTAAATATAAACAGTGGTGTTGGCCATAGTTCCTCCTGTTTTATGACATTGAAATTGTCTATTCTCTAAAAAAGTTGAACATAGTAGTATATTCTCTCATTAGAATACATTTTAACCATTCTTGGATTAGGTGTCAGAGAAGATGGCCTTATTTAAATTATCTTTTATGGATAGATATAGAGAATCATACCTTTAGTCAATGGTGTTGACCCCTATTATATATCAATGATTCAGGGAAGCATAACATGTGGATATCAACTGTGAGACCTTACGTACTCATATATCCACTAGAGATGATCTTGATGTATTTTCCAAATGTGGGTAGAATTTTATTCTTTTTAGAGGATATTCGGTTTCCTGGGATGATGAGGAGAGTGGAAGGATTTGTCTCATAATGCCTTACTTTCCATCAAGTGAAGGTTGAGCCCCATGTTTCATCAGGTTTATCTCATCCCCTTACGGTGCAAGAATAGATGTGGGATGGTGTATCCATTGAATTCATGAGGGGATTACGATATTCGTCTGGGTAACACAATTCCATCTTGGTGTTTGTATACAGACTCACCACATCAGCCCACTTTAATAACTTTTTTGGAGTAGATTTCCATATAGATCATGAGATACCTCTACATTTAGAAGATTGTTTGTCTCCATTGAGTTCCATAAAAGATCATTTCTGATAGTGATGTTAGATTAACATCAGGGCTCTATAAGGGATTGTAGAATGTGTTTGAGACTCAGTTACACTTGAAAACAACAATTCACCCTCTAACTAACATCCAAAAAGAGAATACCATTAATGTTTTAAAGTACATGATGTTATATTGAATGTTTAAATTTGTAGACTGTTGGGATTATAAAAAACCACGAGTGGATTTTTCATACAACATGACTTACCATTCGACCATTGATATGGAACTATTTGAGCCTTATTATGGGAAACACTGTAGTTAACTACATTGATGGAACTTAACCTTGAGTTTTGACACTCTTGGGCCTAGAGTGGGAGTGAGTGACTACCGAGAACGTGCATATCATCTAAGTGTGGATGAGGACTACAAATATCCATCATAAATCTTATGTTTATTGACAAAAGAGGTATTTGGAGTTAGAAGAAGGATACCTTGTGTTCGTATAGGTTGAACCAAGATTTTGATTACTGATAATTT
Organism: Viscum album; assembly: GCA_963277665.1. Lineage (NCBI taxonomy): Eukaryota > Viridiplantae > Streptophyta > Magnoliopsida > Santalales > Viscaceae > Viscum > Viscum album. The sequence continues at coordinate 213,184,410 of OY728141.1, forward strand.
TTCAGGGTTTAAATCTATCTTTTTTATTCATCATCCCATTCCAGATACATCATAGAGTCAGTGAGGTCACATAACACTTAGATCTACATCTAATGTTAGTCTAGGTACTCTCGGTCTTCCATTTAGCACATCTAAGGTGGAACATACACGAAACATGATATGTAATTGAATGGGGTGAGTTGGGAATTGATGATTTTGTTTCATTTGATGGGTACCTAGTATATATTGAGTATTGACCAGATATGGTCCTTTTTAGATGATCGATTCCTTTATTACTTGACTTATGATCACACATGAAACTCTAGAAGAGCATAAGGGACTGGGGGATCATATTCATGCTCAGTACCCACATCTCTTGGTATAACCCCTTGGGTTGGAATTATAGGGATGCAAAGCCCCATGGTAGGGAAAATGTAATTACTCATATTTAAATATATTATTTATATAAATAGTATGGATTATTTTTTGGACTAGGTGATGAGATGGACTGTGATAATGAGGCCCAATGTGACTGGATACAATGTTTGAATTATAATAAATATATTAATTATCAGGGATAGTAATATTTCCTAAAAATGTTTAATATCTTCTAAACAAGATCTCGGATAAAAAATCTAATGGCACTATTGAGTTCAAAAGATGGGTTTTACCCTTTATGGGACCTAAAAATTGTCGATGTGGTCGTCTGAGGAAAAGTCATCCCTAGTGTGGAAATGGATAAAATAGATATATAAAACATTTTATTATTTTTTATTAGTGAATTAACTAATGTTCATTTAAATAGTTTATTATGTTTGAATATAAGAGTAATCCTCATAACCTTAGAACTATTGGAGATGAATTTGAGATAGAATTGGAGGATCTATCTGAGATGAATGTCAAATAGATTGTAGATCGACAATCGACATGCTACTAAGATGAAGGATCTCATCAAGGACAATGATGTTAGTTCATTATTTATCAGTAATCGATCTGTATCATGGTATGATGTTTTTTGTGATGGGATTATTTAACCATTGAAAATTTATATGAAGAACTTGAATCAATCAACCAATGTATTGATTCACAAATTGATTATCTTTTGGGATTGTATATATTATTGTTATTGTCAGAGATTTACATTTTTATTAATAATTATTTATTTTTATTCACATGGAAGCAGATTGTTATCAAAACGATAAATTATTTAGGTTTGTTTCTCTTTATTTTTCTTATGCTTCCCTCCATAGATTATTCATTCATTGCGAGTATTCTTATCTTTGGATGTGGATAGACAAATCTCAATAAGTTGATTGTTGTGCACATGATTCTTAACACAGATATCCAAAATCATAGACCTGTGATCGGTATGACATGAATTTCTTATGATGATGGGATTGGTGATAGAGCCGATGGGTATCGATACCCTATTTTTTTCTTTCGTGTGAAATGTAAAATGATGTGATAATATGTTTTCTACATGGATCAAATGGTCAGATCTTGTAAGTCGATGATTTTGATGGTCAGAAAGATGACTCATTGATTTTCCCAAAATGAATGTCACCGCATTGAAGGCCATAGGTATTGGAATGATCTGGATTTCAAATATATACTACTAATGATTATATGTTATGAGAATTAACTCTTGGTCAGATCTAATTAGTGTTATCAGACTCATGAGTGTGTTCTCCCAATCAATTGTTATGTGAAATCTTCATGGTCGAATAAAGGTTGGAATACTACAGATGTGAAAAACCATTAGGCTATGTGTCTTAGTTGAGTATATTAAGATATTATTGTTATATGTGGCGTATACATGTAACTATGTAGAGAGAAGTGTATTTCAATAGTTACATAATTTTACATTTTTGGGTTTCTCACTCTGTGTTTTATACTCACCCCTATATAGGAATTTCCCTCATGTGTCATTTCTTATGAATATAATCTAACTTTTGATAGAGTCATTGATAGACTAGTACCATTTGGTTCTGAGATAGATAAGATAGACCAAGTTGTCTTCCTTTAGTACCTAGACCACAATCTCATTACATTTAGGTTGGACTTGTTTTCATAATTATTCTGTGGGATTGTATTTGGCCTTGTATAAATTCATTTACATCATGTCATACTAGGGTAATTCTATTAATATGTATGTGTTCATGATTGTTCAGTTTATTTTAAATTTAACCATTTTATATACCTGGACATATTTGATTTTTTATAAGAACTTTGGATAATTCCTACCATGTTAGGGATATTCCTACTCAGTGCAAGTCTACGACCCCAAAACTTTTAGAGAAGGGCTTCTTGAGTCGCATCATTTTCCCCACTAGGATGGTTTGTGGAAACATTTTACATTTTCACACAACTTCATCATTGATTATTCCAAAATCTAGGCATGTCTATGTAGTCTTTCGTGATGCACCGAGTTCAATTCTGTGTTTTTTTCTCATGTAGGGTGATTATGTGGTGAATTATAGATCTTATCATATTCATCATCATGAGAATAACTATCCCAAACATATTCTTAAACTCATCATTATGATTCCTTCTCTTAAATTTTTTTTGGAATTCTATTTTTGAGAATTTTTTACACTCTATTCAGACCACAAAATCAAGAGTTATGTATTTTTGTAAAAATATTTGAATATTCCAAAGAGGAGAGGGGTATAATAACTATAATTTTATGAAATTGAAACTACCTATGCATACAGTAAGGAGAATTGTATTTCTAATTAACTAGGAAAGAAGCAACCATCCCATTCTAGGAAAGAATCCTCCAAAGAATGGATTCTGATGGCTATCATCTATTATATAAATTTAGGAGTTTTAGGGGATGAGACAGATAGTATTTTTTAGAGTTAATTTTAAATAATTTAATCTCTATAGTATTATCTAAGAGAAGTATCATGATGGTATGTTCTTAAGATCTATAAATTCTATATATTTTAGGGATATCTCTCATGAATTATCTCTACCAGGGAGGGTAAACCATGATTTATGAACTATTATGTTTTTTATTTCTCCTTTGAAAAAGTTTATATTGGGGGATTGTAATCATTCCTAGTGACAAATATACCAATTATTAAATTAAGGTCTTCCATGATATAGGCTGTTTATTCAGTTGTTTGGGAAGGAAATGGGACAGTGTGGTTTTTATCCTGGGGTTATACTTGTAATTACATTAAGACCGAGCAAAATAGGAATTTAGGTTTACTTTAACCAAATATTGGGTTATAATGGGTGTGGGATGAGTTATCGATGGTCATCATGCTTAGGATACAACATACCTTCTAAAGAATACATTTTATATGGTGGTGATTAAATTATTGAAAATTCATCTATCTTTATCCACATTGAAGAGACTACAAATATTGAGGAATGAAGATATATGTATGTTTAGTAAATCAACAAATTTAAAAAATTTATAGATAAAAATGTTTTTCATAAGGATAACTTATTCACATATCATTTTCATGGAATCCTCTATGACAAAATGGGAACCCGGATAATGTATAGAAAGGCGAACCATTCTAAGATTGATGGTCAAATGGAATATGCTATATTGACTCTTGGGGACACATTTTGTTTATATTTCTCTATATTTGTTAGAGTGTGGGATTTAAATTTGGTAAAAGATATATCCTTTTCTAAAAATAGTTTCCAGTAATATATTTAGATGTAAATGTTTGAGGACTTGTATAAAATACCTTGTAAGTATCAAATTATTTTCAATGCTTACAGAATATTCACTTGTAGACATAGAATGATCCATGAGATGACATATATGTTCCAGATGCTTTTTTATATAATTATAATTTTATAGAGCCAGTATATTTTTTTTGAAGATCATAATAAATTCCCATTATATTTTATGTTTGGAGACCATGTTTTTTCAAAGATTCATCTCTTTTAGTTCATCTACATCATAGAAATTTAGGGAAGTTAACACCTCGAAGTGTTGGTCAATTTAAGATTATTGGGAAGATTAGAAACATGGAATAATATTTTTCTTTCCACAAATTATAAAATATATCCATGAAATGATTCATTTATCATGGATCTAAAATTATATTATACACCCATATCATGTTATGGGTTTTTAGTTAATCGATGTGGATCTTGGAGTGTCAATTACAGAGTATCTAACAAAGATTATCAATTCCTAGATGAATGTTCTTCCCGTAATTTCTAGAAATATCGCATGATTTTTATGGAAACATGGTTATTATTTTAAAGATTATTTTGATTGTGAGGCAATTATTAGAGAGATATGTCCTTATCTCTTTCTGGACTGGTCTTCATTATAGGATTTTTGAGGGTATAAATATTTTATACTATTGAGAATTTTAAAATATTGAAACCCATATTCCTGAACATACATCCCTTTTTATCATCGTTTATATAGATTATTTCTCAAGTTATTTTGAGTTAATTTATTATTCATTTGTATTTTTTTATGCCTCTACATTTTTGGCATAAGATAAGAAAAAATAGTGTTGGTCAACTAGGAATATTATGTGCCTTGTGTTTCATTCCTAATGGACGATTCATCATTTGGAACATATTTAATACAAACCAAATGGTCTTCCTCTAAAACAATGAATCATGAGGTAGTGTCTTCATGATTGGTTGGATCCTACTTTTTAAAACCATGAAACCTATCTTTTTAGCTATACTAGTATCCTAGAAGTGGATGTATGGTTTTTCAAACTATGAATCCAAACTATGAAACGTGAATTAAATATTAATTTTGTTTTTATTTTAATACTTAAAACCATATTTTTCACTCATTATTATACACATGGAAAGATTCATTTTTTAATGAGACCCTTCATAGATATTTTTCGGATTTTATGCCTCTCGGTGATTGATTTTTATGGTTCGTTGATTGTTGGATCTTGATCATCGATGGTATGTTAATTCTTTTTATTAAGAATATATTTTTCTAATATATTTTCCATTATCATCTTTAATAGAATCATATATTAGTAAGGCTTAATAAATATTGACGGTTTTGAAATGATATAATTTTATTTTTAGAGAACAATCATGGAATTAGGATTTTTTACAAGATCATTATTTATCATTGTATTTCATTGAGAACAATTTAGTTATGTATTTTTACAATTTTTTTTAATGGTGATGAATTTGAGATTTTTACTTGATTATTTGAGTTTTATTATCATCCCTTGATTATTATAGACCATCCTCAACTTCTAGAATTCATTTTTAGTGTTGAAGATATTATGAATTATGGGAGGTGGAATCATTGAGGAATTATTATCAATTGGAATAATTATTTCATTGTTGATTTTAAATGAATTTCTAGTATATTTCAAAATCATGATTTTAGTTCATTGATAACAGATTTGAAATGGAATGGTCTATTTTGAAACTAATTTATTATGGATTTTCAAATTATGTGATGATTTTTAAAAAAATTGATTTGAAATGAATGAATGCTTTCCTGATTGATTTTGATAATGATTCTTGAGAAATAAATTAATGATATTTTTTGTGATTTTGAACTAACAAGGATTTATTTAGGATGGAATGAATTCTAGTATAAACCATTAATTGTTGGTTTTTGAATTAAAATTAATTCTTTTGAGACATTAACCTAGAGGATAATTAAAATTATTTATTTAATAATTTATGACTGATTGAAAGAATGAAAAACCCTTACATTATTGATTAACATAAAGATCATGAGAGGCTAGTTCGTTAAGAAGAGTATATTCCATCTCAAAAAATTTGATTACCATGAAATGGATTAATGATAAAAATATAATAAATAATGATGAGGGAACAAATTTCATTATTTGTAGTGTACTCATATTTCCCGTAAGAGTGAGATCTATGGATGTGTGCACACTAGGGGCCATATTTCACAAATATTGTCTGTAACCCTATTACTCAATCAATCCGACCCTTATGAGATATAAAAATAGTGCTATGATTTAAAAATTGTTATTATAGTCTAATGTTTTTGAAATTATTTACTCATTCATGTTTTAAAAAAATTCATATTCATACTTCATTTAAAAAAATTAATTTCACCCTATGTTATTAATTACAATAAATGTATTTGAAAAGCATTTTTTTGGTGAATTATGAAGATATTATAATTTTATTTTTTAAATGTTTAGAAATGTTTATTTTTTATATGTATTTAATTTGGAATACATATGGATATCCTATAAGGATAATTTTTCTCACATATTACTTTTTTCTTTCGTATTTTTATATATCTTCCTTTTTCAGGTCTAGGAAAATATAAAGAAAAGCTTTGCAGAAGTTGGTATTATTGATTAAAAATAATTTTTGTGTTTGAAATGAATAGTGAAGAATGCATATGACTTGTAAAAATATGGTTTCGTGATGATGGTTTTGATGGTTTATGAGAATAATTTGGTTGATGTACAATTTTAGAGGCTTGTATCTGTCTACATGTGGTGATTTTAACTTTTCGAGTGTTCTATATACTGACTATTTTTTGATTATTATATAAAAAATGTTCTAATTTAGTTTATATTATGATTAATTGTTTTCCTCATGTTTTTTAAGTCCATGTGCTGGTTATTTGATCATGGGGATGGGGAATTTTCATTAGACTACTTCAGGATTGATTAAGGAACCATTTATGTTGGCTATTATGGTATATTTAATACATTGGGAATATTATCATATACATATAATTAAAATATTGAATTATACCAAGGGGTTTTAATAATATTATCTTATCCTATTGGTTCACTATAAAATGATGAATGATTGATTTCACATGCTACACATATGTAAAGAAATATTTCCTAATTTCATCAATAATCATAACCTGATATAACTATTCAAAATAAATGGGAATCAAAATATATAATAAAATTCTTAGAAAATACACTACAATTGTGATAATATAGCATATGGTATTTACAAAAAAAAAGATAGAGGGTTTACTGTAAACATAATAATTTCAATCATAAATCAGCTTATTTAATATAGGTTAAGATTAGTAAATTAAAGAAGTATATAACAATGTTTCAAAAATGGAAATAATTACAAGGTAATTTATGTCAATTCACAGTGGATGGTTATCCAAGACAAAGCTAGTGATGGATCACTCTTCAGATAGAAAATAAAATATCATAATACATATTGTGAAAGAAATTTAATTTTATTATATAAACATTTTCCATGATCTAGATTAAAATAAGTCAATGGATAACGGGTAACATGAATAAAAATATTTATGTCCATTAGGAATTAAGATTTAGAAATATGGAAATTTTTTTATCATTTTAAAAGTTTATATTTATGTTTATGTATTTTATAAAACATGTATATTAATAATTTATTTTAAAAACATGAAAATGTTGAATGAATGTTTCATATAAAAATAAATTTTTCTAAAATATGTGTTAACATGGATAACACAAAAGAAATATTCTCATTACTTATTAATAAAAACGACCCAAAAATTAATTTTTAGAAACATCATAAATGTTTTTTTAAAAGGAAAACATATGTTTATTATTTCTTTAATAATTTATTATGGAATAAATAAGGATATTCATAAAAGTTTCAAATCATTATAATCATGGAGTATAAGGATTCACAATCAAAAAAGAGGTAGGGTCGGTTTCATTATAATGAATAAATAATAGGACATGGGGGAAATAAAATAATGAGAAATAAAATAGAAGAAAAAATTAATTAGAGGTTAAATAATGAGGGTTTATTAAAAAATATCATAAAAACTCCCCAGATTGATTGTCTTCTAAAAATAATCCCAAATTGAAATTGATATTTAATAAGTACATGTATAGTAACGGTACTGTAAGAATCAAAATAACATGACATGGTTACCACGAAATAAACAATCTATTATATTTAAATAAATTATTTTAATTTTTATTTAATGTAAATTGGAAAATTATTACACCATATAAATTAAATTTGGGTGCACAATATCAAACATGTATCATCGAATTGTAAACATAGAAAAATAACCCTTATGGTACTAATATATTTTGGATGGAAATACAATGAATGATAAAATGGTATATGTATTTTTAAATCCTATATATTTCAAAACAAAATATTATAAATAAAATATGTGTCCAATACATACACCAGAAAATATAAGAACATTGTGTGATACCTCGTAATTCAGTGAAGCCAAATTGAGATGGGAAAACTCTCACCTTCATCATCAATTTAATCATATGTGACACAACATCCAATAAAAAAAGAAATTTTATATTACTTATCAATTTTATTTATCTTATATATAAATTATTTTTGATACTTTATTGTGAATATACTATTCATTTATTGCTTAATTTTACCATTTGGTATTAATAAATACAATTGTGTCATCTATTCTATTTGTTTTCAATTTCAGTATCCTTTATTTAATTACAAAAAATTCAGAATTTATTATTTATATAAGGTACTATAAAATATATAATATTTTTTTTACAAATATATTATCTCATTCCATTAGTGGTTTTATCATATCATGCGAAAACAGAATCAGTGTCCCCTTATTTGATTTATTATAACAATCAAGGAATATATTTTTAAAATATGTTAAATAAATATTAATATAGTTTCATCACCATAAACCAGATTTTATTTTCTTTCTGATATATAGTATTATAATTTTATATTTTCACATAATTTTCTAGGATACATTTCTTTATTGTCATTCACATATGTGATTAATCATCCCAACCATGGATTAACTCTAACAAGACTGAATATTATGGTTATAGATGTTTGTAATAAAAATATAATAGTAGAAAAATGATATAATTTAAAAATAATAATTTTTTGAATTATAAATAATTATTTTATAATGAATGAAAATAAATATGAGAAATCAAAAATGTTACATCATGGAAGCGATAGTCCACACATACACATGATAAAAATTTATTTAAAGTCATGAATTAAAGGAAATAAATAATAGTTTTTCCATTTCATAGTAACACTCCAGTATAATAAATATTTTTAGTTCATTATATTATCACTTTTATGTTATATTTTTATGATATATATTAATAAAAAATGGTAAGGAATAAGTAATACTCATGTTTTTCCCTAAATATTTTCTTCAAATACTCATTCAAAATAAAGGGATTATTATAAATTCTTGTGATAAGGGGATTTAGAAAGTGGAAGGGGAAACTAGAATAGTGAAATGTGAAATTATTTGAAGAAAATTCTGAAGGTGGTGTTGATAATTTATAGGTTGGAATTGATCTGATTATTTAAGTAAAAAGTCTAACTTTTGTTATTACCAATTATTTTTAACACTAACATGAATCTATGTGAGGATAAGATAACTCAAAAGTAATAAATAAAGATATTTTAGGTTCTCTATGCTTGATAAATCCTATTTAACTCATTTTAAGAAACTTTTTTTAAAATATGCCTTTTACCACTTAATTTTTTACATTTTACCATTTTGGGTTTTTTACATTAGTAACTCGTTCTTAACTAAGTATTTTATGTTCTAAAAAATATCATATTACAATTCTTATAAAATTTTGGTTCGTGTAATATAAAAATTATTCTCATATTATCAAATTAAAATTATCTATAAGATACAATTATGATTTAAATTAAAACTTTTAATATATTGAAAAAATGATTTCGGTAAAAACTTTTTTTATTATTTAGTATTCTTAGTCTTATTTAGTATTTATTACCTATTTAATGAGAGTTAATATATTAATATACAGTGTAAAAAACATGAATTTCTTTTTTAGTGGTGGTTAATTTATTTTATTTTTAAAAAATTACATGATTTTAATAAAATAATACATTGAAAATAATAGTTACATCATTATATTAATAATTAACTTTAATATAGAGGCCTTATTTTTATTCCTTATAATGAAATTGATATTTTTATATAATATTAGTTTTTTCACAAATATATGAAATTAGTTTTTTAGATTAAATTCATACAATTTTTATAACTATTTTTTTAATAAAATCATATCAAAATTGTTTTTAGAGTAAAATATTACTTATGTTTCCAAAATGTTGGAGATAATTTAAAAATTTATCATTGTATTCAAAAATTAATATTAATATGTAAATTGTTCTATTAATATTTTTAATAATTTTTAATATACTATTCACTTTATAATAATGTAATAAATATTTGAGTAGTGGTAAAAAAATTATTTATTTACTCTTCATATACAACTGAATTAATTTAGAAAAATATAAAAAATAAATCTTAAGAAATTTTTTCTATGTTGAATCAAAAAATAAACATCGTTTTGTTAAAATTATATTCTAAAATTAATAAATAAATATTTTCATAGGAAATTCCATATATATAGAAAAAAATTATTTAAAATAAATTTTAATACATTATGTGTCCACCATAATATTTAAAAAAAAATTAAATAATGATAAAATATTATTTAATATATTGAAATATTTTATATTATCATATCAATCCTTTAAATGTTGTTTATTTAATTTGTAAATAATTATAAAATATATAAGAATGAAAAATCATATTAATTTGATATCATATAAATATAATTATTTTTTATTTGTCAATATATATAATTTTATTGGATGTATATTCATTATTATATATATATATATATATATATATATAATTTCCATTAAGTTTGTCACACTATATTTTATTTAATTTCTTTCATCTGGAGAGAACTATCAAACATTATTTTAATTTATATATAATAAATATTAATTTTTCTTGTGTTGTTAAACATTGCCATTTTCAAAACCCAAAAAAATCATGCTGATGTGAATCTCATTTTCGTGGCATGAGACCTCTTTAGGAGAATGTATTCGGTTTTATTCAGGCCAGTCATGGCATGACCATTAGTTCATGGTGCAGCCTATCATTTCACTACAGTAAAATCAAATGAAAATATCAATGTACTCATCAATCTATTTTTATAATTCACCATCATAGTTTGATAACTAATTCCATAGAATGGCCACATATTATGCTCAATTATAAAAGTAAAAATCACCCAAAACCTTTTGATGGTGTGTATCATTCAACCACATTTCAACAACCTCCTTTCTATAGTTCACCATGACTAACCTAATCTTCGTGGGGACATCAGCAACTGATACATAATTTTATATAGGCACCAATAATTTCTCTAACATTCACACAAGAACCAAAACACAACCCATCTCTCATTCGATTTTTGAAAGCCTTTACTCATGATATTAAACGTTTTATAATTCATTTTGGTATCTCATTCATCAAAAATACAGATTCCATAGATTAAAAAATAATATTTCATTAGAAATTCAAAACTCTAATGGAACTATGTTTTAAATGATGTATGGGAAGTATTTATAATCCTCTAAAGCATTAGACTCTAAGATAATGTGTTATTCTGTAAAGATAATTAACATGTTGAATGGATTGTAATATATTATGAGATAATATTATATGAAAAATTAATTATATCTAGAATGAAAATACAATTTTCATTAAAACATAAATTAGGTTGGACAAAAATATTTTTTATATGATTACAAATTGATACATTATTTTTAAAATCTAAATCAATTTTGTTTAAAACATTTAATACTACCCAAATATTAATTGATGGACTATATTATATTAAGGGAGATAAAAATGGATTGTCCATGAATAATGGTTAATCAATAAAATGTTATATATAAAGGAACCCAAAGGAGTTACAATCAATTTCTACTTTAATTCCTGATATAAAATTTCATGCTTATAGACATTAAACTCAATTTTTAGTGGATGAAAACCCTTGGTTTTCCATAAGATATTTTTTAATTAAATTTATACATAGATATTTTTAATTTATCTACCATCCATATAATTTTATTAAAAAATTTCTCACCATTCTTTTCTCATATTTAGGGGGTTTGGAAGGTACCAAAGATATGGAAAACTAATTAAAATTTAAATATAACCTAGGTTAATCAATAAATGAGAAGATTTAATTCATTTCATGTAGTTTTATATTCTAATTCAATGGTGTCAATATATTAAATGTGACTATGATCAAGTCTAGAACAAGTTTTGGGATTTTTGAGGAATTTTGTAGTTGATATGGTGAATTAGGGAAAAAATAAAATGTATTTTTTTAAAATGATAATTTTTTTTTTCATTTAAAAATATGAATTAGATCAACAATTCAATGTGTTAATAGAAACATGGTATAATTAAAAAATTTATTTTAATTATAATATAATATTTGATATCACATATAGCTAATAATTCTATAACATGCTTCTATATGTTGATAATACCTTTTCTATTGAAAATATTCACATTTATCAACATTTATATTTAAATTATTTCATAGATGGACATTGACGACATATTATATCAATTTTTTACATGTTGTAAATAATTATAATGGTAATAATAATGAAGTAAATATTTATTAATACTGAACACTTTGAAGGATGATTATGGTGAATTTGACAATTGAACATAAGGTTGTTAGTGTACCAAGTAAAGGTGTTAGTATAAGTTTAGTTTTGAGCAATAATTTCGAAGATGAGAAACACAATGGATCTTGGAATTGAGTTGTGAAATATATTTTAAATTGAAAAAATGTGGTTTATCTATTTCTATATAAAGAATATGTCATTGGAGATAACTTTGGTGATCCATATCGAGGTAAATATTTTTTTGAAAAGTTTCTATTAATAAAAAATGTGATAAATTGCATACCAAAAAAGAAAAACTGATTGAGAGAATGATGTATCTATATAATAGATTATTTTATGAATTGTATTATGATTATTTGAATAAACTATAGTACAGAAGTCCTTCCCTGATTTTTGAATAATTCTGAATCTTTTATTTCTATGAAGAAGATGAGAAAAAAAGATATTAACATTGATCCCAAGTATATTATATGAGGAAAAAAATATTGAACATGGATATAGTTTAAAGAAGGTAGAGTTTGAATTTATAATTAACTTTATAAGAGATATATCAATGTATTAAATAATACTTCTTAAGTATTTTAAATGTTATTAAAAATATTCTTATGATATTTTTATAAGTATATTTTTATTTTTCATGTATGTTTATCCTTTCATGAGGTGTTTTATATTGGTTGTGGTTTCCCTATGATGATTTCAAAATTTTCTATGTTTATTCTAAAAAATTCTAGAATTTTTAGTTTAAGTATAAATTTTAATAAAGGTAGGTAATATTAATATTTTTCTCATACTAGAAAATGGTCTTATTTTGAAGTCGAGGAATATATAATTTTTTTCTAACATATATATGTAAGCCTTTGTATAATGAACAATTATAAATTAAAAAAATTAAAGAACCTAATCAAATATATATTATTCTACGTGGAAATTTTTTTGAGTTCCATATATTTTTCATAGGGAATTAAAACTTTTTTAGATCACAAAGAAACATTTTTTAAGTAATTATATTTCTAAATATATACATTGAGGTGAATCAATGATTTGTAAAATGGATGGTTTCTATATTATTTATTTGAAACATATGAAATATAATCTTCTGTTAGATAAGTATTGAATGGAGAATAATTATTTTTATAACATATTTAAGATATGAATATATTTTCCTTATGTTCCATTGGAACTTTTCCAAGGTTCATAATAAAAAGTTCCACCTTGAAAACTTTATGTAAGTACTTGATCTCAAACTATGATTCATATGAAATTATGATTATATGTATGATTTTACTATTTGATAAATGTCAGTATCATGTTGGTTTATTGGTAGTTATCTATAAATATATAATCAAAAAATTATAGAATACAATATTGAATGGAATAAAAGGGGCGATTCTAAGTCAATTTTTCAAGTTTATTATATTAAACATGGATGATTAATTCATGATTCAAGATGAGTTTTATGTGGAATTATAGTGTAATTGTTTACATGTCATGAATGTAGTTATCCATTCATTAATATATTTTGTATCAATTGGACACAAGTCAAATATATTATTATTGAAGAAACCACATTAGGGCGAGAGTGACATACATCAGAATATAATGATGAAAAATCCTTAAGATAAATCCATAAAAAATGTCACACTATAAATTTTAAATTTAATTTAAAAATTTTATAGTAATATATTTCCTAGAACAACTAGTGATATTTTAGGGATACCATTCTTATATCAAAATTATTAATTCCTTGATAATATTCCTCCATATATAGTAATCAATATTCTTATTTTCATAATGATTTATCATTTGTTGTGCTATAGGTTTCTCAATAATTGTCTAAGGAATGTTTCTATGTAAATTTAGGGAGATCATTGATATAATATGTGAATACTTTTATATAATTTAATTACATTACCTATCATCAATTTTAAGGATTTTATATGTTTAAAATATAGGAGAATTTAAACGAAAAATGTTATAATTATATAATCCATGTAGTTTTTTAATATATCGGATGATTAAAATAAGTAAAAATATTTGTAACTAGTTAATGTTATAACTAATTTAATCCTTTTTTGTGGGAAAAAATATGGGACACAACTCTACATTAAATGGTTGATCTGGACCACTAAATAAGAAGTGGGGAAGATAAAAACAAACTTTAATATACTTATATCACATGGTTCCATTGATGATCCCATCCTATAATATACTATATCATTATTTATTCTAATATTTGAGGCTATCAAATTGATTATTTAATTTTGAGAAATGGAATCCTAGATGCCTCCATACAATCATGACAAATAACCTTCAACAAAAAAATTTCTTCTATAAATTCTATAAGCTCTTCAAGAATGTTCTTTAACTCTGTCACTTCATTAAAATCATATACACAAGTAATAATAACCTAAAAATTTGGCTTCCTCTCTACCCAACCAATGAAAATTAATATAAATAGAGCAACAAATTATGTATTTATTATTATTCTATACATTCTGTATTTGATATATCTTCTTTTGAGAGAGGTTTTATTTCTATTTTTGACACAACCTAGTAGATCTTGGATTCATAGTGGACATAATCTTTACAAACACAAATGAATCCTTATTCCTCTTTTCCGTTCATTTCATTGTAAATATTCTCCATTTATCAAATGATGGATTTCATTCATTTAATAGGATAAATATCTCTCGTTATAAAATTTTTTTAAATTTGGAGAATGAGGAAGTGTTTTAATTCCAAATGTAAAAAGGAGCTATTATAAGATATAAACATCATGAAACACCTATTTTCTATACTTGTATCTCAAAATATCTCTATTGTTGATGGTTTTTTAAAAAAATAACTCAAATTCCAATTTTAACTTCATCTTATTCTTTCTCATTTTTATTGGATTAGAAGAACTAATCGTGATCCTTCAATTACCTTTCAGATCTCATGATTATATTATCATTGAACCATCCACGAGTTCAATTTACATCAAACTAGTTTTATAAAATCAAGTCTCATAAAAATATCATTGTATAAGAACATAATATTTTGATTATTATTTAGTACATATGGCTCAATATTTTTCTCATGATATCACAATTAAAAGTACACACATTAAACAAATATCATAGTTGTATTCATGATTAAAAAACAAATATATTTGTTTTTTTGGATTCCATTATTTTTTTATGTTTTCATGAAATCTAGAAGTATTCTCATATCATAACTCATAATATAATTTCAAAACATCAATATCTTTATCAATGGAACACTTAAATAACCTTGTATCAAAAACATGTAGTCCATGATAAATAGGATCCTATGGATTAATGGTCCTTAATTTTCATTACTCTAATAAATGAGGAATGAACATAATTTTCATCAATGAATATATACAGTGGTTATATCCCTTAAATATTCCTCAAAAGTGTCTTATATCATGATTTAAATAGGTATCAGGATTGTATGACTTAAGAATATTTTTATGTTATTTTTTTCTATGGAATCTAGGAATCTTGAAATATATAATTTTTATACTATCCATATTAGAAATTTGGTTATGTGTCATTTAGCATTGCATATGCAAGATCGTTAATGTAATATTATCATACGGTGGTTCTTTACAAATTGAAATTTAGATATGGGGTGTTCAAATTCACTTATGCAGTTCGATGTTGTATATGTCATAATTAATACAATATATATGGATACATTCTAAGAATTTGGATCTATGGATCTTCCATCACATATGGGGTTCTATAATTTACAAACATTGAATATTTTGTGAAAATAAATTTTAGTTATTCTATAGAAACCCTATACATGACACATTTAGCAACGTCACTGGATTTAGTTGGGTAGAATTTTCATATGTGACAATTTCTATTAACATCCCTTTGATTATATGAATCATATACATATTTTTTTCACATACAATGATTCCCATGAATGGTCTAAATTACCTTATCTAGATCTTCATGTAAGTAGTTTTATTATTTTCGGATTTCAGCTACATGTATTCTATTATTAGGAATATTTTATAGATTTTATTAATTTAAAATCAATGTGGATTCAGTCTATCTCTAACTATTATCAGTTTTTCATAAAAAACTCATAACACCTTTGGGAAATTTTGTTATATCTTACAAACTTTTTCATGATTCTCTATCACTAATTAAAAACATAAATCACATATTTTAGATATTTCATGGCAACTAATGCTATCAATATTTTAGCATCAGGTCAACCTACATCAATGTGTATTCTAGCATGGTTTTAAGTGTTCTTTATGAGAAGTTATATAGGGATGGATTCTCCATCTTTATTATTCATCCATTCTATACATTGAATATTTTTATCTTTAAGTAAAAAACATATCAATGATTTTTTTGTCCATAAGAGACTATTAGAGAGATCCTCCATTCATATTTTCATCATTCAAACTATTCAAAACAATTATTATCCACAGTCATCACTTATCATGGATATTAGTAACAACTCCTCAATCATCTTATGTATATGATTTCGCATTAATCTATCCAGTAATGTATTTAAGGATAAAAAATTGTTTTACTGTACCATTTAAGAACATGAGAAAAAATTTATATTTTTAAAGGTTTTAAACTACACCAATAATTACTTAGAAGATATAGGAACCTCCTCCTTCTAACAATAACTAGATACTTCAATCTAATAACCAATAATGAAATTTCCATATGATATTTATTGTGACAACTTTATCATGTGGAAAAAAGAATAATCATCGACCCAATGGAACATCAAACCATGACATGGTATTTTTTATCAATTAAAAATATACCCCAACACTCAATGTCATTCTACACCCCCTAATTGAAAAACAATTAACATGGGAAGTAAATATCTCTCACCTTTAATTGTGGGGTTCTCTAAACCACTTAGAATACTATGAATTCACTACATGGTAATATAATATTGTTAGAGAAATAATGAACCATATAATTCTTATCTATTATTCATTAATAATCTCTGTATGTTTTCATTTGGAAAAGTAGTGTAGAAAATAAGAGTTCCTAACCAATAAACATCATATATCAATTACATTTCACAATATAGTGCCACCCAAAGTATTCCCTTTTCAGGGGATGTATGTATAAGATATTCAATTCCATTTTTTATCCATTAGTTACTAATAAAAATAATAATAAATTTAAATAATAATTAATGATATTGAAAAAATTTAGATAAATAATCCCCATTAATTATTATAATAAGTAAAAATAATATAAATTCCATAATGGATGGTAGTATAACATATACATTAGTAATTTCGGGCCTTCCTAGATTTCAATAAATTTTGAATATAAGAAACCTATAAAATCATTACATTTACCTATTTCTCTCCCTCATATTGTGCACTCTAAAATTTACAAACATGATAATTATCTTCCATAATTAGGCTCTATTAAATTATGAAAATAATTTTTGAATGAAACTAATTTAAAAATACTAACAATTAAACGTATAGAACACCCTGATATTCATCTTCCAATTAATTATAAATAGCACATCCCTCCTACATAATTCAAATTTCATCTATAACATTGGATAAAAAACAATTTTTATTTGGTAATAAGGGGATATACCACTTATTCTAATTTTTAGCACGGGTTATAAGACATGATTCTCAACCCAAATTAATTTCTACTTGAACCTAAGGTGTCTCCCATTATTCCTGATAACATTATGCACTTTTCATACCTATGATTCATTGAAAAAATATTGTATTTATTTTATTCTTTTCCTTATTATTAACTGATGAATATTTATTTATTAATGAAAAGGTGTATATTAATTCTTTTTAGTTTTTAGTTATCTTCTATAATTTTCAAACAAATCATACCAAATAAAAATAAATTGCTTCTTGGAATATTGAAACTCATTCAATAGATAATCCTTTTTCATTGAAATATATTTTAAATTTAAACCCATTTTTTCAATCCCATTATTACTTTCCCACTTATATTTAACTATTAATACAATTATACATTTTATGGGAGTGTTTCTATGAAGTTTAAAAAATCCAAAAATAGATTCATGATCGTTTTCATTATCCTTTTTGGGTATCCTATCATCTTAATTATAAGGTGTGCCAACCAAAAAAACATTCATAGATCTATCTCTATGATTTATTCTTTTTTCATAAAATTTATCTTATATACCACATCCTTTAAGGCTTGGTTTCAAATTAATCCGATATAGAGGGGATCGTCCACCAATATATATTATGATCAGAACCTCCTCTTCTTGAGATGGGTAGGATGGTTTATATTTTATCCGTTTATGTATAGTATGAATCCTATTGAGGGGATAATCCACTAATATATATTATGATTCTTGATGATTCTCCATCATAATTTTCTAGTTTTCCTCTAATGAGGGTGGTGGAATTCTATATTTATTTGTGTATGCGTAATTATCCAATAACTATTCCTTCCTATCATATGGTTACATCTTAGCTGATGAATTGAAATAATTAGTTGGATAATTTTTTGTCAAAATCCTTAATTTGAACAAATATCCTACCATGGGCAATGACTATTATTATTTCTAAGAAGGAAAATGTGACTCTTCTCTTGTGTGTTCACTAGTAGAGGGTGAATGAGGGTACGATCAAGAACAAATACATGTTTCCCATTATTGATGATTAGTTTGATCATTTGAATGGGGGAGTTGTTTTCTAGTATTGATCATCAATCAGGTTACCACAATCATTGTATAAAGGAGTATAATATCCCAAAGATCATTTTTAGAGAATTTATAAACAATATGAGTTTATTTTTATGCTACTGACAATGGACAATTGTTGTATTCTTTTTAATGATAAAATTAATATAATATTTCACCATTAAAATGATATATAGATTGTAGTATTTTTGCTCGATGACATGGTAAATCAAAAATTAAGTTAGATCATGTGATTAATTTGATAGATCTTTTAGAAATATTGTAATATAAATAAATTTATACAATTATATTGAAGTTAAATAACTATATTTTGGAATTAAATATATTGAAGTATGTGGTATAAAAACAGTGAATCTCATTTGACCATAAAAAGTAGAATGTTTTCATTTCATTGTAAGAATTGAATAAAGCATTTTAAATTCAAAGATTCATTTTCATAGCATATTGTCATCACTAATTTATAAAAGATTTATCTAAGTTAGATTCTCAATTTACTTCTATCACTCTGAATGGAGTGATGTTTTCTTCAATTAGAAATATTATACCACCATCAAATAGTGAAAATTTAATTACATAAATTTTCTATTTATTATTTTTTGGTATTTTATAGATTATTTTTTTATAATAGGCGCTGATAAGTCATGCAATTATATGGACCATTGTGCCTGGAATAAATGTTTCAAATGTATAAAAAAAATTAGTTAGCAAGTTTGTGAATTTTTTATAAGAAGGTATTTTAACCTCAAAATGTGGGAAAGGATCTAAAATCCAATGATACTATTTAGTTCAAAATGATGGTATTACCATATTTTCAGCTTAACCTCAAACGATGTGGTTCACATGGGGAAACGTTATCACTACTGTGGAAATGAATAAAATAATTAAACAAATCATTTTATTTCATTTTTTTGTTGAAGTGGCTGACACTTATATAAATAAACTATTATCTTATAATTCTAGGGTTATCCTCAAAACCCAAAACCATAGTAGATTCATTAGAGAGGTAATTAGATGATCTATCTCAAATAAATGTAAAACATATCATAGATCAATGACCAGTATGCAATGGAATTGAAGGATCTCTCTAAAGACTATAACACATTATTTCATTGTACTACCGATCAACCTGAATCGATGTTTGAAATTTTTTTGATTGTATTATTTCCTCATTCATAATTTCTATAATGAACATGAATCAATTGACCAAAATATTGATTCATGAATCTATCATTCTATGGGGTGGGATAAATTAATCTGGTTTTTGAATAATTAATTCGTCATTGTTGATATATCATTATTATTCTCTTGGAAACATATCAAGATCGAAATAGACATCAATAAAGCTTTATTCCTCTTAATTATTCATATTCTTTTCTCCCTTCATTCTTCATGAACCACAGGAATTCATTATTTGGTTTTCTGTTTGAAATATCCTGATAAATAAATTGTTTCAAAGACGTTTCAGGGAACAAAAACATGAAATAGTAGATATGGAATCAAAATAACATAATAGTTTTGTGACAACGGTAGGTGTGATGGATCAGGTGTATTTGGATACCAAATTTTGTGTTCTTTGGAGATAAACAAATAACGATGTACAAATCCATTTTCCAAGTTGATCTAATGGAAAAAACATGTTTTTCAATGATAGCGGGTCTTGTATGGGATGATTCCTTGATTTTCTTGACAAAGAATTCACTGGATCGATAGTCATAGGAAAATGAATAATCTAAATTTCCATAAATATAATTCTGAACAATTCTATATTAACGAGTGTGTAAACCGGAGCTAGATTTCTTTTGGGACCCCATTATAGTGGAAAGCGTTTTGGAGAAAGTTATGTATCACACGGTATGTGAAACCTATCACATGGTGTATAGTCTCTCTATTGATTCTCGGTGTGTACCTCAGAGGGTACACAGAAATGAGTTGAAGTACATGGGTTAGATCATTTTATGTACACTCTTACATGTACATGTCCTGGTCAAGTACAATGGATAATAAGCATAGAGGTATGTGGTAGAATCCCTATATAGGGACATAGTAAAAGCCATGTATGGGTACATTGTTTGAAAAAATGTCCAAGTGACATGCTATGTACTTAAACACATAAAAACACAAGGCAATGACATGATTTGTTTACATGAGCAGGACTCGGGGTTAAAGGACATGGTGTGTACCCTATATACATGTTTTTTACTTCCATAAAGATGGTTAGGATCCCTCTTCTTATATGTCCTGTACATTTTTAGTTAGTGGGTGATCCCCTTATTGTATCCCTGAGAGATGGTATGTAATCACCTCATACTCCTAGAATAGTGATCTCATCAGAAGGAATTCATGGATAGATATGTGGGAATCCTTACATGAGGTTTGGAGTGAGATACGATATTTATCTTCTTTTAATATGTCGGTTTTTTGGTATCACCATGACCAACACTGCGTGGGCACTGGCCCACTACATAGTGGGTTAATCTAAATTTAGTTTTTGGTATAACCTATGACCTTGGGTGCGATCCTTATATATGATCCATATTACTTCAGACTATCATTGTGTACTTATATTGTTGATAACTGACGATCACTACCTCTTATATATATTTCATCTGGTTTATCAGACTTAGGAGCTTGTTCTCCTAATTGAGTGTTATGTGGATTCATCAATCTGGAATCAGAGGACAACATACATCATTTTTTAATTTCCTTTAGATTGTGTCTCTTTGTTGATTATATCAGAATAATCTTTTTATACATGATGTAGACATATATGGGTATATAAATCAAAATATTTCCATTGATATATTCTTTTGTTTTCCAGGTGACTCAATGGGTATTGTTATACTCACGCATTCACATGATTTTCCCACACATGTTGCATCTTATGCTGATGATTTACCTTTTGAAATATTCCTCAATAGACCAAGACCAGTCGATGTACAATGAGACCAGACAGACCAAGGTGTGTTCCTCTAGTTACCACTTAATAGTCCCTTTATATTTAGGTTGGACATGTCTTCAATCTTTTTTCATGGTCTTTTATTTTTCCATATTTACATTCGTTTACTTCATGTCATACACTATTTGTGGGATTCTGTTGTATTCATTCATGGTTTCTAAGTGGTTTTTACATTTCATCATTGTATTGGCATAGATTTGTGTGTGTGTGTGTGTATATAGGAACTTAGACTAAGTCCTACCTTGTTAGTGACATTTCTACACTACACTAGTTGCTAGCCCGTGACCTATTGAAGGAGGGCTTGGGGAGTCATGACAATATCCCCACTGCTGTGGGTCATGATAGTGTTTTCTCATAGAGGTTGGTTCTAATTTTTCAATAGAATATGCGATATTTTTTTAGGGAACTAGTTTTAAGTGTTTTGAGTTTATATATTAGGACATGGATGCTAGTGTTGGTGTAGTGGATGATGTATCTATACTCCAAGACTCTCATCACCATAATTTAAACACATTATATGTGAACACAAGTTATAGGGAAAAAAGTACATGAATAATATATTAATTGGTTTTGGTCTCCATATCCATCTTGGATCATATATAAAAATATACTGATTCCCCATCATATATCCGGTTTGTTTTAGTATTCCTCCAAGCTGTATGCCGTCTAGGAATTAGTATCATGATCATGATGATAATTCTACTAGTGATGTGGCATAGATACACTGACTAGTTACAAGGATGCTACCTCTAGGTTGTGTCCAATTTATACCCCAACCTATAGAGGAGAACATTGAATCGACAATACAAGAATATGAGTTTCACAGGTTGATCACACATCTTCTTTTTCAGGTTAAGAGACCCATCAGGTTTCAAGGGGTGCCTCACCCACATATAGTTGAGTACTATCATGAGTTGGTTAATATAGTTATTAATCGGTTAAGTACACTATATAATCAGATGGTGGTACTAGTAGTGATAAAACTCCATAAATTAGTAGAACGGTGTTGGGGTTTGGTGACCTAGTCTTATGACGATGTGACTCATGCATGGGCATAGTTTTAAATCCTATTCAATGTGGATTTCTCTCCATCTATGTTAAGGGAAATATATATCCAAGAGCTTCAGAAACTACATATGTGAAGCGTGACAATATATAGGTATTCATCATGGTTTACCAACATATATAGGTAAATGATTGATATCATTAATGACATGTTCATTAGAAAATTGGACATCAAAAAACATATGGGTAGAGACATCCATTATTGTGTTACACCTCTACAAATTCCTGCATATGATGGGGTGATAGATTGAGATTTTTGTGTTGAATGTTTTTTGGATGAGTAAATACATCTAATGGTTTTCATTAGTTGGTCCATGGGAGTAGTGAACTCGGTAGTAGAGATGATACAATATTCATAGAGACATAGGTGCATGATACTTTTCATTAGAAGGCCATTGAATGTATTATTTGGAGTTCATGTCTTGTAAGGTGGGACTTTTCACCCCATAAAGAGGTAGTTGTACTTATGCGACAAAAGGGGGAGCCATTTTTTATATTTTATGACCCACCACACCACTAATAGTGTTACCATGGATATGCTGCCGAGGAATGGTATAAGTAGGACCCAGAAAGTTTTTATGGTGGAAGACAAGGTAGATGAGTTCGGAGAGTAGTAGGATGTGGTGTACACATTGATATATTACCTCCACTACCCCCCATGTGATTCAATCCAGGCTCAGAAGGGTGGAGGATTAGGGTAGGGACATATATCGTTGGTTGATGCTAATGAAAACCTTGGTCCTAGAATGATTCGAGGTACACTCTATACCTTTTGACCCAAGCTTTTGTACTAATTGAAACAAGTATTAGTCATTATATTCTTATTTTATACACTTTACGAGACATAGATATTCTTTTTGAGCCATTTGATTAACCATTTAACTTGGAGACTCCTTCTAGATATGACTCAACAATCACACACTTATGCCGACATTGTGACCCAACTCATGGATGCGAGAATATCTATTGGTATATCTCCATAGAAGCAATTATTCCTTAATATTTCATGTTTCTATGGACAGTGTATTTAAATTTCATGCATATATTTATTATTTTAGGAGGATTATATGGTGTGTCCTCCAAAATGGAACCATGTTCCCCTTTTTCTGAGAAATGAAACCCATGTAAGAAAATATGGTATCTTGCATACAAGGGTAAATACAATTTCTCAATAGTTTGATAGTCAATCCTTATTACAGTGAATGTTATGAGTTAATTTTTCTTATAATGGTGGGTGTGTATGATGGTGTCACCCCTGAGGAAGTTCCAGGTTTACCTATCTATCATGATATAGACATATACATTGATATAGACCTCAGTATTACACCAAAATCCATGCCATCATATCATATGGTTCTTTTAGAGAATCACAAGATTATTGTATAGTTGGAGGACATTCAGAAGAATAAATTGGATAAACCTAGTGTTTCACCTAGGGATCCCCATTTTTTCACGAAGAGGGTGGAAGAGAGCATGAGGTTGTGGGTGGAATACGAACACTTGAACTATTTGACCATGAAAACCAAATATTCACCACCGAGTATTCATGATCCATTTGATCATTTCATACTAGAATAATGATTATAAAAGGTTGACCTCATGTTAGGTTTTCACTAGTTGCGAGTATGGGATGAGGATATATCAAATATGTCGTTCAAATATCATTATGACCACCATGAGTACATGGTGATTCAAATTGGTTTAATGAATGCCTATGTTGTGTTCAAGGGACTGTTAAACTAAATCAGTCAGTTATTCCTAGACCGGTTCAAAGTAGTCTTCGTAGATGATTTCCTTGTGTACTCAACATTTCTGGAGTATCATGTTATACAGTCAAGGATTATTTTGTACGTAATCTGAAAGAACTATCTTTATGGAAATCCCTTTAAATTCCATCTCTATATCCATGTGGTCACCTTTATGGGACATGTTTTCTCAAAAAAATTGTGTGGCGGTGGACCTAGACAAGATTGAGGTGGTGTTATCTCGGGATACACCCAATATTGTGAGGGATGTGTGGGTATTACATGTATTAGAATGCTATTACTAGAGATTAATACTATATTTATCTAGGATATAAACACCCATGATATCTTTGAACTAAAATTGGCATCCCTTCGATTGAGCTGAGATGTGCCTACATGAGATTGAATAGTCAAGGAACAAATAGATGATCACTCCCATATTGATATTTCCATAGGAGGGTGTTGAGTATTTATTATTATATGACACATCAGTCCCCATGATTGGTTTTGTTCTAATGGATATGTAAGTGTTTATTATCTATGGTTCATGTCAGCTGATAGCACATGAGAAGAATTATATGACCCAAGATATTGAGTTAGCAATGGTAGTCTTGACTCTAAAATGTTACGACACTACCTCATGGGTGAGTGGTTTATCATTTATTATGATCATTAGAGTCTTAATTAAATCATCCATAATACGGTTCTTAACTATAAACATAGGTGATGTCCATAGTTCCTCCAGTTTTATGACATTGAAATTGACTATTCTATTAAAAAGTGGAACATAGTAGTATATTCTCTCATTAGACGATATGTTTTCAATTGTTGAATTAGGTTTCAGAGAATTTTTCCTTATTTAAATTATCTTTTATGGATAGATATAGATCATCATAGCTTTAGTAAATGGTGTTCACTACTCTTATATATCAACGATTCAGGGAAGCATAACATGGGGATATCAATTGTGAGACTTACATACTCAGATATCCACTGAACATCTTCTTGATGTATTTTCTAATTGTGGGAAGAATTTTGTTCTTTTCAGAGGATATATGTTTATACCAGTGATGTTATGGGATTAGCTTTTGAGAGGGTCTCATTTGCCTCCTTTGGTGGTACATCCTACTATGGAAAATATTTAAAAGGACCTCCTATGAAAGTTTTGGTTTCCTGGGATGATGAGGAGAATGGAAGGATTTGTCTCATAATACCTTACTTGTAAGAAAGTGAAGGCTGATCCCCATGTTTCATCATGTTTATCTCATCCCCTAACGGTGCCAGAATAGATGTGGGATGGTGTATCCATTGAACTCATGGGGGGATTACCATATTCGTCTGGGTGACACAATTCCATCTCGGTGTTCATATAAGAACTCACCACGTCGAATCACTTTCACAGCTATTATGGAGTAGAGTTTAATATAGATAATGGGATACCTATACATTTAGAAGATAGTATGCCTCCATTGACTTCCATAAATGATCATTTCTGATAGTGATGCTAGATTCACATCATGGCTATAGAAGGGATTGTAGAATGTGTTTCAGACTCAGTTACTCTTGAGAACAATATTTCAACCTCTAACTAACATCCAAAAAGAGAATACCATTAAGGTTATAGATGACATGATGTTATATTGAATGTTAAAATTTGTCCACTGTTGGGATTATAAAAAACCACAAGTTTATTTTTCATACAAAAGGATTTACCATTGATATGGAACTATTTGAGCCTTATTATGGGACACACTGTATGTAACTACATTTATGGACATAACATGGAGTTTTGACACTCATGGGCCTAGAGTGGGAGTAAGTGACTACCGAGAAGGTGCATATTATCTAGGAGTGGATGTGGACTACAAATATCCATCCAAAATATTATGTTTACTGACGAAAGAGGTATTTTGAGTTAGAGGAAGGATACCTTGTGTTCATATAGGTTGCACCTAGATTTGGATTACTGATATTTTTGCAGGGTTTAAATCTATCTTTTTTTATTCATTATCCAATTCCAAAAACATAATAGAGTGGGTGATGTCACATAACACTTAGATCTACATCTAAAGTTAGTATAGTTACACTATGTCTTCCATTTATCATATATGAGGTGGAACATACATGAAAAATCGTTTGTAATTGAATGGGGTGAGTTGGGCATTGAGGATTTTGTTTCATTTGATGGGTACCTAGTATATATTGAGTATTGACCAGATATGGTCCTTTTTGGGTGATCAATTCCTTTAGTACTTGTCTTATGATCACACATGAAACTCTAGAGGAGCCTAAGGGAGTGGGGGATCATATTCATGCTCAGTACCCACATCTATTGGTATAACCCTTGGGTTGGAATTATAGGGATGCAAAGCCACAAAGTAGGGAAAATGTAATTACTCATATTTAAAAATATTATTTTTATAAATTTTATGGATTATTTTTTGGAGTAGGTGATGAGATGGAATGTGATTATGAGGCCCAATGTGGCTAGATAAAATGATTTCAATATAATAAAGATATTAATTATTAGGGACAGTAAGATTTCCTAAAAAATCTTAATATATTATAAACAAGATATCAGATAAGAAATCTAAGGGCACTATTGAGTTCATAAAAATGGTTTTACCCTTTATGGGACCTAAACTTGGTAGATGTGGGTCGTTTGAGAAAAATTAATCACTGGTCTGGAAATGAATGAAATATATAGATAAAATATTTTATTAATTTTTTATTAATTCATTGAATAATGTTTATTTTAACAGATTATTATGTTTGGATTATAGTATAAGCATCTTAACCTTAGAACTTTTGGAGATCCATTTAAGAGAGAATTGGAGGATCTCTCCTAGATGAACATCATATAGATTGTAGATGTATAGTTGACATGCTACTAAGTTGAATGATCTCACCAATGAAAATGATACCAGTTCATTATTTATTACTAATCTATCTAAATCAAGGTATGATGTTTTTTTTTGATGGGACACTTTCTCCATTGAAAATTTATATAAAGAACATGAACCAATCAACCAATGTATTGATTCACAGATTGATTATCTTGTGGGATTGTATAGATTATGGTTATTGTCATAGATTTACATTTATTTTACTAATTATTTATTTTTATTAACATGGAAGCAGATTGTTATCAACATGATAAATTATTTATGTTTGTTTCTCTTTATTTTTCTTACGCTTCACTCCTTAGATTCTTCATTCATTGCGATTATTATTCTCTTTGGAAGTGGTTAGACAAATCCCAATAAGTTGATTGTTGTGCACTATTTCTTAGCATAGAAATCCAAAATCATAGACCCGTGATCGGTATGACATGAATGTTCAGTGATGATGGGAGTAGTGACAGATCAGATGGGTATCGATACACTATTTTTTTTCTTTGGTATGAAATTTAAAACGATGTGTTAATATTTTTTTCTATGTGGATCAATTGGTCAAATCTTGTAAGTTGATGATGTCGAGGGTCAGAGAGATGAATCCTTGATTTTCCCAAAATGGATGTCACCGGATTGATGACCATAGGTTATGGAATGATTTTTGATTTCAAATATATAATAATAATGATTAAACGTTATGAGTATTAACTCATGGTCAGATATCATCAGTGTTATCAGACTCAGGAGTGTGTTCTCCCAATCGATTGTTATGTAAAATCATCATGGTGGAATAAAGTTCGGAATACTATAGATATGACAAACCGTTAGGCTATGTTTCTCAGTTGAGTATATTAATATATTATTGTAATCTGTGGTGTATACATGTAACAATATAGAGAGAAGTGTATTTCAATAGTTATATGATTTTACATTTTCGTATTTCTCAGTTTGATTTTTATACTCATCCCTACATAGTAATTTCCCACGTTTGTCATTTCTTGTGAATATGATCAAAATTTTGATACAGTCATTGATAGAATAGGGCCATTTGGTTATGATATAGATAAGATATACCAAGTTTTCTTCATTTGGTACCTACACCACAATCTCTTTACTTTTAGGTTGGACTTGTTATCATAATTATTCAATGGGATTATATTTGGCCATGTATAAATTGATTTATATCATGTTGTACTATGGTAATTATATAAATATGTATTTGTTCATGATTCTTCAGTTTATTTTAAATTTAACCACTTTATAGGCCTGGACATATTTGATTTTGTATAAGAACATTGGATATTCCAACCTTGTTAAGGATATTCCTACTCAGTGCTAGTCTACAACCCCAAAACATTTATAGAAAGGCTTGTTGAGTCACATCATTTTCCCCACTATGATGGTTTGTAGAGACAATTGACATTTTAATAAAACTTCATTGATTATTCCAAAATCTGGGTATGCCTATGTAGTATTTCATGTTGCGCCAAGTTCAATTCTGTGTTGTGTTCTCATGTAGGGTTATTGTGTGGTGAATTATAGATCTTATCATATTCATTCTCATGAGAATAACTATCCCACCCATTTTCTTAAACTCATATTTGTGATTCATTCTCTTAATATTTTTTTGGGAATTCTATTTTTGAGAATGTTTTACCCTCTATTCAGACCACAAAATCTAGAGTCATGTATTTTTGTAAAAATATTTGAATATTCCATACAGGTGATGGGTAGACTAACTATAGTATTATGAAATTGAAACTACCTATGCACATAGTAAGGTGAATTATATTTCTAATTTACTAGGAATGAAACAAGCAACCCATTCTAAAAAATAATCCTCCAAATATTGGATTTGGATGGCTATCATCTATCATATAAATTTAGGAGTTTTAGGGGATGAGACTGAAAGTATTTTTTAGTGTTAATTTTAAATAATCTCATCTCTATAGTATTATCTAAGAAATGTATCATAATGTTATGTTATTAAGAACTATAAATTCTATATATTGTATAGATGTCACTAGTGAATTATCTTTACTAGGGAGGGTAATCATTGATTTATGAACTATTATGTTTTTTAGTTCACCTATGAAAAAGTTTATATTGGGGGATTGTAATCATTCCTAGTGACTAATAAACAAATGAATAAAGGAAGGTCTTCCATGATATAGGGTGTTTATTCGGGTGTTTGGGAAGGAAATGGGACAGTGTGTTTTTTGGCCTTGGGTTATACTTGTAATTACATGATGACCGAGCAACATAGAAATTAAGGTTTACTTTAACCAAATCATGGGTTCTAATGGATGTGTTATGAGTTATCGATGGTCATCATGCTCAGGATACAACATACCTTCAAAAGAATAAATTTTATATGGTGGTGATTGAATTGTTGAAAAATTCATCTCTCATTATCCCCATTGGTGAGACCACAAATGATGAGGAATTAAGATATATGTATGTTTATCAAATCAAAAAATTTCATAAATTTATAGCTAAAAAAGTTTTTGATAAAGATCACTTATTCACTTTTCTTTTTCTAGGAATCCTCTATGATAAAATGGGATCCCGGATAATGTATAGAAAGGCAAACCATCCTAAGAGTGATGGTCAAATGGAATATGCTATATTGACTCCTGGGGACACATTTTGTGTATATTGCTCTATATTTGGGGGAGTGTGGGATTCAAATTTGGTAAAAGATACATCCTTTCCTAAAAATAGTTACCAGTCATATATTTAGATGGAAATGTTTGAGAACTTGTATAGAAGACCTTATAAATATATTTTTTTCAATTATTAGAGAATAGTTACATTTTGGACATAGAATGATCCATGAGATGGCCGATATGTTCCAGATGATTTTTTATAGAAATATAATTTTATAGAGCTAATATATTTTTTTATGAAAATCGTAATCAATTCAATTTATAGTTAATTTTTGGAGACCATGTTTTTTTAAATATTCACCTATTTTTGTTTATCTACATCATAGAAAATGAATGAAGTTAACACCTAGACATGTTAGTCAATTTAAGATTATTGGGCAGATTGGAAACATAGAATAATATTTTTTCCCACAATTTATGAAATATATCCATGAAATGATTCATTTATCATGGATATAAAACTATATTCTACACCCATCTCATGTTCTGGGTTTTCAGTTCCTCGATGTGGATCCTAGAGTGTCAATTAAAGAGTATCTAACTCAGATTATCAATTCCTAGATGAATGTTCTTCACGTAATTTCTAGAAACATTGCATGATTTTTATGGAAACATGGATATTATTTTCATGATTATTTTATTGCGAGGAAATTATTAGAGAGCAATATCCTTATCTCTTTGTGGAATGGTCTTCATTGTAGGATTTTTGAGGGTATAAATCTTTTATACTATTGAGAATTGTAAAATATTGAAACCCATATTCATGAACATACAACCCTTTTTATCTTCATTTTTATGGATTATTTCTGAAGTTAGTTTGAGCTAATTTATTATTAATTTGTATTTTTTGAGCCTCTACATGTTTGGTATAAGATTAGATAAAATAGTGTTGGTCAACTAGGAATATTATGTGCCTTGTGTTTCATTCCTAATGGACGGTTCATCATTTGCCACATATTTAGTACAAACCAACTAGTCTACCTCTAAAACAATGAATCATGAGGTAGTGGTTTCAGGATTGGTTGGATCCTACTCTGTAAAATCATGAAACCAATATTTTTAGCTATACTTGTATCCTAGAAGGGGATGTATGGTTTATCAAACTATGAATCCAAACTATGAAATGTTAATTAAATATTAATTTTTTATATTTTAATACTTAAAACTATATTTTTCAGTCATTATTTTTCACTTGGAAAGATGTATTTTTTAAGGAGACCCTTCAAAGAGATTTTGGGATTACATGCCTCTCGGTGATAGATTTCTACAGTTATTTTATTATTGGATCTTGATCATCGATGGTATGTTCGTGATTATTATTGAAAATATATTTTTCTAATATATTTTCCATTATCATCTTTAATAGAATCATAGATTTGTAAGGTTTAATAAATGTTGATGGTTTGGAAATGATGAAATTTTATTTTTATAGAACAATCATGGAATTGTTATTTTTTACAAGATCTTTATTTATCATTGTATTTTCATTGAGAACAATTTAGTTATGTATTTTCACAATAATTTTTTATTGGTAATGAATTTAAGATTTTTACTTGATTATTTGAGTTCTATTATCATCCCTTGATTGTTCGAGACCTAAATCAACTTCTGTAACTCATGTTGGGTGTTGAGGATATTATGAATTTTGGTAGGTGTCTTCTTTGGGGAAATATTATCAATTGAATGAATTATTTCTTTGTTTATTTTAAATGAATTTCTAGTATATTTCAGAATCAAGATTTCAGTTCATCGATAACAGATTTCAAATGGAATAGTCTATTTTGAAACTAATTTATTATGGATTTTTTAATTAAGTGATGATTTACGAAAAATTGGATTTGAAATGAATGAATGATTTCTTGATTGATTTTGATAATGATTCTTGAGAAATAAAGGAATGATAATTTTTTTTTGATTTTGAACTAACAAGATTTTTTTAGTATGGAATGAATTATAGTATAAATCATTCATTGTTGTTTTTTGAATTAAAATTAATTGTTTTGATAAATTAACATAGGGGATAATTAAAATGATTTATTTAATAGTTTGAGACTCATTCAAATGGAAGAAATACCCTTATACGATTGATTAACTTAAAGATCATTAGAGGCAAGTTTGTTAAGAAGAGTATATTCCATCTCAAAAATATTAATTACCATGAAATGTAATAATGATAAAAATATAATAAATTATGATGAGGGAAAAGAGTTTATTATTTGTAGTGTACTCATATTCCCTGTAAGAGTGAGATCTAGGGATGTGTGCACACTAGGGGCCATATTTCACAATGATTGTGTGTAACCCTATTACACAGTCAAGCCGACCCCTGTGTGATATAAAAATAGTTGTATGATTTAAAAATTATTATTATAGTCAAATCTTTATGAAATGATTTACTCATGCATATTTTTAGAAAAATCTTATTCATACCTCATTTAAGAAAATTAATTTAACCCTATTTATTCATTCCAATAAATTCATTACAAAAGAATATTTTTTTTGTAAATTTTAAAGAGATTAAAAATCAATTTTTTCAAAATTTAGAAATGTTTATTTTTTATATGTATTTAAGTTAGAATACCTATGGATATCATATTAGGATAATTTTTCTCACATCCTACTTTTTTCATTCATATTTTTGTATATCTTCTTTTGTTGGGTCTAGGAAAATACAAATAAATAGTTTGAAGAATGTGGTATTCTTGATTAAAAATAATTTTGGTGTTTGAAATGAATAGTGAATAATGCATCCGACTTGTAACAAGAAGTTTTTGAGATAATGGTTATGATGGTTTATGAGGATAATTTGGTTGATGTACAATTTTAGAGTTTTATATCAGTCTACTTGTGGTGATTTTCTCTTTCCAAGAGTTTTATATACTGACTGTTTATTTATTATTATCTACCACATTATCTAATTTATTTTATATTATGATTAATTTTTTCCTCATGTTTTTACGTCTATGTGATGGTTATTTGATCATGGGGATGGGGAATTTCCATTAGGCTACTTTAGGATTGAATAAGGTACTATTTATGTAGGCTATTCAGTTATGTTTAGGACATTGGGAATATTATCATATACATAGAATTATAATATTGAATTATACCAAGGGTTCTTAATAATATTATATTATCCTATGGGTTCACTATGAAATGATGAATGATTGATTTCACATGCTACACATATGTAAAGAAATATTTCCTAATTTCATCAATAATCATAACCTGATATAACTATTCAAAATAAATGGGAATCAAAATATTTAATAAAATTCTATGAAAATACACTACAATCGGGATAATATAGAATATGGTATTTACAAAAAATAGATAGAGGGTTTACTGTAAACTTAATAATTTCAATCATAAATCAGCATATTTAATATAGGATAAGACTAATAAATTAATTAAATATAAAACAATGTTTCCAAAATGGAAATAATTACAAGGTAATTTATGTTAATTCACAGTGGATGGTTAGCGAAGAAAAAGCTAGTGATGGATCACTCTTCAGATAGAAAATAAAATATCAAAATACATATTGTGAAAGAAATTTAATTTTATCATTTGAACATTGTCCATGATCTAGATTAAAATAAGTCAATGGAAAAGGGGTAACATGAAAAAAAATATTTTTGACCATTAGGAATTAAGATTTAGAATTATTGAAATTGTTTTATCTTTTTAAAAGCTTCTATTTATGTTTATGTATTTTATAAAACATGTATATTAATAATTTATTTTAACAACATGAAAATTTTGAATGAATGTTTCATATATTTTTTTTAAATACGAGTTCACATGGATAACATTAAAGAAATATTCTCATTACTTATTAATAAAAAAGGCCCAAATAGTAATTTTCATAAATTCCATAAAAGTTTTTTTAAAAGTTAAAAATCTGTTTATTATTTACATAATAATTTATTATGGAATAAATAAGGATATTCATAAAAGTATCAAAATGGTACTATCATGGAGTATGAGGATTCACAATCAAAAAAGAGCTGGGGTCGGTTTCATTACAATGAATAAATAATAGGACATGGGGGAATGAAATAATGAGAAAATATATATAAGAAACAATTAATTAGAGGAGGTTAAATAATGAAGGTTTATAAAAAAACAACATAAAAACTCCATAGATTGATTATCTTCTAAAAATAATCCCAATTTGTAATTGATATTTAATAAGTACACTTATAGTAACTGTACTGTAAGAATAAAAATAACATGACATGGTTACCAAGAAATAAATAATCAATTATATTTAAATAAAGTATTTTAATTTTTATTTAATGTAAATTTTAAAATTAAAAAACCATATAAAATAATTTTGGTTTCATAATATCAGACAAGTTTCATGGAATTGTAAACATAGAAAAATAACCCTTACAACACTAATATATTTTGGATTGAAATACCATTAATGATAAAATGGTATATGTATTTTTAAATTCTATATATTTCAAAAAAAAATATTATAAATAAAAAATGTATCCAATATATACACCAGAAAATAGAAGAATGACGTGACATACATCATAATTCAATGTATTAAAATTGAGATGAAAAAATCTCACCTTCATCATCTATTTAATCAAGTGTTACACAACATCCAATAAAAATTGAAATTTTATATTACTTATCAATTTTTTATCTTATATATAAATATTTTTTGATACTTTATTGTGAATATAATATTTATTTATTTCTTAATTTTACCATTTAGTGTTAATAAATACAATTGTTTCATCTATTCTATGTGTTGTCAATTTCAGTATCCCTTATTTAATTCAATAACATTCAGAATTTCATGTTTATATAAGGCACTATAAAATATAACATGTTTTTTTGACAAATATATTATCTCATTCCATTAATGGTTTTTTCATATCATGAGAAAACAGAATCAGTGTCCCCTTATTTGATTTATTATAAAAATCGAGGAAGATATTTTTAAAATATGTTAAATAAATATTATTATATTTTCATCACCATAAACCAGATTTTATTTTCTTTCTAAGATATAATAAAATAATTATTTATTTTTACATAATTTTCTAGGATATATTTCTTTATTTTCATTCGTATATGTGATTAATCATCCCAACGAAGAATTCACTCTAATATGATTGAATATTGTGGTTATGGATGTTTATAATAACATTATATGAGTAGAAAAATGATATAATATAAATATTTTTTATTTTTTGAATTATGTTTTATTTTTTTATAAAGAATGAAAATAAATATGAAAAATAAAAAATGTTACTTCATGGAAACGATAGTCGACACATAGACATGATCAATATTGTTTATTAAATGTCCTGGATATGAGGAAATAAATAATAGTTTTTCCATTTTATAGTAACACTATAGTATAATAAATATTTTTAGTTCATTATAATACCACTTTTATGTTATATTTTTATGATATATAGTAATAACAAAATATTAAGGAGTATGTAATGCTCATGTTGGTTCCTAAACAATCTCTTCAAATACTCATTCAAAATAAAGGGATTATTATAAATTCTTTTGATAAGGGGATTTAGAAAGGGGAATGGGATCCTATAATATAGAAATGTGAAATTATTTGAAGAAAATATTGAAGGTGGAGTTGATAATTTTTAGGTTGGAATTGATCAGATTATTTCATTAAAAAATGTCTCTTTTTTTATTACCCATTATTTTAACAGTAACATGAATCTATCTAAGGATAAGTTAACTCAAAAGTAATAAATAATGATATTTTAGGTGCTCTATTGATGATAAATCCTATTTAACTCATTTTAACACTTTTTGTTTTAAATATTCCTTTTACCACATAATTTTTTACATTTTACAATTTTGGGTTTTTACATTAGTAATTAGTTCTTAACTATGTATTTTTTGTTATGAAAAATATCATATTACAACTCTTATAAAATTTTGGTTTGTGTAATCTAAAAATTATTCCCATATTATCAAATTAAAATTATATATCAGATAAAATTATGATTTAAATTAAAACTTTTAATATATTGAAAAAATGTTTTATGTAAAAACTTTTTTTTATCGAGTATTCATAATATTATTTTGTATTTACTACCTATTTAATAATTGATAATATATTAATATACAGTGTTAAAAAAATTAAATTCCTTTTTTAGTGGTGGTTAATTTATTTTATTTCTAGAAAATTAAATGATTTTAGTAAAATAATACATTGAAAATGACAGTTATATAATTAACATAATAATTAAAATTAATATAGTGGCCTTAATTTTTATTATTTATAATGAAATTTATATTTTATATAATATTTATTTTTTTAAATAATATATGAAATTAGTTCATTTAGATTAAATTCTTAAAATTTTTGATAACTATATTTTTAATAAAATCACATCAAAAAACTTTTAGAGTAAAATATTACTAATGTTTCCAAAATGTTTCGAAATATTTTAAAAATTTATCACTGTATTATAAAATGAATATTAATATATATTTTTTTCTATTGAAATTTTTTGTAATTTATAATATATAATTCACTTTATAATAATGTTATAAATATTTGAGTACTGGTAAAAACATTATTTGTTCTCTCTTCACATACAACTAAATAAATTTAGAATAATATAAAAAATATATCTTAAGAAATGTTTTCCATGTTGAATTAAAAAATAAAAATCATTTTGTTAAAATAATATTCTAAAATTTATAAAGAAATATTTTAATAGGAAATTCCATATATATAGAAAAAAATTATTTCAAAGGAATTTTAATACAATATGTGTCCTCCATAAGATTTTCTAAAAAAAATTAAATTATGATAAAATATTATTTAATATATTGAAATATTATATATTATCATATCAATCTATTAAATGAGGTTGATTTAATTTGAAAACAATTATAAAATATATAAGAATGAAAAATCATATTAATTTGATATCATATAAATATAATTATTTTTTACTTGTCAATATATATAATTTTATTTGGAGTATATTCATTATTATATATATATATAATTTCCATCAAGTTTGTCACACTCTATTCTATTTAATTTTTTTTCATCTGGAGAGAACTATCAAACATTATTTTAATTTACCTATAATAAATATTAAAAAAAATTGTTGTTAAACATTACCATTTTCAAAACCCAAAAAAAATCATACTGACATGAATCTCATTTTTGTGGCATGAGACCCCTTCTGAAGAATGTATTCGATTTTATTCAGGCCAGTCATGGAATAACCATTAGTTCATGGGGAAAGCTATCATTTCACTATAGGAAAATCAAATGAAAAAATTCAATGTACTCATCAATCTCTATTTATAATTCACCATCATAGTTTGATAATTAATTCCATAGAATGGCCACATATTATGCTTAATTATAATAGTAAAAATCACCCACAACCTTTTCATGGTGTGGATCATTCAACCACATTTCGACTACCTCCTTTCAATAGTTCACCAAGATATAACCTAATGGTCGTGGTGCCATCCACTACTGATACATAATTTTATATAGGTACCAATAATTTCTCTAACAGTCACACAAGAACCCAAAACACAACCCCTCTCTCATTGGATTTCTGAAATCCATTACTCATGATATTAAACAATTTATAATTCATTGTGGTATCTCAATCATCAAAATTACCCATTCCCTATATGAAAAAAATAAAATTTCATTAGAATTTCAAACCCTATAATGGAACTATGTTTTAAATGATGTATGGAAAGTATTTATAATCCTCTAAGTAATTATACTCTGATATAATGTGTTTTTCTGTGAAGATAATTCACAAGTTGAATGGCTTGGAATATATTATGAGATAATATTATATGAAACATTAATTATATCTGGTTTGAAAATACAATTATCATTAAAACATAATTTGGTTTGGATAAAAATATTTTTTATTTGATTACAAATTGATGGATTATTTATAAAATCTAAATCTATATTGTTTATAACATTGAATAAGACCTGAATATTAATTTATGGAGTATACTAGAATAATGGAGATAAAAATATACTGTCCATGAAAAATGATTAATCAAAAAAATGTTATGTATAACAGAACCCAAAGGGAGTTACAATCAATTTCTACTTTAATGCCTGATATAACATAGCATGATTGTAGACATTAAACTTAGTTTTGGGTGCACACAAACACATGGTTTTCCATAAGATATTGTTTTTTTATTTAATTTTATACATAGATTTTTGAAATTTATCTATCATTCTTATAATTTTCTCAAAATTTGTCTCGATACTCATTTCTCATATTTAGGGGATTTGGAAGGTACCAAAGATATGTAAACCCAATTAAAATTTAAATATAACCTTGGTTAATCAATAAATGATAATGTTTATTTAATTTCATATTGTTTTATATTTTAACTCATTGGTTTCAATATATTAAATGTGACTTGGATGAAGTCTAGAACAAGTTTGTGGATTTTTTAGGAATTTGGTAGTTGATAGGGTGAATTAGGGAAAAAATAAAAAGATTTTTTTTGTAAAATAATAGATTTTTCAATTAAAAATATGAATTAGTTCAACAATTCAATGCATTAATCGAAACATGGTATAATGAAATAATGTATTTTAATTATAATCTAATATTTGATATCATATATAGCTAGTAATACTATAACATGATTATATATGTTGATAATAACTTTTCCATTCAAAATATTCACATTTATCAACATTTCTATTTAAATTATTTCATAGATGGACATCGATGACATATTATATTTATTTCTTACATGTTGTAAATAATAATAATTTTAATAATATTGATGTAAATATTTGTTAATAAATAACATTTTGAAGGCAGATAAGGGTGAATTTGACTACTAAACATAAGGTTGTTAGAGTTCCAAGGAAAGGTGTTACTATAATTTTAGTTTTGAAAAATAATTTCTAAGATGAGAAACACAATGGATCATGAAATTGAGTTGTGAAATATATTTTAAATTGAAAAAATGCAGTTGATCTATTTATATATAAAGAATATGTCATTGGAGACAAATTTGGTGATCCATTTCAAGGTAAATATTTTTTGAACAGATTATATTAATAAAAAATATTGATAAATTGCATACCAAAAAAGAAAAACTGATTGAGAGAATGATGTAGATGTATAATAGATTATTTTATGAATTGTATTATGATTATTTGATTAAACTATAGTACAAAAGTTCTTCAATGATTCTTTAATAATTCTGAATGTTTTATTTCTATGAAGAAGTTGAGAAAAAAAGATTTTAATATTGATCCTAAGTATATTATAGGAGGAAAAAAATATAGAACATGGATATAGTTTAAATAAGGTAGAGTATGAATTTATAATTATTATTATACGAGATATATCAATGAATTAAATAATACTTCTTATGTATTTTAAAAGTTATTAAAATAATTCTTATGATATTTTGATAAGTATATTTTTATTTTTCATGTAATTTTATGATTTCATGAAGTGTTTCATATTGGTTGTGGTTTCCCTATGAATATTTCAAAATGAATTCTGTTTATTCTTAAAATTTCTAGAATTTTTAGTTGAAGTATAAATTTTAATAATGGTAGGTAAGCATAATATTTTTCTCATACTCGAAAATGGTCTTATTTTGAACTCTAGGTATATATAATATTTTTCTAACATATATATATAAGCCTTTGTATAATAAAAAATTATAAATTAAAAAAAGGAAAGAACCTAATCAAATATTTATTATTCCTCATGGACTTATTTTTTTTGGTAGTTCCATATATTTTTTAAAGGGAAGGAAATCTTTATACGACAAGAAAGAAACATTTTATAAGTTATTATATTTCTTAATATATCCATAGAGGTGAATAAATTATTTATAAAATGAATTATTTATATATTAGTTATTTGAAACATATGAATTATATTCTTCTCTTATATATATATTTAATGGAGAATTATTATTTCTATAACATATTTAAGATAAGAATATATTTTCCTAATGTTCAATTTGAAATTTTCTGAGGTTCATAAAACAATGTTCCACGTAGAAAACCTTATGTAAGTACATGTTCTCAAACTATAATGCATATGAAATTATGATTATATGTATGATTTTACGATTTCATAATTGTCAGTATCATGTTGGTTTATTAGTAGTTATCTATAGATATAGAATCAACAAATTATAGAATAAAATTTTTAATATAATAAAAGGGGCTATTCTAAGTCAATTTTTCAAGTCAATTATTTTATATTTGGATGATTAATTCATGATTTAAGATGAGTTTTCTGATGAATTATAGAGTAATGATTTACAAGTCATGAGTGTAATTATCTTTTCATTAATATATTTGAGTATCAATTGGAGACTAGTATAATATATTATTATTGAAGAACCCACAATAGTGTGAGAGTGACAGACGTCAGAATATAATGAAGAAAAATCCTTAGCAGAAATCCTTGAAAACATCTCACACTATAAATATTAAATTTAATTTATAAATGTGTTAGTAATATATTTCCTAGGACAACTTGTGATGTTTTAGGGCTACCATTATTATATCAAAATCATACATTCCCTGAGAATATTCCTCCATACATAGTAATCAATATTCTTATTATCATAAATATTTATCATTTATTGTGCTATAGGTTTCTCAAGAATTGTCTAAGGAATGATTCTATGTAAATTGTGGGAGATCATAGATATAATATGTGAATACTTTTGGAAAATTTAAATAAATTATCTATCATCAATTTTAATGATTTTATAGATTTTAAACATAGGATAATTTAAATTAAAAATATTATAATTATATAATCCATGTAGTTTTTTGAATATATCAAAATATTAAACGTAGAAAAAATATTTGTAACTAGTTAATGTTATAAATAATTTAATCCTCTTATGCAGAAAAAATATGGGACACAACTCTACTTTGAATAGTTGGTGTGGACCACTAAATATGTAGTGGGTAGGATAAAACCAAACATTAATATACTTATATCACATGGTTTGATTGATGATCCCATCCATTAATATCCTATATCATTATTTCTGCTAATATTTGAGGCTATCTAATTGATTATTTAATTTTGAGAAATGGAATCCTAGATGCCTCTATACCAAGATAACAAATAACCTTCAACTAAAAAAATTGCTTCTCTAAATTCTAGAATCTCTTCATGAATGTTCTATAACTCTGTCACTTCTTTAAAATCATATACACAAATCATAAGAACCTGACTATTTGGATTCCTCTATGCTCAACCAATGAAAACTAATATAAATGGAAAAAAAATAATGTATTTATTATTATTATATAAATCTTATATTTGATATATCATATTTTGAGAGAGGTCTTATTTCTATTTTGACACAACCTAGTAGATCTTGGATTCTTAGTGGACATAATCTTTACAAACACAAATGAATCCTTATTCCTCTTATACATTCATTTCATTGTAAATATTCTCCATTTATCAAATTTTGGATTTGATTCATTTAAAAGGATTAAATATCTCTCATAATAATAAATTTTTCAATTTGGGGAATGAAGATGTGTTTTAATTCCAAATTTAAAAAGGAGATATTATAAGATATACACATCTTAAAACACCTATTTTCTATTCTTGTATCTCAAAATATCTCTATTGTGGTTTATTTTTTAAAACATTACTCAAATTCCCATTTTAATTTCGTCTTATTCTTTCACCTTTTTCTTGGATTAGAATAACTGATATTGATCCTCCTATTATCTTTCAGATATCATGATTACATTATCATAGAACCATCCACGAGATCAATTTACATCAACCTAGTTTTATAAAATCAAGTCTCATAAAAATATCATTGCATATAAACAAAATATTTTGACTATTATATAGTATATATGGCTCAATATTTTTCTCATTATATCACAATTAAAAATACACACATTAAACAAACATCATAGTTCTATTCATGATTAAAAAACAAATATATTTGTTGTTTTGGATGTATTATTTTTTTTATATATTCCTAAAATCTAGAAGTATTCTCACTTCATAACTCATAATATAATTTCAAAACATCCATATTTTTTTCAATGGAACACTTAAATAACCTTGGATCGAAAACATGTAGTCGATCATAAATAGGATCCCAAGGATTAATGGTCTTTAATTTTCATTACTCTAATAAATGAGGCATGCACATAATTTTCATCAATGAATATATACAGTGGTTCTCCCCTTCAAATATTCCTCAAAAGTGTCTTATATCACGATTTAAATAGGTATCATCATTGTATGACATAAGAATATTTTTATGTGATTTATTTCAAAAGAATAAATTTTTGTTGAAATAATTAATTTTTATATTATCCATATTAGAAATTCGGTTATGTGTCATTAATCGTTGCATATGATAGATCGATAATGTAATATTATCATACGGTGGTTCTT
Source organism: Viscum album (assembly GCA_963277665.1). Lineage (NCBI taxonomy): Eukaryota > Viridiplantae > Streptophyta > Magnoliopsida > Santalales > Viscaceae > Viscum > Viscum album. Next base: position 213,227,340 of record OY728141.1, read on the forward strand.
TACAAATTAAAATTTTGATATTGTGTGTTCAAATTCACTTATGCAGTTCGATGTTGTATATGACAGAATCAATATAATATATATGGATAAATTCTACGAATTTGGATCTATGGATCTTCCATCACATACGGGGTTCTATAATTTATAAACATAGAATATTTTTTAAAAATAAATTTTATTTATACTATAGCAATCCAATACATGACACATTTAGCTACGTCATTGGATTTAGTTGGGTATAATTTTCATATGTGACAATTTTAATTGACATATCTTTGATTATATGAATCATATACATATTTTTTACATAAATTGACTCCCATGAATGGTCTAAATTACCTTATTTAGATCGTCATGTAAGGTATTTTCTTATTTACGGATTTTAACTACATGTATTATAGACATAGGAATATTTAATAGATTTTATTAATTAAAAATCAATGTCGATTCAGTCTGTCTCTAACCATTATCATTTTTTATAAAAAAACTCATAGCACCTTTGATAAATTTTGTAATATCTTACAAAATTTTTCATGATTCTATATCACTTGTCAACATCATAAATCAAATATTTTAGATATTTAATGGCAACTGATGCTGTCAAAATTTTAGCATCAGTTCAACCAACATCAATATGTATTCTAGTATGGTTTCTAGTGTGCGTTATGCATTGTTATACAGGGATATATTCTCCATCTTTGGTATGCATCCATTCTAAACATTAGAAATTTTTATCTTTAAGTAAAAAACAAATCAATGAGTTTTTTTTCAATAAGAGACTATTAGAGAGATCATTTATTCATATTTTCATCATTCAAACTATTCAAAACAATTATTATCCACAATCATCACTTATCATGGATACTAATAACAACACATCATCATCTTATGTATATGATTTCTCATTAATCTATACAGTAATGAATTTGAGGATAAAAAATTATTTTACTGTACCATTCAAGAATATGAGACAAAAATTATATTTTTAATAGTTTTCAACTACACTAATAATTACCCAGAGGAAATACGAGATTCCTCGTTCTAACAATAACAAGATAATTCAATATAACAACTAGTAATGACATTTAATATGATATTTATTGTGACAACTTGTTCACATGGAAAAAAATATAATCATCGACCCAATGTAACATAAAACCATGACATGGTATTTGTTATCAAATAAAAATCTACCCCAACACTCAATGTCATTCTACACCCCCTAATTGAAAAACAATTAACTTGGGAATTAAATGTCTCTCCCCATTAATGGTGGGGTTTTTCTAAACCAATTAGAATATTATGAATTCACTACATGGTAATATAATATTGTTAGAGAAAGAATAAACCATATAATTATTATCCATTATTCATTGATAATATCTCTATGTTTTCATTGGGAAAAGTAATGTAGAAAATAAGAGTTCATAAGGATGAAACATCATATATCAATTACATTTCACAATATAGTGCCTCCCAATGTTTTCCCTTTTAATGGGTTGTATATATAAGATATTCAATTGCAATTTTGATCCTTTAGTTACTACTAAAAAACAAATAATAAATTTAAAAAGAACGTAATAATATTCAAATTTATTATATAAATAATCCCCATTAATGATTATGATAAGTTTAAATCATATAAATTTCATAATGGATGGTAATATAACATATACATTAATAATTTCGGGGCTTCCATGATTTATAAAATTTATGAATATAAGAAACCTCTAAAAGAATTACCTTTACATATTTCTCTCCCTCTAGTTCTTCACTCTACAATTTACAAACAATATAACTATCTTCCATAAGTAGGCTCTATTCAATTATGAAAATAATTTTCGAATGAAACTAATTTTAAAATAATAACAACTAAACATATAGAACAACATGATATTAATCTTAAAAGTCCTTATAAGTATCACATAACTCTTTCATAATTCAAATTTAATCTATAACATTGGATCAAAAACACTTTTATTTGGTAATAAGGGGGATCTACCACATATTATAATTTTTTTCACAGGTTATAAGACATGATTCTCAACCCAAATGAATTTTTATTTTAATATCTAAGGTGTCTCCCCTTATTTGTGAAAATATTATTCACTTTTCATACTTATGATTCATTGAAAAAATGTGTTATTCTTTTTATTCATATCCTTATTATTAATTGGTGAATATTTATTTATTAATGAAAAAACGTATATTGATTCCATTCAGTTTTTAGTTATCTCCTATACTTTTCAAACAAATCATACCAAATAAAAAGGAATTCCTTATTGGAATATTGAAACTCATTCAATAGATAATCATTTTTCATTGAATTATATTTTAAATTTAAAACCATTTTTTCAGTCCCATTGTTACTTTACCATTTATTTAGAATTGTTGATACAATTATACATTTAATGGGAGTTTGTCCATGAAGTTAGAAACATCCAAAAATAGATTCATGATCATTTTCATTGTCCTTTTTGGGTATCCTATCAACTTAATTATAAGGTATTCCAACCAAATAAACATTTATAGTTCTATCTCTTAGATTTATTATTGTTTTCCTCAAATTTATCTTGTATACCATATCCCTTAAGGCTTGGTTTCAAATTAATTTGATATAGACTATTTTTAATAATTTAACTATCTCATCTTATTAGTGGGTGTGACATACATTTTCTTGCATTTTTTAAATTGATTCTAATTTACTTTTAACATATATTTTGACTTACTGTACATCACCTAAATTATATAAAATTGTGTCCATCTATCAATATGTGTGTAACACATGTGATATATTAAAACATACCAACAAACATCATAAAAATTTACCTACAGGTCATTACTATAATAGAAATTATATAAATATTAATATATATTTTTCAAAGATAGTTTTATCATTATTTATATTTTAGGTTCATAATTTTTTATAGATTAACATGAATTTATTATAATCCTTATTTTACTAGAATATCATCTCTTTTTATTCTAATAACTTATAGGTATGTTTTTAAACCACCATACAAACCAATTATGTCCCAGAAATCAACTTATTTTTCTTGTATGAATAATCTTCTCAAATTTTTATACGAGAATACCTTGATATTTTATAGTGATTTTCTATTTTTTCCCGTATTTATTTGGGGGGAATCTCTTATGAAACCTTCTCAACTATAACATTAATTATCTGAAAGTATTCTTATCATTTTTATAAACCCACATGTATATATAATTCACTTTTTACTAAAAAGTATTTGGAAAAATATATTTTTTACATTTATCTATTTTTAGATTATGGTTGATCTTTATAATTGTGATTGATATGGATACTTTTTTACTACTTTGTAAGCTCTATTTACCACCATAGATAGTCCCTCCAAATGGAAAATTTCATCTCTAATTTTAGAGTGGAATTGTTATTTTTATATATATATAATGATTTAGCATAAAAAATTTATTAATATTTTATTTTAATCTCATGTTTAAGACACTTCCTGTTAAGTGAGTTCTATTCATCTTCAACATCTATAAACATGACTACCCAGTTTCACTTCATATTATTAGTATTTTAATAAGAAACATTCTTATTTTATGAAGTAAGCTATTAATTTTAGGAAATCTTTTATATATCTCATTAAACTATTCATCCTTTCCTTGAATTGTTACCATGTGTAGCTTCTCTAATTTATGGAATTCCTCATTGACAACAACATTGAATACTAAATTCTTGATAATTTTCTTTATATTTTCATCAATTAGAGAAATTTAATCATTGAAAAGTGTGGATATTTCACTCATGTATTTCACAAGTATTGAGGTGGTGTTTTATTTTCTAACCAATATATCCAATGAATTATCCATAGATTTATCTTCAACCTTTAAATGGAATTTTTTATCGAAATATTCTTAAATAAAATGACATTATATATTCAATTAGTTTATAAATAACATATTTTAAATATGTTTTAACATGGATCTAAAATTATTTCACCTATTCCATATCATTATAATCTTCACACATTGAACTGGGGTGAAAACAATATATCTATTTATTAAATTAATATATGTCCACATACCATTATTATTACCTTCTAATAATGGATGATTTCCATGCTTATTGAAATTATTTGGCACCACCTATTACACATTCTCTATTATTTTTTTAGTATCTTAGATTTGACTCAAGATATTTAATTAATAAGAGAGGAACAAGAGTTATACATATGATCTAGCTCAACTTCAATAAAATTTTCATATATTAACTTAATTATTTCAAATTTAAATTAGTGGGGCTTCAAAAATAAATCCAATAATATGTGTACAGCTCTAATACAAAATGACAGACCTAGTTGACTAGTACAAAAACTATATAGGTGGGAGTTAATCTGGTTTTTATTATTTTATATCAATTTTCCAAATGTCATATATTTATTTTTTAATTTAAACCCCTATAACAAGTTATTATTATACAATATTTTAATATTTTTCCAAAAAATAATCAATTGTATGCATGAAAGTAAGGAATTACAAGAAATATATTTTTTTTTTTAAGATTATATATAAAGATTTTTAATTTTCATTGTTCCTCATACATGGAGGATAACCAAATTCCAATGGAAATGAAATATTTATGATCAATCAATGCAATTTCGGAGGAATCCATGAAAGGATATCCATTCAAATCCTGGGTTTTCGAATTGAGAGAGATATTGAGAGAGATTTTCATTGTTTGTTTTTTCTTACCAATAATATATTCTCCCCTCTAATCTAATATTAATTACAATGGGTGGTGTTTCCCACACCTACAAGTACAAATTAAAAGAGGACATACAAGTTTTTATCTAACAAAGAAAATCATCCTTTATGAAATTACAATGGACATATATCAACATCAATAAACTATTAACACTGAGTCCCATAGTGATCCCACTACAAGCCCAATATTAGAAATGTTTTATCTTATCCCACCAAATATATATCCTTGTTTTTTTGATGTTCCTCTTTAAATTAGACCAGTAGTTCTATAAAAGATGCCTCGACACTGATATAATAGATAACATTTCACTCAAAAAATGATTCTTGATATGCTTGATTATCATTATGAATAATATATAACCTATACACTCCATGAAACTCATATAAATATATATTTATAACTTACTCATATGGATTTGACTTGGATAAAACACTTAAAATACTCGACATTGGATGTAAACAATATTTTATAATTTATATTTACTAATTTTTCACATTTCTATCCTAGATTAGAATAAGGGAAAGAGGATGAACATACATTTATTGTGTAAATTTTTATATAAGATAAAAATTATAAAATATTGATTTTCACCCACCCCACCCCTCAGTGTGCTGCATAGGTCCTTAGGGAACATATATAGTATCAGTGGTCTATGTTCTACCTATGATTTTATTGTCAGAAATGTCACAGATTTTTATTTTTTTAGTGCTTAAAATATAATGTAATAATGAATTGAAAACAAATATATTATTATTTAACAATTTATCCAAAAACTTTTAATTATAAAGCTCTGAAAAAAATTCAAAATTAGTAGATAATGAAGATTACATAATATTACATCTTATAAAAATATAAATAAATATCGTTTTCCCCATGATATAGTCCTGATAAAAATAGATCAGGAATAGAATATGATGAACTAGTGGAAAAATATACTAATGATGTGATGGAAAAAATTTCTACCTTAGATTATTAAATTAATTAAATAATAATTAAAAAACTAGTATTTCATTCCATGAATATCCTATAGAATATCATGTCATGTGTGTACTAGACCATAACTTAGTATAATATAATGATTATTCACATTTTATTTTATAGAAAATCATATAAAAAATTCATGAAGAAATTTGAATTTCTATATATGGATCTTTCAAAGTGTTTAAATATAAGAATACCCGCCTTTAACGAAAGTATAAAAATGGGGAGAAATTAATCGAGAAAATGATAATGATTACCAAAGATCTTAATGAAAATTTACCCATTATTAAGAATATTCAGTTTGAAGAAATTATGAGGGTAGGTGAAACTACATGAATTTTTTAATAAATTTTTTATGAATTATATAAAAACCAAAAATACTGTTATAGATGTTAAGAGTACTAAAGGGAAAACAAAGGAATGATAATAAAATATAGTTAAAATAATTAAAATATTAGGACAAATTTCAAGATGATTTTCATAAGAAATTTATGAATATTTAAAAATAATATGAAGATATAATTATTTAATGAAATGATAAGAAAATCAACCTCAATATGTAATATTGTTAACATGATATTAAATTTCCATGTTTTATAAGTTGGTTCTTTAAATAAATAGAGAAGATATACCATCATCAAAATATCCATGGTGGAAATTATACTAAAACATCTCTATTTTTTGGAAACAATATCATGGGATCATAAAATAATAAATCTATCATATGATCCATGAAAAAGGATACAAACTACTTTGATAACATCATTTCTAATAATAATATTATATTTTGTGTTGTTTGATACCTATGAAAGTTGTAGGGAAAAATTGAAAAAGAAAATTTTTTAAAAACCCACATCTATATCATTTGGGGATGATATAATGAAAAAATATTTGGTTCCCAAAAACAAACCCATATAAAGAATTAATATTTATAAAAAACAAAATTTCAAACTAAGGATGATTTAATTCTCAAATAAGAATAACATGATTTTTGGGGTACCACTACAATAATGGAAGATTTAGGCACGTATCTCTTCACTAATAGAATAAAAATCCATCCTATATAATTTAATAAAATTATATATAATGGGTGAAATTTTTTAGTCGATGAAAATTCCAAAAATAATGGAAAAAACATTATTTATTAAAAAATATTTGTAATCATGTGGGATATATATGGAACTTTTCATGGTATTTTTTGTAATAAAGAAGCATACTTATATAAATTATTCAAAAATGATTCAAATGAAACTAACTAAAAAACATCCAAAATATAAAAAAATAATTTGATGATGTATGGTGAGTTTTCCATTGTATAATGAAATATTAAAATATAGAATAATAAAAACCTATGATGATCAAAATGATTCATTCACTATATAATATAATTTGATAATTTTTTAGAAAAAATAGATAAAACTTGGAATTATATAAACACTATGTGACTTTATGTATCAATATAAGAAATAAATATCATCAAATAATTTAATCAATCCATAATATAAATATTATGACTATTTAATGGAAGAAATTATTATGAATCCATGTGTATGTTCCATGATAGGTGAGCATGTTTTTGAAAATAAATAATATTTTTGATAAATTCTTTCGATATAGAAATCCTGATGGTAAAAATAGTTTTACGTGTAAATGGGAAACATGTAGATCTACTACATTTAAGGTTTTTAAAATTTGTTTACATAATTTTTCTTGAGTATTTGAATTGGAGTTACAATAATTTTTGTTTTCAATTAATAGGATTTCTCATTATCTTATTCCCTTTAAATGGAATTATAATGAAATTTAGGTTCATATAAAATTATTCTTTCTCTTTGTTCACAGGTGAAAAAATGATATTCAAACTTAATTAGGTAGTTGGAAAATCTAAAAAAACAATGGTTTCAATTGGAAACACTTCTATAATACATAAAAAGTCAATAATGATGGGATTTGTCAATGATTGGTCTAATAATAAATGATTACTTCATTGAGAAGAAACACTAATCCTTATCTTAGTCCACACAATTTTTGTGGAATTTATTGAATACACAGATAAATAATTTATTCAATTAAATCAATAGTTTATTCATAATCTAGAAAAAAATGTCTATTTGATATTCAATAAAAAAATATTTCTTCCACAATCCAATGAATATATATTTATTATATATTATCATAATTGAATAATTTCTTTATTAAACAATAAATATTTTTTTATTACCTTATTTTTATTATAGATAAATAAAACATGATTAAAATTACTCCTTAGCCGTCATATTATTTTTTTATTACTATAATTAAATTAAAATATAATTTAACCGCTATCAGTAGAAATAATAATTTTATGAACCTATAGAATTATTTTTCATTATAATTTATAACACTATACTATTTTCCATAATTAATTTATATCAATGGCCCATGTAATCCAAGAGAAAAAAACTTAATGTCACAAAATCGACAACATCATATGAGCATACATTGTGTCATATAAACCATTCTTCACAATATCTTATCAACATAGATTCACATTGCATACATTTATTAATTACTAAAAATGGAAAATATTTATTGATTATATTTTAATATTTATGTGTTTAAATGTCCATATACATCTATTTTAGTGAATTTTAATTTTTGAACCTCATTTTATATCATTGTGTGATTCATGTTTAAAGTATCAATTTCGGTCAAATTAAAAATTTTATTTTTGAAATAAATTATTTTGGTATAGTGAGTTTAATATTTTTATATGATTAATCCCTTTTTTGGATAATTTTAATATTTTAGGATCATTGGATGAATAAAAATGGAATATGGGAATTTTTTTCTAGCAATGCAGAAATTATTGGACAAGGCATTATCAGCCTAAGTCCATTCATGTAATAATCAAGCAAACCCATACAGCCGAATAAAACTAAAATTATAATTGTAGATAATTCAAATTATTTTTATCAAGTCATTCGACAATTTACATAGAAAATTCTAATGTTTTCAAGGATATCCTGAGATACAATCTGGGAATTTAATTTATTGGCTACATTTTAAGTTGCATGATATTAAACCACTATTTCATGAATAAAATCTGAATGGATGATCAGATTGGAATGAAATTTTGGATGATATTTTAGGACACCTATAAGAAGTTATTTATCATCTGAAATCCATTCATATTCACCAATATTTAATTTTTAATTTTCATTTCCAAAATGGGGAAGTATATGTTCCTATTTTTGTGTGTAATACTATGAAGTCAAAAAATATTTCATTTCTTAGCCATATTTTAATCTCCTAATTATAGGGGAAGTAATTTATTGAGGGTGGATCAAACATAGAATACTAATTTTCCTATTTGAGGTCATATTGGTGATGTAATTTGGATATCGATGATTACAACTCAATTTTATTTTTAGTCTTCATTTTGTAATCGTACCTTCTTTTTTTCAAGTTGGATTTTTAAATCGTATTAGTTACTTAATAGATTTTTTGTTTTTATTCATTTAAACAATCCTTTTATATAAAACATTGGAACATTTTAATATAGTTGTTAATTTATTCACACAATTGATTGTGAAACTCTTTACACAGTGGTAGAGTGTCTGTTATTTCTATATTTTTCTTCTTCAACCCCACTTCATTTAGTCGAAAACCACTTTCCGTTGAGTTATTTTCATCAATATAAGGAAAAAAATGTGTGTATTGATTATAGGGAGTGTATAGTGTTTGTATTGGATATTATTTTATTTTAAAAAATTATAAATTGAGGTATATATTTTCAGAGTTCCTTTCTTTAACATATTTTAATCATCATATTAACAGACACTAATGTCTATATAATTTGAGTGATATTACAATCCAATTACTTGGAGTTATCAGAAAGTGATAATTTAATATAATTAGTGATTGTTAATGGTATTTTTATGTATTAAATTTGATAATGATAATGAGGACTTATCTCATTGATTGGACACCTCTTGAACTATTTAACTGAAAATTTAGTGAAAACAATTACACCCATTCTAGCATGAACAATATCCAAGGATCATGCCATATTATCTAATTATTCCATTATAATACATTTATGTATCATTAATAAATTAAAATCATTATTTTATAAACTCTATTATTTTAGTTTCTTAATTTAGGACTTAACTAAATTATCTTATCCCATATCATCCTTTTATCACCCCAAATTCACTTTTCTCACCCAATTATCACTTATCGTTCCACCTTTCAAGTCATGTATGCTCATTTACACCCCAGATCATTATAAAGATTCTATTAGGGAAAATAATCATTACCTTTGGGAAATTAGAAAACAATATTCTATTCTTATATTTGGTATTAATTTTCTTGAATCATCTAAAACAATCATTGAGTCTACTCTAATGGAGTATCATAAAAAATATCCTATTATAAACATGGGTATAAATATAATGAGAAATCCATATTTTGAAGCCCCTCATAAATGTAATTACACTACTCAAACCTCGAATGATTAACCCACACTATGTGAGATGCACAATCATTAGGATCATCGATTTTTTTAGGACAAGTTTTGATCCCTCTTAAGGATGTTTGAAGAAATAAACCGTAATGATGTCCATGATATCCAAACTCTTATCCAATTAAATCCCCAAATATTTATTGAAAATTTGTGTTAACAAGGGTATAAAATTGATTTTTATGTTTCATCAATGATATTAGAACTACAAATAATTAAAATAATTACAAAACTCTTTACCACTTAGGTTTCCCCTTCTACAATATTCAAAAAATAATATTTTAAAAAAAATTACTACGGAACAAATCATTACTATAACTATTTCCAATAGTGGTATATATAATAAAAATATAAAACCATTGATTATAAAACCATCATATCCTAAAAAATAAATATAAAATACTAAAGGACCACCATTAAAATTTTATAAATTAGATCTATAAAAAAGAATAAAATATGTTATGGAATATTTGAAGTCAACGGAAGGATACATTAGTAATTGTTGAAGAGTGTAAAAATCACGATGAAATTGATTTTTATTATTCACATGAAAACAACATTCCTCACCATCTTGAATCCCTTTTAGATGGATCTAACAATATTTTTATAAAACCCTAATTACTAAAATATATGGAGAAAGCACAAAATTTGATTTCATACCCATTCATGACACTATACTAGAATATTTGGTGGTTGAAACATTAATTCAATATGAAAATATATTATTAAACCCTTTTTAACGTCAAATAGAGTTCAATTCTATGTCTCGGCCTATTTTTTATGTGTTAGGAAACCTGATCATGAATTCAAGGTCCTTACGCCCTCCCCCATTTCTTCCATAAAATGGGTAATTAAAAACATCCTATCATAATTTCAACAGATCTTGAATCTAATAATTTTAGAATTATACTTCATGTTTTATTAAATATTGAGAAATAAATTATGTGGAACCATTTCAATATCCCGTGTATTATCCCTTTCATTGGGACCTATATGATTTTAACTTAATCAATTTCAAAACCTTACATCAAATTCCATTAAAAAATAAGCTCAATATAGTATAAGTGGGGAGAAATGTAATCTAAAAAATATTGAATATTTGTATTGGGTATGTTGAAGGGTCCAATTAAAGCTAACTGACTTAAAAAATAAATTAATGAGAGATAATTGGGAATCTATATATTTTTTTTATTGATTGTTTGGTTATATTAATAATGTTATCCCCTTAGGGTTTCTAGTTTGATCTAATGTTTCTTTTTTGACATTTAATTGTGTAAATAGTTTTCTATTTCCAAATGAAACATATTCTATCCTAAATTTAGTCCTATCTTCTACCATTACCTAGTATTCCACATGTGACAAGATCCTAAATTGATCAATTTTTTATTGATGGGATGTAAAATACAAACTAGGTGATTTATTTCCATGATTTCATTTAAAATGACCTTCTCACGCTCTTTCTTTCCAATTATGATATGTCTCTTCTCTTATCTTTTATCACTGAGGGTAGTGTCATTCTATATTTGGGGTATTGAAAATGTTTTATTTTTTTATGAAAAAAAAATCAATTAATTATTATATCATGTGCTCATGTACATTTGGAATCATGAAAACATAATGTAAAATAATTTTTAATATCTTAATTATGATTTTAATTCACGTTTACTTTAATGAGCCTAGTTTCTAGAATGGGTAGTTTTCTGATATGATTTTTCATTACATATATTTTTATAATTGTAATAAAAATTCCAATGTGAATATCCATTTGATTTTGGATGTCTATTTGAGTTTTTGGGTCCCTTTTATCATATCATGGTGTTTGGGATTACTTTTATTTTCATTTTTTGTATCCCCAAAAATAAAAATAATAACTATATTGATGAAGGTTTTTTCAAAATTTGTGTTGTTTATAATTTGAGGATCGTGACTTCATTGTTTTATTTACCTGAGCTATTCTTTACATCTCTATTTTAGAGAATAGTATTTACAATATGTCTATCATTCGGCCCCTGAGGATTATTACCTTATAGTTTTTTCTCCCCAAGTTAATTAAAAAACAAAAATAAAAATATATAAAAAATGATAAAAATATAAAATTGGAAACACATCTTATGGTTTAATGTGAGTCCAACCCAGTGCTTTAATTTTCACACTGAATAATAAAATGGGCCTCGTGCCTTTTGTGATGCACAAAACATCATCTAGAATAATTGAAATTAGATGACAAATGGTAGTGAATTTTAAATATAAGAATGGTCTTAGTATTTGGATATGAATGTTAAGGTAACATGTGGGAAATTATTTTCATTTGTTTCATGATTGTTTGGAAGTATGACTTTAATGAGCATTGTGTGCTAAAATATATTTTGAAAGTGTAATTGAAATTCATATTTTAGAGATAATTTTAGATGGGACAAGAAGAACTGAATTTTGAGGTGTGATTAGCCAATAGAGGAGGATAATATTCTAGGATTATATTTGAATATTTATTTTTCTGAATGTCCACAAACACTATTTATATTTATTTTCTTAATTTATCCTCAGTTTATATCATTATGCAATTCATGATTAATGTGTCAATTTGGTCTCAATAAGACTTATTCTTATGGAATTAATTATTTTTATTTTAGTAATTTAATGTTTTTTCATATGATAGATTATATTTTTATTATTTCATCTCTTAGGTACAATGGATGAATCATAATGGATGATGGATATTTATGTCTATGAATTAATAAATTTCTCCAAAATTAATAATGTGAATTAGGACCATAATGTAAAAGTGGATCCCAATAATCAGGCCTAAGGTTGCTGAAAATTTACCATTAGATAAAGAAAATTATGGTAATAATTTCATTTCACTATTTACAGAGTTAATTCTATCATTTACATGGTTATCTATTGAGGAGAATTTTATTTTTAATTTGTGGTCCATATTTCATGTCCGATAATTTCAACCAACAATTTTGATAATAACATTCTAATGTATAATACAATTGGAATGAAATTTTGAAAATTGTTATAAGATAGAAATGAGAATATATTTATATGTTACTCACCATATACATTTGTCTATATTTAATGTCTAATTCACACATCAAAAAGGTGGATGAATATAGTATAATTTTTTTGGCATCAGTGAACAGTCAAATATCTTTTTGATTTATCACCAACCCATTACTGTCCTAATTAGTAGGGGAGGAATTTTTTTAAGGAGGATTATCCCAATAACCCTATTTTTATAATTTATGTAGGTTTGGGGTATGTGATTTATAAATATAATTTTTTTTCATTCAATTGTAATTTTTCACTTTAATTTTGTAATTGCACCAACATTTTTTCCATCCATGTTTTATCAATCGTACTAGTTTCAAAATCAATGTTGTTCTGAATATCAATTTATTATAACCTATTTTAAAACATGTTGAATCCATTGAATCATTTTGTGAATTTATTCACAAAAAACTGTGAAATTTATCACACAATGTTAGAGTGTTCGTTATTTCAAATTTTTCCATTTTTAATCCCACTCCTTTAAGTCGACTTCCACCTTCTATTGAAAGAGTTTCAAAAATGGAAGGATAAACCTTTTTTTGTTTGGTCTTAGGGATTTTTTTGTGTGTAGATTTAATTTAATTTTATGTTATTAAATTCATAAAATATTTTTATGCTCTAGGTGTTCCTTTTGTAATAAAATATTGTTCTTCACCTTTATTGACTTTAAAGACTACATATTTTTTAGTGAAAGTATAGTTAAATTACTTAGAGTGATCATGAATGTGATCCTATAAGTGAATTAAGGATTATAATTCATATTTTTTACATGATTTAATTGTATAATTATATTGGGGACTTATATCGTTGATTGGATACCTCTTACAATTTTGAACAGACAATTCGTAGAAAATAAATTACACCCATTGAAGCCCTAACAAAATACTAGAGTCAACCCATATTATTTAATTATTTCAGTTTAAATAATTAAGTTTTTCATTCATAAATTAAAAACATTACCATATTAAATATTTTATTTTAGTTTCACAATTTAAATCGACACCAATTATTGCCACTTAATAGAGAAACCTCCAACCAATTTAAGTGCCTAATGGTTACTAATTCGGTCATTATGGATTTGATCCCTAAATGTACATTAACGAATGATTCGACATGTAGGGTAAATTTTTGAATAAAAAATTATTAACCTATACAGTTGATACATATTTATTTTAATATATAATATAAAAAATGTCACACCATGTCCACAGAATTTATGCAGAGATTATCATTCAATCAAAGGGTCAAGAAATCTAATTCCATAAATATGGAAGGAAAAAATTAATTTTTATATTATATGTTAATAACATGTCATTATTCACACATACAAAATAATTTATTTCCCACTAATATATGGAATGACTATTTCTTTTAATAAATCTATGTTCACAATTCATGATATTCATTAATGATAGTGTTGAATTCTATAGGCCATTATAGATGCTCATTCATAGGAATACATGATGACACCAATACAATTGGATTTCTGAATGTCTAGTCTTTTTTCATAATATCACATCTTAAACATTATCAATATTGAACATTATGAGAAGAATACTATTATGCTTATTAGTAATCACACAAGATAGTCTATATACTATGTTCCTAATAATACTGTATTATCTGACTATATAACTATTTTAGGAATACCAACATTGATTTTTAAGGTTCTCATCGTAGTAGGGAACTACTATGATGATACCAATGAAATAAAAACCTTAATAAATTATCAAATCACTATTATACTAATGAAGAATCCATGTGTGATATTTTATTTATTTTTAATATTAATTCCTTTGAATATTAATGTAATCTAAAATAAAATTTAGTCTTTTCTTGGGAAAAAAACCAAAAAATACAACTTTAACAATTTTCAAATGCTAATGACTAGTTTCTCCTCACATGTAAAACAACATTATCATGACTCTGGATATATCTATTGGGTCAGGAAAACAACTATCGATATTTTTGGTAAATCCACATGATTTTATAGAAAATCAATTTACTATAACATTACAAACCTTAATAAAATCCTTTAAGTATTAAAATAAATCTGTTTGCATTCTTATTCCCTTTTTAGAATGTGGATATATTGATTAAATCCATATACAATTCTTATGATAATTATGATAAATATCATTTTATATTTTATAACCCATGACAAAAATATAACGTTTCAAACTTCTTTTTAATGTCCACCAGATGGTGAATGAAATTCAAAAATTGAATATCTGTTAACAAAAAATAATAATTAATTTTTTATAAATATTAATAAATCATTATCAATGATATTATATTATATTTAAATACATGGAAATATTTTTAAATTCCCATGATCACAAGTATATCAACTTCTCCAAACACCATGAACTCATCTGGTTTTACATTTCCATGTATTATTACATAGTTCTAAATTCATGTATATAAAATAATATTTGATATATTTTATATTCACCTATTTTGATATATAGGTTATTATATTAAAATTTTAATTCATATTTTTTCACAGGATATGAATACATAATAGTTATGTTTGTGACATTAATTTTATCTCCATATTTTGTTCTTGTGCTGATGCATGTTCCACTGGATGGATAACAGACCAACAATAATTTAGTCTTGAATATATTCAATTTATATTCCTTAATAGTTTGTTAATTTATATACTATGAAAATATTTAGAAAAATAATATATGAATTTTTTATATACTTTTCCCTAGAACATGGATTAAAATGTTAGTTAATCGTGGGAAAATTTCATTCATTGGTATTCATAATTTAGATTGTCATGAAAATTATTTTCACATGTTGTTAAAATATTTATCTAGAAATCCTATAGCCCCCCCACTCCCACTCAATAACAATTTATAAACAAAACCCTCTCATTTATTTCCAAATGCATATTCTATGATCATTATGCATGGTTATTTTATAAAATACAATTATGTAATCTTCGTATCTTATTGGACTTCTTTTATATCACCAACCATTCTAGTTATGACATATAGACATATACCATAGGGTCTAATTTTTCTGTTTCATATAGAAATTTATAGTGAGAATTTCTCTAAATGAGGTGGCCTTGAAAATCAATATCCCAATGTGATGATTAATGATATATTATTTGACAATGTTAAATTTAACAAAAAAAATTATTTATACTGATTGTAGTAATGTTCTTATTAATTACTATACCATTCAATAATAAATAATTTTATTCATACAGTATATTACCAACCATGTTAGGTTTCAATTAAATAGTTTACATTAGTATACATTATTACAAACATTTAAAACAAATAATCCCATAATTTTGATATATCTTGTATAATACATGAATTTATAGATACTTATCAGCCTTATCATATTACCATTTATATTTTCACTGTAAGATTAATTATTTTTTAATATATATATATATATATATGTCACTGACCATGGTGAACATAAAAAATATATTTTGTTATAAGTTTCTATTATGTATGTGTCTCTCTAAACACTACTCCCACTAATATATGTGGGTCTAGTATTCCAATCCAACCCCATATGCATCTAGATTCTTAACCTATGTAATTTAATTCTAATCCCACTTTCTTCAAATACATAGCTTTATATTATTGAAATATAATCGATATTGACTAGCTATTAACATCCACAGTTTTATTAAAATAATTAACATATATTAACCTTAATATTTTAATGTTCATTAGTAGCTCAATATGTATTTCATCAAATAGGTCAAAACTAAAACTTATGGTGGATTCCTAATATATTCTTATGAAATCAAAATTAATATGATATCCATTAGATAATATCATTGGAATATGATTTATTTGATCACTTGTATTTGTAGAAAAATTCAATTTTTTAACAAATGGTTTTATTATTTTTATTTTAAAAGAATAAATTTTGCATTAAAGGGGGAAAGATGTATTTATAATGGAAATGGATGTGGTAAATGAAATATCTAATGTAAAATAAGATAATATCTTAAATGAATTTTTTAAAATTGTTTCTAATATGAGTGTAGGAATTCATGTATTATGTTAAAATATAATGTATTCGAAATTTTTTTTTCAGATAGAGAATTTATTTGATAAATTTCATGATAATAGTATTTTATAATGTATTATATTGAGTTTTGTTTATGAAAAACATTTTTTCATTAATTTGAAACTCTTATTTAATACACCAACCATGATGTTATGTTGAAGTTGTATTTTGGTTGTATTATCTATCAATAAATCAATGTGATTATTATGTAAAAATGAATGTATGTTGAGAAGGTAATTGAAATCAATATTGCATAAAGGCATGTTTGAATTTTTCAATTAGATCTTGAATGAGAAGAAGGACAATTGGATCCAGAAAATTAGACTTAGACAGTAGGCATGATTCATTGAATACAATCCATCTGATTGGGAAGTTGATTGAAGTATTGAACATTCTAAAAGTCATATTGAGACTACAATGAATTTTGTGATTGTAATAAAGAATTGTTCTACTGTTTAATTAAATCTAATTAATACCTTATGATTCTTTACAATTTCTTAATTCAAAAAACTCAAATGTTTTATTTGAGACAGGTGATAATGCCTTATAAAAAAGGGGATATATGGTGCTTCCAATAGTATGGAATTGTTGTAGGATAAAAATATTTTTATTAGAGGTTGGAAAGTTACTATAGTTTCTATCATATTTTATACAATGTTATTCCAATAAAAAATTTATTCAATGTCATAAAGAAGTTATGATTACTAGATGATTTTTGTGGAAGATAGGGTAATATAAAGTGAATAATTCTTGGTACATCTCATCAATGTGAGGAAAAATAGACACAGAAGGTTCAAAATATATGGAAGGAGAATCATTGGTGTGAAAATATCAGAAGGTTGGAAGTTTGATATTTCTATTGTAAATAAGTCACCACAAACATCAGTTCATCAGACATGGTATTCCAGTGATCAATCATAATGGGTACTGATAACGATGTATTTTATGAATTATTGGTACCTTAAAAAATTAGATAAATATATCTATCATAGTAAAAATGTTTGAGAATATATGAAATTTAATTCAATTTGGTCAAGAAAACCCAAATTCACAATTTAATATATTATAATTGTGTTTGAATAAAATTAAAAAATGTACTGATTGTTTCTAGACAAGAAGTGGGGACTCAACAAACTAGTGCTATTAACATTCAATCGTGTAAATCCATGGAAAATACATCTGACACATGATGACACTAGTGATATTATTTTATGATGAACATAATCAATTGAAGGGTCATCGATCTATGTAATTTAATAAAACAAGAAATACATTGTTGATATTTCATAATGGCCTTAAATGTATTGATTTAAGTGGTGGAATAGACAATCGACATGAGATTACTTTCAATGTTAATAAATGGTCAACATATTTGGATTTCATTGGTATTAGATATGTTTTTGATGTAATGTTAATTTTTTCTAGTAACTATATCTAATTATTTCATATGGGGAAACATAGTAAGGAATATGTTTTATTCTAGTATCTTGATGATGAATAGAAATGGTGAATTTTAATAATGATTCAGACTGAGTAAATGTTTTTAAAACTTGAAAAAATCTGAATATTTGAGATTCTCTCGAAGTATTATGAAGATTTGAATAACTGAAATATTTATATAAGGTTTAAGAAGAATTGATGATTTATAATTTTTTCCTGACTAAGAAATATTTTTATAATCCTACCAAAACTAAATTTGGGTTTCCAATAAAAAGATACAAAACGTAATTTGTAAGGTGTGAAAAAAACTTGGACTGATCACGTATGATAGATCCCCAGAAATTGTTGAATAGTGATTTAGATTTTAACTGATGTTTTTTTCAGGTTGAAGATATGGAATTTCCATTAGAATTATTACATCAGAGTGAGGATCAATCTGATCAATGGATCAAGTTACAACAGTGTACTCTTCATTAGAGAAATTCCATCAGAGTTATCCCATCTAAACAAAATCAATAAAAATGATTTTCAACAAACTTATTTCCATCAAAGGATTAATTGAGAGTTAATAATTAATTTCTTTCTCAAATAAAGAAGGAAGATCATAAGATGAATATAACTAAACTGAACATTAAACATACACTATCATAATGGTTTTACCATACTAGTAACATCAGATAGATTATACAGAGGATGATTTCCATACTATGTTTGTAGAAGAAGTTTCATGAAAAAAAATTCATTTCATAATCGTTAAACCTGTTAATGAATGTATAAATGTTTTGTTTGATTCATCATTCGTGTGGAGGATATCAAGATATTCTGAAGTGGATCCAAAAAGAAGAAGGAAATGGAATCTTGTAATTGGTTCTATGTACATATTTCATAAAATGGTTTTTAGTGAGAAGTGGATACTAAAAAGGATATTTGGGTTTTATAGACAACTATAATATGATTTTTTTATTGAGATTTCATAAATATTCACTACTATTGATTTTGTATTCCAAAAAAATTAGTAAAATAATAAATGTTAGTAGTACTATCAAACATTTAAATTAGTAGGTCATTGAACATAATATTGTAAATATCCTGTGATACCTTATATTTATATTTTTTGAATATAAATTGTGAGGTTGTTCATTATATTTAAGGGGATTGTAACAATAAACAGTTTCATAGGTTTGGAATGTTTTTATTAAGCTATTAATAAACATTATTATAAAATAAAAAAGAACCATTGATTCACCCCCACCTACTAGTCTTTATCCTATCTAGACACCACAAATTGTAATTAGGGGTTTGGTTTCCACTTAATTATCCATCTCTAATAATATAGAATCATAATTATATCAACTATAAAGGGAGATAGAACTACTAAAGGTATTCAGTATAAGTAGAAAAGCATTATGAATGAAACACCAATTTAGAGGAGGAAAAGTTCTAACTCTAGTAGATTAAGTATAAATATCTAGAAATGGGTGAGAAATAATATTTTGATTACTTATTTACAAGGTCAAATGATATTAATATCACCATAATATGTCTTGCTGAGAAACTAAATGACTCAACTATTGCTGAAAAGATCATGAGAATTTTTCCTGATATGTTTGATGCAAAACTTTCTTCTTTGAACGATATAAATCCTAATACTCTATCTTTGGATGGTCTTCACATTACTCCTGTTACGAATGAAGTGATAAGATATAAGGTTATGAATATTAACTAAAATATTCATCAATAAATTCCCTTCAAATATTTTTAAGTGGGGAAAACAAATATAATGAAGCTAAAGAGGAGTCAAGTGATTTGAAATTAAACTAATACACTGAATATTTCAAGATAATAATTTATCAAATTTATAATAAATAAAATAATAAAAATGGATAATAAAAAACCCATAATTATTGGAATATTGAAGGGATTTTTCACGTTTTTTAAATTTTTACTGGGAATAAAATTGAAGAGTATGAGTCCTTGGATGATGATGATAAATATCAAAAAAAAAATTCAAAGAATCATAAGGAAATATCACTTTATGGCAAGAAGAATAATGGTTATTTGAGAAGATTAATGGATTTTGATTCCTCATCTAGGTATGAACAAGATCATCAACACATATTTATTTCTTAACTCATAAATAGATGTGATTTATCAAGCAGTTATAATGATAAAGACAAGATGACAGAAATGGAATGGATTCTTAAAATGAATATTGAGAATTCCCAGGAACAAAATTATCACCTCAATAAAAAATAAAGAAGTTAAAAAAATATGTAAAATAGATAAATTTTTAAAATTAATATATTCAAATAAATCAAAAAAGTATTTATGAAAATTCATCTAGAAATGAGAAACTCAAAAAGATAGAATCTTCCCTTAAATTGAATGTAAACAAACCAAGTCAAAGATAGGTAAATCCAGAAAAATCATATATGTTCTAAAATATAAGATAGATTTTATAATATAAGAGTGTTAAGAAACAAAATCCATTCTTATTATAACAAAAATTGATATAATAAAGATGACATAAAGAAACACTAAGGAATTTGATATTAATGGTGAAACTTATAATTACTTTTATATGAAAGTTTTATAAAATTTATTTTGTGAGAAAACATAATTCATTAGTAAATTAAAAATTTATTATAGGATGTATTCTTCTAATCAATGTGGTCTACGATTTGTGTTGAAAAATCAACAATAAGGGTCTAATCATTTTTACTCTCAATCTAAAAAGTCACGATTCAGAGGTCCCTATTATTGTTGAATTTTCAGACACAAATTTTATTCTGGTTGATACAAAATTTATCTAACAAGAAAAAGATATAAATCAAATTAGATCTCTAAATAGTAAACAAGACACAAAATTTATAAAAAAATGGAACGAAAAATATGAACACAAAAGAATAAGAATGAAGAGTATGTTATGAAATTAGAGAATAAGAAGAATTCTAAGTCCAAAAAGAAGGAGTTATTAATTATTCGGATTGAACAATTTTAAATGGATGAAGTGTTTTAAGACACTCAAAAATTATCTAAATAATAAGGGAGGAAAAATGTTTCTTAATATGTGAGCGTGGTTGATAAAAATATATCAACATATTGCAATTTAAAAATATTGAATAGATGAAAGAGATGTGTCCAAGATCCTCATGTAACTAAAATTTTCATGACTATCATTCTAATAAAAAAATGAAGGTATGAAATAATCATTTAAAAATCTACATAACAAAAAGTTTTTTGAATAAAAAACCATGGTGACCTCCATATCAAAAGAATCTTCAAATAAATGGAAACTTGATACAAAATCTGATAATCATTAACATAAGGAAACACAACCAATAGAAAATCAGAAAATGAAATGAGAAAGTAAAGACTATTAGAGGAATCTATGTATAAAAATTGATTCTATAAACTACTGAGGTTCCTTCTTATTTCCAAATATTTTTTATTTGTAATTACTTTTCGGTAATTGAAGCTATTAAATTATGGATACAGATATTGTTGATATTCTGACTAGTCTTTCAAAAAAAAGAAATTTTTTTACAATATCTTCATTTCTGAATAATTTTTTTATAAACCTTAATTTTAGGATATGTTTTATAAGATTTTTTATTTTACTTATATCTTAAATGAATCCTTTTAATATTTCTTTAAAAATAATAATATTTAAAGAATCATGAAAATGGTATTATATGAATGTTTTTCAATGGTTAACGTTGACAAACTTGATTATTTACTCTTATTTTCAACACTATGTTTTCCCACATGGATTTAGAGATTTCTTGTTAAAGTCTCTTTGTTAAAGAATTCATGTGATACTTATCTTCTCGTGAAGAATAATTTGAATTTTTTTGATGAAAAGTTCTAAAACATGGATATGAGATCATTTTTCAATAAGGGGGAATCATTCCATGGTGGAACCTGAATGTTTTATTTTCAATATGGGGTAGAGAAAATAAAAGGTGAACGGGATAAGGAATGGAATGTGTATAAGAAACAATTGTGAAAATAAAACAATAAGTGGTATTGTTTAAAAAGGGTTAAAGTGGGTATTGACAACAACATAAATGTGTAGATTGTTATTACCAAGTTATGTTTTGGTTTTATTCGTTTAAATAGATCAATATATTTATTATGATGAAGAATTAAAGTAATTATATAAGGTAATACAAATATGGATTGAAGATATTTGTGTGTGAAATTTTCCGTCAAATCCATAACCATGAGCATGACAATTGAATCATGAATATCAGACTCAGAACATAGGCGGGATTCCTTAAATATGGTCCAACGGATTTTAATTTTAATGGAATGTCCTAATATACTAGAAATCATATTGATATTTGACTAAATGTGGTGACTATAATAAATAATTTTTCCAGTGTCTTAATGTCTCTAAGGGAAATCTAATTATTCATTGTTGTTTTGTAATTCAAAAAAATCATAAGATGTATAAGATGCTTTTGATTCAAGCTTATGAGGGAAATGGGATAGTTGGTGTTTGAAATAATATTGATGATTGGTAAGAATAAATGATTTTTCTAGATGGTCATAAAGTTACAATACATTCCATTATTTGTAAGATGATGTTATGCTGATCTCAAATGTATTCAATGTCATGAGGAAGTCATGAATACATGACTATATTTCTATAATAGAGTATACTGTATTGTGGTTCATTGTAGCTACTACTCAATACTGTGTGGAAAAATAGACATAGAAGGATAATGATCATAAATATTAAAATAATTAGTGTGATAATATCATATGTTTTAAAAGTTTTCAGACAACAATTAATATGTCACTGCCGATTTTGTTCTGTCAGATGTGATAATCCACTGATCCATCATAATGGATTCTAAAACAGATATTTTATGAATTTTTAGTTTCTTTAATCCATTATTTGTATTTTTATATTATCGGTATAATTTTTGTGATAAATTTATATTTATTTCAATTACGTAAAGAAAAAAACAAGTCATACTTTATTATCTTACAGTTGTGTCATGAGAAAAAGAAAAAAATTATTGATTATTTCTCAATAATAAGTGAGGACTAATCAGACAAGAATTGATAAAATTTATCTGACTGAGGCCACGACTAATCCATCAGATTCATAATGAAACAAATGAACTCATCAGATGATGAAATTGATTGGACGCATGATCATTGGTTTGAGAAATTTAATAAATAGATAAATTCTTTGAAG
Source organism: Viscum album (assembly GCA_963277665.1). Lineage (NCBI taxonomy): Eukaryota > Viridiplantae > Streptophyta > Magnoliopsida > Santalales > Viscaceae > Viscum > Viscum album. The sequence goes on from OY728141.1 coordinate 213,251,337, forward strand.
ATATTTTGGAATAACCTTTAATGAATTACATTTAACAATTAGAAATAAGAATTTTAATAATAATTATTTTAGTTATTATAAAAGTTCATCATAATGAGCTGCCTTTAGTATTTCATATGTTTTCACCATAATGGGAATTCATATGTTTTTCATATATGATCTTGTGGAATGGAGAAAAATTAAAATGAATATATATTATGCATTCATCATAATAGAGAATCAGAATGGTTAATTTTTATTAAGAATCATACTAAGGAAATTTTCCTAAAACTTGAATAAGTCTTAAAATTTGAGAATCTCTCATAATGATTATGTATAGTTGACGAAGTCAAAGATTAATTATACAATTATGGAGAATTAAATATTACAAAAGTTTGGTTGAGTGGGAATGATTTTCAAAACCTCACCAAAACATTATTTAGGGTTCCAATAAATGTATAGAATTTTCCATTTGATAACTGAAAAAAACCTTATACTACTCATGTACAATATAACTCTTAAGATTTTGGAATTGTTAGTGAGTTTCCATCTGAAGCAAATTTCTGGATGAAGATGAGGCAACTCCATCAAAATGGGTCCATTGAATTGTGGATCAATCCCATCAATGAATAAAGTTCCAATGAACTATGATTGATCATATTAAGACTTTTGAGTTATCCCATAAGAGTGAAATACATCGATCAGAGGATTATCATACCATGTTTCATTACGTGTAGAAATTGAGTTCTTTCGATTTTGTTCCTACTAAATTGAATAAGGAAGAGTAGATGGAGAATAAAACTGGGTTGACCATCAAATTGAAACCATCATACATTAGTTATGGGACTGGAAAGATCATATTGACTATACTTGTGATGATTTCTATATTGAGATTATAGTAAAAGTTTAAAGACAAAAAACATCCATATATAACTTATTTATGTTATTGGTGATTATATGTAGGTATGGGTTGATTATTCTTACTTGTGGGGGAGTGAATAATTTCTAAAGATAATCCAGAAATATGAAATAAAGTGAATATTGTAACAATAGATAATTACCAATTTTATAAAAGGATTGTTCGTTGTTATAGGATACTGAAAGAATAGTTAGGGGTATAACCAAAAATAGGGGTAATGTTTCTAATGTGATTGTATAATTATTTACTACTTCTGCCTTTGTATTCTATAAATAATTTAGTGAAATAATTCATGTTAATTGGACTATCAAACATGGAATAGACTTGGCCATTTTAAAAAATGTCATATATATCATGTGTTTCATTCTTATTATATTTTCTTCTTATGAATGGTGTTGTTGTGAGTTATATTATATTAGATTTTACCTCTAAAAAAGTTTTTGATTTAATTCCACTTTTTCTTATTGATTAATGGAATTATATTATTAAAGAAAACTGAAGCACTTATTCATGACCCTCACCCTCTCAGTAATCTCAATCCTATTGAGACACCGGAACATGTTTCATATAGACATAAAGTGGAATAATTAATGGTGTAATCCTCTATGTGAATTAATACCACCCCCTTTCATAGTTAATAAATTTGTTTCGAATAAGAGGGAGAGAATAAAATTAATGAATCACATATTGACAAGTATTTCTATATCAACATTTACAAATAAAATTAGTTGTTAGAATTGTGGATTGACATTGTGTTTATTTTTTTTACCATTGTTTATGATGGAACTGAGCATGATGTCAGCCAATTTTGAAGGATAATATCTTGTAACTACTTGGGGTTGACCAATCATTTTAAATTGTAAGATATTAAAATTATTAATAACATTTTCATTAAAAGTTCAGTTGTGAATACCATATGATATGATAAGAATCAACTTGGAGCATTAAATTTATATGGTGGAACTATATATAATTGATAAGATAATGTGAGTAAAATATTGATATTTAATGTATGTTTCTACCATTGGAGATCCATTCACATAGAAAATATGTTTTAAAAATAAAATTCATGTATGATATAAAGAATAATTCACTACTAACGAATAAAATTGATAATTGAACGAATGATAATGTTTTCTTGTTGTTTATTTGTAGATTTATTATGCATAATTAAAAAATTGTACTAATGAATGTGATTCATAGATTTCTTAATGATGAATACCTTATTTATGTGTAGATGTTACTAAAAATTGTTTTTATTTAACATAAATAGTATCATTATTTAATGAGTTGATTTTAAAATAATAATAATATACTTCGATGGCCCATTGAATATGTATGGGATGGAGAATTTAATGATTGAATATACTGATATATATTAATTAATTCACGAGTAATTATAATATGGTACAATGGTTTTGGATATTTAGTTTATTATCATTAGAAATATGTTTTTAATTTATAAAATTTATTCATGAGTAATATTCTAATTATGTGACACTACCTTATAGTGTTGGAACATATTATGAGTTGATTTGAAAAATGTTTAGTATTACAAGTTTATGGTGAAAATTTGATAAATACATAGAATTTGATTATGTTTTCTAAAATCAATATGTTGGATAAATGTTCAACTCATACTATATAAAATTTTTCACCAAGATGAGACGTATGTTTTTGTGTGAGGAGTAGTATAAAATTTAATAAAGGCCAGACCTCAGTCTTTGTTATCATATTCCTCAACAAATGCATATGTTTTTAGAGTTTTTGAAAATTGGAAACTGTAATAAAAACATTGAAATGTGAGGAGACATAGTCAATTGATTATTTTCAAAATGGTAAATCTAGAGAAAAACCATTATATTTAAAAATGCATGATATGCATAAGACTCAATTTCGAGCTATGTTTGAAATTTTCCTCCCAAATAAATATAAATACAAGTTGAATGAGGTATTAAAGATATTTATAATAGGCATATGTCAATTCCTATATTGAAAATGAAAATTCTTAAGTCTCAGAAAGAGATATTTAATGGACGAATTCATTCGTAATTTCTACTGATAATTATATGATTTTTTGAAATTATATTTCTCATGTACGTTTTAATAGTTTGATAAAAGTGATTATCATGTAGTTTTTTCTAGAAATAAACAAGTATTATGAAAAATAAAATAAAAGTAGTTGAATTTTCAATGCTTAAATATGGTGCAGTTAAATATATTCAGCATGTTTGTAACATCAAGTGTTGATGATTGTTCCATGATTCTATATGAGGTTTTAGAGACAAAAAGAAAACTAATTTCTATATTATGACTGGTGGATTTGTTTGAGGAATAATTTAATGTCATGTTGAAATATTGTTTCATGTGCTTCTAAAACCTAGTGAGAGTTCTACCTCATGTTTCATAATGATGAATATGTCATAAATAATCTTAATACAAGGATTTCATTTTATTAATGATTGTATTATCACTAAAATATGTTTTTATTTTTTCATGACATGATTGGAGATGTCATCATGGATCCCTAAAAATATATAATATATCTAAACTATGATAGAATCCCTCTCACGGAAATATTCATTCAAAAAGGTTCTCATATAGAAAGCATGATTAATTTGATAATATTTTTTAGGTGGTTTTAGTGGAATTTTACAACAATAAAAATGGGTGATGATGGAGAAAATGGTATAGTCTTTAGAAGAATCTTGAGAAATTATATTTTATTAGACATAATTTTATTGATGAACAATGGATTTGATGTGTTGAATTATATATATATATTATTTTTTATATTTTATTAAAATATATGAATCTAAAATAATCTATAACTTTTTCTTATTTCAAAATTATATCACATGTCTAAACCCTTTTGTTGTAGAAAAATATGAGACTCAATGTTTATGTGAAGGGTTGATCTTGTGTGTTGAATAATAAATTGAAGGGAGAATGAAATCATATGGTATCCTTATTTCATAAGGAATGAGTAAGGACTGAATCCTATGATAACATATATCATAATGTTTTAAGAGGTTATAAGATACTCAATTGTTTGAATATTGTTCACAAAAGACATTAGATATATGTTATCGAAGAGTAACTCAAGATTACTGCTAATTAAAATTAAAAGGATAATTTTGAATAATTCCTATTTAAAGAAAGGTCTAATTGGTTATAAATCAAATTTAATACATTAATGTGGGTTCTTGAGTAAATTCATCTTTGTTTCTAGTTATTGCATATATTCAAGGAAAATGAGATCCAATCACAAAATTGGTACTGAGTTAAGAGTTGGGGAATTTCCAAATTGATAGAAACTATAAACTAATTATCCCCCACCCCACTCTTGGTATAACACTTTATTCTTACTAAATCATATATTGATGTTTTAGTTTTATAGAAAAACATACCTATGATGTTTTTTAAGAACATAAAAGGATTATTTATTATTTTGAACTATTTAAATTTCTTGAATAATGGAATTATATGCTTCAGTTTTTGTATAACATACTACATAAGTATTAAACATATAAAATATAAACAAATAATCTATTTTTTTAGAGTTCTCAATATTTTAAATTTAATTTAATTATTTCAAATTTATGATGATATGGTTGATTAATAAGACATAAAACATAGCCATTATAGAATATTTTAGTGTACAGACTAGATGATGTATTTTTAACTCAAATTATTGTTATTTTTAATAAAGAAATATTAATAATTTTAATAGAAAAAAGAGAATCATACTGATAAAATATAGTTATATATGAGATATATAGAATAAGATAAAAAAATTTATTAGATATAATTTTATTTATACATATGATATTTTATATTTTTTACTGTTTCATGGTTGATGGAAATCAATGTAACTAAATATACAGATTTATTAATTATAATTTATTTAAATAAAATTTCATGCATAATATTAGTGTATTAGTTAAAATTTATACATTTATTATGATGTCCTTAACATTCATTAATTATATACTTATATTAATTTAATGATTAGAAGAATTCAATTACATTATTATGATTGAAAATGTAACTAATAAAATCTAATGATTTTTTTAGTTATCATTGAATTTGAAAGAGTTGGTGTCTTAGAACCAACTTATTGTAATTTGATTATATGGACATTTAATGTATTTAAATATTAAACATATTATTACATATTTTACATTGTACTACATGACTATGATGTAATAATGTCTTATAATATTTTTTGTATTGATAAGGTCATGGATGTTTCCCGCTCAGATGACAACCTCGATATTATATAACAATATTCTTAAATATAGTTATACAGTTGGAGGAAATACTATGATGGGACACATAGCATATATAAAGTCAGGTGTGAGTTATCATAAGCAGATGAGACTTCCTCTAATGATGTTCGCACTCGGAAATATCTAAGAAAAAAGATTATGAGAACCAACATGCCAGTATGAATTCTGCATGTTTTGGTGTCACTGTATATTTCTATCATTGTGCATGTTTAATGATAATTAGACATTAATATTATCATTAATATGTGTCGCGACTCATGAACATTGATTTACTGATGAAAACCAACAAATAGACAGTTTGTGGGAAGTAGGTTACATTGGGTATATCATAAGTGCGTTGTTATTAATGAATAAGTTGAGGAAGGATTTGTCCCTTCCATTTAGGGATGATTATATATCAGCCCATGGATTTAAAGAGAACCCTCATGTGAATTTCCATGGACATGGTGTAATGTTGAGTTTATTTCGAGTAGTCAAAAAATGACGTATCAAGCATAAAAGTAGATAACACTATCATGAAACTGTCTTGATGAGATATTGTGAAAAAGGGATAATTTTACATAGTGAGTGTTCATATGTGGATTTCATTGTTTCAACTTTAAGTTCATTCTCTTGGGTTCCTCGACCTTATGCTAGATAGTACTCTTGGACTTTAGGGAAACTTTCCTAATGTCGAAAAGAATGAATCTTAGAGGGTCACACACTAAGTGTTTTTTTGTGGTCTCATTTAACTTTTATTTGAATTTAATTAAGAAATTTTATTCTCATGACAATGGAATAATTTTATTCATGTTAATATGATTTTATAAATTAAATAAATATTAATTTACCATATTGTGGGGAAAATATATTTATTTATCTAATTTAAAATATAATAAATATTTATTAACTAGTTTTTAAATAAAATATTTATTTAAGAGAATAAGTTATTTATTTAATTATTCAGGTGTTCAATAAATGTATGTGGTGTTCCAGAGGACCAAGGTCTGTCCTGTAGTAAAATAATTATTTTCAAGATGACAAATAATTACTTAACTAGTTGGCACTAATTAAAACAACAATGCTATTATTTTGTCATGCAGAATTTTATTTATTATTCCATTTTGCGCATGTTGGCACTCCATAAATAATGGGGTGGTATTATTATTAATATCATTTGTTTTTTCAATGATTATGAATGTATTTAATTACATTTAATCAATTAAATATTGTAACTGAATCCCCATGTCAATAAATAGAGACATACTTCTATTGTACCATGTACCGAACTGTACACCCGGTGAATTGAGAATTTTTGAGATAAACATTTTCTCTCTCGAATCCTCTTACCTCCCCTCTCAAGAACGAGAGACGGTGTTCAAGGACGAAGAGAAAGTGATCAAGAATGGCCAATACAAGACACTCTCTTCACTCTAATAGCACCAGGAGAATGATTTGTGTCGATCAGATTCCATTGAAGCACATGTGGATCACTACTAGAGGGATTCTAGTTTGGATCCTTGCTAGTGCAACTAGATAATATGAAAGGGTCATTCGAGATGATCAAAATCATCAAAAAAGAAAATACCAATTATTCATGTATTTGTTTCCCTTGGAAATTAATTAAATTAATTATAAACATGATGTGATAGATCCTCTCTAAATGTTTCAGGAATCTTATTTCTTAATCTAAATCTTAGATTCTAATATATGGATACTGGCATTCATCAGTGTATTGATCCCAGAATAATAATTGATCATGGTAAAAATCAAAGATGGGTTATGTCCACACCATGCTTCTACTATTCTAGGAACCATCAAGTTGTGTCATAGGGGTTAGAACATAGTTTATAATTATTTAAATATATCGTAATGATTTACATATTTTATAATTTATTTGTTTCAATTCATGTTAATCGTTCTAAAAATATTAATCTTGAGATCAACTTATCCCCTTTCATTTATCATTCATCTTACAAAGAAGATATTTTCTTTTATCTTTCATTAAATTAAAATATAGGATCTCATCTAGTGGTGCCAAAGTTTCCTGGATGTACAACACAAGAACACATGATGTGTATTCAGCTATACACATCATGAAACCAACGTTCAATGCACTGGGTCTGGTCCTCCAAACAAAGTTGTGTCATTGGAGTATGTCTAAGTCTTATGAGCTATCTGTGTTAACCAGGAACCAGTGGCACGTAGGGTCTAGATTACACACCGAGTGGCCCACTGGAAAAGATGGGTAGTCACGTTGGGTTAGGGTTGGACCGTGTACCTCGTACACGACTTGCCTACCTGAAGACCATGAAATGAGGAACTGCACAATGTGTTGTCTACCAGACACACTGTGTACTCCAATTATTTTGTAATAAAACTCACATGTTGTTTCCCTAGGCATGTACATCAGATGAACGGTGAAAAATTGTACACACCATGTAGTCAGAAAAACACACCCTATATTCATCCAAATTATGTAGTTTTATTAAAATTTATTATTATATTATAAAATCCTTTGAGATGTGTACCATCGTGCAAGTATAAAGCTGAGGCATAATACGCGATATGAGTTTTATATATATGTGTTTAATTTCACATCTACATAATGTACATTTCTACTCATTTGGTAGTTATGAATAGGAATTCACTTGGTTTCCTCCAAGTTACAAGTTACGTACAAAGATAATTTTAAATGAATTTATTTGTTTAAAATTATGATAGATCGGAATCAAAATGAAATTCAGAAAATGGTTTAAGATTAAATGATTGATTAATTAAAGATGATAATTAATTTATTCGAGCGTGATTTATCTTTATCAAGAATTATTAAAATTTTCATTCTAGTTTTCTTTATGCATATATAACTTCGCTTGTACGGATGATCAAGAGCTAGACCAAGACCTCTGTATGTGTATGGGTTCTTTTAATTTATTTATTTCCAATAAATTTTTTGTCATGCGAACCTTCTCGTCATTAATATATAGGGCATGCATTACCAAGGTTTCTTTTATGTAAAAGCCCTTTTTACCCCCCACCTGCATGTGAGTTAAAGAAGGCATATGTAATTGATGGAACTTCAAAGCTAGTGGATGCAGTTCAAGATGGATCCCAGACAAAACCAATCGCTAGAGAAAAAGAGGTGGACATGGGGAAAACTATTAACACAATCCCAAAAGGTTCAATATGTTTCTCCCCTAGGTCAAGGTTAGTTTATCAACCACTAGATAAACTAAACATTAGAAAATATCATTAACATTCTATTTATTTAATTTCTGTCAGTTTCATGGTTGATCATTATGGATGTGTTGTCATTACCACATAATTGATTAATTAATCAAGTATGCAAGATAGAAATAAGATATTGTAGACTTATAAATAAATATTATGAATCCATGGTTGATCACATAAGAAAGTTCCATTTAATATTAACAATCATGTAATAGTTATAATAATAAATTCACGCATAAGAGATAAATATCCCTCAAATAAAATATTATGTCATACCAAGCCTTACATTACATGGAAATACTAAATAAAACTATGTGTTTGACCAACCCTTTGGAAGACAAATACATATATATAGGAATCCCTTATGAAAGGATTCATGTTGACATAACCATATTTCATCAAGAGGAGTATCCCTTTCTAGACATGGTGTAATTAAAAAATTATTAATGGTGATAGACTTAATAAAAATAGTGATAGACTTAATAAAAATTTATTATTCTCATTAAATGTAATTAAAAAAGTATTAATGGTCTTCTCTTTTAATATTATTATAAAAATTATAAACATGCCAACCACACTATCATTATGATCAATTATAGGTAAAGATAACATCCTCACCAGCCGTAACATCCATGAATGGTTTATAATCCTTTAGGTTATCCTATGCCATGAACAGAAGTCTTACGTGTTGGAGTTAGCATTACCTAATTCACCTGCTAAAGAGTTGTGTGATGAAGATTTATTGGTCTATGAGAAACTTATGAATGGTGCGGTTGATGTGCAATGTTTGATGTTATCATAAATTTATACTGATCTCATGATGTCTCATGAAATCATCGATGCTTTTAGCATGCTCCAGAACATCGGTGGTCTTTACTAGGATAGAGAAAGACAAAAAAGGTTTGAGACCTCTAAGGAACTCTTTTACAATATGCATGGATAAGGTACCCCATATGGGCCTGTTGTAGTCATTATTATTGTCTACATTGAGTTAATAGAGGTTCTAGGTTTTAAACTCCTCGAAGCACTGGGTACTGATCTCATTATAGCATCACTACTTAGATATTCTCAAACTCTATTGTCAATTTCAAAATGAACAACATTGAGAAGTCACTATCCAATCTTCTTATACTCATTATACAAGTGTAAAAAGATTTGAAGTATTAAAAGCCTTATGTTCTTATGGTGAATAAGAGGAAAGGGAAGGTAGAGAGCTTCAAGACCAAATTATCCTCACAACCTTCCAAGATATGGAAGGTCAAAGTGGAGGTTGGGGAACATATGGTTGTTTGTTTTTCATGTGGCAAGAAGGGCCAGTTAAATAATAACTACACCCAGCCTAAGAAGTAAGGGGAAGGTTCTGGTTCATTTTTTATCGAATGAAATCTATCAGTTTCTACAAATTGGGTATTAGATAATGCTTTTGGAGCTCAAATATATATCCAAATATAAGAACAAAGTAGATTAAATATGATTGACCGAGAAGTGGTAGATCTATGAGTAGCCAATGGTGTCAGACTTGTTTCTATAACAATCGGGGACTACCACATCATGTTTCCAACTAGGATGATATTATTGTTAATGGGTTTTTATTACGGGTCTTCTGTTACTAAAAAAATTATTTTTGTATCCAGATTATATACAAATAGATTTTTTTATGTTTGGAAATTAATTATTCTCCCTTTACCAAGATAAAATTTATTTAGGTAGGGAAAATTTATACAATAGTCTTTATGTGTTGGATTACACAAACCAGGTAAAATAATTCGATAACAAAGATACTTCACATGACTCATACAACACCCAATATTGGCATCACCATCTAGATCATGTAAATTAGAAAAACTTTAAAATGTTACATCAATATATATATTTAGATTCTTATTAACGAAGACCTATTTGTGTATGTCATGCATGTTTACAAGGCAAAAGAACTAAAGCCCCAATTATTGGAAAAGGTCAAAGTGCTAAATAACTACTTGAATTGGTTTATACCAATGTTTATGGACTATTTCTAGTTTATAAAAGGGGATGGTACTCATACTTCATAAATTTTACTGATGATTTTAGTAGATATGGATATATCTACTTAATGAGGTTTAAGTCGGATTATTTTGACAAGTTCGAAGAATACAGGAATGATGCTGAGAACCATCATGGGAAGAAGATTAAGAATATTTGTTATAACCAAGGTGGATAATATATTAATCAAGACTTCATTTATTACTTATGATAGTTTGGGATCTTATAGCAACTCACTCCTCCATACATGCCCGAGCAGAATAGTATGAGTGAGAGGAACTAGAACCTATTGGACATGGTGATATCAATGATGAGTCATGTGAGTCTTCTGATATCCTTTTTGGGATATGCATTACAAAAATAAGTGCACATGCTAAACCAAGTACCAACTAAATTGATAAATGGTATTCCCTATGAGTTGGAGGGTAGAAAGAAATCTATATTATCGAATTTACATGTGTGGGGAACCAATGCATTTTTAAGGCCTCTTCATGTAACAAACATACACCCCAAGGCACAAGGTGTACCTTTATAGGATACCCCAAGGAATCAAGGGGATATTACCTATAAAACACCACAAACTAAAAGGTTATAGTGTCAAGACACAACATATTTGTTGAGAGGGAGAACATATCCAAAAGAGATAGTGGGAGAGAGATATATATAGAGGAAGTTGAGGATCAACGTACACAAAAGTTGGTACATGAATAGATTTCACAAAGTCCTATGGAAGAAAGAACTATTCCAGAGACACAAGAGCTGCGTAGGAGTACAAGAGAGGTTAGATAACTGGAACTATATGATTTTATAATTAACAAAGATGGCAACTCATTGTTAGTTGATAATAGTGATCCTCTAACATAAAAGGAAGTAGTGTGTTTAATAGTTTTTCCTAAGTGGCAGATATCCATGAATATTGAAATGGAATCCATGTATGAAAACCAATTCTAGATTTTCATAGATCCTATAGTTGATGTAAATCCTGTTTGATGAAAATGGGTATTTAAGAAGAAACCGTACATGGAAGGACCTGTCACCACCTATAAGGCACAGATGGTTGCAAAAGGGTTCAAATGGGATACCAATCTTATAGTCCGTTAAGGCATGTTTGAATCAATGATTCTCCATGAAGGACTTGGATGTGGAAACATATATTCTTGGGATCTATATCAATCATGATAGATCCAAGATATTGTCAAGCTTAAGTCAAAGTACATAAATTGATAAGATATTGAGGAGATTTAGTATGGAAGAACCCAAGAGGGGATCTTTGATAGCATCAAATGACATTCATCTTTCCAAGAAAATGGGTCCTCAAATAAATGTGGAAAGAATGATAATGTAAAGGACTCTATAAACATTAAAAATTGGGTCATTCATGTAGGTCATGTTGTGTACTATGATAGATGTCACCTATGCATTGAGTGTGGTAGGGAGATATTCGGCTGACCTAGGTGACGCACATTGGATGGAAGTCAAGACTATCCTAAAGTATCTGATATACTAACAGCATGTTCTCAAATAAGAGAGGATATGTGGTATTATCCCTTATTGGATATGAATATTCTAGTTTCTAGACTGATCAAGATGACATGAATTCGCAAACAGGATACATATTCACTTTGAGTGGAGGTGTAGTGAGATGGAAGAGCTCAAATCAGAGTGTGGTCACAGATTCTAAAGTAGAGTCTGAGTACATCGCAGCTTCAAAGGCATCTAAAGAATATGTTTGGATGTTTAGCTTCATCTAGGAGCTGGATGTGATACCTAGTAGTAAAGATCCCAGCACATTGTATTGTGGTAATACTATTGTGGTGTCTCTCACAAAAGAGATTATGTCTCATCATCATGTGAACTGCATACTTATGAAAGATCATCTCTTGATGGATATCTCACATATGTGAAGTTGTAGTGAGTAGTATTTCCACATAAGACAACATAGCATACCACTTGACTAAAGCCTTGACTCAGCATAAACATGATCACCATGTGAATTCTAGCAGACTGAAAGTTATATGCATTTGGCTCTAGTCCATGTGGGATTGGTTAATAGTTGGTATCCTAGAACCAAATAGTTGTACTTTGATTACAAGGACATTTAATTTATTTAAATATTAAACATCTTATTACATGTTGTTAATTGTTCTACATGACTGTGATGTAATAATTTCTTAGAGTATTTGTGGCATTGATATGGTCATGGTAGTTCCCCGTTGGGATTAGAACCTTGAAATTCTATAAATATATTACTAAATATAGTTCTATGGTTGGATGAAATACTATAATGGGACACATAGCATATAGAACATTAGGTCTGAGTACTCGAAAGCATATTAGACTCCTCTCATGAAGTTCCAACTTGGGAATCTCCAAGACAATAGATTATGGTAACAGACCTGCAAGTATGAATTCTTCTTTTTTGGTGTCATAACATATTTATATCTATGAGCATGTGTAATGATCCGTAGACATTAATATTATCATTAATATGTGTCATGACTCGCACACATTGATTTACTAATGAAAATTGTCGTGATGACAGTTGGCGGGAAGTAGGGTACGTTGGGTGAGTCACGAGTGGCATTTTATTAATGGATAATTCAAAGAAGGATTTGTCACTTCCATTTATGAAATTGATATCTCAACCCTTTTACTGAAGTATAATAATCGCGAGAAATTCTATGGCAGTGGTGTAACGATGATTATATTTTAAGTGGTCAAATAATTATGTATCAAGAATAAATTAGATGACACTATCATGAAACCTGCTTGATGAGATATTGCAACAATGGGATTATATTAAATAGTGTGCGTTCATATTTGGTTGTCGTTTTTGTGAAATTATGTTCTTTCTCTTGAGTTCCTTGACCTGTTGCTAGATAGTACTCTTGGACATTAGGCAAGCCTGCCTAATGCCAACCAAAAAAAATCTTAGACAGTCACACACTAAGTGTTTTTGGTGGTCTTGGTTAAATTCTATTTTAATTAAACTAGTAAATATTATTCTAAATAAAATGGAATAATATTATTCAAGTTAAAATGATTACCTAAAATAAAGAAATAATTATTCCTCATATTTTGGGTAAAATATTTTTATTTACATTATTGAACATTTAATAAATATTTATTTACTAGTTTCTAAATAAATTATTTACTTAAGAGAATAATTTATTTATTTATTTCTTCGAGTGTTCAACAAATGAAAGTGGAGTTTAAGAGGAACAAGACCGGTCAGGTAGTAAAATAATTAATTTCAAGATGATAAATTATTATTTAACTACTAGGGATAAAATAAAATAATTATGCTATTATTTTGTGGCGTAGAATGTTATTTATAATTTCATTTTGTTCAAGTTGGCGCACCATAAATAATGATGCGATATTATTATTAACAGCATGGGTTTTATCAATGGATATAAATGTATTTAATTTTTGTTATGAAATTAAATATTGTAACTGAATACCCATGTCAAGAAATAGACACATATGTCTATTGTACAATTTACTGAACCACACAACCGGTGAATTGGGAATTGTTGAGATGAAAATTTTCTATATCTAATCCTCTTCACGCCCCTCTCAAGTACAAGATACATTTTTCAAGGATGGAGAAAAAGAAATTAAGAAAAACCAATACAAGACACTCACTTAGCTGTGCTACCGCCTGGAGAACAAGCTGTGTCGATAGAAGGCCGTTATAGCATGTGTTAATCACTGCGAGATGAATTCTAGTTTGGATCTTTCAATATGCAACAAGATAATCCAGAAGGGTCATTCAGGATGATCAACATCATCGATAAATAAAATATCAATTATCTATGCATTATTTTTTTTATTAAATTAATTAAATAAATTATAAACATGATGTGAAAGATCATATTTAAATGTTTTGGGCCTCTTCCTTCTTTATCTAAATATTTGATTCTATTCTGTGGAGACTGGAATTCATCATCGTATTGATCTTGAAATAATCATTGATAATGGTAAAAAATTAATGTTGGGATTCATCTAAACCATGCTTCTATTGCACCCTACATTTAATTATCATCCCTTTACTACATGACAATTATAATTTGTTGATATATTAGTATATTATTTCATTTGATTAAATACTATATTGAATATCTTCCTTTAGTTTCATTACTAAAATGAAATAAAATTTGATTCATCTTATTGACAAAAAACATTGTAATTCTAAATTAATTTTAAAACTTATAAAAGGACAATAATAATCAACATTAAGAAAAATAGAAACAATGAAAAGGAATGAATATATAAAAAACAATTAAAATATAACAATTATTCTCATGGTCCACAAAGAATAAAATTACATATATGAAAACTATATAATAAAATATAATCACTAAAACTATTATAGTCAAGGTAAAAATGATATGAATGAATGGTAATAATTATCTTAGGATACATATATAGGAATAATATTTGATTCTAATAATTATTTGCATTTTAATTATGATCATGGAAAATATTTTAATATCCTGAGATTTTAGAGAACTGTTTTTTCATAAAAATGAATATTTTTTATATTTTTCAAAGCTCAAAACACCTTTTTTATCATTCATTCCATGCAAAACATATTTTGTCTTGTGTTACACACAACACCGAGTTTACCTTGGGTTTCACGCTACAATGAGTTTAAATAAAATGTGGCATATTGATAAATTAATATTATTTGAAATGATAGTTAACACTAATCCATCAGAAAAATGTGTATCACTATGATTAAATAAATAATGAAAATATATGGTCTAAAAATGCTTATAAAATTAATTCTTTGATGACAAATTAATGATAAATGAAAATAAATTCTATTTGAAGAAATATATATTTTCCTAAAAATATATATGTATGTAAGCAATTGTTTTTCACATCAATAAATTTAAAAAACAATTTAAGTGAATTAATTCAAGTAAATATATATATTATATATTCAATAAAATTTTTAACATTCATCATATGTGGTTTTTAGACTATATATAATAAAAAATCCAATTTGTTTCTTCGAAAATATATGTTTGTAAAAAGTAGTTTTATCTCATTTTTTCCACATTTAAATAATTTTACATTTTCAAATTAAAAAAATATTTGATAAAATATAATATAATTTTTAAATTATCATTTAATAATTATCTTTAGTTGAATTTTTATAATTATCTGAGAAGCCAAACATTTTGAAAAATAGTGAAAAATTCATGTTTTAATTATGAATTTTCATTTCTCTTAAATCTATAAATGAATTAAAATATTTTTAATATTTTAAGAAATAGAACTTGTACAATTATATATCTATAATTCAAATTTATGTCATTTGAATCATTTTCAAAGGAATTTTTATATAAAAAATTTTCAATCTTTTGAACATTTTCTGTAACGCCCCGACCCCAATTACCCAGAGTCGGTGCATTAGTACATAACATTGGCATGATCACAAGAAAGATCATGTCTCGAAATATCGATTAGTTTAGTAACCTTGGAATAACTAGATACATTCATAAAGTTTACATTACATCATAATGTGAAAAAATCTACAACAACATCTTGTCTTCATATCCCCTCATATTATCCCTATAGGTTATTCATAAATTACTTCTTCACATCCTGATAAAAATAAAACATTGAAATGGGTGAGCTTAGATGCTCAGTAAAGATAGCAACATAGAGAAAACATTCATAAATAAGAATAAACATTTAAGGCAATGTATAACTAAAACAAAGGACTTTTAAACTTGAACATCAGCATAATATGGAAAATATAAAATGAAATAATATCATTTACTTATTCACATGGATATTCTACTAGTCGAATAATCACATGCAATATCAATAACCACTTTTATAATTAAGGAATGCATAATGCCAGTCTATCATAACCACATAGCCAAGGCCTCGTGCTAAGAATACAAATAAGATTTTGTCAAGGCCTTGTTCCAATACACTAGTTAGTCTCATGAGACCTACCGATGCATCGAGAAGCTATAGTGGTCTCTACCCATCACTTATTAAGTCCAATTTATTCCTCATATGAATAGGTTTAAACATAACATAAATATTCGTATTAAAACTAGCATACGAAATGTCAATACTTTTTCCATAATCCATGAATGGTATAAAAATAACACATTCACATTCAAACATATCAAAAAACCTTTAATAAAATATGGAAGATTTGTATCATAATAAATAAACTTCAAATAAGATTAAAATCCATCAAAGGATGTTGACATTGATGAAATCAAAACTATTTGAGAGAAATATCTCTTTTTTTGAAATCATTTATAAGTATCATAATTATAAAATAAAACTTTTAATTTGAAAATATTCTTAGAATATTTTAAGGGAAGCTTCTAAAATTCTATAATGGTGGAAACTAGCCGCACCCACCATATAAGTAAAAAAACACATTCTTACCTAAATTCTGTCAAAAAGGTTAAAAATGACCATGTTTGGAAAACAACGGAAAGATTCCATTATAAAACTATTATAAAGTTTCAAATAGGGGTATAAATTAATTTAACCCATATTCTGTAAAATATAAATAATGTTTTGAAGTACATTTTAAAGAAACAAGGATGTGGATGATAAAGGGGCCCTAGTAGATAATTACATATAAACATCTCAGATAATGAAGAGATTATGAAATAACCCATAACATGTAATTTTCCTTGGTTGGGGTAGGTTAACCTCCTATATAATGGTGAAATAATTTTTATTAAATTATACAAGAATCATATACATTAATATTATGTCATATATGATCTTTTAACATTGCTTTGTTAATAATATCTTAGTATTATCGTCGTTTCGGGTGTTAACTTTCTCGTTTTATTTCATATGTTTTGTTACATAAGCCATGTTTGTTATGGATAGGTTTTATCTTATTCATATCCAGAAAGATATCAAGTCCTTAAATACTATTATTAATCATCAAATGATAATTTTACTTGAATGGATACGATGGAGAATGAATCTCAACGCATTCATGGAGATGGTAGTCCGTACGTACGCACGAGCGACAATATCAACCTTTTGATATAAAAACAATATATAATTGGATATTATATCATATATACAGAATCATTATCATGTTATATTTATTAATTACATGAATTAAGCATCATTATTATACCCATCCAAATAATAATTTATTGAATTACAATTACAGCACGACGTAGATACGGTAAGCTGTACGTACGGATGTATGGTGACATGTCATTCAAAGGATGGATAGAATACTCAATATGGTTAAACCATATTTATAATAACATCACATTATATATAATATAATGGTGTTATTATTTTATAATGGGAATAAAAAATAAAAAATAAGATGAAGAAGAAAGGAACTTGAAAAAGGGTGGTGAAAACATTACCTCTTCTTTAGGTTCTTCCTTTTGATTTGTTCAAAATGGATCTTTAGGTTGTCTTTATGATCAAACTAAGGCCTCCAAGTGGTAGTGATAGTAGTTTAGAGAGTATTTGGGAAGGTTTTGGCCGAGCCAAAAGGCTTTTAATGTGTGATTTAGTGAGAAGGGGGAGTGCCCTATTATAAGAGGGGTAAAGGGAACCTTTGAAAAAGATAGAATTATTATTTTATAATAAATTAATATTCTGTTTATAATGGCTGAAAACTGTATTATTTAAAGTTTAAGGTTGGTATGGGTCGAAAAACACACAACCAACAGGTTTTAGATAGGTTTGGGTCACTATATTAACCTTATCTTTTAGTTTTAACTCTTAGTTAATTAGTTTGACACTTACCATGTCACATTATATTTTTATATTATATAGTTAATAAACATACTATATACATCCAGAAGACCCCAAAGTGGTCCATTAATGATACACCTATCTTGATATAAGTCTCTTGGACGAACCTTAGATTTTTATAATTTAATATCAATTAATAATATAAAATTTGTTTTAAAAACACTTTTATATGAATTTTGGCACTATTCAATAATTGATTTTTGTTAAAGTTTTAAAAACTTTATTAATTAAAAACAAATTCATTTTTGAAATACTATAGTGTTATATTAAGAAATAAAATTCATGGATGTCATCAAAACATTCAAATTATATTAATTTTAACATTTATAATACCAATTATTTGATTCTTTCATTAATAAGGAAAATACTGCATCATTATTGTGTCATAAATAATATTAATTATTAAATGTATAAAAATTATAAATAAAATACAATTATGTAGGAAATATTTCTATATTTATATGGAATATTTATAGTTGAAAATATATCATATATAACCCTATGTGAAAGTTATTTTTCTAAAAAACATATCCTTATGTCATTTTTGTATTTATTTTAACTTAATTAATATAATGTGTCATTATCGCATAAAAATGGATCTATGGGGTCCAAAATCGACCCCAAGATTACCATGGTCGGACATGTATCATCCAATAAGGTTAGGACACATTTTAGGCTAATTTATTATTATTATAATATTATTTTTTTACCCTTATTTACCGGATTTACCTTTTATCCATGGTAAATAAAATTTATACAACAGTAATTATTCAAATTGTAAAAAAGTAAAAGTTACTTATTTACACAATTTGGAAATATTTATTCCAAATATGGAACCCATTTTTCCAAATTCAAAACACAGAAGTGGCAGAAATTAATTTAAAATTAATTCCTGTTGTCAATACAAAAAGTGTGTTTTTAAGAGATAATAACTATAAAAATATTGACACTTGTTCATGTCCGGTTTAATTGTGAAATAATTTCTGATGACCAACATTGTATTAAATGGTAAAGATATATTCTAAATATACTTTAAAACTACTCAAATTAAAAATTTATCCCTATTAATTATTTCGATTAAAAAAGTTGTTTTTAATTAAAATTTAGTAATTTTTACTATTCATCAAAATATAAATGTTATCCAAAAAGTTCCAAAATTTTACCCTAGGATAATTTCGATATTCTGAATCCAAAAATGAAGTCAATTTTGAGAGATTAAATTTATAAAATTTTAAAAAGGGGTTATTACTATTCATAACAGCTAGTTTGATTGGTTGTGGTGTGTGTTTGAACTGGAAGTTGCGTACAACACACGCTACTGTATTATTCAAAGAGAAGCGTATCGTGGAAGCTTGGGGTGTTACATTCTCCCCTCCTATAAATACTTTCGTCCTAAAAATTTCTAGAATATTATTCCATAAAAAGACTCGGGTGGTTCTTCATCATAAGTTCTTTGGGTTCCCACGTTGCCTCTTCCATTTTGTGGTTTCTCCATAAAAATTTTACCAGACGAGTAATCCAGTTTCTCAGCACTTGTTCTCTCGTATCAAGAATCCTGATGGTCTCTTCTCAATATGATAGATTGGGTTACAGTTCTAATTCCTCATAGGTGAGTACATACATTGGGTCAGGCATGTATTTTCTCAACAGTCATACATGGAACACATCGTGAACTTTGGGGAGATTTGGCAGCATTGCCAAATGATAAGCTACAGCCCCAATTCGTTCTTGAATTTCGAAAGGACCGATGTACCTTGGACTCAATATACCTTTATTTCTAAAAACTATAACTTCCTTCCATGGAGATACCTTTAATAAAACATGATCTCCCACCTAAAATTTCAAATCCTTTCTTCGGTTGTCATCATAGCTCTTCTACCTTCTTTGAGCATCTTTGATGTGGTTTTGGATTACCTTCATATTTTCCATCATTTCCTCCACCAGTTCTTGGCCTACAAGTTTTCTTTCACCAACGACATCCCAACAGGTTGGTGTGTGACATCTCTTTCCATATAACACTTCATATGGTGACATCTGAATTCTTGAATAGAAGCTATTATTATAGGAAAATTCCACCAGAGGTAAATATTGATCCTGCATACACTGAAAGTCAAGTGAACTTGATCTCAACATGTCTTCTAAGGTTTGAATAGTCCGTTCTGATTGTCCATCTGTTTGAGGGTGGTAATTAGTGCTAAAATGAAGTTCAGTATCCAAGGATTTTTTAAGACACTTCCAGAATCTTGAATGAAAATGGGGATCACGATCCGAAACAATTGATAGGGGTACTTCATGAATTCTCACCACTTCATTAATATATAGCCTTGTTAGATGTTCAAGTGGTAAATCGTCCCTTATAGCAAGAAAATGTACTGACTTGGTAAGATGATCAACAATAACCCATATTGCATCGTCCCTTCTAGGAGTCTTTGGTAGTCCCATCAGAATGTCCATCGTAACATTGTCCCATTTCCACTCTGGTATAGGAAGAGGTTGAAAGAATCCTCCAGGATGTTTCCTTCCAACATTCACTTTTTGACAAACCATACATCATGACACAAAATCAGCAATCTCCCTCTTCATGTTGTCCCACCAAAAATGTTCTTTAAAGTCTCTATATATTTTGGTTCTCCCATGGTGTATAGAAAAATTAAAACTATGATCATCGTCCAACAATTCCCTTTTTAGATCAGGTATATTGGGAACACAAAGTATCGTCCCAAATTTAAAAATTCCATCTTCATATCCTAAGTCATTTAATCTCCCATAATTCACATATTTAATCTTCTTTTGAAACTCTTCATCACCAGTCTGATAACTCTTTATCCTTTCTAGTAAAAATGGTTTGGCAACCTTTTAAAAAAGTATTAATGTTTCACCTTCCATGGTAATTCCCATATCCATCTTCAGCAGATCCATGAAAATAGTATCCCTTTAAATTCTCATCTGGTTTAAAACTCCATGAACTTTTCTACTCAAAGCATCTTCCACCTTATTTTCCTTCCCCAGGTGGTAGTGTTTCGTGAAATAATAATACTTGAGTAGTTCAAGCCATCTCCTTTGCCTCAGGTTGAGTTCTTTTTGTGGGAAAATATACTTCAAACTCTTGTGATCAGTATAAATCTCACATTTTTCACCATAGAGGTAGTGTCTAAATATCATTAAGGAAATGATCACAGCTGCTAACTCAAGATCATGAGTAGGATAGTTTTGGTCGTGAATTTCCAACTGTCTGGATACATAGGCAATAACCCTATCATTCTGCATAAGGACACAACCAAGTCCTTTCTTCGATGCATCTCAATAAATAACAAAACCATAATTCCCTGATAGTAGAGTCAATATAAGATTATTGACTAATGTTCTCTTCAGTTATTCGAAACATTCTACACACTCTTTTGTCCAAACAAATTTAACCCCTTTACGTGTGAGCTTTGTTAATGGGTTAGCCAATCGGGCAAAATTCTGGATGAAATGTCGATAATAACCTGCCAAACCAATAAAATTGTGTACCTCAGTTATACTCGTTGGTGCAGGCCATTCTTGGATTACCTTGGTCATAGAAGGATAAATAGAGATTCCATCATTAGAGACTATATGGCCAAGTAAAGAAATCTCCTGAAGCCAGAATTCACACTTGCTAAACTTCCCATATTATTCATGTCTTCTTAGAGTCTTCAAGATAATACGCAAGTGATTTTCATGATCTTCGTAGATTTCTGAGTATACCAAGATAACATCAATAAATACCACCACAAAATCATCGAGATATTCCTTAAAAACTCTATTCATTAGATCCATGATTACAGAGGGTGCAGTAGTCAGCCTAAAAGGCATTACTGTAAACTAGTAATGTCTGTACCCTGTTCAGAATTCTATCTTCAGAATGTCTTCCTTCTTCTCACACAACTGATGCTATCTAGATCGAAGGTCAATCTTTGAAAAGTATTGAGCTCCATGTAGTTGGTCAATTAAATCATCAATGTGATGTATGGTATACTTGTTCTTTATTGTTATATCATTGATTTACATGTAGTCGATACATAACCTCATAGATCCATCTTTCTTCCTAACAAAAAGGATATCGGCTCCCCATGGAGAAACACTAGGGTGAATAAATCCCTTATTAATCAATTCCTCTAGTTGTTTATTTAGTTCGACTAGTTATACAGTGGCCATTCTATAAGGGGTCTTCGATATAGGCCTTGATTCAGGAATTAAATCAATGGAAAACTCAACTTCTCGTTCTAGAGGATGTCCAGGTAAATATTCTAGAAACACATCTACATATTCTTTCACAATAGGTACATCCTCTATTTGAACATTACTTTCCTCACCCATAGTCATATAATTCTCTTCCTCCCCAATAATTTAATTTAGTTGAGCTACTCGGGTGGATCTAGATAAGAATAAGGTGATGATGATTCTGCTCTAAAGATAAGGTGTTCTTTATCATCATCATCAAAAATTGCATCCTCCTTCATCTTACAATAAATCTTCGCATCAGGGTTTGAATGCCAATCCATATGGAGGATTATATCAAACTCAATCATAGGTATGATGATGAGATCAGCAGATAAAGAACATTTATGTGCTCTAATGGGGATTGATTCACAAAACATTATTGCAATGATATATCCCTTAGGAGTTTTGACTAAAAAATCCCTTGTTAAATCAAATTTGAAATATATAATTTTCTTAGAAAACTGGGAAGATATGAAATAATGAGATGATCCAGAATCAAGTAATGCATTTTCTAAACTTGAGGAAACCATTAAATTACCTTCCACCAAGTCTTTCGGAGCTTCTATCTCATCTATAGTGATAGCATATTCTTGTCCTTGATCCATTGGCCTTTTCTGAGGTAAGTTCCCATGAACCTTAGGACATTCATTTTCATAATGTCCCATCTTCCTGAAATTGTATCATTGGACATTGGTAGCTTCCTTCTTCCCCTCGCAATCACGAGCTTGGTGGACTTTTTCACCACACTTGTAACAAACTCCCATTCCTTTTAAGCAAGTACCTGGGTGTTTCTTCCCACATTTACCACATGATTGATATTCAACCTTTCCCTTATTCCCCTTATTTCCATTATTATATTGATCAGTAGATCACTTCATCTATTTATTTTCTTTAAAGTCATAGGACTTAGGGAATTCATTTTCTGTCTTGATAGCACATGAGACAATGTCTTCGTACGATGACAAAGATTTTGAGTCTAATGCTCGATGGAGAAATGGTTTTAACCCATAAAAGAAATGATCAATCTTACATATTGGGTTCTGTATTTAATTTCCAGAATACCTTGATAACCTCATAAAGTTAGACTCATACTTTGCGACATTCACATCCTCCTTTTGACTCAGACTCAGAAATTGTCTTTCCATATATGCTTGATGGTCACGACTAATGTGTTTTTCCAAAAACAAAAATTTGAACTCCCTCTATTCCATATTTGATACTTCATCATCTTCCTTCTTGTTTTGAATCAATGACCACCATTGATCAGCATCTCTAGTGAGGTGACAAACTGCCATTACAACTTTTTCCCTTTCACTACTCCCCAAAGCCTGAAATATTTTCTCTAGGGAACCTATCCATTTCTCAACTACTAATGGATTTGTACTCCATTTTAATGTTGGTGGTTTCTGGCTCATGAAGTGATCTAACATTGATCCTCCAGGCTGTGGATCAGGGTGCTCCATACGGGTAAGGTTATTATTCATAACCTGAGTGAGTTTTCCTAGTATGGTGATTAGTTGATCAGCACTAGTTGCATCACCAGCTCCACTATAATTATCATGAGAAGAAGGGAAATCCCTACATGGAGTTCATGCATTGATACGGTTTCAATTTTGTTTACAAGGAGCCATTTCTAAACAATGGCATAAACTAGATCAATTTATAAATAAAAAAACATAATTATATACTTATAAAACACTTAACATATATTGAAAAATTTATGGATATAATCCATAATCATAAAAATGTTTTCTTTGAGGACGTATATACCCATAAACACTTCATAATGATTTTTAAAGAAAATGAGAGTTATCCTAAGCATATCCTTTGGGAGTGTCGTAACCAAGAGTGCAGCAAGGCCCATTACCGTGCACCAGTTCCCGTTCGAGTCTAGCTCAAAGAGGTGTTTTTGGGTTTTACACCTAGGTACATCTATGCCAGAGCCACCTCTACCGGCTCATATCTAGACAGAGATGTATTTCTCAGAAAACTCACAATATCTCTACAATACCAAAATTCTAGGAAGTTCTTCTAAAGGAATCCTCAAATTTCATCTTATATCTATGTTCTCTAATCAACCTTTATCTAAATCTAGATTCAAAGGTTTGTACTAGACTTCCTTTGATACCAACTATAATGCCCCGACCCCAATTTCCCAGAGTCGGTGCATTAATACATAACATTGGCATGATCACAATAAAGATCAAGTCTCGAAAGACCAATTAGTTTAGTAGCCTTAGAATAAATAGATACATTCATAAAGATTACATTACAACATAATGTGAAAACAACTACAACAACATATTGTCTTCGTATCTCATCATATTATCCCTGAAGTTCATTCATAAATTACTTCATCACATCCTGGGAAAAATAAAACATTGAAAGGGGTGACCTCAGATGCTCAGTAAGGATAACAATATAGAGGAAACATTCATAAATAAGAATAAAGATTTAAGGCAATGTATAACTAAAACAAAAGCCTTTTAAACTTGATCTTCAGCATAATATAGAAAATATGAAATGAAATAATTTCATTTACATATTCACATTGATATTCTACTCGTCGAATAATCACATGCAATATCAATAACCACTTCCATAATTATGAAATGCATAATGCCAGGCTATCATAACCCCATATCCAAGGCCTCGTGCCAAGACTACAATTAAGATTTTATCAAGGCCTTGTTCCAAGACACTAGTTTGTCTCATGAGACCTACTAATGCATCGAGGAACTATATTAGGATCCACCCGTCACTAATTAGGTCCAATGCATTCCTTATATGAACATGTTTAAACATAACATAAACATTCGTATTAAAACTAGCATACGAAATGTAAATACTTTTTCCATAAACCATGAATGGTATAAAAATCACACATCCCTAATCAAACATATCCCAAAACCTTCAAGACAATATTAAAGATTTGTATCATAATAAATAAACTTCAAATAAGCTTAAAATTCATCAAATCATGTTGACATAGATGAAATCAAAACTATTTGAGAGAAATATCTCTTTTTTTGAAATCATTTAAAAGTAACATAATTAAAAAATAAAAATTTTACATTGAAAATATTCTTAGCTTCTTTTAAGGTAAGCTTATAAGATTTTATAATGGCGGAAAATAGCTGCACCCGCCGTATAAGTTAAAAAAAGACATTCTTACCTTATTTCTATTGAAAAGTTTAAAAAGGGCCTTGTTTAGAAAACGACGGAAAGATTCCTTTATAAACCTCTTATAAAAATTCAAACAAGGGTATAAAGGACTTTAACCCATATTCTGTAAAATAGCAAGAATGTTTTGAAATACATTTTTAAGAAACATGGATGTGGATGATAAAGGGGTCCCAGTAGATAATTACGTATAAACAACCTTGGATAATGAAGAGATTGTGAAATAACCCTTTCCTTGTACTTTTACTTGGTTGGGGTAGGTTAACCTCCTGTATAATGGTGAAATAATTTTTATTAAATTATTCCAGAATCCTATACATTTATATAATATCATATATGATCTTTTAACATTGCTTTGTTAATAATATCTAAGTATTATCGTCATTTTTAGGTGTTAACTTACTCGTTTTATTTCATATGTTTTGTTAAATAATCTGTGTTTGTTAGGGATAGGTTGTATCTTATTCATATCCAGAATGATATCAAGTCCTTAAATACTATTATTAATCATCAAATGATAATTATACTTGAATGGATACGATGGAGAATGAATCTCATCGCGTCCGTGGAGACGGTAGTCCGTACGTAGGCACGAGCGACAATATCATCTTTTTGATATTAAAATAATATATAATTGGATGTTATATAATATATAAAGAATCATTATCATGTTATATTTATTATTTACATGAATTACACATCATTATTATACCCATCCAAATAATAATTTATTGAATAACAATTACACCACGACGTGGAGACGGTAAGTCATACGTACGCACGTATGGTGACATGTCATTAAAGGATGGATAGAATACTTAATATGGTTGTACCATAATTATAATAACATCAAATTATATATAAGATACTGGAGTTATTATTTTAAAATTGTTATAACAACGAAAGAAGAAGTTGAAGAAGAAAGGAACTTGAAAAATGGTGGTGAAAACATTACCTCTTCTTCAGGTTCTCCCTTTTGATTTGATCAAAATGGATCTTTAGGTTGGCTTTCTGATCAAAGTATGGACTCTAGGTTGTATTTAGGTTAGTTGAGAGAGTATTTGGGTAGGGTTTGGCTGAGCCAAAAGGCTTTGAATGTGTGATTTAGGGAGTAGGGGGAGTGACCTTTTATAAGAGGGGTAAGGGGCACCTTTGGAAAAGATATAAATATTATTTTATAATAAATTAATATTCTATTTATAATGGCTCCAAAGTGGATTATTTAATGGTTAAGGTGGGTATGGGTCGAAAACCACTCATCAAATAGGTTTTAGACAGGTTTGGTTCACTATATTAACCTTATCTTTTAGTTTTAACTCTTTGTTAATTAGTTTGACACTTACCATGTAACTTTTTATTTTTATATTATATAGTTAATAAACATACTATATACATACAAGAGGCCCCAAAGTGGTCCATTAATGATACACATATCGTAATATATGTCTTTTGGCCAAACTATAGATTTTTAGGAATTTAATATCAATTAATAATATAATATTTGTTTTAAAAACCCTTTTATGTGAATTTTGACACTGTTCAATAATTGATTTTTGTAAAAGTCATAACAACTTTATTAATTCCAAAAAAAATCATTTAATAAATACTATAATGTCATATTATGAAATAAAATTCATGTATGTGATCAAAACATTCAAATTATATTAATTTTAACGTTTATAACACCAATTATTTTATTCTTATACTAATAAGGAAAATTCTGCATCATTATTGTGTCATAGATAATATTGATTCTTACTTGTCTAAAAATTATAAATAAAATACTATTATGTAGAAATTATTTTTGGATTTATAATGAATATTTATAGTCTAAAATCCAACATATATAACCCTATGTAAAAATTGTTTTTCTGAAAGATAAATGCTTATGTCATTTTTGTATTTATTTTTACTTAATTAATATAAAGTGCCAGTTTCACTTACAAGTGGCTCCATGGGGTCCCAAAATCGACCTAAAGAAGACCATGGTCGAAACTGTATCAACCATTAAGGTTAGGACACGTTTTAGGGTAATTTATTATTATTATAATATTATTTCTTTACCCTTATTTACCGGATTTACCCTTTAACCATAGTAAATAAAATTTTT
Organism: Viscum album; assembly: GCA_963277665.1. Lineage (NCBI taxonomy): Eukaryota > Viridiplantae > Streptophyta > Magnoliopsida > Santalales > Viscaceae > Viscum > Viscum album. The sequence goes on from OY728141.1 coordinate 213,279,085, forward strand.
ACCGAAATAATTATTCAAAATGTATAAGAATAAAAGTTACCTCTTTACACAATTTGCACATCCTGATTCCAAATATGGAATCCATTTTTCAAAATTCAAAACACAGAAGTGGCAGAAATTAATTTAAAATTAATTCTTAGTGTTAAAATAAAAAGCGTGTTTTTAAGAGATAATAACTATCAAAAGACGGACACTTGTTCATGTCTGGTTTAACAGTGAAATATTGTCCAATGACCAATATTTTATTAAATGGTAAAAATATATTATAAATATACTTTAAAACCACTGAAATTCATATTTTATCTCTATTAATTATTTCGATTAAAAATGTTGGTTTTAATTAATATTTTGTAATTTTCACTATTCATCAAAATATAAATGTTGTCTGAAAGGTTCCAAAATTTTACCCTATGATAATTTCAATATTTTTAATCCAAAAATGATATCAATTTTGAGAGAGGAAATTTATAAAATTTTAAAAAGTGGGTATTACTATTCATAATGGCTAGTTTGATTGGTTGTGGTGTGTGTTAGAACTCAAAGTTGCATACAACACACACTACTATATTATTCAAATGGAAGCATACCATGAAAGCTTAGGGTGTTACATTTTCACTTTGAAAAACCACATTATCTTGAATTATATGGGATAAATATTAAATTAAAAAATTCCATTTATGTGAATGGTATTTGGAATAATGTATTAAATATTTTTAATTAAAATAATTTATATTTTATAATAACTTCAAACTAGTTTTTTTCCATAATAAATTGTAAAAATGGTAAATATTATTTACCATGGTAAAAATAAAAATGGGACTTTTATAGATGTTAAACTAATAAGATGAGGGTTGAAAAAAGACCCAGAACACTTCCAAAATCAATTTTGTAGATTCATTTTTACCTCATCTATTCTTGGTTCTTGGTTAGACCATTTTGGATCTTTATTTAATGTGAAAAAATTGGTCACCCCTTTTTCAATTCAAATATTACTATTGTGTCACTCGTCTCACTTATAGAAGGCCACCCCTCTCTTCTTCCCACCACACATTAAACACCCATTTGTTTGTGAAAACTATTCCAAATAACATTTATAATTCCCAAATATAATCATATAATCCATACCATTTTCCTAATTCTAACAATCTAAGGATTTTAGTTAAAACCTAGGACAGTTATATGGTAAAGAATTAATGTTCTTTAATAAGATTTTTTATTTTATTTCATCCTCCACCTCCATAAATTATTATTAAAATATAAAAATATAAGGAAATAATTATATTTCATAAAAATATATATTTATATATATATATATATTTATGTTATTATGTAATGCTCTCAGCCTATAAAAAACTTCTCTTCCATCAAATGAGTTAATAAATCATCTTTCCTGTATATGTTGGACTATCGTATCGAGAACTGATGCCATCCATTTTCACATTACCACCTATCACGACTGGGTAAAATGAATGATTTTTTTTATTTGTGATATATTAGATATTATTATTCTTCTTTAATCATGGTATCTCATATTCCATCATACATTCCATTCTGTGAGAATATGATAATGTTGCACATGTTTACCATAGAAATTGCCTCACAAAGCGATGTGATTCATTCACAAGTTTCTTGAAATGTAATATGAATAGGTAAAAAAACTATTTTTTATATAAAATATGTATTTTTTTTATTATAATATATTACTTACATTTAATTATTCCTTTCCATTGGTAAAATTGAAACAACAGTCATGCATATGTACGACCTCCATCTCCATGAACTATGTATTTAATTTTCAATATCTAACACTTATTGGTCACTATAAATTCATATATAATAAATATATATGATATTTATATAATTTTTAACATTATGAAAACTATGATACACTGATCAATGTAATATTTCCAAAAATAAAAATTCAAAACATACATGAAAAAACAACGTAGTTGTTAGACAAAATGTGACCTTGAGATGTAATTGTTAATAAATGAGTAACAAAATATAATAATTAAATAATATATGGAATGATATAAATATTTATGGTTCATTAATAGATATATAATAAACAAATATTTATTATATTATATTTTCAGACATGTAGGATTAATGTCGTGACTTCTGATAAGGGATTTATGTCTCACTTTTTAATTTTGCATGACACTTGTTTTATTCACCGCCTATTTATTTTTGGTGGGGTATATACTAGACATTAATGTATTTTTTTATTCTTATCCTTAATAATATTTGGATTTAATCTTTAATTTTTGGTTCTTTCTTTCATTGGGTCCACATGTCAAATGAAATCAAATAAGTAATGGATTTTTCTTAATAAATTCCTTCTTGGAGACCTAAGTTATATTATTCCCAAATCATCTTCTTTGAGTTGTATATACATCCAATTTGAAATGTTCTATCATTAATAGCCTTATTTTTATCATAATTTATGTTACATTTAATTTTATTGTATCGTGGTAATTGTGACTCAATTTTACCAACATGGTTAATGTTTTAAGTTACTATCTCATCATTTATCAATATTGTTTATCATTATGCTTCCAATGATGAAATTGAATGTTCCTAGTTAGTGTGATTATATCACTATGGGGTGTTGGGGTGAATTAATGTGTCACGAACCGAATCTGGTCGTCGCCAAAACTAGCACCAATCCCATTCTATGACAAGTCCTTAAGGGAGTTCTCGATCCCCACGGGATAGCACAAGTGCCCAGTTATCATAATATGAGATTTGGGAATGATTTACCCGAGTTAATAAAGATAAAACAAAAAAAACCAATCAAATTGTTATGGATTTTTCAAACCAAACAACCTTTTACAAAAATTCATAACTGAATTACATATTTTAAAACAACTCAATAAGTCTATAACAAAGGCACAAAACCAAAAGTAAACAGCCCAAGAACCCTCATTGCAAGGGGAACTGCCCCAATTCTATCTCTATAAGACTTCACCACCACAGACCTTCTAGAAACCCGAACCACTGGAACAAAAAAATTGTACCCAACATGTGACAACAAAAAATAACCATGTCTACTTACTCAAAAAGGTGTATGTAGGATGTGACACAATTCCTTGTATGATACAACCACTATGATATTCCATGCGTTAAACATTCAAAGAAGAAATGCATGCAGGTATACAAAAACATGTAATTTGTTATTACAATTCTAAAGGCTGTAACTTAAAAAAATTAATTTTCAAGTGGGATAATTTAAAGAATAAACACTTTTAAAATAAATTCCAAAGCTACTAAATTTTCCTACAAAATATACCATATGATAATGGTATGTATAAATAATATAATGAGCATAAGCAATAATAAAATAATTCCTAGGCACTAGCTTGTTGTGGGTCCTAGGTACCTCTAATCTAGGTGAGAATAACGATCACAAATATTCATTCTCATGCACGAGCCACTAGTAGGAAACATACCCATAACCTAGTGGTTTGCAATAATCATCATCATAGTTTAGTTATAGTTGTTAGCATCAATATTTCTAAGTGGAACTGAGACCAAACCACACAGATTCAATAGAATACTAGTACAGGTCCACTAACCTAGATACCCAAGTATTCCCTTTGTGCTCAAAAAAGTTCAACAAGTCAAGTAATATATTTTTCTCATTAAAATATCATTTCTATATCACTAATTCCCCTAAAAACCCACATGTAGACCACAAAAGTCACAAAAGTATACTTTTCAGTTAAATTGATATTGATATATGACTCACACCAAAATAGCCCACAACACTTTTCAAATTTCATTAACACTTCTGTAAATCTTTTAAATAATTTTTATAAACCATTCTAAGACATTATAACTCAAATAAAATACCACTCAAATATCATATAATACTGTTTTCATCAACAAAACTAATTTTTCAATACACACTCACAAAAATCAACCCACAACCATGTTTTTCATCTCTCTTTCCATTTTCTAAAACATTTCAGAACATTATAAAACATTCTAAAAAAAATATTTGACTTCTTAAATTACCACATTACCTTTAAAAAACCAATATTTGTTGAACACACCCCCCAAACTGTACATATAAAACATTTTACCCACTTGGATTAACCAAAAAAACATTCACAATTTTCATAAAAAAAACTCAAAGAGTGTAACTATGACTTGCACACAGAACCCATTTCAAAACACCCCATTTAAGACCAAAACTATACCAATTATTATCTAAAAAAACATTTTCATCCCTAGATACATTTATAAAACCACATTAATGTGTTACAAAATAACCTTGAATAATACCATAAAAGATACAATTGAAAACACACATTTTCCTAAACAATTCTCAAAATGTATAACATTGTTTTACACATCCAACCTATAAAAACCCTTATTTTTAGGACCACATGATTCTAATACAGTTCCAAACTAGAATTGGCAGGCCAAAAAGGATTTGGTATACCAATTCCGTAAGTTATAAAATACACCCAAATAATACCCCATGAGTTACACATGAAAACAAACTGTTTCAAGTTAAATAACAACACTAAAATTTAACACATAACCAAACCAGTAATAAACATTTTTCACACCACACAAAACATATGAAGAATATGAAAAATGAGTAAATACAACAAGATAACTCATAAATAATTTTTTACAAACGGAACCACCTACCTTTTGAGTCAAAACCCTTGAATCTGGGTGTAAAATGTCAACCGCACCTCCGCCACACCACAATGAAGTGAAAACGAACCCTAAACCATAATATTTCACCAACAACACCCAAAATAAACCCCTAGTTAAGAAGCCATACTTTTTTACACTATAAATTTATTAATGAGGGAGGAAACCCTAAGGAGAATGAAGGAATTGAAGAAATAAATATTCTCCCAAAACAATTTTAAATAAAACAACCCAACATCCAGCAGAATCTGAATTTTAAAATAGATAAAAATTTAATTGAGTTTCTAACAAGGATGATGAGGTCATTTAAGAACTGGAATGAGGGAAAAAGAGTAAAAATAGTGGGAGTTATGAAAGGATCAATTCCCCTTTTCAAATCTTGGTGATTTGGGAAAGCCAGATACATTTTACCCAATTTCATTATTCTATTAAGCTTTAAATTTGTATAAGAGAGAATGGGGGCGTGACCTAAGTATGTGGTATAGAGTGGGAGTTATAATCACCGAAAAACAAAAAAATGAAATGAGTTATTAAAGAATTAAATATTATTTTTAATGCAGGAAATGGGATTTCGGGTAGGCCAAATCTCTTAAAGAAAAACTAAAATCCACCATGATTATAGATTTCTAAATAGTCTAAATTACTTTATTAGTTCTCATAGGTTAGGGTATGACAAGTAGGAATTGGATTGGATGAACAATGTTGAAAAATAAAGGACTTATAGAGGAATCAATGTTTATTTTCAAATCTAGAATTGGGCTCACGGTTTGTCCCAATTCATGAAAACTCACCAATTCCTCCATAAAATCTTGGGAAACCCCCCAAAAAAATAATGAATGGAAATTAAATGAAATTTAAATTAAAAAAATATGTTATGTATGTAAAAATTCTCCCCACCATGAAATATTTTTATCCTCTGAAATCCACAGTAAAGCCAGATACCAAAACCAAACCCAACCGATAAACCACGATGTACTTCTTTTCCAGGCTTCACCCTCAAGGGGAAAAACACATCCACTGATCAATTAAGGACGAATTAATCTCACAACCCAATCGTACACCACTTTTTTGAAATGATAAATCACATTCATACTATATCTCAAAATAATAATCTTCATACACTATCAGAACAAGACTCATGAAATTCACTAAAACGAACAACATCTTCGAACAAGGTTACACTTACCTTACTTTAACTAAACCATTGGGTGCTCTCAAATCACAACACTTACTCAAGAAATATGTTGGAAGATAGATAGTTACGAACTATACTACCTACTGCCATGCCCGGACCATGGATAAATCAGAGCTATTGGTATGGGGGAACACAAATAGGCACCCAACCATAATAGACAACTTATATTTTTCTGAGACGGAATGAGGACACTAACAGGGGGAGGCCTGAACAGACTCCCAAGTACAATGGGTAGAATTACATTAAAAGATTATGAAGGAAAATACATTAAAATTTTAGTGGGTCTCCCCACCATTAGAACAAACCATCTTAACCGACCAGCATGGGCCAACACAGAAATACCCCAGAAAATAATGATTTGGGAAGGAAGATGGTTAGTCCGCACAGTTTGGGAAACTGTTCACTAACTGTGAAGATCATTCATTCTACATTGATTCAAACACACAAAAACAACTAATTCAGTAAAACTTATGCGCTCAACCATGAAGACACCAAAGGTTTGAACTATTCCCATCATTCATACTAAGGATATGACTTTGTACAAGGGTTTAAATGACCCTGAGATTTCCCCTGACTACAAGTCGGCTTCTCTCTGAGACCTATGTCTAGAGGTCAATGATTGAAGCATCTTTGGCCTCACAGTTATGCTTTGGAAACCCTGTGAATGACAATTCTTCCTTCGGTGCAACCAACCACTACAACGCAATCCCTAATGAGATTGCCAACACATAACACATTCGAAACTCACTTTATAATAACCCGATATTGCACTGAAACAAGGGCTTAATAGATGCGCACACATCACACCTCGTTTCTTCGGGTGAGAAATAATAGAAGTAAAGAAAACATATAATCACCTTCCTATTAAATGGTATATTTTTAATTTTTTCCAAGGGATACATTCTCCCAAAATAACAGAGAATCCCAGAGGATGTAACACCCCAAGATTTCATAGTGTGTTATTTCTTCAAAATAATTAAATAACTTGTACTACATGCAACATCGAGTTAAAGCGCACCATGACTTACCAAACTAGCCGTTTTGAATAGTAATACCTAATTTTTGAAATTTTATAAATTCTATCTCTCAAAATGGACTTCATTTTAGGATTTGGAATATCAAAATTAGCCTATGGTGAAATTTTTGTACTTTTTGGATAACTTTAATATTTTGATGAATAGTGAAAAATACTAAATTTTAATTAAAAACAACTTTTTTAATCAAAATAATTAATAGTGATAAATTATTAATTTATGTGGTTTTAAGGTATAATTAGAATATATTTTTACCATTTTATCCAATGGTGTTCATTAGAATTAATTTCACTTTGAAATTGGACTGAAACAAATTACAATCTTTTGATATATATTATTTCTTAAAAACACGCTATTTTTTGTGACAGCGGGAATTAATTATAAAATTAATTAATGAAACTTTTATGTTTGGAATTCTTTAAAATAGACAACACTTTTGAATTTTGAATATAAATTATAGCTTAGGGTGAAATTTTTGCATTGTTCTGAAAAACATCAATTCTTGATGAATAGTGAAACTACTAAGTTGTTGTTAAAAAATTGAATTTTTCATAAAACATAATTTTACCGCTTCTGTGATTGGAATTTAAAAAATCTGAGAGACACAGTTAATATCAAGGAGTGAAATGTGGTTCAATGAGATGAAAATAATTTTTGGTGAATAGTAACTTTTTACTTTTATTTACCACAGTTAAAAGTATATACAGTAATTAATGGTAAAAATGATATTAATATTACCCTAACACATGTCATAATTCTATTGGATAAGTGTATCTCGACCAAAAACAACCTTAGGAATAAAATATTATCATTTAGGTCCACTTGGATTAGATTAGGACATTTATTATTATTTAATTCAAAGAAGAGTTAAAAGAGTTAAAATCAATGTTTATTTACTAAAACATTTTTAATATAGGGTTATACATAAGATAAATTCTATTATAAAAATTCATTATAAATATAAAAAAAATTCCTATATAATTATATTTTATTTATAATTTTTAGATATTAAATAATTTAATTTATTTATGAAACAATGATGATGTAGTAATTACCATAATAGTGAAAAATTAAAATAATTGATATTATAAATACACAAATAAATATAATTTGAGACTTTTAATGAATTACACTAATATTATAGGATAATATGACATATTAGGATTGATTTAATTGACTTTTATTGAAGTAATCATTCTATTATATGTTTCACAAAAATAAACTATTGAATAGTGTCAAAATTGACAAAAAAGAGTTTTTAAAACAAATATTATATTATTAATTGATATTAAATTTATAAAAATATAAGACTCGGCCAAGAGTCTTATATCATGATTGGTGTATCATTAATGGACCACTTGGGATTATCTAAGATGTATATAGTATGTTTATTAACTATATAATATAAAAATACAAAGTGACATGGTAAATATCAAACTATTAACTAAGAGTTAAAACTAAAAGATAATGTTAATATATTAACCCAAACCGGTCTAAATTATATTGGTTGAATGTTTTTCGACCTATCCCCACCTTAAAATTTTAATAATCAACTTTTAAGCCATTAGAAACCGAATATGAATTTATTATAAAATTATATTTCTAGCTTTTCAAAAGGTCCCCATCACCCCTCTTATAAAAGGGAACTCTTACTTATCATTTCTTAACACCTTCAAAGCCTTTTGGATCGGCCAAAATCTAACCAACTACCCTCCCAACTTCCCTCACTACAACCTAGAGGTCTTAGTTTGATCAGAAAGTGAACCTAATGATCCCTTTTGATCAAATCAAAAGGAAGAACCCGAAGAAGAGATAATGATTTCACCACACGTTTTCAAGTATTTTCTTCTTCCACTTCATCATTATTTGTTGTTAACATTCTAAAATAATAACTCTAGTATCTTATATATACTATTATGTTATTATAATTATGGTACAACCATATTCATTACTCTATCCACCCTTTGAATAACATGGCACCATACGTGCGTAAGTACGGCTTACCGTCTCCCCATCATGGTGTAATTGTTATTCAATATATTATTATTTTAATGGGTATAATAATGATTTTTAATTCATGTAAATAATAAATATAACATGATAATGATTCTGTATATATGATATACCATCCAATTATATATTATTTTAATATCAAAAGAATGATATTTTTGCTCGTGCGTACGTACGGACTACTGTCTCCACGAACGCGATGAAATTCATTCTCCATCATATCCATTCAAGTATAATTATCATACGATGATTTAAAAATAATGTTTAAGGACTTGGTATCATTCTGGATAGGAAAATTTTTAAAACTAACTATTACAAACATGTCTTATGTAACAAAACATAAAAAAAACGAGTAAGTTACCACCCGAAACGACGATAATACTAAGATATTATTAACAAATAAAAGTTAAAAGACCATATATGAAATCATATTAATATATATAATTATTGTATAATTTAATAACAATTATTTCACCATTATAAAGGAGGTTAACCTACCCTCATCCTAGGAAAAGTACAAGGTAAGGGATTTCATCTCACTCCTTATTCCCGTGAGATTAATGCCATATTGCCACCATTACCTTTTGTGTGGTGTATATACTTCCCATAATTATATTCTTTGTGTAATACACTTTAATTTATGTATATTTACATATTCATTGTATGATACCTCTTTCATGGGTTGTACGTTTCATAAGTTACCTAATTGATAAGGTTTTATTTCGCAATCTCTTCATTATCCGAGGTTGTTTATACGTAATAATCTACTGGGATTTCTTTATCATCCACATCCATGTTTCTTCGAAATGTATTTCAAAACATTTTTACTATTTACAAGTAATATTGTTTAATGTAATTTATACCCTTATGTGTTTTTAAAGGAATCTTTCCATAATTTTCTAAACAAGGCACTTTTTACCTTTCGACAAATTTATGGTAAGAATGATTTTTTAACTTACATGGCGGGTGCGGCTATTTACCACCATTATAAAATTGTCAAAGATTCCCTTACAAGCTTATAATAATATTTTCAAAATGTTTTATTTTATAATTATGTGACTTTTAAATGATTTCAAAATGAATATTTTAAGAATTTTTGAAAGGTACTCTTTATGTAGATCATAATTTTAAATATTTTAAAGATTTATCTTTCTAAATATTTTTAATTAATGTCCATGTTTTCAAAATGATTTTATTGATTTATTTATATCGACATGAAGGTTTTGAAATGATATTTCTTTTCAAAAGTTTCAACGTGGTATGGGAAAATTTGATTCAAAAATCTATTTTAAATTACTTCCTTTATAAATGTGTGACTTTTCAATGATTTCGAGAAAATAGGTATTTCTCTCAAATAGTTTTGATTTCATCTATGTCAACATCCTTTGATGGATTTTAAGCCTATTTGATGTTGAACTATGATGATACAAAAATTCTATCTTTTATTGAAGTTTTTGTGATATGTTTGACTATGGATGTGCTATTTTTATACAATTCATGGTTTATGGTGAAAATATTGACATTTCCTATGCTAGTTTTAATACGAATGTTTATGTTATGTTTAAACCTTTTCATATGAGAATGAATTGGTATTAATATGTGACAGGTGGAGCCCTCTATAGCTCCTCGATGCATCGGTAGGTCTAATGAGACAAACTAGTGTCTTGGCACAAGGCCTTGGCAAAATCTTATTTGTAGTCTTGGCACGAGGCCTTGGCTATGTGGTTATGATAGTCTGGAATTATGCATTTCATCATTATGAAAGTGGTTATTGATATTGCATGTGATTATTAGATTAGTAGAATATCCATGTGAATATGTAAATAGAATTATTTTATTTTATTTTTTCCATACTATGTTGAAGTTCATGTTTAAAAGGCTTTTGTTATACATTGCCTTAAATGTAATTATTATTTATGAAAGTTTCCGCTATATTGTTATCCTTACTGGGCATTTGAACTCACCCCTTTTCTATGTTTTATTTTTCCCAGGATGTGAAGAAGTAAATTATAAATGACCTGCAGGGATATTATGAGGTCATCATAGTGTGGACTATAGAGACAATATGTTGTTGTAGTAGTTTTTCACCTTATGATGTAATGTAAAACTTTATGAATATATCTAGTGTTTCCAAGGCTACTAAACTAATCGGTCTTTCGAGATTTTATCTTTCATGTGATCTTGCCAAAATTACGAAGTAATGCACCAACTCTAGGTAATTGGGGTCGGGGCGTTACAGTTGGTATCAGAGGAAGTTTATTACAAACCTTGGAAGCTAGATTTAGATAAACTCTGATTAGAGCACATAGATTTAAGATGGATTTTGAGGACTAGTATAGAAGAACTTCTTAGAATTTTGTAATTGTAGAGATTTTGTGTGTTTTTCGAGCAATACATCCTTGTCTGGATATGAGCAGGTAGAGGTGGATCTGGAACAGATGTACCTAGGGGTAAAACCTGAAAACACCGCTTTGAGCTGGACTCGAACGGGAACTGGTGCACGACAACGGGCCTTGCTGCACTCTTGGTTACGAAACTCCTAGGGGATATGCTTAGGATAATTCTCATTTTCTTTACAAACCATTATAAAGGGTTTATGAGTATATACTTCCTCAAAGGAGACATTTTTATGATTATTGATTATATACATAAACTATATAATTTATGTTATGTGTTTTACAAGTTTGGCATTAGCTATTGTTATTCATAAACTAATCTACTGTATGCCATTGTTTAGAAATGGCGCCCAGTAGAAGGAATGAGAACTCTAGCAATGTACATGATCCAAAGAGAAAGAAGGATCATATCATTCATGTTTTTAAGCCAGAATTTATAAGAGAAATAATCTCCCATGTATTATCATCATAAGATGAAATAATATCATGTGCTGATAAGATAATTAAAGAGTTTTCTGAGTCCTACGGCTTTGAAGGGAAGCAAGAGAAGAAAAGGATGGATGAGAGAAAGATGGGTAAAGGGAAGAGTGAAAAGAAGAATTTTCCTATATGTGATAACTGTGGGAAGAAACACCCTGGAACTTGCCTGAAAGGAATGCGAGTTTGTTATAAGTGTGGAGGAAAATGGCACAAAGTACGTGACTGCAAGGGTAAGAAAATTGTTTCAAATGTACAATGCTTCATTTGCAAAAGGATTGGACACTACCCGAACCGATGTCCCTGTCATCAGACTATACCACAAATGATGCTATTGGATAATAATCCAGTTATGATACTACCACAGATGAAGAGGAATGATTAGAGTTCTTATGTTGATTATATCAATTGAGTGTTGTATCAAAAATGTACTTGTTATAATAATTATGGAGTATATAAGGATTGTAAAGCAGTAATATTTCATGAAGGACTTGAGATTGTGTGGAACTAAGAAAATTGACTCAATAGCAGGATAAATATTTGGAATAATACATGATTGATTTGGATATATTATATTGGATATTCTTGACTAACCTGAAAAATATTAATGATTTGTATATTCCATCATTTTTGGGGTTTAAAACATTTTTGGATTGAAGGAGTATATCTATTATTCTTTACGGAATAAGGGATCATGAATGTAATCAATAAGGTTTTATGGTAATTCAGGATGTTGTAGTGTTTTAAAAGAATACATGATGTAGGTGTTCACAGGTTATTACGTGGAAAAAAGGATATTTATTGTGTTTACCTTCCTTATAAATTTTGGACTGATGTATTTTGGATATATCTAGTTTGGATTATTTTGGATTGCCATAAATGGACAACCCGGAGGTTGGGCGGCAACTCGTCGCATCCGGGAAGGCCGTGAGACTTGAACCCACAACCGAAGGGCGACAAGTGTGTATCACCTACCACAGACCCACGTGATATCCTGGATTGAATAATGTCATTTTTAATGGTTCTTTTAGATGAAATATAAATTCTTTTTTTAAAACCAATATGAATAGGATAAAGAGAATATTATTTTTAGGTTCTATTATCATTTTGAATGAAAGATGAGTCTGTGGTAGAAATTAGGTAATTGATGGAACTCTACTTGTCAAGAATATATTTTTTTCTTCTTCTCTTATTCTATGAAGAAATTAATTCTTATAATTTATTTAAGGAATCCTAAAACCAAAAATGTGTTATTCTAATACCCTGTGATTTGTTGAACCGATGGTATTTCAAATCATCATAGATTGAAGAATTTAAGGACCTTAATTTTAAACTTGTTTGTGATTGATGTCCTCAATCACTACCTATAAATATTTACATTTTCCTCCAATTATATGTCTCTAATTGCCACCAATGTTCTCCTAATAGAGATCATAATTTGGTGGTGACCCTTTCATTTCTCTTTTCCTCATATTAGGACTAAATTTTAGTAACCCAATTTCTGATGTGGGTTTTCCCACAAAGATATTTTTTATTTTCAACATTTTATTTTCGAAAAACAATTTCAAATTGCAAGGACGAAATTTATTGAAGGAAGGGAGAATGTAACACACCAATATTTCATAGTGTGTTATTTCGTCAAAATAATTCAATAACATGCACTACACGCAACACCATGTTAAAGCGCACCATGACTTACCAAACTAGTTGCTATGAATAGTAATAACTACTTGTTGAAATTTTATAAATTATATCTCTCAAAATGGACTTCATTTTTTGATTGGGAATATCAAAATTAGCCAAGGGTGAAATTTTGGTACTTTTCGGATAACTTTAATATTTTGATGAATAGTAAAAATTACTAAATTTTAATAAGAAAATTTTTTCTTAATAAAAATAATTAATAGTGATAAATTATGAATTTGAGTGGTTTTAAAGTATAATTAGAATATATTTTTACCATTTTATCCAATGGTGTTCATTAGAATTAATTTCACTTTGAAATTGGACCGAAACAATTGTCAATCTTTTGATATATATTGTTTCTTAAAAACACGCTATTTGTTGTGACAACGGGAATTAATTATAAAATTAATTAATGCAACTTTTACATTTCAAAAATTTTAAAATATACATTATTTTTAAATTCGGAATATCAATTATAGATTAGGGTGAAATTTTGGCATTGTTCTGAAAAACTTCAATTTTTGATGAATAGTGAAACTACTAAGTGGTAGTTAAAAAACTAAATTTTTCATAAAACATAAATTTACCGCTTCTGTGATTGGATTTTCAAAAATCCGAGAGACACAGTTAATATCAAGGAGTAAAATGTGGTTCAATGAGAAGAAAATAATTTTTGGTGAATAGTAATTTTTTACTTTTATTTACCACGGTTAAAAATAAATAGGGTAATTAAGGGTAAAAATGATATTAATATTACCCTAACACATGTCCTAATTCTATTGGACAAGTGTATCTATATCAGAAACAACCTTAGGAATAAAATATTATCATTTAGGTCCACTTGGATTACATTAGGACATTTATTATTATTTAATTCACAGAAGAGTTAAAAAAGTTAAAATAAAAGTTTATTTACTGAAACATTTTTAATATAGGGTTATAGATAATATAAATTCGATAGTAAATATTCATTAGAAATACAAAATGATTTCTTACTTAATGATATTTTATTTATAATTTTTAGACATTAAATAATTTAATTTATTTATGACACAGTGATGATGCAGTAATTAACATAATAGTGAAAATTTTAAATAATTGATATTATAAATACCCAAATAAATATAATTTGACACTTTTAATGAATTAAACTAATTTTATAGGATAATATGACATATTAGGATTGATTTAAGTGACATTTTTCGAAGTAATTATTCTGTTATAAGTTTCACAAAAATCAACTATTGAATAGTGTCAAAATTGACATAAAAGAGTTTTTAAAACAAATATTATATTATTAATTGATATTAAATTCCTAAAAATGTAAGGATCGGCCAAGAGACTTATATAATGATAGGTGTATCATTAATGGACTACTTGGGGGGTCTCTTGGATGTATATAGTATGTTTATTAACTATATAATATAAAAATACCAAGTGACATGGTAAATGTCAAACTAATTAACCGAGTGTTAAAACTAAAAGATAAGGTTAATATAGTAACCCAAACCTCTCTAAATTATATTGGTTGAATGTTTTTCGACCTATCCCCACCTTAACCTTTGAATAATAAACTTTGGATCCATGAGAAACCAAATATGAATTTATTATAAAATAATATTTCTAGCTTTTCCAAAGGTGCCCCTCACCCCTCTTATAAAAGGGCACTCTTCCTTCTCATTTCATAACACCTTCAATGCCTTTTGGTTCGGCCAAAATCTACCCAAATACTCTCCCAACTTCCATCACTACAACCTAGAGGTATTAGTTTGATAATAATGCCAACCTATGCAGCCCTTTTGATCAAATCAAAAGGAAGAACTAGAAGAAGAGATAATGATTTCACCACCCTTTTTCAAGTTCTTTTCTTCTTCCACTTCTTCATTATTTGTTGTTACCATTATAAAATAATAACTCCAGTATATTATATATAATTTGATGTTATTATAATTATGGTACAACCATATTCAGTATTCTATCCACCCTTTGAATAACATGTCACCATATGTGTGTACGTACGGCTTACCGTCTCCACGTCGTGGTGTAATTGTTATTCAACATATTATTATATGAATGTGTATAATAATGATTTTTAATTCATGTAAATAATAAATACAACATGATAATTATTCTTTATATATGATATAACATCCAATTATATATTATTTTAATATCAAAAGAATGATATTTTCGCTCGTGCGTACGTACGGACTACCGTCTCCACGAACGCGATGAGATTCATTCTCTGTCATATCCATTCAAGTATAATTATCATTTGATGATTTAAAAATAATTTTTATGGACTTGCTATCATTTTGGATATGAAAAATTTACAACCTAACCATTACAAACATGGCTTACGTAACAAAACATATAAAAGAAAATGAGTAAGTTAACACACGAAACGACGATAATACTAAGATATTATTAACAAAGAAATGTTAAAAGATCAAATGTGATATAATATTAATATATATGATTCTTGTATAATTTAATAAAAATTATTTCACCATTATACAGGAGATTAACCTACCCGCAACCCAGGAAAAGTACAAGGTAATGGGTTTTCATCTCACTCCTTATTCCCGTGAGACTCATGCCATATTGCCACCATTACCTTTTTTGTGGTGTATGTACTACCCCTAATTATATAAATTGTGTAATACACTTTAATTTAGGTGTATTTAGATATTCATTGTATGATACCTCTTTCATGGGTTGTACATTTCGTAAGTTACCAAATTGGTAAGGGTTTATTTCGCAATCTCTTCATTATCCGAGGTTGTTTATATGTAATAATCTACTGGGATTTCTTTATCATCCACATCCATGTTTCTTTGAAATGTATTTCAAAACATTTTTACTGTTTACAAAGAATATGCGTTAATGTAATTTATACCCTTATGTGTTTTTAATGGAATCTTTCCACCATTTTCCGAACATGGCACTTTTTACCTTTCGACAAATTTAAGGTAAGAATGTTTTTTTATCTTATATGGAGGGTGTAGCTATTTACCGCCGTTATAAAATCGTCAAAGCTTCCCTTACAAGATTATAAAAATATTTTCAAAGTAAATGTTTTATTTTATAATTATTTGACTTTTAAATAATTTCAAATTTAATATTTTAAGAATTTTTGAAAGGTACTCATTATCAAGATCATAATTTTAAATGTTTTAAAGATTTATCTTTCTAAATATTTTTAATTAAGGTCCATGTTTTCAAAATGATTTTAATGATTTATTTATATGGACATGAATGTTTTGAAATTGTATTTCTTTTCAAAAGTTTCAAAGTGGTATGGGACACTTTGATTCAAAAATCTCTTTTAAATTACTTCCTTTATAAATGTGTGACTTTTCAATGATTTTGAGAAAAGAGATATTTCTCTCAAATAGTTTTGATTTCATCTATGTCAACATCATTTGATGGATTTTAAGCTTATTTGAAGTTTATTTATTATGATACAAAACTTCTATATTGTATTTAATGTTTTGTGATATGTTTGACTGTGGATGTGCTATTTTTATACCATTCATGGTTTATGATGAAAATATTGACATTTCATATGCTAGTTTTAATATTAATGTTTATGTTATGCTTAAACCTTTTCATATAGGAATGCATTGGACTAAAAATGTGATGGGTGGAGCCCGCTATAGCTCCTCAATGCATCGGTAGGTCTAGTGAAACAAACTAGTGTCTTGGCACAAGGCCTTGGAAAAATCTTATTTGTAGTCTTGGCACGAGGCCTTGGCTATGTGGTTATGATACTCTGGCATTATGCATTCCATCATTATGAAAGTGGTTATTGATATTGCATGTGATTATTCGATTAGTAGAATATCCATGTGAATAAGTAAAAGGAATTATTTAATTTTATTTTTTCCATACTATGTTGAAGTTCAAGTTTAAAAGGCTTTTGTTATACATTGCCTTAAATTTTATTCTTATTTATGAAAGTTTCCGCTATATTTTTATCCTTACTGGGCATTTGAGCTCACCCCTTTTCTATGTTTTATTTTTTCTAGGATATGAAGAAGTAAATTATAAATGACCTGCAGGGATATTATGAGGGAATAATAGTGTGGACTATGGAGACAATATGGTGTTGTAGTAGTTTTTTACCTTATTATGTAATTTAAAACTTTATGAATATATCTATTGTTTCCAAGGCTACTAAACCAATCTGTCTTTTTAGATTTGATCTTTCTTGGGATCATGCCAATGTTACGAAGTAATGCACCAACATTGGGTAACTGGGGTTGGGGCATTACAGAGGATTTCACAACTTTCACCTTTATGGTCAATTGAGCACATGACATCACAAGGTGTCACTAAACATGACCATTGTGACTGATATAAACAACAATGGAGGGGGAACTTATACAACATCCCAAAACAACACATAATTCTAGAAAGTGGTCCCAATATCCTCTCATGACCATATTTCCCACACAGGTAGTTTTAAAGTGAACTCATTTTTCTAAGAGACTACAATGGACCAAGGGGACCTATTGGACAACAGTCAGATACTCATCCATGTTAACAACCTCAGAACACTTTCACCTTCATCAAATCAAGAAACTTAAGAAGCTAAGGTCTCTTTCAACCTTCCATGATCACTCTCCCGATACAAGAGGATACAATTAACCATAAAAGGAAAGGTTGTAGAATCAATCTAAAAAGCTCAAGAAAATGATTCCTTATATTGATCAACTAGAGGGTCTTGAAACAGTTAAACAATCTGGGTTGCACATATGTTGAGCACTAAACTATAATGGTGAGTAACTTATCCAATGATTGAACCCAAGGACGCAACCATGATGCTCCATTAGTCAAGATATACCGCAAACCAGATCCAAACACATGATGGGAACAACTGTAAAGGAGTCACAAAAAATTTCATAGTAGAGACCACTAACTAGTCCTTCAACAAAGATTACCGACTAAACACAAACTCAAAACAGAGTTCAAACAGGAGGGGTTCTTGGACTCAAAAAATCTCCCAAGATGAACATTTTCAAAAACACACAATACGCACCAGACCAAACTAGTCATCAAGGAATCATGTTTTTCCTTTAAAATAAACTTTTTTAAAAATAACTAGTTCAGCTGTTATCGTATCCACCAAGGGTATCCCATGGGCCTCACAGATGCATGTTTCTATGCCACACCAAGAACCCTCCTCATATCCACCTCGAAACTCATCCTATCATACTATTAACCATACACCATCCCATAAAACCCAATGCATGTGGTCACTCATTAAAATAATAAAGGTTCATATAAAAACTCATTCCACTTTTCCAAACCAAAAAAAATAAACCAATACTTTTTTTTCTCACGACTGATTGCCATAAAGTCGAACCAAAATTACAACATTAAAAAAACATTTCAGATAGGCACAATCATTCAAATGAAAAATCACTTTCAAGTTATTCCCATAAATTTCAAAACATCTCATCCCATTAAAACACCTTTCAATAGTTTATAAAAAACTATTGGAAACACTTTTTCAAAACAAACCTTGAAATAATTCATGCTTTCAAAAGAGGTGCAGGCACACCATTTTCTATTCCAATAAAATTCTGAAAATTCAGTTCTAAATTTTCAAAAATCTATCCACTCCCTCTTTATTAAATAATTATTTCAAAAAAAACATTATTATTCTTAAAACTAATTCAGTTTAAAACCAAAGTTCCAAGATTTCAAAACTAAAGAACACAAGACAATGCGAGAGGAAACTAGTTTTGGTGGGTGACCTGGACATATGGTTGGAGGCCATATTCCAATCACTTCACTATCACAGAGAGTGCTCTAGGTAAATATCCCTAGCTCAACATGTCTTTCTAGACCCTGTGAGCTCACTAAGACCATTAACCCCACTCTCATTTCATTTACACTAATCCTCATCAAACGAAGAAAACCAAGGGACTCATTAAAGTCTAAACTTCCCCTGGTGACTTGAATATTATCATGAGGTGTGGTGATCAGCCACACTACACCTAACCCAAATTCCAAGCCCCAAAAATCCTAACCCCAGACTAACCCAATTGTTCCCCAAATAATATGACACAAAGAGAGAAAACCCCCTCTGATACAATTTTGTCACGAACCGAATCTAGTTGCCACCAAAACCGACACCAACACCAGCCTGTGACAATGCCTGAAGGGTGTTCCCATTCCCCACGAGCTGGAAAAATTTCCAGTGTATCATAAAATGAGATTTGTGAATGATTTAACGGAGTTAATAAACATAAAACAACAAAAGAATCCAATAAAAAGAATCTGAATTTTTCAAACCAAGAAATTATTTACAAAAATTCAGAACTAAATTACATTATTTAAAACAACTAAATAAGACTATAACAAAGGTATACAACCTAAATGAAACATCCCATGAACCCTCATGGAAAGGGGCATGACCGTCATGCCATATCCACAAGACTTATCACCAAGGACCTGCTGGAAACCCGATCCATTGGAACTAAAAAAATTGTACCCAACCTACGACTACAAAAAATAACCAAGTATACATACACCCAAAGGTGTAAGTAGGTTGTGAGACAATCCCTAGTAGGATACCACCACAAAAATATTTCATGTTATAAACATTCAAAAATGAAAAGCATGAATTTTTTCTAAAACATGTAATTTCTAGTTAGAATTTCTAAAGGATGCAACATAAAAAATCAGTTTTCAAGTGGGCTAATTTAATGAATAAAAACTTTTAAATGAGAAACAAATATTCAATTGGATAATTAGATGTCATAGTATATCAACAACCCTCTTAATCGAGAACCACCTCTTCAGTTGGAAACATCCCTTTCACTCCCTCATTAATTCATTACACTTACTTCATATTTCATCAAATTCAAATTATGATTGATATGAAATAAAAATCAGCATGAAATTGTCATATGTAAATTTATTATAGTTAGTATATTATGACACGTAATTAAAATATACACTTCATTGACATCAATTCTAGACTGAATTTTCTGACATTTGATTTCATCATGCTATTTTCACTTCCATTCAAGACCCAAGTCGAGTCTTCTAAAAAAATGTTATTCCAATATAATGTCTTCTCATTTTGATAGAATTCCATAGTGAGTCTGATTATTTTTAAAACATGAGTCTCGTCCATTTGAAAATAATCCTCAATAAATTTTTTCACAAAATAAAATTTTAGGTGATTTCCATTATTCCTTTCCTAAACAACTTTCTTGGAAAAAATACAAAACATAAAAATCCTAACCTTCATCGTCAACACAGTCCTAAAAATCATCCCCTTTAGATTTTGATGTCAACTAGGTTTCATAAATAACTGAATTTTGTATCTGCAAGCAATGTATTACTTATCAAAAATTCTAACACTATGTGAGCTAACACATTTTAGGATAAAGAATATTTTACCGCATCACAATGTTGTCTAATAATAGTTATTATGACAACATATTAATATTTCTTCCTTTGATTTTCATTAACCATCATAGAATATAATAAAATTTCATTCCTAAAACCAATCCAACAACGAGTAATAATACTTTACTCACAATGCACTGCTAAATTTACAGCATACGCACTACTATATCATTTTTTAAATAGATTTATGAATCAATACAATTCTCCTCATTGATAATAAAATAAATGGTTATACGATACAGGCGATAGAAACCCATACTTTAAACATGGTGAGAAAGAGATCAGACAACCATTTTAAACCTCAATTTTAAGAATGATTCCTTTGGTAATATTTTTGTGAAAATTTCAGCTACTTGTTTCTATTTTGGAACATATTTCATCTTCAATTCATTGTTCTTCACATTCTCCTTTATAATTTGATATTTTATATCAATATTTTCTGAATGAGAATGTGGAACTAGATCCCTATAAAAATTTTTTGTACTTTGATTGTCACAACCCAAAATAAAGGGTAACTTCTCTTTAAAAAGTATACCTTCTAATTGAGGTTTCATCCACTAAAGTTTAGTAGAATCATGACTAGTAGCAATATACTCATCTTCAATAATAATGTGAGTTATTCAATTTTATTTCGTATAATTCCAAATAACACAGTTAATTCCCATAAAGAATACTATAATATATGTGGATTTTCTATAATCAATATTTTTATTCAAATCTGCATCGGCATAACAAAGCTAATCAATACTATATGATCTGCAAAACCTGGTCTAGAATTCAATTGTGCCTTTAATTTATCTAAGAATTATTTTTCCTAAAACAATATGGGGTTTCCTTGTAGCTCTCCAAAATCATTCACATAAGGATATAAAATAAAATATTTCAGGTCTTGAATATGTCAAATACAATAGGATTCCAATCAGCTTTTGATACTCTTTCTAATAAAATTATTTTTCTGCAATATTTACACATCATTCTCCCCACTAAAATGTGTGGAAGTATTTTTTATTTTTACTATTATGAACCCCTTGAGAAGTTAATTAGTATAGTTTTCTTTGTATAAAAAAAATATTCTTTCTTATTCATGATTTTTAACCCAATAATGTATTTCATTTCTCCTACCATGGAAATTTTAAATACTTTCTCCATTTCGACAAAAAATCATTCTCAAATTTTTTCATCATTCCTATAAAAAGAAAATATCATCAACATAAACAATTAAAATAATGGAACACTCTTGAATTTCTCAGATAAATATCATTATATCCAATCATCCTTTCCTGAAATTCATGTTCATTAATAAAGTATCCATTTTAAAATACTATACTTTCAGTTCTAATTTTCACACAAAATATGTTTTCTTCAGTATGAATACATATCTTTAATACTTCCCAAAAACAAAGACACTAGGTTGTTAAATATAAAATTCCTCTTCAAAATCACCATTCAGGAATGCAGATTTAATATCCATTTGAAAGATCATGTAGTGTTGTTGTGCAAAAATATCAACAAAGATTATCATTGTTTTTAATTTTTCAACAAGAACAAATGATTCATCAAAATAAATTATATCAATATATGAATACCCTTGTAAAACATTATTTCTTTCTTTCTAATAATTTCACCTTATTCATTCATATTGTTATAGAAAACTAATTTTGTGCCAGTGATTAATTTTTTTAGGCTTGGACATGAGTTCCCATATATTTTTATTTTTAATCTGATCCAATTATTCATTCATGACCTGAACCCATTCTATATGATCAAAAGTATCTTTCACATCATTCGACACAAATTTTGAATATGAAGATGTATGTGTAATAGATTTTTTTGTTCTTTTGGTTTAAACCATTTGATTTTGTTCATGAATTACATTTTGAACGTCTACATCCATCTTTTTCTTAGAATTATGTTTTCTATTATCTTACACACCATTGGAAATAGTTGAAACTGATTATTCTTTATGTGTATGAATATAAATATATGCATCCTTATCAGAATTTTTTTCTTCAACTTTATAAACTTTCTTGTCTACCTGAGAATGTTTATCTTTCATTTCCTTTCCAATTACATTCATATCAAATAAATAAAAAATTATTTTAATCTATTTTTTGAAGAATTTGTATCCAATTTTTTTAAAGAATAAACAATAAATTTTCTATCTTCACCTTTCTTCTCAACCTCGCCATATTTTCTACCTTTCTTAATTATAACACATGGACTCCCAAAAAATCTATTGTGATTTAAAAATGGAGTTTTTCCATAAAAAAAATCAAATAGTTTCATATATGATTGAGTCAGGTAGAAATAATGGTTCAAAATAAAATAGAAGTACTCATGGCTTGCCTCCAAAAGTAATAAGAAAGACCATGTTTAATTAAACATGCTTCATCCCATTTCCACCAAGATTCTCTTATTTATTTCAGAAATCCATTTTTATTGGGTAGTGTGTGGTGACCAATACTCACTCTAAATTCCACACTCCTCAAGATAGTCTTAAAACTCTTGAATTTGATATTCACTACCATTATTTATTTGAAAATTTTTTACCGAATACTCATATTCTTCATCATCATTCATTAAGAAACATTAAATCATTTTAAAATTACTTAATATTCATTTCATATACATAACACAAGTAATGTGAGTAAAATCATAAATGAAATTAATGAAATATGTATCTATATTTTTTAAACATTTTCTCATCATCCCACAAAATATCAGAATGAATCAAATATAGTGGTTTTATTTAAAAAATCTAAACTTAATTTTGCACATCATTTGTAATAAATATTTTATAAAAGAGGGTGAAACACCAATCTCTTCTTCTTGGAATGTCAGTAATATCTTAGAAAATTTCACTTTTATATAACTTACTCATGTTGTTTTAACACCTATGTCCAATAATTTTATGAAAAAAAATTGGTTCTCTTCAACTAGTCCCATGTAACAAGAGTTTTTAAATTTCACCAACATAAAAAATTCCCTTTCATATGGTGGAATCTTGTAACATTCATCCCATAATCTTTAATCTTTACAACAACCCCTTCTTTCATGAAGATGAGTTTTTTACCTTCATCACACAATTGTTAAAAAGATATAAAATTGGGTTTCATACCATCATCATGTAGTGTTTTCTTAGCATTCATCTTTTCTTTTCTAATGATGGCTGACCCGATAAATTTTATTTTCAATGAATCAACATTTAGAAATGTCACAATGCATTATTTTAAATTGATTACAATTTCCAATAGTATAAACTCTCTTATAATGTGAGAATATTAGCCACTATCAAGAATCTAAGGTTTTTTTATTTTTCTGAATTTCAATGTGGGTTTAACAACATAATATTTGACTCCTTTTATTTTATTATTCCCTTCCAACATGTGATTATTGGTAAGATTATTATATTTGTTCAAGTAACAAAACAAGAGATCCATTTTCAAGGTGAAGAGGTTTTTCACATAATTTAAAAATAGTTTCTAGTGGTTGGAACTGATTTTTAATCCTTATTCAACTCTTTTCAGACGTCATCACATCAACTTTCTCGATCTTCATATTATGAGAGTATTAACTCCCACCTCAATGTTTTCTTTTCATATCTCATGGGATAATAGAAATGTTTGTGGTTAAGCCAACATGTATTTTCTATGTGTCTATATCCCCCATAATACTAGCACTACCCATAGAATGAAAATTCTCTCATGAAACTTCAATACAAGACAGAATTATGAATACATTTTTTAGCAAACCTCTTCTCTTTCTTTTCTAAGCCATCAACCTTTGATTGGTCAATCGTATTATTCATATTGGTTTTATCTTTAATAGAATAATAAGTATTCCAAACATTTCCAGATCAATATGATATTATTTCAGACATAGTTGGTTTTTTAACTATTGAAATCTTTACATTGTCCAAATACGTGACTTTTCTTGATTTCTTCTCCCCATATTAATGTAATTTTTGTTGAAACCTATTATATTTCTCCTTATGAAAACATTAACCATATTCAATATTAGATTTTCAGAAATATTTATTTCTCAATTCATCTTTAGATATCTTTTGTTTTATATGTTCTAAAATTTATTTTTTTCCTTTATCTTAACTTCTAGATCCTTATAATGATTAATTTCTTTATAAATAGATTTATTCAAATTGTCCGTCTATTCATATATCTGATATTACTCCTTAGTAAAACAATATTGATTTATCATTGAAGAACATTTATATTCTAACTTTTTGTTTTTATTTTCTGGACTTTTGATATTTTTCATACATTCTATCAATTATTCTTTAAAATGTATTTCATGATGAGTTTCTTATTCTTCATAACAACTACTTATAAATTCTTCATCATTAAATCTTCTAAAAAAATTATTTTTGATACCATACTCACTGGATTTTTCAAATTCACCATTATTTCATTCTTCTTTGTCATCATTAGACAAGAATCTTCTTCTTTTAGACTTGATGAATTTCATTTGTTTCCCTATGTATTTAAAATATTCAGTTTCTCCCTATTTCTTCAATGATTTTCCTGGATTTATTTCTTCATTGTCACCATCATCTTAATTTATTCTTTTATGAATGTTTTTTGCAAATTGACCAACTCTTCAATATTCAAAAAAATGAATTGAATTTTCCTTTTTTACATACTAATACCTCTTTTAACATTTTTGGAAAATAAGGATAAAATATCATTGAGATCATTACGTATCACATTTTTAGAATCAGAATCACCATCTTCTTCTTCAATATGAATCTTACTTATTTTTATTCATTTTATCCTTGAAAGACATTACTATATCAATTTTTTATATTCATAGAATTATCTCTTTTTATTTCATAAATATTAAGACTATTATTCTAATCATAAAATGATAATGTTTTAGGATCTCTGTCATCCAATGAAGAAACTTTTTCATCGAATTTATCAGGTAGTTTTCTCAAGATCATTTCAACCATAATAAAACCATAATAATTTTTAATAAGAAATATGATAGTACTAAAAATTTCATTTAACTTGGTAAAAAAGTTCCCAATGGATTCATTCCCACATATCTTCAAATATCCATATTTGAATATCCATATTTATAGGTTTTACTTATTGAATTTTATATTACCTTTATATATGTTTTTAAATTTATCATATATACCCATGGATGTGAAAACTCCTTTTACACTCAATAATTCACTTTCAGGAAGTGATGATAATATAGAATCTATTTTCATTCCATCAGTCTAAAGATGATTATTATCAAGAGGTATATGTAGAGATTTATCATCAATGTGTGAAAACCCTACTGTTGTTACTTCATGAAGATCTTAACTAGTATAAATAATATAAGGAAACATTATATATTTTCAGATATGATTATTCCATCAATGAATGACCAGAATACCTTCATTTTTCACACAATTCAAATTCTTCATCAATATAGAAAAATAGAATAGGACATGCCTCTAATACCAATTAAAAGTGACTAGTTAGAGTGGTTGTATCATGGAGAAGGGGGTGAATCAGTGATACACCTATTCGTTCATGTTTCTTTTAAATTGAAACAACCTCTGCATCCTGTTAGAGATTTAAATACCCTGGCGAAAAAATTCCGACACACATCCATTGGAACAGAAATATTTAAAAGTTTAACTATTCAATAATAATATCTACGTCATTGGTATGCTTTGGAAATGATTTAATACCATTAAATTAACTATAAATTAATCCTAGGATTACTACGTGTATGATATACCTTTTCACTCATGCAACACTACGTAAATAATTCCAATATTTCATCTTCACCCTTTTTTCACAAATTGTGTAATACAATCTTCATATATCAAGTCATGTTACATATGATTCTTCTCAATTAAAAAATTGTATTAAATTGAAATAAAATTCATCAATTACTTACCCATTAGAAAGGTAAGAACCACATAGATATTTTTATGAAAACATGGTTCAGTTTTCAGAGTCTGATTCTTCTTAGTACAATTATCCCTAATACAATTCATTCAGTTAAATATTCAAATAGAATAGAATATAATTTTATCAGAACAAATTAAATTTCTAATACAAATCTTCCTCAGTCTGATTTTCATTCAATATAAAATTTAACTGCTTCAGAACTAATTTAATTTACAATAAAATTATTCCTTAGTCCATGAGACTTAATAAAAAATATTTTAACTGACTAATTCATCTTGAAACAACGATCATCCAAATAAATTCATTAATTCTCTAAAGAATATTCTTCAACACAAAATCAAAATGAAAAACATCTTCTTCTCTGTAAAACGTGGAAATTTTATCTCTATTGTGATTAATAATAC
This sequence comes from Viscum album, assembly GCA_963277665.1. Lineage (NCBI taxonomy): Eukaryota > Viridiplantae > Streptophyta > Magnoliopsida > Santalales > Viscaceae > Viscum > Viscum album. The sequence continues at coordinate 213,306,322 of OY728141.1, forward strand.
TTCAAAATCAGAAAAGTATGATATACTTTTCCCCTTTTATAAGTGACCCTCTAGGCCTTTTGTAAGAATACGAAAATTCTTTCCCACTATAAAAAATTCACATAAATTTCAATTTTCCATGAAATCTCAGGATTTATTATGACTACCTCTAATATTCTCAGGGATTCTAAATTATTCTTCTAAAATTATCTCTTTCTTTATAATTTCATTCGAATTTTCAATCTGATTTCAATTGTTGAGTCCAATTTTTCTCCATTTAATTTTTTTAATAAAAAGATCTGTATCAATTTACAACAACTGTATTTATAAATGGATATGATTCTGATTTTATGAATATGATTTTAAAAACTAATTTGTATCAAAATCATTTATTTGATTATAAAAATACTCCATGATAATTCATTTAGTAATAACCTTCTTGAATCTTTTCTTGACACACTAGAGATTCAAAGAATTATATTCCCCTCTTCTCTTGACCCATTTTGGAGACCTAAAGAGTAATTCGACCCTATTTAAATAGTTGACTAAATTTTTTATCTCATTTTATCCTTATATTCTCTTTACCCAATCAAAAAAACATTCAATCACAATACTTTTCATATATCATGACTTCGTTCATGACATTAAATTAAATTTTGAAAAACATTAGAATCAATTGACATCGATTGGATAATATTATAACTTTCCATTCTTTCTAGCTTCTTTCAATTATACTCCACCAAATTTTGATCTTTTATGAATATGATTAGTCTAGATATGATCATTCTAGGTACGATTGTCCTTGATATGATTTTTTGGAATATGATCTTTTTTGGGCATCAGCATTCTAAATACAATCATTCTAGGTATGATAATTTCATCCTCCACATAGATATGATCATTTTGAAACACAATTGGAACTTTCTCTTAATCATTTATATCATCCAAATATTATAAATATATGTATGACAATTTTTAAATATGATCAATTTTCTTCTGATTCAGTGTATGATAACCATAGTATTAAAAGTTTTTTTAATGTCTAAGGGATAATAAATGTTATAGTAAGTCAGCACCACCTCTAAAATCAGCACCACCTATTCCATCGAAATCATCTCTTCCACTCCCTCTTTCTTTCATCATAATTTTATCACAAGTCCAAAATTCAACTATCTATTTTAATGAAACAACAAGCAGCATAGAATCGTCGCATTTAGATTTATCATAGAAAAAAGAAACTGATACTTTAAAAAAAATATCGAATTCTATTATATTGGTTCTACAGTGAATCTAATGAAATTTACTTCTATAAAGATATTTTAACTCTCATTTTGGACCCGAGTCTAGAATGATTAAAAATAATTCTTATAAAACATCATATTATAATTAAAATGGACACTCACAATGAGTATGATTCATTTTCAAAAATTAGTCTGATTCTTTTGAAAAAAATCCTCAGTAAAATTTTTTCAAAAACACATTGTGACGTGATTTCATTTCTTCATTTCTTGAACAGCTTTCTTGAAAACAAAAGACAACCCATAAAAAACATCACCTTCACCATCAACATTTTTTAAGTAAAATAGAATGGTATGTAACTCAATAATCTCATAATATTTTTTCATCTATGTTTATTTATGTTTAATACTTGACTTACCTTAATTTTCATCTCTCTATATACACATTAGTTAAAAATAATATTTTTTATAAAAAAACATTTTAATTCCACTCTTCAGATAAAAAAACATTTTTCTCTCGAAATATTGTTTTCAAAATATAATATTTTTTTAAATTAATAATCAAATTTATTTATTGAATATATTTTTTCCAATTATTTTTATTTTTACAAAAAAAATTTAACGGAATGTTTATTTCATTTTACAAATATTTTCTATTTGGATTTTACTATAAATATGAAAGGAATATTTTTTTAAAGTGTACAACATGAACATTATGTTCCACCATTATGACCACATAATTATTTAAGGGGTATATTTAAATTTATAATTATTATTTTTAATTATAATTATTTTCAAAAGGTATTATTTTTTAAAAATTATTTTTTTATGGTAAATTGAATTTTCCTCAAAACACATTGAAATTTGTTTTTTAATTCAAAATATTTTTTCATGTAATATGGAATCCTTTAGTGTTACTTATATATTATTTTGGATATGATGAAGGGATGAAATTATTATTATTTGACTAAATGGTTCATGTTAACATTGAAAATATTTTTATGAAGCCTATATCATTTCCATGGTATAAGTTACAATGAATTAATAAAAAACATTTATTTTCCCTGGGTTATGTATGATAAAATTATTTATGAATACATTTTGAATTAATGTATTATTATATGAAAAATTCTCTATGATCTTATTGGAAATACATTTTTAGATTATATGATGTGTGGAACCAATATTTACCTCAAGTTTATTGGATAATTATTCAAGTTATATGGGCTCAAAGAGTACATGAGTGGTTCTCACAAACCAGAAAAAGGTGGTATGGGAGGTTATCCCACCCATGAAAGATGGTTCAGTATAGGTTATCACATGCCCAAAAGAGGGTACATGGGAGATTATACCAAACCTGAAGAATGTACATGGGCGGTTATCCCAATACTAACATGTTATTAATGTCTTGGTGTGTTTATTTGGAGTTTTATTTTTTTGATTATGTATATTCCGCAAATATATGTATTGTGCCAATTTTATACTATCATGGATAGTTCCCATTGATTCTATTATGATTCATGTATTATGATCTTATAATATTTATTCCATTACTTTGTTTTATGCTATATTATATAAAACATAAAGAATAAATATTCTATTCTCATGTTTGCATTCCCATATACTCATGTTATTTTGATATCCCCCCATTTACCATTAGTGAGCATCTGATCTCACCCTTTATTATGTTTTCTTTTCCTAGGATATAAATAATTTTATTGTGTATGACATGTCTATGAATTGTGATAGTAATGTAGAATGTAGTGTGAGATGATTTAGCTCAATTATGGTTTAGTTGTTTATCTATCCATTATTACAAATGGATTATACATTTTCGATATTTATGTGTCTGTTTGTTTAAAGTAATTAATATTCAAAAAAGATAATATCATATATATTTTTGGAAGGCTCGTGTCTCAATAGTTTGTATCAAATGATAGGTTTATTCTTCATTTTAAAATAAGGATAAGAACATTTACTGAGAACTACGAGAATATTACTGACGATATGTCTTAGGATTGGTCATAATAGAAGAAACTATCCAAACTTTTTTGTAAAGTATATTATGATTGGCTTCCAAAAAATTACATCCATGTATTGATACTAAAATTCAATGTTGCTCTGTTATAGAGGTAACTATGGGTAATAATAACAAAGGGTCGCATTGAGATAGACTCTATCTACACCTAGTGCATATAACATCCCTAGATTCATACATAGTTTGACACTCTTAGGGGGTATTCTTTGGAAACCAGAAACTATATACAAACCATAATGTTGTATTTAAATATATGATGACCATGAATGACCTACGGGTTTCTTAAGGATTCAATATTGAAAACAAGTTGTTCTGAGTTTCACATCTAATAAGTAATTTTTCATTATTATGTGGTTTCCCACCTTGAATATTGTTACCCATGGTACAATTTATTTTATATTTGACGAAGAGAACCTAAATGAATTTGATCTATATGAATATGATTATAAAACTATGATGAAAATCAAAATATGATGATAAATTTATTGATGGATATTATGATTATGTATATTTTTATTATGGTATATAATTAACAACATTCACCTAAACCAACTCCCAGACTCACCAAAGAAGAAAAGGATACATTTTATTATCGGTTCATGTGGTATGGTCCCTAGAGTAATAAAGATTTAACTTCCTATATGTCCATAATGTGACAAGAAACACTTAGGATAATGTCTTCATGGGATGAGAATATGTTTTTAGTGAGGAAAAGTACACAAGGAATGAAATCACTGAGTCAAAAGGAAAATTTCATTTTACACGAGGGATGGGATAATTGTTTTCCATAATGTATTCTCAATGGACGAATGTTTTAAATTTACAAAATATGAGAGTTATAAAAATATATTTTCTATGTTGGGTTTCTCATAAAGATAATAAGTAAGGTATTAAGTGTAATGGTTACAATTTAAATTATGTAGAGGCCACAAAGAACAAATGAAAGGAACTAGATAATTTTATAGTATTATTTTTGTTGAACATGAGAAGAATGATTAAATTGTTTGTGTTAATATTAAGACATGAATCATATTTTATATGGTATGAAAAAGGTATTAAAGAATAAGTTGGTGAATCCTTGATAATGGTTTATGAATGAATTTTGATGATTGAATTGATTATGTATTGGAATTTAAAATTTATTTTCTAGGAATTGTGAATTAAATAAGTATTTATTGTTTTAATTTTTTCGTTAAGGATTTTAAAAATTATGTTGAATGGTACTAATGGCCAAGAAAAATTATTTATTGGAATGGTTTTTTTATATTGAAAATTTTTTTGGGTAAGTTATCCCTTAGTATATCCCTAATGTTAAGAAAATGGTTTTTAGATTGAATAATGAGATGATGGATATGAAAAAATTCAATTGAATGAAATTGATGACCTTAAAACTTATTAATTATTTATGGAAAAAGTGGGTTATATTATCCTTGATTATATTTTTAGAATTTTTTGATATATTGAACATTTTTTATATCATTTGGTTTTATTAAAGGAATTAGGATGTATTAATTTTTTCATTAATGTATTATCATAATTCATGTTTTTACCATTTTTCAAGATAATAAATAATGAAGGTGTTCCCATGTTTTTTATGTGACATTTACGCTTTAATTCATGTTATTTAGGGGATTAATTATAATTTTATTTTGTAAATTTGGTGACCCTAATTTTAATTTTTGGATTTAATCCTTTTTTAAGGGTTATAATTTTGACCCTTTATGAAGTGGATTAAGTTAAACATTCTGTGAGGTTTTACTGATTAATGCATGATTTCACTATATAAAACTTTATACATATTGTATAACGAGTTCATATTGTTTTTCTATAAATAGAGATAGAAGGAATGACATATCGTTATATTTTTTATAATGTGGAATGTTAGTGATTTATATATAAAAGACCTTTTATTTTATTGGAGTAATATATGAAGTGGAAATTTTTTGAACCCTAACCAACAGAAAAAATTTTTATTCTGTTATAAAGGAATGTTATTCCCTAGTTATATCCATCTCTTTAACATTATTGATCATATTAGGATGGTTGCCAATATATGGGGAAATCCACCAAACTTATATTAGGAATCGGATATATTTCTTATATATATCATGGCTATGTAGACACCAAATAAATCCCATGTTTTTAAACTCATAGGTCACACTATTGGGGCATGATATTTCTTTTGAGGAAATATTACTATAGATTTTCAATTTAAAGGAGAAATCTATAAAAAATAATACCACTCACCTAGTAAATGTTATGTGGGGTAACCACTATATTGAAAAAGCTATATGGGATTCAGTGGATATAATGAGGTATCTGTATCCTCATTTATTTTACCAATGTAATGAATTTTAAGGGTGAAATTTTTTTTTCCTGGGGTTAATTGTAACACCCTAAATATTGGTGAAATTTTCATAATATATTTAATATTTTTTGGTATATTTTGTTACATGAAACACAGAGTTTATCATTCATTACAAAAAACACAAAATTAATTTGTGTTACATGAAATATCAAATTTAACTTCTATTACAAGAAACACTAATATTAAATGAATCATGGAATACTATTAAAAAATAATTATTTAAAATGATAGTTATCACATAGATGTTGGAATAATGGTTGCAAAAGGATTGACTAGATTATGAAAAGATAACATCTACAAAATAATATAAAATTAATTCTTTTATTACCGAATAATTATAAATCAAAATAAATACTATTTCAATATTAAGAAATTATTTTTTTGAAATCTTATTTTAAGGCCAAAAAATGTGTTTTACATCTATAAATTAACCAAATAAATTTATTTAAATTTATTTAAATAAAAAATATGTCATATATTCAATAAATATTTACAATTTTTATTATATATTTTCTATGAAATAAATAAGAATAAAACCAATTTTATGCTTAAAATTTTATATTTCTAAAAATATGTTTAATGTTATTTTTCATACTTATAAAAGAAAAAATGCTTTAAAATATTATAAAATTTAATATAAAATTTAAATTTAAATATTAAAATAATAATTTAATATTATCTTTAGGTGAATTTTTTTATTTTTTTATTTGATAAATCATTGATGAATTGTTAAAAATACTAGTTTTTATAATGAATTTTTTTTCTTAAATTTGTTTTCAGAACAGTTACTTTTTTTACATTTTTAAAAAAATATTAAAATCATATATTAAATAATTAAATTTATCTAATCATAATCATTTCAATATTAAATTTTGATACACAGTGTTTGTAATCCATTCAACAATTTCACATTAAAAACTCACTTTCCCATCGCCTCTACGAGAATTATATTATATTAATTTTTTTTAATTATATGAATTGAATACTAAAAAATGGATTCCTTATTTATAATGACAATAATTTACATTAAAAAAATATTTCAACTTAATTTTTTACATAATTTTTAGTAAAAATATTAAAAATTATTTATCGTGGTTAAGGTAAAATGGGTTTACCTAGGTTGGATAACCAAAATGCTAGGGGTTAAAAATAACTGAAATGTGTCAAAACCTTAGTATATATATATATATTTAGATACTATATCGTATAATTTTTTTTATATTAGACCATTTTAATACTTCTATATTCTAAAAACTTTCAGCAGATCTTTTCATTCTCAATAATTAAAAGTATGGAGCCACCTCACTTATAAAGTGTCAACCCTCTCCACATCTATTGAATATTTTAATTCACCTTGGTTAGGGCATATAATTCCAAAAAAACATCCAAAATGGCCTCCTATCATCCTAGTTTCCTTAGTTGTGTCATAAATATAACCTATTAATTCTTTTGTTGTAATTCTAAGGATGTTACCCTAAGAAGTTGTAACATTCTTCAACGGCCATTTTAATTTTATCTATTCTTCTACCAAATTCAATTACTACAGAAAAATTATGATATAATGACCTATTTTTATTACATATAGTTTTACTTTTTATGTTTTTTTCATGACCTACAATCATCTCCTCTTCCATTAAATGGCTTGTGAAATCATCATTTGTGTGCACAGTGGACTATCGCTTTGCAACCTGATGTAACTATTTTTTCCATGACAACATTTCAAAACATAATATGATGATCGATTTATTGTTTTTAGGTGCAAAAAATGATTTAATATTTCTTCAAGGATAATTATATCACATATTACTTCTTACTTTTTATTTTTTGGGAATACAATAATGTCGCTCATGTGAAAAGGGGACCACTGCCTCACAAAGTAATGTGATTTGTTAACGCATTACATAGAAGGATATAAGTGAGGTTATAATTATAATATGTGATATATATGACACAAATATATTCTTTAATTATAATATATTATTTACCTTTCTTTCTTTCCTTCCTTCCTTTTAGAAGGTAGAGATAATGGTCATTCATATGTATAACATATGGTATCAATGGATGGTGTATTTCATTTTCAATTTCAACCACTAATGGATCATTATAAATAAATGTATACTAAAAATATATGATATATATATATATATACATATCATTGTTAAAATTGTTTAGATTATGTAATAATTATAAATATAGAACGCCAAAAATATAATATCAAAACATATATGAATAAATAATATGTTATTCCCCATAATGTGACTACAACAAGGAATAGTTGATAAATGTCTAATAAAAGGAAATAAGTAAATAATATATGGTATGATATTTATTAATATGATTCTATACTAGACTTATTATGTTCTTTTATTTATTACACATGTGTCTCAATTTTGTACAAAGGAAATTAACACATAAGATAAAAGATTTTTGTCTCACTTTTTAATTCTATGTGACAAATCATATATTTACAAAATATTTTTATGTAGTGTATATACTACACAGAAATTTATTTTATGATTATTATTCATAAAATTATTGGTATTTACATATCTACTTTAGTATATCACTTTAATGGGGTTTATGGTTCAAAAGTGACCAAATTGGTAAATGTTTTTTCTCTCAAATTTACTTCATGGACATCGATGTTATCTTGCACACTTATCTTCTTCTAAGATTTATATATAATAATCATTGTAGAAAAAATTACTATTAATAATTCATTAGGATTCATTATTATTATTTTTCAAATGTCTAAATATTAATATATATTTCTCAATAAATCCCTAAATTTTCTTCTCCTCTTTTTATTTCTTGAGAAAACATTTTTTTCCTTTCGGTTTCGTCATATAATATTATAAAAAGTACTAAATGATGTCTATTAGAAAGAAATTATCTATTTGTCTATTTTTTTGGAACCCATTTTTTTCAAATATGTTTTTTATAAATATCAATTAAAAAAATATATCATTCCTGAAATGACTTCTTAAATACATATTTACGAATGATTGAAATTTTTAAGAATGTTTTAAAAGTATCATTCATGTCATTATAAAAATATTTCTTATATATATTTTTCTGAAAATGTATATGGAATCTTTTTTTAGTATGTACATCTTGAGTGGTGTTTTATTCAATCATAACAACTCAATTATTTAAATAATACTTTAAAATTTTGAATTATTTTTTTTTTCTAAAAAACTATGATTTAAAAAATATTGTATGTTTTTAAAAGAGATAAGAGTATTTTTCTTAAGAAACATTCCAAGTGATCTTTCATTCAAAATCATTTTCCCTCAAAATCACATCCCTTGATTTTACTTATTTTATAATGGGGATATAATACAAGGATTCCATTCATATTCTTTCCCTGAATAGTTTACATTTATGATGAAATGATGTCTCTAAAATCGACATCTTTTTCATGGGTTATATTATAACGAAATGGTGAAATTATTTAGAAACCTGTCTATATTTAATGGTAATGATATGAGAAAATATTGTATTAAACAGATTAATTTATATGGATTCTGATATTATTAGTGTTATTTAATATTATATAACTTGATTTTTTTTATTGTGTGATTGCGGGACATATATCTTTTTTAATGCATTGGGTGGTGATCAATGTTATATGATCTCAAAGGTTAAGCGAGATGTTATCCAAAACCTAATAGTGGGTACAATGAAGGTCATACCATGTCTAAAAGAGGCTACACTAGAGGTTATCACAAGACTGGATTAGGGTACGTGGAAGGTTATCCCAAACCCATAGCAGGTACAAGGGTGGTCATCCCAAGATTAATAAGTTATGAATTTATTGGTGGGTATACATAAAGAATTATTTTTCATGATCATGTATATTATAAAGTTATATGTCTTATTACAATATTATTCTATCATAGAAACCATTCTTTTATTCCATTATTATTCATTTATGATAAACTTCCTTAATTTATTCCATGAATCATGTTTGTGATCAATCATTTTCATGGTATTGTTTTCAAATGTTATTCTCATGTTTTAATACCCATATATCTCATTTTAAATTGATATATCCTTTGTTTACCATTATTGTTAATCTAGATCAAATTTTTATATGTTTCCATTCCTCATTATATAAAGATTTTTATTATGTATGATATTTCTAAAGAATTGTTCTAGTTAAGAAGAAAATAGTTGGAGATGACATAAATCACTTGTTGACTAGTTTCTTGTGTGGCCATGTTTACAAAGGAATCGTACCATTATGATATTCATATGTGTATTTATATAATACAATGAATATTCATCTAAAAAATGAAATATCTATTTATATAAATTATAGGTCACTATAAATATGGTCATTGCATATACATTTATTTAATAGCTACACTGAATTTTCTTTTTTTAGTAATAAATATAAATATTAGTAGTAAAAAATGATGAAACAAATTATAATTAAAATAGTTTATCATAAAAAAGTTAATTTAATTTTGAAAAAAATTAATATAATTGAATTATATGATAATATTAAAGTAAATGTTTTAATATCAATGGAATTATAAAAATATTTTTACTATAGTGTAAATAATAAATTTTAATTATCTTCCGGTTGAGACAATTTAATATAAATGGGTTATATTACAAGGAACTGTTTTCAATTTGATTCAAATATTTTCAAAGAAAGTAAAATGATAAATTCTAAATGATTTATTTTATTATAATTAATATTTGAATTAATTTATTAACATTCATTTTATTGAAATTTATATGAAATAAAATTAAGAACATTTAAATTTTAGAAGTTTATTTTTTGATAAATGTTGTTTTTAAAAATATTTAAAATTTTTAGTTCAAAAATTAATTTATAAAATATCCATCAATGAAAAAACTTAGTTAAATTGTAAACTGAGTGATTCGAGATACTTTGTGGAATTTGTAAAACTCATTTATTACATTTTGAGGACATAAGTAATCATTTACCCTAGTAAAACTCATTCTTTTATCTTTATCCTTTAGTTATGTTTTATCAATTGTAAATTTTTCATTTTATTTCAATGAAAATAAAATTGCTATTATTTACCTAGAAATTAAATAATAATTTCATGGAAATAAAAAAATACCCATTTTATCATAAAGTTAATTTAATTCTAAAAACATATATTCTATATGAACCATTTTTAATTTGATATATAATTATTACAATATAATATTACTATTTCTATTAAAAAATTCAAATTAAATAAATTCAATAACTTGTTTAAAATTATTTTTTCTAATATATTTAATAATGTTATAAAAAAATTAACCACTTGAAATTAATTTCATAGGTAAAAACTCTTTATATATGTGAAAAACTAAAATTGTAAAAGTAATCGATCAAAGAGTAAAATACCTAAAACATGTTAAAAATATGTGAAAATAAATAGTGGATGGTTTATGGATCATAACCCCCAACTAATATAATATTATCTAATTTTGATTAATATTCCATGTGAGAGATATGGTCTCTTTATTTTAAATTTTTTTTATTTAAAATAACAATTATGTTAACCAATAAAATGAGATAAAATACGCCCTATTTCTCCACTCATTATAATTCATAATCTTAACCAAAATTATTCCCTTCTCTCTACTAACAAATTTACTCGTAAATTTGAAGAAATTTTTTTACCAGAATATTGATCTATTTAGACTTATGGTGTCACCCAAAAAAAACATCCAATAGGATAGGTAATGTTCTCAAATGATCCATGTTAATTATTTACTTATTACACCCACTAAAATTTATTATATCCACAAAATTACAATAGTATAAGTGTTACTAATATTTTTTAAAAGTATTATAAAATTAAAATGTTGATTATATAAATTCCCTTAAAACTATACAATATGAAGATGGATTTCTCTGTATATGTATACTACTGCCTCCACGAATTGTGTACTTCATTTATAACCACCAAATTTCATAACAAGTTAAAAAACTAAATTTATTTGATTAATATGTCATTTATTACATTGTTGATATCATATAACATTAAACCACTCATTATCTTCCTCTGAATCTTTAAAAAACAAATGAATTATGAATGTGTACATATCGATTACTGCCTTTTAGAAAGTGACATATTTCATTTCTCACTCAAGTGTTTAATTTTATATTCAAATATACTAAAATTTATTTTAAACTAAAATAAATATTACTAATGTAATTATACTTATTTAATAGTGATATTTTTTATAAATAATTATTATTATAACACACAAACATATTGAATTTTTATTGGTGGGTCACTTCACATATTATACGATCCTAGATATTACAATGTACTCACATAACATGAATAATTCTCACTATCTTATGAGTACTCTCACCTGATATGCTATAGAAAATTTTCCCTCTTATATCATGTTATCAGACAGAAAAACTATTTTATGAATATCATATTAGTATTCCAGGGTTCTCATCATAGTGGAGAACCACTATGAACTTATCAATGTGATATATATTATTGTACATGATAAAATAACAATTATGTATAGAAACAATAAATATGTGGTAATATATTTACATTAATATTCATTTCACTTAATATTAATGTAATGTAATTCATAATGTTGGTGGTATTAAGGAATACTCTCAAACAAAATCAAACATTAACAATAAACCACTGCAAATGACTGGTTATTCCTTGCATGTAAAATACTCTTCTATTTTGTATGGGTATGACTTCTTGGACCATAATTCTTATATGTATAGGGCTAGTAAATCCCCATGAATATAAAGATAATATGTTTACAGAAACATTACAAACATTGAGAAAATCCCTCAAGTAGTGATATAACCAGGTGTCTATCTCTTATTAAATTTTTAGAATCCTGACATCTGGATTAAATCAATAGAAAATATTATCATAATTATGATAAATCGATTTATTTTTTGTATATCCCAAAACTATAATTGGATTTTGATAAACCACATAAATATATACATCAAAAACTGCAACATACTAAATAATTGTATACATACAAACCAGAATCCATAATAAGTTTTTATTTAATTTTACTTATTCCATATTATTGAGAGTGTATTAAATTGATATAAATTAAGAAAAGTGTTCAATTATATTGATCAGTAGTATTACCACTTCCCCAGTCATTAGGATGTATTTCAGTTTAAATTTTACATGTAATATCAATTGCTTCGAACTATGGGTCTATTAAATTATGATTAATATGTTTAATATTCACATATTATTCTTTATTCATCAATATAATCAAAATTTATAATATTCCTAGGGACAAGAGATTAATTCTTTGAAAAAAATCTTCTGAAATTGTTTTGATCTCCGTAATCTCTTATTATTTACATTAATTTTTTTATTAGAATTATTATATGAAAAAAACTCTTTGTTGATTTGTTTCAAATTTTATTTATCAATAATATGTAAATATGTATCCAATGACAATGTTTAGAAAACATATAGATCGATTTTATTATTATTGTTCCCAATAACATGGTTTCTAGGTTTAATTCAAACTTTAATAAATTCTATTCTTATTTATAACAAAATGGTAAGATATAATTGTTTTTATTATATTATTGACATATTTATCTTGAAAAAAAATAATTATACCACTTAATAGTTGGAGAAACATGTTACTCATTCATTTACTAATGTATATTCTATGATCACTATGCATGATTTTTCTATAAATTAATATATATAATATGATAATCATATTGGAATTTATTCAAATCACAATACCTTTTACTTATTCCTTTTAGACGTGGACCATATGGTCTCCTTTCATTGTGTAATATAGACAAATATAGTGAGGAATACTCTATATGAGGAGTCCATCAGAAAAATAGGCCAGTATGATAGTCATTGCAATGTTCTTTTATAATGTAAAATTAAAAATTATTTTAGTCATGATGATTGAAGTAAACAACTTTTTAAAGAGTATTGAATTTAATAATCAATAATTTTATTGGCAATATCTCTTACCATAGATGTTATGTTTCTCATAAACACTCACTATTAGTACCATGTCTTATAAACATTTAGAATATAAAATCCCCCATTTTTGATACATTTAGACCAATAATTATATTTATACAAAATTTAAATCCTTATTATATTACTATTTAATAATGCATTGTAAACATATTTATTTTTAAATAATAAAATATATGTGTCACCAACCGTAGTGAACATAAACCACTAGTTTGGTTATAATTTCCAATGCAGTATGTTTCTTTGGAACTACACATCCCACTGATCATAGTAGAGTCTAGTATTCTTATACCATACTATATGCATCCAAATACTTATCCCCTAGAACATAATTATAATCCAATTGTTTTCAAATATATAATATTACTTTATGTAAATATTTTTTATCCTTAATATATATTAATAACCATATTGGATAATGCATTATTAAATTAGTTTTTTCATAGTGTATTAATGTTTGTTTTGACATATGTCATGATTTTAACAAATGGTTATCAACAGAAGAAATTGGTAGATTCCTAAAATATTCATTTCATATTTCTATTGATATGGTTTCCATTATAAAATATTGTTTTTATATGGTTACATGTTATAATTCTATTTGAAAATCATTTAAGGAAAGGAATAATGACCGATTTTAAATATATATAAGATTCATCATTGATATTCTATTTGATATCACCACGAAATTGATATATATATATATATAATACAATTTGAGTTAAGGATATCCTTTACTCTCAATTTATGATCAATGATTACGTCGATAATATGTTTTCTGATTGGAATGTTCAAAAATTCGTCACTATTTACCATATAAACTAATTTTCATTACTGAATGTGTGTTAAATTTAATGAAAAATATATTGATGTAGATAAAATTATGGATAACTTTAGAAAGTTTCACATTTCCATGTTAAACTAACCCTGAAATGTTTTTTAGATACCTTGGTTTTTTAATGGGTTTTTATAAAAACTTGATATGTAATTTGTTTGTATACCAAATATCTTATATCAACTAAGAATAAAACACTTTTAAGGGTATAAAGGTCAACTATATTAAATTTTATTTGAATTTTTTTTACATTTCCACCATTAGGTAAAATTCATATATTTTATATTCATCATTCAATTTAGTTGATATTTTTTATTTATGAGTTGTTGAACTATTAGTTTATTATTTATGTACCATAACATCATTTATTAACAAAATGAAATAAAATCTTATCTCGTAAATTAAAAATCTATGATAAATTTTATAGTCACACATAATACAAACATGAATCAATCTAATCATGAAATTAAATAATGTGATCTCTCCTTGTCCGATATAAGAGTCAACCGTTCTCTTCTCTATTTGAGTTCTCTTTATAACCTTTCTTTTCCTAAAAATTTATTATATTTAAATGAATTAATGTTGTAATAATATCTAATTTTATATAAAATAAATGAATAAAAACCGGAATAATATACCTAAAGTGGATACAATTTCTTTCCCCTTTAATTCATTTTAATTTTTTTCGAAGTCCATTATTTCAACATTATAATAAAATAGCTTCTGGTTCATTCTCCAACCATTGAATATTTTTTTTATTTGAAGGATATCATAAATTATATTTTAGAAATATATTATCCATGGGATATACAACCTTTTATTTGAAACTTTTCACCAAAAGGGATAGATAAACAACATTCAACAAATCTGTATCTTCTTAGTGATTTGTTAAAAAAAGTTTCATAATAAATCTAAAAAATTGATTTATCAAAGCTTATAAAAATAAGGATATCATTGATGGTATGGAAAACAATTAGAAGCCCAATTTTTTAAATTTTTCAATATACCCCATAATTTTGAAACTGTGATCAGTAGTAAGATGGGCTTATTCCGATTCATACAGATATAGTTCATTACAAATATTATATATTTGAATACTTACACTATATTTAACAAGATAATCAAGATGATATAATATGGTCTACCACTCTTTTTATTTATGTTGTATCATAAAATATTTTTACATAGTTTTCAATATAATACCACAAACTTAATAATAACCCTCAACATATCTTTGATAATCACCATATTCACCATTTCTCATCTACTGTGGTGGAAGAACATGATTAAGGGAATCTAACACAAAATATAATATAACTAATAATACTATATCACATAAATTATTGTCCCATATCTGAATATTTTGATTTCTATGTATATACCTAGATTAAATGAATTATCACACTATTTTTTAATTTCTATTTCCCTTTTACACAATAAATGAAATTGATGATAATTACATTACTTGATTGAAAATTGTGTGATAAATAATAATTATTAATTATACTAATTCTCCCAATATTTTATCATGTCCCAATATACATCACCATTGAACTCATAATGAATTGTTATGAGGAAAATCTAGTTGTAAAATCCATATTTTCCCTCGTATGATCCCAATGAGGTTTGGTCAATCTATTAGACCTAGTAATTTTGAAAATTTATTTAAAAAAAATATTTGATGAAAAGTGATAACCCAAACTGATATCATGTGTTACCATGTTATATATTTTATTATAAATTAATAAAGTATTATATAAAGGCATTAAATATATACAATAAATCAAACAGCTTAAAATCTATGTGATAGATGTTACCTTCTTTTCGGGTTAATCATTAATGAGATTCTCAATGTGTCACGCCATATTTTTCCAGGTCTGAATATACTCCTCCAATTTTACTTTCCCCTTATTGATTCCACATGATAATATCTAAACATATTTGTTTATAAAATTACTTTCCTCTTCAATAAGTGAATCTTAATATCGGTATCCTCCATCCTTTCATCCTTGGACACCATCAAATACCTTTAGTTTCAATATCAGGTTAGAATCTTCTAACATTTCCATGAGAGCTTTCTTATACATATAACTAGTTACCTCAAAATTATCTCCCTCAGGTGTTTCTTACTCAGAAAAAATTCCACAATCTTGAACAACTTCTGGATCAGGATCCAATGTTGGTAACATAAAATCTACCTCAAAATTTTTTGGATTACTGGAGTATATTTTTTCCATGGGCATTGGTAAACATGAGTAATAGATGTGTTGTATTTTTCCTTACCTTACTGACATGATAATTTATAGAATAAAATATTATATTCCTCTAATTCCATTATTCAATCCCAACATCCACTGCCGATATCTGGTCTTTCTCCCTATCTGTAATATATTGAGAATCAACATCTTGATATCTTATCTCCAATTTCAGCTATATCTTAGAAGCTATATACTTCTTTTTTCACTTGGGAGTAGCAATCTACTTGCATTCTAGGTCAGTATCAACCTACTTAAATTTGTTCAACTAAATAATCTTTTTGTGAATCTAAATTCATGAAGGGGGTTCCTTCAATAAATAATTATCTTGTAAAGTGGTACCACTATTCCTAGGAATGTATGTATAAATTGGGTGATCACCTACTAGGAGCTCCAAACACATACCATGATTTCAAACAGGCTATGACTATGGAGGGTACAATAGAGGATGTCTATTACCGTCCATCTCGGAAGAATTTATCCTTTATTTTGGATCCATAAAATCCTCTCCCAAAGGCTATAATAATCATCTACAACCCTCAGTGGTTCATGTTTTTTATTTTTTACTTCTTTCCCCTAAGAACTAGCAATTTCATATCATTCGAATCCTAAGGTTCCTACTAGAATTCCCACACTATGTACAAATTTCCACCCTTTCTTACATTTTGTTGGATCATATCTCAAGAAGCCACATGATGAATAAAAGGGAAAATGATTCATATCAAACCATTTTACTCCAATAGAGCTTTCATTCAATATAAATGTAGAATTATTCAACTCGTTCTTTGGAAAAATCATCATCAATATAGATCTGAGGAGTTATCAGATGAAAAAAACAATATGTATGATCATCAAAATAAATAAAATGAACAATTATATTACCAATAAAATATATAATTTCCATGTTCTAGAATAAGAGAGTATATCTATGAAGGGATATCAAAATATCTAAAATAGTAGGATCTCATTACATGTTGAAATTAAATAACCATGGTAATAGTGAAACATGGAAGCTGAAATAGGGGTTTGGAGGATACCTCTAGGCTCTGATGACATTTTCTTCCATTGATAATTTAATTAAAAAAATTATTGGGATTCAGAAGCCCAATAATTAACCAATCATGAAATCCAAAATTATGAAAAATGTATCCATATAAGGAATCCATTGAGGGGTTACTCCGTCCAAGGATAAACAATGGTGTTATATTTTACAATGAATAAAAATTTGTAAATTTTAGGGGAGATATTAGAATCATAAGTATATTTGTCTTCTATTGAATAAACCTTAGGTAAAAAGAATAATTCAAGGAATTTGGGAAAATAGTGTGGGTTTATAAATGGGGTGAAAGGTAAAATATGAGTTAATGGGTGATCTAGGAGGGATCCCCCCCCCCCCACCCACACAATGAGGGTGGAGGGTGATAATGTATCCATGACATATATAATATTTTTTGTAAAAATGATAGTGGAATATGATCAGGTAGAGTTGAGGTTTCAATTGTTCAGAATAATAGATGAAAATTAAGTAGGAAGGACATTTCCAACTATGGGATTATGACTCCATGATTTGTTGAGTGGACTCCCCAATCATGAAATCTTGACTTTTATTTCCCCAACCCATGCCCCCATGTTATATCAGTTTTAAATAGGTATACATATCTAGAAGTTGTACGGATACATAAACCCATAAGCATCATAATAAGTCCACATTAAATGTAAGTGAACCAAACATTGTTCATAAAGCACTTTATTCTAAGACATTCATTCCTAAAAAAGAAATGGATTTATAACACTAAAATAATATTTAGTGGAAGAATTTTAATTTATCATAAATATAATTTATCATATTTTATCATTTACATAACTAATTTATATTATGTGTATATTACATAATTAATTTACCATGTTAGATAAAAAATTTATAAATATTCCATTTATTTAAATTTGATCAATGTGTATTAATTAGTTTAATGTTGTGATCTTGTTCGTTCATCCAAAAATTAATTTATTAATATATAGAAATAAATAAATAAATAGATGGCCATATATATATCCTTTATAAGGGTTGATTTATTGAAAAAATAATAAATCAACTTGTATCATAGGGGAATGACTCTGCATGTCATTATTTTTATGATTTGATGAATTAAACATGTACACCATTGCATTTTCTGGTTTGTAATCATTACATTTTTTCCTGAGTTGCCTCCATGAACATTGGCATACTCCATTTATTACATGTATTTATAAATCTCTAGCAGATAAGGGTGGATAATGGATTGGTTAGGAATAATTACATAAGTAATATTGAACACATATGTCCTATATAATAATGTAAGGAGGGATAAATCATAGGCCATAATGTTTAGATTAATATTGATTATTTAAAAACCCAAGAACAAAAATATGTTAAAAAACTAATGCATGCATAGGTACTAGTCGAGATCTTAAATGGTTTCACATTCCACAAATATGAAAATGTAAAACTAGTTAACAATAATTTCTTATACATTCATTATTATTAAGATATAAGTTCATACATTAATTAATTTATTTATTCCATTTCATTTAATGACTTTGTAAATTCTTTTAGAGGTACCCATATAGACGTGTTCATGGTAAAAAGTGGAAGAACTAATAATTATAGATAATTACAATAAAATAACTATTTATTTTAAATTATATTAAACTATTATTAAATTGAAAAAAATCAACAGATATATTTATGTTCTTTTATAATAATTATAAAATTAATTAAATTTAAATTTGGTTATTTATTATGAGACAACATGGTGTGGATTTAAAAGCTACAATCCAGGTATCTTTGTCATCATGTACTAGGATTACAAGCCTGGAGATTTGACATGTTCATTAGATAGAACACACAATGTGTACAACCCATCTACGCATTTTGTGTCACTATTATCATGTTTCCACGTGACCCATCAAAAGAGATTGTGTGTTTTTAAAATATTTATACAGATGATGTGTATACTAGGTACATTTCATGCATTCTACAACTCATGTTTCCTCTAGTCTCACTGAATATCTAAGAATGTATTTCAGATGTAAAAAATAACGAACTCAACTGTACGTATAGACTAGCTTTATGAGTATCACATGGTTTTGACCATTTATATAACCATATATGATATTTTAGTTTCCTCACTAAACTAGTTATACTACACAACATGTATGGTCAGGACCTATAATATGGCCTTTTTTTGTTATAGGTTGGCCCAATCTGTATGTGATGTGGAGAGAATGAATAGTGTGTCATTACTTATCAGTACATCATGTATCTGATGACATGGGTAAATTCAGTTCACTTAGTTACAAAGAGTTTAATCTAGCTACATAACATGTAATCCTATGTATCCAACTAGATTTCTAGAAACTTTCTAATGGAATCTCTAGTAGTTATTCAACTATTCATAGACTCAAGAAATTGTGAAATCGAAAAGAATATATTTAAACAATGAAGGAAGATTATTTTAAACAATTACAGTAAATAATGAATAGTTTGTTAAATTAAAATCATAACAATATTTTTTATAAAGTTCAATATTAAAATAAATTATTATAATTTTAAAATTTGATCATTCTGATACCATGTATTGGTATCAGGTGTAGAAATAGCACCTTTAATGGGAGATATATTAATATTCATTTTAACATAGAGTTTCCTAAAACCCAAATAAAGAATAATTTCATCTCAAATATATATTTATTTTATATATGATAAAAATAAATCATCACCATGTATTATGAACATTCTTCAATGATGATATTTTTGATCATCTGAAAACCCTTTTCTAGATTACCTTCATTTCACATGGAGAACCCATGTGTAGAATCGAATTAGCGGTGATCCACTCATGCCCCTATGATCTTGGAGTGATACCAATTTATTTATTTTTGTTATAAAATATAATCAATTTTCTTTCATGTCTATACCAAATTTCCATTTAATCCTTCATGAATTGAATAGTTCTCATTTTTTAGAAGATTATAGGAGGTTCCAAGGGAGAAGTATGTTCTTTGAAAAGACTCTTATTTTTATGTTAACCTCCAAAAAATGACACAACCATATATATATTGAGCAAGTTTATAGATAAAAAAATTATTTAATTATAAATCAGACCTTAAATTATTTTATAATCCATAACAATCCACATTCAATATAACTATAATATTATTTTTATTCTTTTATAGTTTATGAAAACTCATGACATAGTAAATATTATTTTCCCAACATGTAAATTAATATTCATCACCGGACACACTATTTTACTACATAAATTCATCTACATTTATTGAATACACAAATGAATATTTTATTCAATTAAATAAATAATTTATTTATATATCAGAAAATAAAAATTTATTATGTATTTAGTAATACAAATATATTATTCAAAACTTATAGAATAAATATTTATTATATATTTTTATAACTGAATAAAGTATTTATTAAATTATAAGTAATTATTTATTATCTTGTCAATATTAGTGATCAATAAAACATGAATAATTTTTTTTGATATTTGGAATACTTTTTATTCTTATAATTAATTTCAAATAGAATTTAATTGAGATCAACAGAAACACTTGGTGTGTAACACTATATGAATATTTTCCATTGGTATTAGGTTGTCTTTCCAAAATTAAATGATTATATTTTAATAATGGGTCAATGAGAAAAAACATAATGTCAAAATTTTAAATACCACATATTAACACAAACCATGTAATATAATCATTTCTCTCAATATCTCAATAAATAGGTCGAATATATGTGTTATCAATGTATATGCTTGATATATCATTATTTTAATATTTGATATAATATCCATCTCAACATGACAACATAATTAATGTGATAGTTATATTTTAATCAAATTTTTATGATATCAACTCTATAAAGAATTAATGAAAATTAGTTGCTTGACTTATCCATTATTAACATGTCATTTATATCGCATAAAATATACCCTAAACCCCTCCACCAAATGGAAAAATGGGTTTTTATCAGAAAATCTAAGTGAATGATTCATGAAAGTAATTAATGACATTCTTAATGTCTATGTATCCTTATACACATTCACAGAGAAGAATATCAGATGACACCAAATCATATTGTTTTCATACCGGTAGGTTTGTTCAAAAAATCTTATGTTATAGATATTGTAAATTGAAAACACCAATAGAATAAATCTAATACTCTTATGAGTAATTAAAGCAGACATTCAATATATTATGAAATTAATCATATTATGTTATCTTACTATAGAACAATTTTATGAATATTTTCTTAGAATTAGAAGGTACTCATCATATTGGGAAACTACTATGACCATATTAATGTGATAGATAAACTAGTTCATTTTCACATAAATGATATATATTAGAAAAATTATTATGATACGTGATATTAAAATAGTTATACTTTCCTTGGAATATTCATGTATTGATAATTTTCAAGTAGTCGGTTCTATTTGTGTAACTCCAACAAAATATGTAATGGGCACCACATAAGATCATTTGGTGGGAAATATCTTAAAATTTATTTTAAAATTGAGTTGTATATGACCCAAATAGAGGTTATTTTCCAGTTAAATACTTAATTAATTATTTTAAAATCAAATAAGTGGCCACCTCACCATAATAAATTTCTCTGATGATGATGTTTTTCATTATCTGAAATTAATTTTCTAGTTTACCTTCATTGCAGTTGGAGGAAAAAACAATAGAATCTATCTTGTGGTAATCCTCACATTATCTTTTCATCTCCAACCAATTACAATTTAGTTTTTATGTTAGAATTTATAATTAGTGGCCTTGCATTAATCAACTTGGTCACTCTAAGATCCTATGATCATGAAAGAGTTCTTATCATTCTTGATATTATGATAAGAGGTGTTTGAGGGAGTATTCTTTTGTGTTCAAAAATCCTCAATTCTTGATTAACCCAAAAAAATGGATATAACAATATATTTATAGAGGAATAGTTTAGATAAAAATATTATTGATTTTTATACCAACCCATATATAATATTATAATTATCAACAAACATGATTCCATATAATAATTTTATTATTGTACAAATAGTGCAAACTCACTAAATGATAAATATTATTTTATCAGATTGTATGTTAATATTAATCATCATATGTGATCATGGCCTACTTCAATTCCTCCTTAATTATTGAATACCTTAATAATTATTTTATTTAATTAATTAAATATTTTATTCACACACGAAAAAAAAATATTTATTAAATATTCAATAAAATATATATTTTCTCCACAATCCATTGAGAAAATATTTATTGTATAGTCACATTTCTAAGTAGATACTTTGTTAAAAATATATAATTTTTCATTATAATTAGAATATTATCGATCAATGATACCTGAATTAAATTATTCTTTCTTATTGGGAAAGAAAATTTATTTCAATAATTAAATTAAAATATAATTTAATCATGACCAATAAAAACAATTAGTGTATGAACTTCTAGGATTATTTATCATTTTCAAAAAGAATGATTTCTTATAGTCCAATATTACTGTATAGAAATGGTTCAAGGAACCCAAGAGAAATAACTTAATGTTAAAATGTAAAAAACCATATATGAACACTCCCAGATTAATATAATCATTTTTATCAATATCTTATCAAGTTGGTTTCACATTTTTATCATCATCTTATTAACATGAAATGTCTTTAATTGACTATTTGATATAAATATCATTTCAACATGGCCATGGAATTTATGCTATAGTTATATTTCAATCTAAGGGTCAGATATAAACTTCTCTAATGTTGGAAAGGAAAAATCATTCCTTGAAATATCCATTAATAACATGTCATATGTGATACACCAAACATACTTTACTCCCCACAAATATATGGAATGAATGTTTACATCATTAAATCCAATTAAATGTGTCCTGACATGGATTAATAATATCTAAACTTATAGAGACCATTATCAATTCATAGAATCATTTATAATTGAGAAACCCCATGTTTCTATACATGGTGTCTATTACATGAATTTATACATACTTTTCAACATTATCATATTACCATTTACTACCACATTTTAAGAATATTAATTTTTGAATAATAAAATATATTTATTAAATGCCATGTTGATCATAGAAAAAAATTCATTAAATATTCAATGAAATATGTAACTATATAACTACACTTCCCACTGTGCATAGAGGATTCATTTTTTTCCATTTACAACCCACATGCTTCATGATTCATGGTCAATTGAATTTAAATATTCTCCCACTATAATCCAATAGATAGTATTACATTTTT
Organism: Viscum album; assembly: GCA_963277665.1. Lineage (NCBI taxonomy): Eukaryota > Viridiplantae > Streptophyta > Magnoliopsida > Santalales > Viscaceae > Viscum > Viscum album. The sequence goes on from OY728141.1 coordinate 213,330,375, forward strand.
AAAATAGAGGATTTTTTGGATAGATGTTAATATAAATAGTTACTATAGGACAATTAACTATGATACACCATCGTATTTTAATATTAATTTATAGATAAGTTAATCTTTTAATAAATTGTCCTAGATAAAAACAAGTTGTAGTTTCACTGTAGATTATTACCATATCAAAATATATGTGTACAAAATTGGACAATATGGTTGTCCTATGGTTAGTTTTTATACATATATTTGAAAAACATTTTCATGTTCTAAAAAGGGTTATCTCATTATTTTTTTGAAGAGTAAGATTTTTATTTATGGGGAGAAGTAATATTTCTTGAAGACATGGATGTTGTAAATTCATTGTCTAATGAAATCAACCACACTATCTTCCATAGTTATTTTTATAAAAAATTCATTGATTATAAGAATTAATTTTTAAAATAATAGCATAATATAAAAAATGATTTATATAATATTAGGAATATTTTTGAAAACCCCCATGTGAGAATATAATACCAACTCATAAAATTCTTAGATGGGGGTTTTCAAATATATTTCTAGTTTTATATAAATCTTTGATTATATTATCCTATTATTTTAAAAACTAATTCCTATAATCAACTAATTTTTTAAAAATAATTATGGATGCTAGTATGGTTGATTTCATTAGAAATTGATTAGAGTAATTGATGTGGTAATATTTAAAGTGAATTGATATAACCTTATCCCATAGTTCAGGATTGTTGGACTCACCAGTTTTGATAATCCCAAATCATGTTTTCTTTAAGTGATAATCATGGTTTTATCATATGATAATCTTGTTTATTTAAAATTCATAGTTTCTATCAAGTGATAACTATGTATCTTTAATCTCACTACTCTCTTGTTTAAACATACAGTAAAAAATGTGTCCATGTTCAAGGTTACTGATAGATGGTCACCGATGAAGGTCACTGGTGAAAGTCACTGATCGATGGACACTGATGAAGGTCACCGATAGAAGGTCACCGATAGAAGGTCATTGATGAAGGTCACCAATTGAAAGGTCAATGATGAGGGTCACCGATATAAGCTCACCAATGACGATCACCGATGAAGGTCACTCATAAGAGGTCACTGATAGAAGGTCACTAATTAGGTTATCGATGAAGGTCAATGATAGAAGGTTACCATTGAAGGTTAACATTAAAGGATACCGTTGAAGGTTACCAATGCAGTCTAATATTGAAGCCTACTGTTGAGAAGGCTACCGCTACTAGTCTACTGATTCTCACTCTTCTAATCTATAATTTTTCGAATTCATTAGATTATTCTAACGGTCATATTTGGTAAATTTAATGCTTCTAACATTAATTAATGCTGATTGTAGTCATATCAAGAGACCGTATATGGGGACAGTATGAGGTACGAGGAGGATTGCACGTTGATTTCTTATTCCTATTGTCAGACCTCAAATATAAAATAGAAGATCGAGGAAGCAATTATAAGGTTGAAGGCATGAGAAATAGATTACGTGTGAGATCAAAAGAACAAGGAAGAACCATCCAGAACTCACACTATGAACCCAAGAGCATCACGATGATCATTTTGGAGAACTAACTAATTTCTGCATTCTATGCTACATCAATTGACTATCGAACTAATAGGAATGACTTCTCAGTGCCCAGAAACTAGAACTTGGAGTTGCGACACTCTGTTTTGAGGCTAACTTTTAGTTAAATATTTGATCCGCAATTTATTCACTCAAAGGAGTCAAGAGCGAAACTGAAAACATATAAATATTTCTAAACTCAATATTATAATATTATCTCTATTGTGTTATTTTATTTTACATATTTCAAAAGAGTGTGTTTTTCTGTTACAGACACCATCTCATGTTATTCAACAGGGGGATACTAAAAATCCACACACCAATCATTCTTTATTCTTTATGTCCCAACAGAGAACTATGGAAGATGATTTTTGTGGCTTGTCTATGTCTATTTCCCACAAATAATTTTGGTATAGGGTGTGAACCCTGTATAGTTTGTGAAAACTATTGTAAAGATTGATATAGGTTGTGTATCAAGTTTATTATTTATATCAACTTCTTGGTGGTAGGTGATAACCAAGTGGGGAGGATTAAGTCTCATCTTGAGACTGAACCTCTAGGTTAAATCTAATATGTACTATACTTAATAATACTATGGTTTTCTATTTTATGTTGCTTATAATTTCAAAATAGAAAACTATTTTACATTTACTATAATATTTAGTTATGATTAGTGTGTGTATGTTTTTAATTCAGTAAACCTGTTTCAAAAGTTGACGAAGTGTTTTACACTGATTTAACTGAGGTCTAATAACCCTTTTATTAAACATGTTTACCAATTAAACATTTGTATCTCTACTTCCATAATTAACTAGGGTGTTTCTATGTTGTGGGATATTTTTCAAAATATTTTTAAAATAAATTTTATGTAGGAACTCAATTCACCCCCTATGGAGTTTCCTCTCCAACAAACATTTGGTATAAGAGGACTAAATTTTTATTGATACTATCTGGACATTTGTGAGAATTGTAAAATTCATTTCAACTATAATTTTAGTTATATCTTAATGATCGTAAAATTTCTATCAAATCTAAATTTTCAGTTCCTTAAAATTATTATTTAAAATTGATAACAGATTTTAGGGTGATGCAACTAACATGCCACCATTATCTAATGATAATTACTATACTTAATGGAAAATAAAAATTAAAATGTATCTAGGGAGCATGTGTCCTAAAATCTGGGACACAATAAAAGAACAACATGTCATTCATGTTACTACTTGGGACACTTGGTCTCAGTTGACTAAAGCGACATATAACAATAACCGTAAAGCAATGAATGCAATGTACTGTTCTCTATAAGATGAAAAAATCAATAGAATATCTTCCTTTAAAACTGCATATGAAATTTGGGATACCTTGGATATTTCCCATGATAGAATAAACAATGTAAAATAAATGAGATTAAATACTTATACTATTAAATATGATAATTTTAAAATGAAACCTGATGAACTTATAACTGAAATTTATCTAAGGTTCAATGAAATTGTAAATACCATGATTACGGTTGGGAAACTAGTAGACAACAAGGATGATATTATGAGGTTTCTTCGATGCCTACCTGACAGATGGAGTGGAACTTTAGTTTCCATCCAAGTATCATGTGACATAGGCAAGCTACTAATGAGGGGACTAATTGGAAAACTAATGATGTATGAAGAATAGCTTAATGTAAATCAAGAAGTAGATGAAGAACCATGAAATAAGTTTATATCATTAAATAATTCTACCTTAATGTGAAAATATAAGGAAAAAATTTATGTTTCGGTGGACACATCCTTCAGTGAAGATTCACAATTTGATAGTGATGATGAAATGGGTCATCTGGAAAGGATATTCTCGAAGTTCTTCCGTAATAATAATTTTTTTAGAAAACAAAATTGTAATGGAAGGTATTATAGTAAAGTACAATGGAAAAAATGATAGAAAATGGAATGAAAACACAAATGAGATAGCCTACTATGAATGTAAACAAAGAGGCCATGTGAAGGGTGATTTCCTCAACCTGAAATTTAATAAGAAATATGAATACAAGGATAAGGGATAAAAAAAGGTAATGTTATCTACATGGAGTTCTTCAGAAGATAGATCTAATGGATCTGAAACTTATGATATTGAGATTAAAAAACATTAAAACTTGTGTTTCATGACCTAAACATATCATATAATACACAATTCTACTATACATAATGCTTATTATTCTGGGAATATGAGAATATGACTAAGGATGAACTATTTGAAAATTGTTGAATTCTTTACGATGCCTTTAATTAACTCAAGGATAAATATAAAATATTGAAAAGAAAAAATTCTTTAAATGATAATTATATTTCTAATCTGAATATTGATAGAGAAAAATGTGCTTGGCTATTAAAAGAAAATACTGAACATAAATTACCAAATGAGCAATTGAAAAGGGATCTTGAGAAATTTTCTACAGGTAGAGATACCTTGACATAGTTTCTAGGGAATCAAATTTCTCTGAAATACGTAACTGGTCTAGGATATCAACTAGGACATAGAATAATTATTAAGAATAGATTTGTATAAAAATATGGATAGTTCACTTCTAGTTCATGTTCTGGACCATCTTTTGAAAAAAAAATCTAAGTACCAAACAAAGTATTCATATATATAAATATATCAGTTGATTATAGGAGACCTATAAAAGAAATATGGGTTCCCAATGCTATACATTCTAGACACTCTGGACCCAAGAAAATCTGGGTACCAAAGTTTCCCTATTATTATTCCATTTTGCAGGAAATTTATCTAAAGAGATCATGTAAGATGCTATGGTACTTGGACAATGGATGTTCATGACATATGACAGGAGTCCATTCATTCCTTAAGAGCTTAATAAATTTTATTGTGGTCATGTTACATTTGGTTATAATCCCAATGGGAAGATCATTAGCTTAAGCCAAATTGGTACCCCTAATACTATATAAATTTAATATGTACATTTATTGATAAGTTAAAATATAATATACATAGTATCTATCAGTTGTTTGATGATGGACACAATGTTAAGTTTGAAAATTATTCATGAAATGTTTTTAATTATAAAAATGATTTAATATTCACTGCTCTTAGAAATGAAATGTATATGATTTTGGTTTAATCTCTTTAGCTAAGAAAAATGTTTCTTGTTTAAATGGTCTTCATAGGAAATCTGGGTTATGGAACATAAGATTAGGACACAACATTTTGCAGTCACTTAGAAAAATTAAATGGAATGGTTTAGTTAGAGACTTACCTAAATTGGAATTCCCACATAAAAAAGTTTGTAATCCTTGTCAAAAAGGAAAACAACACAAAGTTCCTTTTAAACCAAATAAAGAACATTCCACTTCTCAACCAGTTGAGTTGGTTTACAAGATTTTGTTTGGACCATCTAGAGTTTAATGTTTAAACGAGAAGAACTATGTTTATGTTCTTCTAGATTATATTTCTAGATATAATTGGGTATACTTTCTAGCTCACAAAAGTGAAGCATGTTCTTACTTCATTAAATATTCCATGTTTGTAGAAAATCATAATGGACTCAGAATTAAGACAATGAGAAGTGATCATGTTCGTGAGTTTGAAAATATAGAATTTGAATCTTTTTTCTCACATAATGGATATACTCACAATTTCTCTGCTCTAAGGACTCCCCAACAGAATGGAGTTATATAAATAAGAAATAAGACACTTTAGAGATTTCCTGGACTATGCTAAATGGGTATAATCTTCTTATCTATTTTTCTGATGATGTTTTCAATATTGCTTGTTACATCATCAATAGAGTCTTAATTAGACTTATTCTTATGAAAACCCCTTATGTGCTCTGGAATAATACGAAGACAAAGGTTAATAACTTTAGAGTGTTTGGATGCAATGTCTTTATCCTTAACACTCAGGATAATCATGATTAGTTTTCTTCCCAAAGTGATGAATAAAATTTCCTGGAATAATCATTATCTATATCAGATTATATAGTATTCAATAAGAGAATCAAATGTGTGGAATAATCAGTTCATGTCAATTTTGATGTAAATTCTGCACATGAAACCAAAACCTATGTTGAACATCTTGAGGAAGATGTGCTGATTCTGGACCATAATGATAATGATAGTAAACCCTTATTGAAAAAAACTAGTTCGGGGAATTTTTCAGAATCTCAGCATGGTGAATCTAAACCAAAAGACAATCATGAGTAGTCTAGTTCAACTCTTTCTAAAGGTATTGAAACCCTCAAGAATCATCCATTATATGATGTAGTTAGTGATTTAAATAGAGTAATACGAACTATAGATTCTATGAGAAACAAGGTTTAACATAAAGCTTTTCTTTCATAGTTTAAACACAAAAATATTGAGGATTCTATTAGTGATGAATTTTGGGTAATTTCTATATAGGAAAAATTTAATAAATTTGAATGAAACCATATTTATGAATTAGTAGAAAGACCTAAAGACACATTGACTATAGGAACTTAATGGTTGTTTAGAAATAAAGTTGATAAATTTGGAAAGATATTAATAAACAAGGAAAGACTAGTTGCAAAAGGATATGGTCAAGATGAAGGAATAGAGTGTGAGGAAACCTTTTCAACTGTAGCTATACTAGAGGCCATTAGGATAATACTTTCTTATGCAGCTCACCTGAATTAGGAACATTATAAAATGAATGTCAAAAGTGAATTTCTAAAGGATTATATAGAAGAGGATTTATTTTTTGAACAACCCACTCATTTTACAAATCCCCATTTTTAAATCATGTCATTAAACGTTATAATGAATTATAAGGTCTAAAACAACCTTTAAGAGCTTGGTGTGATAGACTTAGTTCTTTTCTTATTTCAAAAGGTGTTACTAAAGGAATAGATGATCCTAATTTTTTATTAATATAATTTACAAAGATGTTTTAATAGTACCAATTTACTTGGATGAAAATATTTTTAGATCCTCTAAAAATTATTTATGTACTCATTTCTCAAAAATTATTCAAGATGAATTTTAAATGAGTAAAATGGGGGAACCTAAATTTTCTCTTGGATTTAAAATTTTTCAAAATAAGAATGGTATTATTGTAAATCAGTGTAAATATACTATAAATATTCTGTAATGATTTGGTTTGGATAGTAATAAAGGTATAGATACACCTATGAGTACCACATGTATGTTGGATTCTCATGAAACTGGTAAATTAGTGGATCAGACCAATTACAGAGGTACGATTGGGAGTCTCCTCTGTCTTACTTATATCATACATGATATTATGTTCAGTGTATTCATGTTTGCTTGTTTTTTATCCAACCCAAAGAGTCTCATTTAACTTTTGTTAAAATAATTATTCAATATCTCAAGTATACTATAAACATTGGAATATTTTATCCAAGAGTACAATCATTTTATTAAATAAGTTATTTAGATGATGACTTTTCTGTTTGCATGTTAGATTGAAAGAGAACCTTTAGAACATCTCACATTTTGGTTAAGTCATTGGTATCAAGGTGTAGTAAGAAACATAATTTTGTTGCATTATCTACTACTGAAGGTGAATATATAGATGTTGGTAGTTGTTGTGCTCAAATTATGTGGATTAAACACACTTTACTAGATCTTGGATATCAATTCAAACAAGTCTCTTTAAACTATTATAATACATGTTTTATTTGCATCACAAAAAATGTATTATCTTATGATAGGAAAATCACATTGATGCGAGACATCACTTCTTGAGAGATCATTATCAAAGAGGTGATATCACTCTTGAATTCATTATCACCAAACACCAATTAAATGATATATTCACAAATCCTTTGAGTTATGAGAAGATAAACTACCTCAAACATGAGTTAGGTATGACAAACTGTAATGTTTAGACCTCACCGTTGGACCTCCCCATTGGACAACGCCATTAGACCACACCGTTGGAACTCACTTTTGGACCACGCCATTGGACCCAACCATTAGAGCTCCCCGTTGGACCTCACTTTTCGACCTCACCATTAGAACTCACCATTGGACCTCACCATTGACCTCAACGCTATACCTCACCGTTAAGACCTCACTATTGGGCCTCACCATTGTAACCTTACCGATAGTCAACCATACTTTCTGAGACATTTCATTTTTCTGTAAAAATATGAAATGATTTTAATCTTATTTATTTCTTTTACTCAATTTTTTTTCAATCCCTAAATGATAAAAATAAAGTACACACCTAATTTCAATCCACATAAATTATGTCATGAACCTCTTGATCCCTTACATTATAACCTAAAATTCTACTATAACCCTCGAACAACTTCAGATCTCATGTCAAGGTCGAAGAGACTGGTGGTTGATGATAAAGGAGATGCACTTAACCCTAAGAGACCTTGAACTAGGTCATGTAGTGGAATCCAGGTAGTGGAAAAGCCGATAATTCGACATTTATCAAAGAGTGAAATCATGGTTAAGAAAAAGTTATATTCCAAATGGATACTGTCAATCTGTTCACTGCTGCTGAAGGCACTCTATGATCAGGGTTGGGTAGAATACTTTGAAAATAACAATTTACTTCATTACCTAAAGATAGAAAAAAACATTTATGAGTTTCTGAAGTTCGAATAGTCTAAGGATGAGAACAAAATGTCTTCAAAGTTAAATAGAGTAAGTGTGAGCTTCTCCTCTGTTCTATGGGTTGAATTTCTAAGAGTCCAACATGAAGTTATTTTTTATTACTACTCGGGTGTGGTACCTCCCACTAGTGATTTATTCTGTAATGAAGAAGCTTTTTCTAAACTTACAAGGAATAGAATCACAAGGATTGTGATTTTTCCTAAAATGAAAGCTAAATAATTGTTGTTTTTTACGTTTTCTTAGCATGTTTTGTGTCCCAGGAGAGGTGACTTTTCTACCATGATGTATATGGACTTGTTTTTGTTGTATCTGTTGAAGCATGGATAGAAGATAAATATGTGAAGGATGTTGATGTTTCAATTAGAGGATATGAAAAGGCCTATTTACATGTCAAATTATTTGTTTTATTCCAGGTTGATATCCTTGATGTTGAAAGTAAAAGGATTTGCGGGTATTAAGGAGGAAACAGATTTTTATGGGAAATCTTCTGCATTACCATGATGATTTGAAAAGTTATGAAGATAAGATTGAACCCTTGAAAAATAAGATGAGTGAATGATGAGGTTATGATGTATGAATAATTCAACCATGTTACCCATCTTACTAGGAATAAGAATAAGAGAGACCATAGTTTAAAGCCTAATGAAGTGGAACATGTGTATTCAGATGAACAAGAAGAGGTAGTTGTTGTAGAAGAATGGTAGGATTCTATAATAGATGATAGGTGTGATCCTGACCTTCCCTCAAATCCTCATGCCAATACATTATTATTTGGTGAGCCTATCCCACAAAAAATATTTCCTAGAAGAGATAATTTCCTTTGGGATAGTGATGATGAGGAGACCAGTGAAGAATAAGGAGAATAAAATGTCTTCAGAGACATTAGAGAGACCTTTGAGGAGGAGGATAAAACTGAATCTAGTCATCTTGATTTTTTGAAAGTTGCTAATGAAAGTGAAGTGGAATGTCTAATCCTCAGTCCTCTAATAGGATATTAAAATGGTAGCAATTTTAGCTGAAGAGGTGGCAGAATCGGTTGAAGATAGAATTACAATGGCAGTATTTGATGATTCTATAGAAGTAGTGGAAGTGGACTCTCCTGTTTATGCAGTTGATCTGGGAGGTATAACAGAGATAGAATTAATTGATAAAGAGAATTCTCTATGTGAAGGGGAGGAACCAATTTCCACAGGTTCAGTTATTGTTTCTCATGGAATATAAGACTTTTCATAAGACCCGAGATTCATGGACTTGGGCATAGACTATGGAGACTCTGATGATGGCAAGCCTAACAGAAGACCTCAAATTCCTTCTCTTTCATACACCACTATTAGGAAGCCAGTAGTGCTTTTACCTAGAGGCTATGTGAATATAGAATAATTAGAATCATTATAATCATATTTAAAAAGACGCTTTGTTGATAGATCTATTGAGATAGAGAAAACTGTGGCTCTCAATCAAGATGTTATGGAATCTTCCTTAGAAATAGTAATTTCTACCTCTCACTCAAATTTTCTAGATGAAAAAATGAATGTAAGAATCAAGATATAACTTTGGAAGAATATATGGGATTTGTGAAACAATTAATTGAGATTTTAGTCTCATATACGGCTTCAAGTGTTCTTGTGGAAAAAGATAATAAATTTATTAAGAGTGTGGTTTAGCAGATGTTCACTATGTTTCAAGACATTAAGAAGTATATGGAAGCACATGTGAGTGGCTAGGATGATGATGTGAAGAGGATGATCAGTGGTCTGACCAAATATTTTGAGGAGACATTGGATTTCATTATAGCCCCTATGTGTGCATCTTCCTCTTCTTCAGCCTCTCCTCCTACTGAATTAGAAGCATTTAGGTCGGATGTTAGAGAAGAAGTGGAGAAGTTATCTGGTGCCAATACCTCAGAAACTCATTCTATGACTTAGATCATTTCCACTAATAGAGAAATTCATAAACATGTGGGATATTATCCTAGGGAATCTGATCAATATCATAATACCATCAAATAGAATGTTGATTTCTATAACAAAGCGTGTATACTAAGCATCAGATTGGTGGTCACTTCAAGTTTCTGTTGGGAAACTTAATGATCCCACATGTCACTCAGACTTTTGAGAATCAAGTTAGCTAGCTTAGATAGTTGACTCATGCCTTAGAGAAATTCATGGAAAATAAGGATGATTTTATCTCAGCTATAGAATGTGGAGGAAGAATTACTATAAACTTTATAAATCTCCTTTTACCCTTCCCCCACATAGATTGCACTCCCATTATTGTTCCTCCAACTTTACCCTCTTTCTCAGCTACCTCAGGCTCTACCAGTGTTTCCCTATTGATGACTCCGGCATAGGCTATTAAAAGCATGACCCATATGTTTCCTTAGAGATCTACTCATTATAGTTATACTGATGCCTCTGTAGCAGCTCCTCCTACCCTGTTCACTGCCATTCCTAGTGTTGTACCTCCATCTTCTGAACCTAACTCCTCAGCTTCCAAAGAAAAGGCTCCCTTGTACATTTATAGTGTGTATTGAATGTGGGATGTCTTAGTGGATAAGTATTTTTGTAATTATTTTTGTCTAATGTACTCTTGCTTCATTACTAATAAAATCATTTTTTGTCTCTTTCTGTCTTTTATTATTTTTTTTAATCACAAAGCGGGATAATTTTTATGTTAACTAGATTCCTTTCATATAAAACTATCAATATTTTCCACATTAAACATGGTCTAATTTTAATTATACACACCTTTGAATTGCATATATAAACTATCTATATTTTCGAAAATAAACATGGTTCAATTTTACATATATACACCTCTAAAGATTCTATAAAATAAGCTTAACCCTGGTTCAATAATACAAAAATCTAAATTTTCACTGACATAATTAGTGATTTCAAAAAGGGGGAGACTGTTGTACTCACATATTTTTATAATCCCAAATCATGTTACATTTTTGTGATAATCATGGTTCTATTATATGATAGTCATGTTTTTTTTAAATTATTCGTTTCTATCAAGTGATAAATATTTATCTTTAATCTCACTGCTCTCTTGTTTATGCTTATAGTGCAAAATTTATCTAAGTAAAAGGTTACCAATAAAATGTCACTGATGATGGTCGCCGATGAAGGTCACTGATAAAAGGTCACCGATAGAAGGTCACCGATGAAGGTCGCCGATAGAAGGTCACCAATGAAGGTTACATATGAAGGTCATTGATAGAAAAATTCTATTAAAGGTTATTGTTGAAGGCTATCGATGAGGTCTATCGATGCAGTCTACCATTGAATCCTATTATTGAAGCCTACTGTTGAGAAGGGTACTTCTACTAGTCTACCAATGCTCACTCTTCTACTCTATACTTTTTCAAATTCTTAAGATTATTCTAATAGTCATATTTTGTAAATTTAATGCTTCTCACATGAATTAATAATTATTGTAAGCATATCAAGATACTGTATCTGGGGATAATATGAGGAAAGTGGAAGTCCATATGTGGTTTTATTATTCTTATTTTTGGACGTCAAATATAAAATATAAGACTGAGGAATAAAAGATATGGTGGAAGTCATGAGAAAGAGATAACGCGCGAGATCAAGAGAACAAGGAAGAACCATACAACACTCACACTGTGAACCCAAGAGCCTCACAAAGATCATTTGGTATGACAAATTCACGTCTTCCTTCTGTGATTAATCAATTCTATAACAAACCAAGAAGCAGAACATCTCAGTACCATGATGCTAGAACGTGGAATTGTGACACTCTGTTTCGAGGACATCTTCCAGAGAAATACTTGGACTGCAATTTATTCACTCCAATGAGTCATGAGCTAAACTGAAAACACATAGATCTTTCTAAACTCAATATTATAATATTATCTATATTGTGTTATATTATTTTTACATTTCTGAGAAGAGTTTTATTTTATGTTACACACATTGTCTCATGTTATTGAACTAAAGGATACTGAAAATCCACACACAAATCATACATTATTGTTTCGTTTCCCAGAAGGAACTGTGGAAGAAGCTATGTGTGTCCTGGATGTGTGTAATTCTCACAAACAATTTTGGTAGAGGGTGTGAACCCTGGTAACTTTTTGAAAACTGTAGTATTGCACAATGTAGGATGTGTATCAAGTTTATTATTTATATAAACTATTTTGTGGTAGGGGATCACCAATTAGAGAGGATTGTGTCTTGGCCTGAGACTAAACCTCTTGTTAACTCTATTGTTTTCTATACTTAGTTATACTCCCTTTTTCTATTTTCCACATCTTATAATTTCAAAACATACAATTATTTTACATTTACTCTGATATTTAGTTTAGGTTAGTGTGTGTCATTGTCTAGTTTAGTAAACCTGTTTCAAAAGTTGAAGAAGTGATTTATATTGATTCAATTGAGGACTAATTATCCTTTTGAGAAACATATTGAACAACTAATAATTTATATCTATATTGCCTTAATTAATTGGACTTTTTCAAAATTGGGGGATCTTTTTCATAATGTTTTTAACAAAAAGATTTTGTAGGAACTCAATTTACTCCCCCCCCCCACTCTTGAGTTTCCCCTATAACCAACAAGGATTTTTCCTTCCAATAAAAGTAGAAATAGAATAAAATGAATGAAAAACATATTGATATTTATTTTTTAGAATGTAATTTCCAAATAAAATATAGTCGGGAAGAATGGTGGAACCACATTTTGTTGAGATGTAAATATTAACATTATTTATAGTGTCAACATGAGTGATCTCAAAATGAATATAATGAAAATATCATGGATGTACTTAGAAGTTCACAATCATGTTAAAGAGAGTGATATTTACATTATGAAGCAATGTGTGACTAAAAGTTAAATTCTGAATGTTTTAGGAGGTTGTAAGAAACACCTCAAGGTGTAGAATTGATATGGTGATACTATATATAATTATAATGAGTAATACATTAAATTTCTTCCATTTAATGTAATTTGAAAACATTGGATACTCTATTTTAGATTCATTCACACGGAAATTATGGTTCAATAAGTTTCAATGTGTATGACATTATAAAATTTTACTAATAATGATTGGAATGGCTAATTGAAATAATTAAAAAGATTCTCACTATTATATGTGTATAATTCTTATGACAACCCTACTTTTATTACAAACTTAAACATGATTTATTACATAAAACATCAATTGATACAACAAAAAAGATCGAGAGGTTTAGTGTCTTTTGGGCTTAGGATCATTACAAAAAAAACATAAAACATGAAATACAACCTCATTATTGAAAACTTCCTTTACATGGCCACTACATTCCCTTGTACTTAGCATTGCATGGGATAACCTGAGGACATGCATAAGAAAAGGGTGAGCTATAAAGCCCAATAAGGAAGTACACATGGAATAACATGAGGAGTAGAATACATGTTAGGCAATAGGAATATCAAATGAGCATAAGAGAAACATGAACATAAAGGCACGATAAAGCATTATAATCATAACATTGAAATGTGGCAACAACACTTAACATGGAATTAGCATGAGCCAAGGATCATTGCACATGGAGCATGAGTAAATCCTCATTGCACATAAATCAAGAGTAAACCCTTGTTGAACTTGAATTATCATGAGTCAACACTCATTGCACATGATCTATCATGATACTATACGTTACCCAATGCATTGGATCACTATAAGGGAACACCCTTCTTAAGCATTTCATTTCATTCATAAGTGTTCAACATGGGTCATAAAACATGGATTCATAAAACATAATCATTTATTCCACGATGAAAGAATGTGGAATTCATACATGAAACATTATAATCAATAATTAAATGTGTATAAAGGTCAATACCTTTGATGGAGAAATGGGCGTGGTATTCACTACACAATGGCAATGGCTTAGAAAATCGGTGCGATTTTTGGCAGCGTAACGATGTGACATAAGAATTCATAAAAATGTTAGATGATAGAGAAAGAGTTTCCTCAACATATTTACATGTAATGGATAGTAAGGATGTCATATGGATACATGTCCCAACAATTGTAATGGAATGTAGATTCATGATACAAAATTATTGCTTGAATGTAAATGGGGAGAGAAAAGATCCTTTCAGAATTTCCGCACAGTAACAGGTGTAGATGGGAGGAATTTAATGAGAGAGAAATGGAAATCCCATCATTCAAACATAAATAGGGTAGTATTAGGGAGATGAGAAACCATACCCCAACATTCATAATTGAAATTAAAAGGGCAAAACAACATAACCAAAATTGGCCTAAATGAGAAAGGAAGAAAAAACCCATATTTGGAAGTGTTCTTCCAAAGGCTTGAGAGAGGCTTGAGAGAGGCTTCTTGGGAGCATGGGGCACCTTGGGAGGATTATAGTGAGAGTAAGATAGAGGTTGGACGAACTCAAAAGGCTTTGATTGAGGAGTATGTGGGATCTTTGGTGGGTTTATATTTGAAAGTTGAGGGAATTCTTTATCATTTAGGTTTGGGACCACTTATATTAAATTAATCCAAACCACAAACCATCCCAAGATTTTTTCCCATGGTTTTTCGAAAAGGGAAGAGTAAAAACATATTTTATAAGGCCCAAGTCCGAAATTTTTAAAATAATAGGGTTGCTTATGTGGATGTGAGTCACACTCCCATGGAAATTAATTTAAAAAAGATAAGGTGTTTAGTAAGTCTTGAGGGGTCCATTAATGCATTAAAAAAGTAATACAAACTAACCCAAAATCACATTATTTTAATGTTAAAACATATATTGGCCAAACATAAATATTATAGTATATTATTACATCACTATTGGGTAATTATGATGTCATAAATCACATTATATATTTAAACGGTATTTAATTTTTACCCAAAAAATTGACAGTCTCATAAAGTTATGAAAAATTCACCGTTGGATAATTTTGACATCCTGATTCAAGAAATATCATTTATTTTATTTAAATAATTTTCTAAAAATGTTAGTTTTCACTTTTAAAATAAAACCAACATTTATCGAAAATTCACAGGTTTTGACAAAAATAGCTTTCAAACCTTAATAAAAATTACAATTGAATTCATAAAATTTTATGATAATTTATATATAATATAATTATTTTAATAATAATAATAATATTTTATTAAAATATTATTTAATACAAAAATCCATTAATTTAATAAAATATAATTCTTAATTAAATAATAACTAAAAAACACTATTTGCACTTTAAAAACTATTTACAATGTATCAATAATTACAAGAAAGCATATTCATTATTATATACACAAAATTATGTACACGAACATCGTACTAATTATTTGTTACATAACCCCATAAAATAGCTGCATAAGACCTAAGGGTAAGGTGTTCGATGGTGATAGAATCTTGGGGTGGCTCGGATAACATCGCTCGAGTGGTAATTTCTATCAACTTCCACTTCTTCCGTAGATGGTACCATTAGAGCTTGACATGATGAAGCTTGGATTGGGCTTGGTCAATAACAAAGCCCAAGGATGCCACCTCTTTTCCAAGATCCAATAAATGGGCTTCGTATGGGGAAATTCTACTAGATGAGGCCATCGCTTCTTTTGTCTGAGTAAATTGGATTTGTTAAAGTAATATATTTATAATAATCATGTGATCATTGTTCAACGACTATAAAAGTAATGGTCAAAATTCTTAACTTAATCCAAAGAAGTTAACATTTTATATAAACATTTTATTTAATGAGAAATTTAATTAGATCAAGAGGGATTTACATTAATGAAACTTTGGGTGGTTACAATATTCCCCCCTTAAGAAATTTCACCCTCGAAGTTTTCCTTCTCCCACACTAAAACAGATGTGGGTACCTCATCTTCATTATTTCCTCTAATTACCATGTCGCTTCTTCAAACTTGTGGTTTCTCCACAACACCTTGACAAGGGGCATTGTCTTATTTCGTAGAACTTTTTCTCTATGATTTAAGATCTTTACTGGTTGATCCTCATAAGAAAGATCATCTTCCAATTGTACCACCTCAGAAGAGAGTCCATGTGAAGGGTCCGATTTGTACTTCTTTAAGAGGGATACATGAAAGACATCATGTATTTTGGCTATAGTAGGTGGAAGTTCTAGTCGATAACCCACAGCCCCGACACGATCAAGAATATCGAAGGGGCCGATGTACCTTGGACTTAACTTCAATTTCTTTTAAAAACTCATGACCTTCTTCCACGGAGATATGCATAAAAATCCATGTCTCCAACATTAAATGCATGGTCTCGTTGACGATTATCTGCATAACTCTTCTGTCGACTCTGGGCTACCTTGATATGCTGTTGAATGGGTTTTACTTTCTCCAACTTTTCCTCAACCATTTCTGGTCCAAGCATCTTACATTCACCGACCTCATCCCAACATTCCGGTGTTCTTCACCTTTTCCCATACAGGGCTTCATATGGTGCCATTTGGATGCTCGATTGGAAACTATTATTATAAGCGAACTCTACCAGAGGAAGATGTTGATCCCATCCTCCTTTAACATCCATTGAGAATGATCTCAACATGTCCTCAATTGTTTGGAAAGTCTGCTCGGATTGGCCATCAGTTTGAGGATGACAAGCCGTACTGAAGCTCAGTTCAGTATTCAAAGCATGTTGAAGACTCTTCCAAAACATAGAGGTGAATCTTGGATCTCGGTCAGACACAATAGATAGTGGTACTCCATGAAACCATACCACTTCTATGATATATATATGTTCCAGTTGATCCAACGAGAAATCCTCCAGAATAGAAATGAAGTATGCAGTCTTTGTAAGATGATCCACAACAACCCAGATTGTATTGTTGCCTTTGGATGTCCTTGGAGGTCTGGTGACAAAGTCTATGGTGATGTTCTCCCATTTCCATTCTGGTATGGGAAATGGTTGCATCATCCCCTTATACTTCTTCCTCTCTTCTTTCACTTGCTGACACACCAGGCACATTGATGTATATTCAGTGATCTCTTTCTTCATATTATCCCACCAAAAGTTATCTCGGAGATCTCGATACATCTTTGTGCTCCCTGGGTGAATAGTGAAATTTTAACTATGTGCATCATTCAAAAGTTCCTTCTTCCACTCCAGACATGATGGAACACATAGTCTTTTCCCAAACCGCACAATTCCTTCATCATTAATAGTAATCATCGAGGATTTCCCTTTTTCAATAGATTCCACTTTTACCTGAATTCCTACAGCATCCTTTTGAGCATACTTTAACTTTTCCAAAAGATATGGTTGAGCAATAATTTTTGAAAGGATTGATGATGTTACTTTATTTATGATTCCCATGTCCATCTTCATCATGTCTAAGAATATTGGATCCTTATAAATTCTCATCATTGATAGAATCACTGGGTCTTTTCTACTTAGGGCATCTTCCACCTTGTTTGCTTTCCCAAGGTAGTAATGGATCGAACAGTCATAACCCTTGATGAGATCTATCCATATTCTCTGGCGCATATTAAGCTCTTTCTATGTGAATATATATTTTAGACTCTTGTGGTCAGTATATATCTCACATTTCACTCTATAGAGATAATATCACCAGATTTTCAAGGCAATGATCACCACCGCCAACTCCAGATCATGCATTGGATATTTACTCTCATGGATTTTCAACTGACTTGAGGCATAGAATATAACGTTATCATTCTGCATTATCACACAACCTAAGCCCTTCTTTTCAGCATCATTGAAAACAACAAAAAGTTCCCCACTTGTGGGTAAAGTGAGCACGGGCGTAGTGATAAGCCTCTTTTTCATCTTCTTGAAGCTTTCTTTGCATTCATCAGTCCATGTAAACTTTACTCCCTTTCGAGTTAGCTTGGTAAGAGGGTTGGACAATCGTGAAAAATTTCTAACAAATCGTCGATAATATCGAGAAATCCACAAGAAGCTATGGATATTCGTTACCGATTTTGGCCTCATCCATCCCTCAATTGCATATGTTTTGGAGGTATCCACAGATATCCCATTCCTTGTGATGATATGGCCCAAGAATGAGACTTCCTTTAACCAGAACTCACACTTTATGTACTTTTCATAGAGCTTCTCCTTGCGCAAAGTCTCCAGTACAGTTCTTAAATTCTCCTCATGATCCTCCTTGGTTTTGGATTATATTAGAATATCATCTCTAAATACTACCACAAATTTTTCTTGGTAATCTCTAAAGACTCTATTAATTATGTACATGAAGATTGTTGGGGAATTAGTGAGTCGGAAAGGCATTACTATGAATTCATATTGCCTATATCTTGTGTGAAAATTAGTCTAGGGGATATCTTCCTTCTGCACCCTTACTTGATAATATCCCGAACGCAAGTCCACCTTGAAGAAGTATTGTGCTCCACGCAGATGATCGAACAAGTCATCAATTCTTGGGAGAGGATACTTTTTATTTGTCGTGATTTTTTTAAGTTCACGACAGTCGATGCAAAGACGCATTGACCCATCCTTCTTCTTGACAAAGAGGACTGGTGCACCCCATGGTGAAGCACTTGGTGTATAAACCCTTTATCTAGATTCTCTTCTAGTTGTTTTTTCAGCTCTTCATGATCTACAACAACCATTCTATATGGAGTCATGGATATTGGTAAAGCCCCGGGTATAAGTTCAATTGAGAATTCAACATCTCTTCTAGGAGGAAGACCAGGAAGTTCTCGGGAAACACTTCAGTGAATTCCCTCACAATAGGCATTTTATCAAGGATGGTTTCTTCCATGGACTCAATCATCTGATCCAGGTATGTGTGCTCATAGTGTCGTAATATTCATGCATGAGATAATGGAGCTAAAGAGTATTCATCTTCTTCCATACACTTGTAAAGAATCGGGGGTCGATTCTCCATATGGAGTGTGATTTCCCTCTCCCGACAATTTATGATGGCTCTATATATGTTATGCCAATCCATGCCACGAATTGCAGCAAATTCCACCAAAGGGAGTATGAAGAGGTTCTCTGGGTAATTCAATCCACATATTATAACAGGGGAGGACTTATATTCATGGGATTCAATGATTGACCCATTTTTCGTACTCACTGACATCATTACCTCCATGATTTGTGGTGGTGCTGCGATTGTTCTACTAAAATTTTGAGATATAAAAGAATGCATAGAACCTAAATCAAAAAGTAATTTCACTATTCTTGAATGAATAAATAGCATACCTATCACCACTTCGTTGTCGGGGTTCAATTCAGCAGAAGTGATGGAAAAATCTCTTCCTTGCTGCCTTGGAGGTTGTTGGTTGCCTCCGAAAACACTTGGATTAGGGCACTGATTTTCAAAATGACCCAGTTCTTTTCATTTTTATAATTGAACAAAATTTTCAGGTTCGAATGGAGCGTTCCTCTCCTCTATCGCAGTTGCGGGACTTTCTTGCTGACAGTTACAGCTAGGTGCCCTTCTCTTCCACACCTGAAACATTTCCCTATCCCCTTAAGGCAATTTCCATGGTGCTTCTTTCCTTAATTTTGGCAAGTGGGGTGCAGGATATTCTTAGCACTGTTGGATTTATTCATTGGACCACCAGCATTGAATTCTACCTTATGCTTATTATCCCCATGATAACCATTTTATTCTCTGATCTGTATTTCGACCTTGAGGGAACGTCGGACAATTTCCTAATAGTTGTTGAAGTCACAGATCACAAATGCTTTCCGAATGCTAGGCTTCATCCCATTAAAGAAGCAGTCAACGTTGCATTCAGGGGTAACGATAATGTTGGAATCATATCGTCCAAACCTTGTGAAGTTTGCCTCATACGCTCCCATATATTCTTCATCTTTTTTCTTGAGGTAAAGTAAGTCGCTTTCCATCTTAATCTGAAGGGTGCGCGGAAAATATTTATCGAAAAACATCTTCTGGAAATCCTTTCATTCCTACGCCTCAATCTCCTCCTCAGGAATCGTATTTTTGATGAATGTCCACTATTGATCAGCTTCACCCTCCATACGATAATCCACCAGGATAACCTTCTCTTGTTCAGAACATTGAAGGATAGAGAAGATATTTTCAATGGAGTTGATCCATTATTCAGAGGTCATGGCATCGGATGATCCACTAAAAGTATGAGGCCTTTGTCTCATGAAGCTCTTGATAGAAACTTTTTCTTTTTTAGGGGGGGTTGAACGTTCCTCTTGACCCGTGTTTCTATTCAAAACATGAGTTAGCTGAGAGTGAAGCGTGACAAAGTTCACGATTCCCACTCCCATTGGATTGGGCATCTCATTAGTACAGTCATCACACTGATCTTCACACCGGTTATTAACCTGAGTCCTCATATTACCCACCATTGACAAGAATAAAAGGAATGTTAGGGGGTAACAAATAAATGGTAAGGCAAAGACAACATTTTATGACTTATAAATAAACATTTATTTCCTTAACTCATGAGTCTATAGGCTTCAATCTAGGATTTTTATGATATACATTCTAACATATATTATTAGGGGCATTTTTTTAATTCCCTTAATAAGGGTTCATACTAAAATTGTGAATGTATCAAAACATATCCCCTGGGAATGTCATAACCAATAGAGTAGGAAGGCTCATTTTCGTGCACTAGTTCTTGTTCGAGTATAGCTCAAAGCTGTGTTTTCGGGTTTTACCCCTAGGATACATTTGTGCCAGAGCCGCCTCTACTTGATCTTATAGAGACAGGGATGTATTTGTTTGATAAACCACTTACTCAGTACATACAAAATCTTGGGGATGTTTTTATTATACTTTGTCCTGTCTCTAAGGCATTACTAGGGTTTTCTAATCATAATCCCAAAAATAACTAAACCTATCCTCTGATACCAACTATGACCACCCTGCTTTTATTACAAACATAAACATGATTTATTACATAAAACGTCACTTGATACAACAAAGAAGATCGATAGGTTTAGTTTCTTTGGGGATTAGGATCATTACATAAAAACTTAAAACATGAAATACAACATCTTTATTGAAAACATCCTTTACATGACTACTACATTCCCTCATACTTAGCATTGCATGGGATAACCTAAGGATAGGAATAAAAAAAGGGTGATCTATAAAGCCCATTAAAGGAGTACACATGGAATAAAATGAGGAGTAAAATACAAGTTAGGAAATTGTAATATCAATAGAGCATAATAGAAAAATGAGCATAAAGGCATGATAAAGCATGATAATCATAACATGGAAATGTGGCAACAACACTTAACATGGAATTAGCATGACCCAAGGCTCATTGCACATGGAGCATGAGTAAGTCCTCATTGCACCTAAAGAAAAAGTAAACCCTCGTTTCACTTTAATTATCATGAGCCAACACTCATTTCACATGATGTATCATGATACTGTACATTAACCAATGCATTGGAGCACTACAAGGGCACACCCTTCAAAAACATTTCATTTCATGCATAAGTGTGCCACATGGATCATAAAACATGGATTCATAAAACATAATCATTTATTCCACGATGAAGGAATGTGGAATTCATACATGAAACATTATAATCAATAATTAAATATGGATAATGTTGAATACCCTTGATGGAGAAATGGGTGTGGTATTCACTACACAATGGCAATAGCTTAGAAAATCGGTGTGATTTCGGCAGCGTAACGACGTGACCTAAGAATTCATAGAAATGGTTGATGAGAGAGAATGGGGTTCCTCATCATATTTACATGTAATGGACAGTACGTAGGTCATTTGGATACATGTCCCAACAATTGTAATGGAATTTAGATTCATGATACAAAATTATTGCTTGAATGTAAATGAGAAGAGAGAAATTCCTTTCGGAATATCGGCATAGTAACAGGTGTACATGGGAGGCATTTATTGAGAAATAAAGGGTTGTCCCATCATTAATACATAAATAGAGTGGTATGAGGGAGGTTTGAAACCATACCCAAACATTTTTAATTGAAATTAAATGGGTAAACAACATAAAGAATATTGTACAAAAATGATTAATGATGAAAAAACCCTTACATGGAAGTGTGCTTCCAAAGGCTTGAGAGAGGCTTGAGAGAGGCTTCATGAAAGCATGGGGCACCTTGGGAGGATTATAGAGAGATTATGGAAGAGTTTGGACGAACTCCAAAGTCTTTGAGTGAGGAGGAAGTGGGATCTTTGGTGGGTTTATATAGGAAAGGTGAGGGAATTCTTTATTATTTAGGATTGGGACCCCTTATATTAAATTAATACAAAACACAAAAAATACCATGGTTTTTGACCATGGTTTTTGGAAAAGGCAAGAGGAAAACAATATTTTATAAGGCAAAAGTCCAAACATCTTAAAATTAAAGTGTTGCTTATGTGGAGGTGAGGCACACTCCCATGGAAATTAATTTAAAAAGACAAGGTGTTTAATAAGTCTATAGGGGTCCATTAATGCTTTGAAAAGTAATTCATACAAACCCAAAATCACATTATATTAATGTTGAAACATATATTGGCCGAACATAATGATTATATTGTTTTATTACATCACTATTGGGTCATTATGATGTCATTAAACATATTATATATTTAAACGGTATTTAATTTTTACCCAAAAATTTGACTGTCTCAGAAAATTATGAAAAATTCAACGTTGGATAATTTCAATGTCCTGATTCCAGAAATAAAATTTATTTTATCAAAATAATATTCTAAATATGTTAATTTTCAATTTTAAAATAAAAACTGACATTTATCGAAAATTCACAGGTTTTGACAAAAATGACTTTCAATCCTTAATAATAATTACAGTTTCATTCATAAAATTATATGATAATTTATATATAATCAAATTAATATAATGATATTATTAATAATATTTTATTAAAATATTATTTAATTCAAAAATCCCTTAATTTAATAAAATATAATTCTTAATTATATAATAACTAAAAACACTATTTTCACTTTAAAAACTATTTATAATGTATCATTAATGACAAAAAATTATGTTCATTATTATATAAATAAATATTGTACATGAACATATTACTATTTATTAATTACATAACTCCTTAATACAACAGCATAAGACCTAAGGGTAAGGTGTGAGATGGTGACAGACTCTTGGGGTGGCTCGGATAACATCGCTCGAGTGGTAATTTCTATCAACTTCCACTTCTCCCATAGACGGTCCCGTTCGACCATGACATGATGAATCTCAGCTTGGTCTTAGTCAAGAGAGAAGCCTAAGGATGCCACCTATTTTCCAAGCTCTGACAAATGGGCTTCGCATTGGGAAATTCTACTAGATGATGCCATCACTTCTTTTCTCTGATTAAATTGGATTTGTTAAAGTCTTGTATTTATACTAATCATGTGATCACTGTTCAACGGCTATAAAAGTAACGATCAAAATTCGTAACATAAACCAAAGAATTTGAAATTTTATATAAAAATTTTATATAAAGTAAAATTTAATTAGATCAAGAGGTATTTCCATTAATGAAACTTTGGTTCGTTACAATTCTCTTATCAATATTTGAAATAAATGTACTATAAAATATGTTACCTAGTGTTTGAATATTTATGGATATTTAATATTTGTATATTTTTTTAGAAAAATATATGTTGTTTTCCATAAATTATATTGTTATTTGATGAATGAAATTTAAATAATGATGACTATACAGGAATGACAGACTGTAGAATGCTGCGTTGGAATATTGAATGATTGAATAATTTTATATATCTTGAATAATTTGAGATTAGTTCATATGTGTTCAAAAAAGTTAAATGTAGATGAAGATCATTATAAGGATGGTTTTAATTTCTAACATTTTGTATTCCCTACTACTAGAATTCTTGGACACTCTAAAAGAACGCTTCATAATATTCTATGTAGATCTGGAAAAATCAAGTAATTCAGAACTAAAGGTGAAGATTTGATAATGGAACCATATGTGTATGGTATTTCTAAAACTATAATGTTGGATAACTAGTGAACTCATGATGTATCAATATTTTAATAAAGATTATGAAATCGTATTTCTGTGAAAAGTAGTGGAAAACACAAAAAGTATATAATTTAGTTATAATGATATCATTTTTTAAGGATTTTTTATGTTTTTAGAGTTCTTGGAAATTGGAAAATGTAATTGAAACACTAAAACAAGACATATAATAACATGTAAAGTCATTATTCTAAAAACTGTTACAATAGAAAATAATATTTAATGTGAAATGGAATTATCTATATAAGATTAAATTTCTAGATATTTAGGACATTTTTTTTCCAGAGAAGTATATTATAAAAGAAGAATAAGGGGTTCAAGATATTTTATAATGAATCTATTATTACTTATGTTGAATAAAAAAATCGATGGATATTGAAGAAAGTTCCAGGGTTGGGAACCTTTCATAAGACCCTTATCTCAATATTTGATTGTTAGATATTATATTTCCCATATAAGTTATAATATTCTGATAAATGTGTTGTTATGAAGAATAAATTTTTATAATATAACAAGGATTTAAATAGTTAATATTAAAGAAGAAGAATTTTCAAGGACAGATTGTTGTGATGGTAAATGTACTCTTAAAATTATAAATATCAGGGCCTGATGGTTATATCTTTATTCAAGATGAGGTTTTAGAGAATTAAAGAATAATAATTTTCAGGTTCTGAATAGTTGCTTCACATCATAAATCTATTCATGGATGAAAACAAAGCCACAATGATACGTTATTTAAGATGTTTCCACCACATGATGGGAGTTACATGTTATGGTTCATGGAAATTCAATTTTCAAGATAATGTATCAAAATACGATTTCATTATATAAATCTTATGGTTATGATATAAATTAGTTTTTAATTTATGGTATTCCATGATATGAGATTTTAAGATCAAACCGTGAAAATATCAAATATAGCCTCATCATGAGAGAATCCCTAACACCAGTTCCCGTTCGAGTCTAGCTCAAAGAGGTTCTTTTGGGTTTTACACCTAGGTACATCTATGCTAGAGCTACCTCTACCTGCTCATATCCAGATAGGGATGTACTGCTCAGAAAACTCAAAAAATCTCTAAAATAACAAAATTCTAGGCAATTCTTCTATATTAATTCTCAAATTCTATCTTAGGGCTACGTACTATAATCCGAGTTTATCTAAATCTAGCTTCCAAGGTTTGTACTAAACATCCTCTGATACCAACTGTAATGCCCCGACCCCAGAGTCGGTACATTATTACATAACATTATTAGGATCACAAAAGATCATGTCTCGAAATACCTATTGGTTTATTAGCCTTTGAATCACTAGATACATTCATAAAGATTACATTGCATCATAAAGTGAAAAACTAAAAAAATATCTTGCCTCCATAGACCACACTCATATCCCCTCAGACTATCCATACAAGTCATTCATAAAATACCTCTTCACTTTCTAGGAAAAATAAAACATAGAAATGGGTTAGACCAGATGCCCAGTAAGGATAAAAATATAGCAGAAACTTTCATAAATATGCACAAACATTTAAGGAAATGTATAACTAAAACAAATGCCTTTTAAAATTTAAATTCAGCATAATGTCGAAGAAATAAATTTAAATAATTACATTTACATATTAACATAGATATTCTACTAGTTGAAAAATCACATGCAATATCAGTAACCACTTTCTTAATGATGGAATGCATAATGCCAGACTATCATAACCACATAGTCAAGGCCTTGTTCCAAGAATAAAAATATTATTTTTTTTCAATGCCTTTTTCCAAGACACTAGTTTGTCTTGTGATACCTACCGACACATTGAGGATCTATAGCTGGAAAAACCAATCACTTATTAAGTCCAATGCATTCCTCATATGAACATGTTTAAACATAACATAAACATTTGTATTAAAACTGGCATACAAAACGTCAATACGTTCTCCATAAACCATGGATTGTATAAAAATAACACATCCATTATAAAACATATCAAAAAACCATAAATACAATATGGATGTTTTGTATCATAATAAATCAACATAAATAATCTTAAAATCCATCAATGGAAGTTTACATAGATGAAAACAAAACTATTTGAGAGAAAAATCTCTATTTTTTAAATCATTTAAAAGTCACATAATTATAAAAGGAAAAATTTACTTTCAAAATATTTTTATAAGCTTTTAAGGGAAGCTTATATGATTTTATTGTGGTGGAAAATACCTGCACCCACCATATAAGTTAAAAAAAGTCATTCTTACCTTAATTTTGTCGAAAAGGTTAAAAAGGATCTTGTTTGGAAAACAACAGAAAGATTCCTTTATAAACATACTATAAAATCCAATCAAGGGTACAAATAACTTTAAACCTTAGTCATTAAAATAGGAATAATTATTTGAAATAAATTTTTAAGGAACATGGATGTGGATGATAAAGAGGTCCTATTAGAAAATTACATATAAACAACCTCGGATAATGAAGAGATTGTGAAATAAACCATTTCTTTGTACTTTTCCTTCGTCTAGGGTAGGTTAAACTCCTGTATAATGGTGAAATAATTTTTATTAAATTATTAAAGAATCATATACATCAATATGATATCATATATGATCTTTTAACATTGCATTGTTAATAATATCTTAATATTATTGTTGTTTCGGGTGTTAACTGATTTGTTTTCCATTATATGATTTATTATGTAAGCTATGTTTTTTATGGATAGGTTCTATCCTATTCATATCCAGAATGATATTAACCCTTTAAAAATTATTTTTAATATTCAATTAAATATTATTCTTGAATGGATACGATGGGGAATGAATCTCATCGCGTTCGTGGAGACGGCAGTTCGTACGTACGCATTAGAGACAATATCATTCTTTTGATATTAAAATCATATATAATTGGATGGTATATCATATAAATAGAATAATTATAATTTTATATTTATTATTTACTTCAATTACACATCATTATAATACCCCTAAAAATAATAATGTTTTGAATAACAATTACACCACGACGTGGTGACGGTTAGCCGTACATACGCACGTATGGTGATATGTCATTCAAAGGATGGATAAAAATAATTAATATGGTTGTACCATATTTATAATAACATTACATTATATAGAATATACTGGAGTTATTATTTTAGAATGGAACTATCAAATCAATAAGAAGTGGAAGAAGATAGGAACTTGAAAGAGGGTGGTGAAAACATTACATCTTCTTCGGGTTCTTCCTTTTGATTTGATCAAAAGGGCTCTTTAGGTTTTCTTTATGAAAAAACTAAGGCCTCTAAGTTGAAGTGAGTGATGTTTAGAGGATATTTGGATAGGTTTTGGCCGAACCAAAAGGCTTTGAAGGTCTGAATTTGAGATTAGGGGAAGTGCCCTTTTATAAGATGGGTGAGGGGCACCTTAGGGAAAACATAAAATATTATTTTATAATAAATTCATATTCAGTTTATAATGACTCCAAAGTGAATTATTTTCCAGGATAATGTGTAGATGGGTCAAAATCCACTCAAAAAATATATTTTGGATAGGTTTGGGTCACTATATTAACCATATCCTTTATATTTAACTCTTAGTTAAATAGTTTGACATTTACCATGTCTCTTTGTATTTTTATATTATATGGTTAATATCCTTACTATAATAAGAAAGAGAACCCCAAGTGGTTCATTATTAATATATATATCTTTATCTAAGTAATTTGTCCAAACCATATAATTTTAGGAAAATAATATCATTTAATATAATAATATTTGTTTTAGGTACTCTTTTATGTCAATTTTGACACTATTTGGTATTCTGTTTTTTCTAAATTCATAACACCATTATTACTTCGAGAAAAATTCATCTAACGAACCCTAATATGTTATATTAACTAAGATAAATAGTGAAATTTATAAAAATTCTTAAATTACATTTATTTGGATATTTATAATATTAATTATTTTAGTATTTAATTAATTAGGTAATTAATTCATCACCATTGTGTCATAAATAAATTAAGAATCCTGACACGTTATTCGCAATAAGACAGATCGGGTTCCAATTCTACTTCTTCATAGGTGAGTACATGCATTGGGTCAGGCATGTATTTTCTTAACAGTGATACGTGGAACACATCATGAACTTTGGAGAGATTTGGCGGCATTGCCAAACAATAACCTACAGCCCCCATTCGTTCTATAATTTCGAAAGGTCTGATATACATGACACATAATTTATCTTTCTTACTGAAATGTATAACTCCTGTCCATGTAAATACCTTCACGAAAACATGATCTCATACCTGAAATTCCAAATCCTTCCTTCGGTTTTCACCACAGCTCTTCTGCCTACTTTGAGCTTCTTTGATGTTGTTTTGGATTACCTTCACCTTTTCAATCGTTTCCTACACCAGTTCTGGGCCAACGATTTTTCTTTCACCAACATCATCCCAATAGGTTGGTGTGTGACATCTCATTCTATATAACAATTCATATGGTTCCATCTGAATACTCAAATGGAGGATTTTGTTATAAGAAAATTCTACTAGAGGTAAATAGTGATGCCACATACCCTAAAAGTCAAGTGAGTAGGATCTCAACTTGTCTTCTAAGGTTTGAATAGACCGTTCTGATTGTCCACTTGTTAGAGGGTGTTAGGCAGTACTCAAACGATGTTTAGTATCCATGGCCGTCTAACGACTCTTCCAGAATCTTGATGTAAAACGGGGATCATTATCAGAAACAATCGATAGGGGTGCTCCATGAAGTCTCACAACTTCATTAATATATAGTCTTGCTAGACTTTCAAGTGGTATATCTTCTCTTATAGCAAGAAAATGTGATGACTTGGTAAGACGATCAACAATGAGCAATATTGCATCATTCCTTCTAGGATTCTTTGGTAGTCCCATGACAAAGTCCATCGTGATATTATCCCATTTCCACACAGGTATGGGAAGAGGTTGCATGACTCTTCCAGGCTGTTGCCTTCCACCTTTCACTTGTTGACTAACAATACATCTGGACACAAAATCAGCAATCTCCATCTTCATAATCTCCCACAAAAAGTGTTCCTTCAAATATCTATAAATTTTGGTGCTTTTAGGGTGTATAAGGAAATTGGAACTATGAGCATCATCCAAAAATTCTCTTTTTAGATCAGGTATATCAGGAACACAAAGTCTCTTCCCAAATTTCAAAATTCATTCTTCAAACACAATGTCTCTCAATCTCCCATTATTTACATTATTAATCTTCTTTTTAAATTCTTCATCATCGGTCTGAGAACTCTTAATCCTTTCTATTAAAGATGGTTTGGAAACCACTTGAAAAAGTATTGATGTTTCACCTTCCATGGTGATTCCCATATCCATATTCACTAGATCTATATATGTAGGAATCTTTTTCAACTCTCATCGTGTTCAAAACTCCAAGATCCTGTCTACTCAAATCGTCTTCCACCTTATTTTCCTTCCCCGGGTGGTAGTGTATCGTGCGACCATAATTCTTGAGTGATTCAAGCCATCTCTTTTGCCTTATGTTGAGTTCCTTATGTGAGAAAATATACTTCAAAATCTTGTGATCAATATATATTTCACATTATTCACCATAGAGATAGCATCTCCAAATCTTCAAAGTGAAGAATACAACATCCAACTCAATATCGTGAGTAAGGGAGTTTTTCTCATGAATTTTTAGTTGTTGTGATGCATAGGAAATAACCCTATCATTCTACATTAGGACACAACCAAGTCCTTTTTTTGATGCATCACTATAAATAACGAACCCATAATTCCCTAATGGTATAGTAAATATAGAATCATTGACTAATCTTCTCTTAAATGCTTCAAAACATTATTCACACTCTTTTTCCCAACCAAATTTATCCCCTTTTCATGTGAGCTTCATTAATGGGTTATCCAATCGAGAAAAATTCCGGATGAAACTCTGATAATAACCTGCTAAACCAATAAAATTACGTACCTCATTTATACTCATCGGTGTTGGCCATTCTTGAATTGCTCTTGTCTTAGAAGGATAAATAGAGATTCCATCATTAGAGACAATATGGACAAGACAAAAATCTCATGATGGTAGAATTCACTCGTTCTAAACATCCCATATAATTCATGTCTTATAAGAGTCTTTAGGATATTGTGCAAGTGATTTACATGATCTTCATAGAATTTTAGTATACCAAGATATCATCAATAAATAAAACTACAAAATCATCGATATATTCCTTTAAAACTTTGTTCATTTGATCCAGAAATACAGAGGGTGCATTAGTTAATCCAAAAGGAATTACTCTAAACTCGTAATGCCCATACCTGGTTTGAAATGCTGTCATTGGAATGTCTTACTTCTTCACACACAACTAATGGTATCCAGATCGATTGAAATCTTTGAAAAGTATTGATATCTATGTAGTTGGTTAAATAAATCATCAATGCGAGGTAGGGGATAATTTTTCTTTATTGTTATAGCATTGATTTCCCTGTAGTTGATACATAACCTAATATATCCATCTTTGTTCTTAACAAAAAGTACAGGGACTCCCCATGGAGAAACACTTGGTCGAATAAATATTGTATTACTCAACTCCTCTAGTTGTTTCTTTAGTTCAAAAAATTCCACAGAGGCCATTCTATAAGGGGTCTTCGATATAGGCCATGAACAAGGAATTAAATAAATGGAAAAATCAATCTCTCTTTCCTGAGGATGACAAAGTAAATCTTTCAGAATCACATCTACATATTCTTTCACAATAGGTACATCCTCTATTTGATCATTATTTTCCTCACCCACAGTTATTTCATTCTCTTACTCCCCAATAATTGAATTAGGTTGAGCTAATGGGGTGGATCTAGATAAGAATTAGGTGGTGACAATTTTTCTCTTAAGATAAGACGGTCTTTATCATCATCATCAAAAATAGTTTCCTCCTTCTTATGACAATAAATTTTTGCATCATGGTCTGAAATAAAATCCATACCAAGGATTATATTAGATTAAATCATGGGTATGACGATGAGATTAGCAGATAATGAACATTTATGTGCTCTAATGGGAACTAATTCACAAAACATTGTTGCAATGATACTTCCCTTAGGAGTTTTAACTGAAAAATCCCTTGTTAAATCCAATTAGAAATAATTGATTTTCTTAGCAAACTGGGAAGATATGAAAAAATGCGATGATCCAGAATCAAATAATGCATTTTATAAACTTGAGGAAACAATTAAATTACCTGCCACCACGTCATTCGGAGCTTCTACCTTAGCAGTAGTGATAATATATGCTTGGCCTTGATCCCTTGGAATCTTCTGAGGTAAGGTCCCCTGATGCAGAGGACATTCTTTTGAATAATGTCCCATCTCCCTGAAGTTGTATCATTGAACATCAATAGCTTCATTATTCCCC
The DNA here is from genome assembly GCA_963277665.1 of Viscum album. Taxonomy (NCBI): domain Eukaryota; kingdom Viridiplantae; phylum Streptophyta; class Magnoliopsida; order Santalales; family Viscaceae; genus Viscum; species Viscum album. Next base: position 213,361,958 of record OY728141.1, read on the forward strand.
TTGCAATCACAAGCTTGGTGGACTTTTTCACCACACTTGTAACAGACTCACATTACTTTTAATCAAGTAATGGGGTGTTTCTTCCCACATTTACTTTAGGATGGATATTAAACTTTTTTCTTCTTCACCCTATTTCCATTCCCATAGTGGTCAAAATATCCCTTTTTCTCTTTCTTTACATTAAAGTTGAATGACGTAGAGAATTCCTTTTATTTCTTGATAGCACATGAGACTATATCTTTGTACAATGAGAAAGATTGTGAGACTAATTCTCGATGTAGAAATTGTTTTAACCCATCAAAGAAACAATCAATATTACTCCCTGGGTTACATATATAATCTGTTGTTTTCCTTGCTAACCTTTTAATGTTAGCCTCATACTTTGCGACATTCTCATCCTCCTTTTGTCTCAGACTCAGAAATTTTCTTTACATATCTGTTCAATGGTCACGAAAAAAGTATTTTTCTAAGAAAAGCTCTTTTAAATCCCTCCATTACATATTTGATACTTCATCATATTCCTTCATGTTATGAATCAATTACCACCATTGATCAGCATCTTCAGTGAGGCAGTAAACTTCCATGATAAATTTTTCCATTTTACTACTCCACAAGGCATGGAATATTTTCTCTATGGAATTTATTCATTGCCTACCTACTAGTGGATTTGTACCCCCATTTAATTTTTTTGGTTTTTGCCTCATTAATCGATCTAAAATTGATCCTCCAAACTGCGGATCAGGGTGCTCCATTTGGGTAAGGTTATTATTCATAACCTGAGTGAGTTGTCCCATTATGGTGATTAGATGATCAGCACTAGTTGCATCACCATCTCTACTATAATTATCTAAAACAAGATGGAAATCCCTTCGTGGAGTGCATTCATTGATATGGTTCTCATTCCTTCCACTAGGCACCATTTCTAAATAATGGCATAAACTAGATTAGTTTATGAATCGACATACATAATTCCAAACATGTAAAACACATAACATAAATTGAATAGTTTATGGATATAATCCATAATCATATTCTTTGAGGAAGTATATACTCATAAACCCTTCATAATGGTTTGTAATGAAAATGAAAATTATCCTAAGCATTTTCCCTAGGAGTGTCGTAACCAAGAGTGCAGCAAGGCCCGTTTTCGTGCACCAGTTTCCCGTCCGAGTGTAGATCAAAGCGGTGTTTTCGAGTTTTACCCCTAGTTACATCTGTGCTAGAGCCGCCACTACCTTCTCGTATCCAGACTATCATAACCACCTAGTCAAGGCCTTCTTCCAAGGCAACAAATAATATTTTGTCAAGGCCTTGTTCCAAGACACTAGTTTTTCTCTTGAGACCTACTGATGCATCAAATAGCTATAGCGGTCTTCACCCATCACTTATTCAGTCCAATGCATTCCTCATCTGATTAGGTTTGAACATAACATAAAAATTTGTATTAAAACTAGCATACGAAATGTCAATACTTTCTCTAGAAACCATGAATGGTATAAAAATAACACATCCATAGTCAAACATATCACAAAACCTTCTATAAAATATGGAATCTTTTTATCATAATAAATCAACTTCAAATAAGAATAAAATCCATCAAAGTATGTTGACATAGATGAAAACAAAACTATTTGAGAGAAATGTCTATTTTTTTAATCATTTAAAAGTCGCATAATTATAAAAGGAAGAATTTAATTTGAAAATATTCTTAAAATATTTTAAGGGAAGCTTAGACGATTTTATAATGACAGAAAATAGTTTCACCCACCGTATAAGTAAGAAAAAGACATTCTGACATTAATTCAGTCGAAAAGGTTAAAAAGGACAATGTTTGGAAAATGACGGAAATATTCTTTTATAAACATCTTATAAAAAGTCAAACAAGGTTATAAATGACTTTAACACATAGTCATTAAAATAGGAAGAATGATTTGAAATACATTTTTATGGAACATGGATTTGGATGATAAAGATGTCCCAGTAGATAATTACGTATAAATAACCTCAGATAATGAAGAGATTGTGAAATAACCCCTTACCTTGTACTTTTCCTTGGTAAATGGTAGGATAAAATCCTATATAATGGTGAAATAATTGTTATTAAAATATAAAAGAATCATATACATTAATATGATATCATATATGATCTTTTAACATTTATTTGTTAATAATATCTTTGTATTATCGTTGTTTCGGGTGTTAACTGATTCATTTTCCTTTATATACTTTGTTACGTAAGACATCTTTGGTATGGGTAGGTTGTATATTATTAATATCCAGAATGATATTATGTCTTTAAACATTATTTTTAACCATCAAATTAAAATTATTCTTGAATAGATATGATGGGGAATGAATCTCATCACGTTCATGGAGACGGTAGTCCATACGTACGCACAAGTGACAATATCATTCATTTGATATTAAAATCTTATATAATTGGATTCTATATCATATATAAAGAATATTTATAATGTTATATTTTTTATTTACTTCAATTACACATCATTATCATACCCAACCAAATAATTATGATTGGAATAACAATTACACCACGACGTGGAGACGGTAAGTCGTACGTACACACGTATGGTGACATGTTATTCAATTGATGGATAGAATACTGAATATGGATGTACCATATTTATAATAACATCAAAGTATATATAAGATAATATAGTTATTATTTTATAATGGAAATATCAAAGAAATAAGATGTGGAAGAAGAAAGGAACATGAAAGAGTGTGGTGAAAACATTACCTTTTCTTCGAGTTCCTCCTTTTGATTTGATCAAAAGGGCTCCATTGGTTGGCTTTAGGAAAAAAATAAGGCATATAGGTTGAAGTGAGGGAAGGTGAGAGGATATATTGATAGGGGTTAGCCAATCCAAAATTCTTTGAAGCTATGAATTTGAGAGTAGGGGGAGTACACTTTTATAAGAGAGGTGAGGTGAACCTTAAGAAAAAATTACAATATTATTAAATAATAAATTCATATTCGGTTTATAATGTCTCCAAAGTCACTTATTTTGAGGATAAAGTGGGGATGGGACGAAATAAACTCATCTAATATATTTTAGATAGGTTTGGGTCACTATATTAACCTTATCATTTATATTTAACTCTTTGTTAAATAGTTTGACATTTACCTTGTCTCTTTGTATTTTTTTAATTATATGGTTAATAAACATACTATAACAAGTCAAGAGAACCCCAATTGGTTAATTATTAATATATATAACCTTATATAAGTCATTTTTCTTAATAATAGTTTTTTAGTAATAGAATATCAATTAATAATATAATATTTGTTTTAAATACTCCTTTTTGTCAATTTTGACACTATTCGGTATATAGTTTTTTCTAAATTCATAACATCATTACTACATCATAAACAATTCATCTAACCAACACTAATATGTTATAATAACATATAAATTTAGTGTAATTTATAAAATGTCTTAAATAAAATTTATTTTGATATTTATAATATTAATTTTATTAATATTTCATTAATTAGGTAATTACTCCATCAACATTGTGTCAGAAATAAATTTAATTATTTAATGTCTTAAAATTATAAATAAAATATCATTATGTAGGAAATAATTTTATATTTCTAATGAATATTTATAATCTAATTTATCTTATGTATAACCATATATAAAAAATGTTTTAGTTATTTAACTTTGATTTTATCTCTTTTAACTCTTCATTGAATTTAATAATAATAAATGTCCTAATATAATCCAAGTGGACCAATGAGGTTCATATTGTATTATTAAGGTTTTTTTTTGTCTAATTAAACTTATAAAATAGAATTAGGGCATGTTTTAGGGTAATAATAATATCATTTTTACCCTTAATTACAATATTTACTTTTAATAGTGCTAAATAAAAGAAAAAAGTTACTATTCACCAGAAATTATTTTTATTTTATTGAACCACATTTTACTCCTTGATATTAACCATGTCAATTGAATTTAAGAAATTATACTCATAGAAGTGGTAATATTATGTTTTATTTGAATTTTCAAATTCTCCTTGTATGTAGGTAAAAGACGGTGAAAAGTTCAATAAATTTTTTATATATCTAAAATTATTATAAACTGAATCCAAGGAATTAAATTGAAATTATATATTTATTATGTTTCTATTTGAACCAAAAATAAATTTAAATAAAATAAATATTTATTTAAATAAAAACTCGGTTTTAAACTATAACTCAATGTTTTTCACTATTCATAAAAAATTGAATTCTATCAAAAAATACCAAAAATTCACCCTAATCTAATTTCGATATTCTAAATAGAAAAAAGAATTCCATTTGAAAGATAAAATTTATAAATTTTATTAATGTGGGTATTAATATTCATAATGGCTAGTTTGATTGACTGTGGTGTGTGTTAGAACTCGAAGTTGCGTAAACAATTCTAAATATTTCCTATTATTATAATTGGATTACCAGACTCCTGATACCTGATCACTATATTTGATAGAGAATTTCATATATATTATCCTTCAATTAAATACTATAATTAATATCATCCTTCACTCTCAACAAATAATCTAAATGAAACTTGATTCATTTTATTGACCCAAAATGTTATAATTATAAATAATCATTATAATATATAACAACACAATTATAATAAACCATAAGAAAAATATAATAATATATAATGAGAAAATATATTAAAATAAATTTATATGTAATAAGTTTCCTCAGGGTCCACTTAGAATATCATATCCTAGATGAGAACTCCGAAAAGTAGGCTATATAGAAAAAATATTATAGTCATGTTAAAAAAGAAGTGAATAAAAGAGAAGAATAATCAAAGGATATATATACATATATTAATAAAATCAAACTATTAAAATACATTAATTGGAAATATGGTCGTTCGATATACATGTGTTTAAAAGTTATATTGAACCTATTTATTTTTATTGACAAATTTAAAAAATAAAAATATTAAATAAGGAACAGAATATAATTACTATACTTTTTATAAAAATGTTTTCACACTTTTAAAAAATAATTCAATCATTTATTGACATGATAAAATTAAAATAAATATATTAATATCAATGGAATTATCAAATTTTATTTCTATAATTTAAATCATAAATTTTAATAGTATTTGGGTTTTAATAATTTAATATAAATGTGCAAATTTTCCAAAAAACAATTCTTCATGTGATATGTATAATGAAAAATAAATAAAAATGAAAATTGTAATATATTATTTTATTATTAATTACTCATTTTAATCTAATATAATGATACTCATTTAATTATAAAATCATATGAAATTTGATTAATTATATTTCATGTTTATAAGTTTATTTTTTATAAATGTTTTGTTTTTTTATATATTTTCTTTCAATTAAATACATAATTTAATAAATAATCTTCGTAGCCAAAAATATATTTAAATTTTAAAGTAATTAATATAAAAATAATATAATGAGAAAACTCTTGTATTACATTTTGAAAACATAAGTAATCTTTTATCCAAATAATTTTTTCTCCTCTAGTTATTCTTCCTAAAGAAAGAATTATGTTCTATATTTCTTTGAAACCCACATAACCCTTATTGAGTTAAAAATAAACAAAATAATTTCAAGTAAATCAATACAATTTACAATTTTAACAAAAACTAATTTACATGGTTAAAAATCAATTTTCTCTAATAACCATTTTTCTGTGATATATAATTATTTTCTTTAAAATATAATTGTTTCAGTTTCAAAAATTATATAAAATGATATGAATTTCTTACTTGATATAAGTAAGTCCGGATTATGTAATAAAGTAAAATTTTTTAGGTATTAGAAATAAATTACATATCTAAAAACTGGTTACTAAGGAAAAATCTACAGTTATAAAATTAATCAATCAATGAGTAAAAGACCTAAAAAATTTTTAAAGAGGTTTGTAATTGAATGGTTGAAAAATGATCGAACATACTCTCTCCCTACTACATTAATATCAAATTTTCTTCCACATGTCATTTGAGACATATGCTATGTTTATATTAGAAAATTGTATATACAAAAAATATTTATTTGTTCACAAATGAAATTCTATTGGAAAATTAATATTTAGCATTTGTTTAATTTGCCTAAGGGGTTGTTTAAACCCCCAAAAAACTGTCTTATAGTGGTTTTAAGAAACTCACATAAAAATATTCATAATAAAAAATTTTGTCGGTGTTTTCAAAAATCAATATGAAATATTTTAGTAGTAGTTTTGAAAACTCCCTCGCAATGTTTCATTCTGGGTTTTGTAATTTATTTATTTTTTAAAAAAAATTAAATATTTTCATACTATTTATTTATTATTTATTATTTATTATTATTTTTAATAGTTCTTACTTATTACATTTTTCTTATTTCTTATTTATTATTTTTTACTCTTTACTTATTATTTATTTATAATTTCACACTACTTAATTATTTATTTATTTGTTATTTATTCATTAATTTATTACTTATTTTTGACTCATTTTTTCCTAATTTTTAATTATTTATTGTGTTCTTACATGTTTATTCGTTTCGTAGTTATTTATTATTTAGTTATTATTTAGTTATTTTTCATACCACACATGTATATTTCATGAATTTCATACATAAATTTAGCATATATATGTGTTTTTTGAGATTTGAACCTCTTACCCTTTAGTTATTCTACAAAGTCATTACAACTCCTTCAATATCTTCATGTGGTGAGAAAACAAAATTTAATATAATTATAAATATATACATAATAATACATATAACTACATATAGATAAATAAAAAAATCCTTAAATATAATACATAAAATATAATAAAATATTATTCTTTTCAAATATTATATCATAGAAAATCATTAATAATTAATGAATACTAAATAATAAATAATATACAATAAATAAATAATGATATATGGTAATGTAAATAGATGAAATAAATATTACATTAATAAGGATTAATAGATAAATATATAATTAATATTTAATAGACAAATAATAAAATAATAAATAATAATAATGAATACATAATATATAAAAAATTAGAAATTAGAAATATAAAATATGAAATATGAAATTATAAGTTTTAAATAATAAATATTAAATAGTGAATACATAAAAAAATATTTAAATATTGTTACATATAACATATAAAAATATATTAATATAAAAAAATTTACGTACACATACATAAAATAAAAGTACAAAGACACACAAACACCAAGAAAAAGAATAAATTATAATATATATAGCTTCATCCAATATATATATATATATACATACATTTATGTATCTAAATATACATAACTAGAAATACATATATATCTGAATAGACCCAAATATTGATAAATAAATATCAATATATATGCATAGATTCAATTATTTATTTAGTTTAAATAAATATTGATAAATTGACATAAATTATAAATATACTTACATAATTTATATAAATACATACAAATATATATATATATATATATATATTTTCAAAAAATGAACCAAAAGAAGAAAAATCATATCAATTGGAACACCATAAAAAAATGAATGTGAACCCATGGAATAAAATCCTAGAGGTACCAAGAAGCATATGAATACAGTCTTAAATGATGATTAAATCACATAAAATGTTATAAAATTATGGTATCTGAAGAAAAACCTAACTCAAACATGGAAAAATTCTAGGCCTTTCTGATCTTGAAAAAATAGTTATCTAGGCCCCTATACTTTATCAATGTGTAGTGTTGTTCATAGGATTTGATTTAAAATACCATAGAATCCAAATGAACAATCAAATTAAAATTTATTATAGTTCAATGATAATCTTCGATTTTCAACTTCTCCTAAAATAGTAATAAATTTTACTATATTACTTCTCAAAAAATATGTTACGACCCCCTCCCTCCAAAGATTCCTCTCTTGGGATAACAATTATGAAAAGGAGATAATGACTTCTTGAGTCTGGAATCCAATATGATCCGAGTTGGTGACTAGCACCAAGGGAATAAGGATCTTAGAATATGGTAGTCATTACACTTTATAAAAAAACTTGCTCGTGATATGCGATAAATCAACCATAAAAAAGACTATGACTTATATAAAATAAATCCAACCCATTGCATAATTGATGTATAAATCAAAAATGATTCATATAAAAATATCCAAAAGAAATACTAAAGAATAAAATCTAAGGCAAAAACTTTCCATAGCTTCAAATGCCAGAACTAGAAATGTTTATCATGATTGAAAAAGTCCTATTAGAAACTAAAAAACATTTTCTATATATGTAGGGAGAGAATAAGAGTAAACCAATTTAGAAAACTAAATTCTCCCATACACATGCGAAAATAGCATTCTAATTCCCCTATGTGAAAATAGTAGAACCAAACAGCACCTAAGCATGTATACTAACCACCCCAACCTCACTAAGTCATGTTCCTCAAATGACACAGGCCATGTTATATAACATTATTCACGTCGATGATTTGGGTACCCTGCACCACTTAGAATTGGTTTATTCTCTATTTCCTAAATGAAAATGTCCTATAACTCCCACCTCTTCTGAAAAAAATATCACAAACTGGTCGCACACACCAGGGTCTCACAACTAGTCTCATCACCTTGGAAAACGAATCTCTACACATTTCACTAGAAAACACTTAGGCCACACACTAGCCTCCACACCTTGGAAATGAAGCTCATCACATCCCTCCCACACAAACCTAGGCCTCATATCTAGTCTTATCCCCACGGTAATCAAATCTCATCGCATCCTACTTGCACACACCGAGTCCTCTTACCACGTCACATCCTGAAAAAACATACAAAATAACAACAAATATCATCCTAATGAAACTTGGGAAAGAATATTTAATTTCATCCTGAAGTCACATGGGAAAATAATTAATTTCCTACACACACCTGGGCCTCACAAACCTTTACTTTTCTAAAGAATCTTGAGATAACATAACCTAGTGAGGGATGTGGGAAAAGCAGGTTTCCGACCATCCATCTTTCTACCATAATGTATGGACAAGACACCCCCCCCCTATAATGATGGGGGTGTTTGGTACATAGTTCACAACTACGGTTGGGTTCATAAAGAATTCACAAAGTAAAAACATGTATATATATAGCACCAAACACTCTAGCCTAACCTTTGGGTTTTTGAAAAAAAACAACTCAATATCCCGCCTTTACTTATTCCTCTAAATTAATAACACAACCACCCACAAACTGAATTCATACCCCCATCTAATTATTTTAATAAATTATTATTTTTTATTAATTTTTTTAATTATTCCGTCAATACCTAGGAATCTATTAAATAGAAGCCATAATAGGAAACACATCCAGAGTCACAAAGAACCCACACATTTACTACAAAATCTAAATATATAAAAAACCTCATAGAAAACCCAGTCCACAATCTATGTTTTTAGTCATTAAATCTCATAGAATAATGTCATTCATATTCATTAGAAAATCTATTTTACTTAGAAATTCATATTATTACATATTACCAAACCATTAGTTTATATAAAAACATTAACCTTTTAAACAAGACATCCCATCATATATATCATCATTAAACCTGTCTCTTTGAAATTATAATCATGCAATATTAATTCCATTAATACATTATTAGATACCAAGAAAGTCAGTCAGAGGTAGACTTGTGATCATTTATTAAGATAAAAGAATAGTAAAGAAAGCACATGCAACAAACCCGAAAACCGATTACATTTCCTAAAATTCATACCCATCACAACTCCCATGGTGGACTTCCACCACAATGATCGACTCCCATTATGACCCTTCATATTGTTTTAGGATCTTGAAATTCTTCCTTCAAAGGTTCAATTTATCAAAATCTATCAATTGATGTAAAGAATTCTTGAATTAGGATAAAGTGTACATTGGATTCGGCAAATCAGAATAGTCTTTCACCACCCTTCTATTTGTTTTAGAGGGTACCCCATTTCCAGACAACCTCTTCCCATACTTGACAGAATATATATAGGAGGGCCTATTCATATCTCCATGGTTTTCCATGTCACTGTCCGAGACATACACCATATTTCCATAGAGAATAACATCTTTGAAATGATTTATCACCTTCCATACCTACTCATGCCTCATGTTACAATCAATTGTCGCCAAAAACTCTGGCTATTCCACAACCTCTTGGCCAGCATGCACCTCCCTCACTACTCTTACTAAAGAATGATGTGTATTATTCCCTTGTTTCATTAAGGAGCTATCCTCCACTTGAGAGACCTCACTAGGCTCTAGCGCATGAAACCAGTTGCAAGTATCAACTAAAATCTTTGAACCATTATGTGACAGCTACACAATAGGTCCCATACCCACCATATAGGGAGCTGCATCTTTGATCTTCCCATCACCAGCTGAATTAAAAAACATACCACCCTCCTTCATATCAGAATCATTATTACCATCAACTACCACACCTAAATAACCTTGAAACCTCATCCAATATCAAATACCAAATTCAAAATTATACCACATCCACTATACAATTAGAACACAAGCCATATGTCACATTACACGTTTAATCCACTTTTAGCTGCTTAGCGAATTTAAAAAATATCAAATAATCAAATATTAGAAACACATTGGATCATTAGATTCCATCACATTATCTTTTGTTAATTAGTTATTCACATTTAACATTCTATCTTCTAAACTGTGCAAGACCAAAACTTCCAGCTGCACCAAGAAACACTTCTCACCACAACTATTTTTTTCTTCCCTACTACATAACCACACCACACCCAACACATCCAGTAACATAAACACAACATAACCTAAACATAGCCCTATTGAAAAAAACATTAAATCCGTCCCAAATAAACCTAGCTATAATATCCACATCCAATTTCAAAAATGAACAATCTCTTTACCACATATTTTATTACACCCCCAAAACCACCCCACAACACAGAACCTTTCCATAAACCCTACTACAATACAAGCTATGAAAATACCAAACATAGTACAACACCACAAATATAAAGTTAAAGAATATTGAGATTTAATAATTCATTCCTCACTCAATTTCCCCTTCTTAATGCAAGGGTTATCATGAAAATAGTTTGATCCTGGTGCATCCATTGATTAGCCTAGTATATGTGGTTAACATATTTTCTGTAATAGTAGTTAAATAGAGAAAAAGAACTTGTAACCTAAAATATATTATTCTTACAAACAAATACCCCTAACAACCATGATTTTTAGTGGGCATATTGTGCATACAATTCACAACATTCATCAAAACGTCAATAAAATAGTACGATCGTATGTCACTTTCCCCAGAACCTATTTACTGATTTGAAACCAATTAAATTGTCTTTATTAATATTTTAATTCAACTATATTCACAAGGATACATTTGTACAACAACTCTATATAATGAAAATTGAGAGAGAAGAAAGAAAATCTAGTTGGAAGAAGAAGCGATCAACACTTCCTTAATATTCCAGAGCTGGGGCACATATGTAGTAGGAAAATACTAGGAAAACATGAACCCATTCGTGATGCCCAATCACATGAATCCTATGGGAAGAAATATTCTTGTAACCCTATACCAAGATATAGGGAAACTAAAATAAAATATAAGATCTCATCATTAGAAATTATAAATACTAAATCAATGGGAGATTCGATTTTCAAAAGCCATTAAATGTGGATCATAACTATGAACATATGGTATAGCCATTTATAAGGATCCTCAACATTAATAAAATTAAATATATGATCCATACACCTTGAAAGGATTCAAAACCACATAAATATGGTATTAAAATCATTTTTTATCAATGAAAATGTTAAAGGGGGGAAACCGAAAAAGGGAATAATTAGAGAAAAATAGGAAAAGATATTAAATTAGTGAAAATGACTCACTATTGGAATAGTCAATGATGTGAGCTCATATTATGATTCACTGGTGAGAGTCACCAATGAGATCCACTAGTTTGAGCTACTAGTGAAATCAACCATTTTGACTCACTAGTCCCAACTCACTATTGCAACCTATCATTGCATCCTATCCTTTCCAAAACTAAAAAATTTGAAAACTCTTGAAATGATTCTTCGTGACCTCTAGAACAATTCAAAAAAAGAATTTTCACAATTTAATGGACTAGAGTGGTGCGACACATTATATCAAATACCTATCATACTATTATCTCCCTAGTGAATTCAATGCTGACCTTGAATAAAATTGGGTAAGGGTCTAAAAACTATCCCTTGATATGCCTCTCAAGCTTCTCGATACATTTGTAACACAATAACAGCTAGGAAAATAAGTAATAATATAAAAAATACATTAGATATAATCTCCCAGGGGAGAAACCTCTCAAACAGGAATAGGGCCATATAAATAGGTATAACAAGTCCAGTATGCAATGTGTAATAAACAAACAACAATAATAACACCATGGAAGGGAGAGCAATCAAACTAATTTATTCACATTATTTCAAATGGAAGTGATTATTTATGGTCATAGAAAATATTTTTATACATTTTTATATCAACAAAATCTCTTAGAAATTCCATTGAATGAATTTATATACATGGATTTTAGTCATTTTTTAATCAATAAAATTTAAATTGGGAATATTAAAAGCATAACGTTCATTAAAATTCATGAAGAAATAGATTCCCATACTTGAAAAAAAATTACTAAAAAGATAGAAAAGTTATTTTAAAAAAAAAATTTCAACCGTCTTGGTGGAGTTTAAAATGTAATCATGATTTTTCAAATTATCCAATACTTTCCAAACATGTATCAGAAAATTTTATACTGAAGCATGTTTTTTTTGAAAATAATCCTATTAAATCATTTGTAGGAAAATCAAAAATGAATTTATGAGGTTAAGAAAACCACATTGATTAAAAGCCTATTTTTGAATAGATTTTTTTCAAGATACTCTTTGTGAAATAACATAGAAAAAATTTTCAAAAACCACTTTTCATTGACATGTTTCCCAAGACCTACTCACACAAATTGGAAGGGTTCATGTGATGATAAAATTTATTTTTTTCTAATAATAGAAATATGTCATGTTATTTACCAAGTTAATATTAATAAAATTTAATATCATATTTTGAAAACATAAATAAAATAATGGAATACATCACTAATATGAAATGGGGTTTAAACATAGAATATTATCCCAAAAGTGATACACAAGAGAGGTAATACCACATTCAATAACATCTTGATTTCTAAAACAATCGGTTTATTTTATTACAGAATTTAATTGATTAATCATTTATAGGATACATCGGGAATTGAATCATTATAATAACAAAACATTAAAATAAAAAATATAACATATTACCAAAAAAACCACAGACACCTACCACCACACATTACTACCACTACACAGAACAACCACTGTCCAAATGTACCATCCGTCAAAATCAACCACCGGTCATTTCACACAACCTCACCTCTTTACCATCTAAAAACCATCCTCTTATACATAACAACTTTTTCCTTATTATCCTCTACACTTCAACAACCAACATTTACAATTATTATCACACATAAATCCCCAAACACATAAATCAAAGAATTACATTTTCCATGTTGATATATTATCCTCTTTGGGTGTCACTGAATCACCCCCTAGTTCTAATAACATCAAAATACAATGCCTTTTGGATGGGGATTAGGATTCCCTATAAATTTATACTCAGAGGTTTAAAATCACATACCACACTAGGAATCACAATTAAAACAATAACACATAGCAGCAACATCTAGAATCTTAAAAAAATATTTAAGGGATTATAATATTTCATCCAATTATTTTAAATGGGTAAATTTACAAAATTTTAAATTTTCCACAGGAAACTAGTTCATTAGACATATATAAGTGATTAGAATTCTTAAGACTGGTGAGCTTAAACAAGTAGTCATAACTAGGGTCTCATAATCAACCATAATCACATCACAATAAAGGTTTCCATACATTTCAATTTTCATTGATATATATTAACATGTCAATGTAATTATAATAATGAAACCCTAAAAAACACTTAAAATTACCATACTTTTTCTACTGAAATAGTCAACATTACACTTTAAATAGTTCTCACATGTGTCCATGTAAAAGACAAAACTGCACACAAGTTATCTTCACATACCAAATATGGTTAACAATACATTCTAGGTGCATATTTTTATCAAGGAAATAAAAATCCAACAACGTATAAAAATCTTACATTATATGTTATTATGTTAAATTAAAATAATATATTACATAAACAATATGTTCTCACAATCATCAAAGTGAAACATTCTTTCTGACAACAAAATTCAAACTAAACATGTTGTATTACTTATTTTCATTCATTATCATGATCAAGGTGAATATTATTTAATCATTTCATAGATCAATTAAACCTGATTATGTACTGAAATAAGGAAAACCTTATTCATCATAAATATTTAAATGATACATATTAAAAATGATACATGCATATGTAATTTATTCAATAATTTCCATAGTTACCATGCCAAAGATTTCAACATTAGCAATTCTTCCCAAAATAAACAACTCATGACATAAAATGTGAGATAAGGTTATTTTAGTACTCAAAAAATCTTATTAGTTATAAAATTGTATGTTTAATCACTTCCACTATGTTAAATATCAAAAAGATACCCTAAAATACTTTTATCCTCTTCCAAAATTTTGAAATAAATATCATGAGGATTTCTATCCTGGCACATGCTGACAATATAGGGTTATATCATAACTATAGAAATTAAATCAATAGAAATTAATGATCAGGGAATTTTGGTCAAATATTCCTAAATATTTATCAATATTTTTGTTAAATAATTTCCAGAATTTCATAATTTAAATGTCTGAAGACACGTTTTTCAAAAATTCAACAACAACATATTAAGAAAAATTTCATATAGAATGTAAGGAATGAAATATTAGCTCACATAGAAACAATAATACATCTAAGCATGTTTACAAAATAATTTATTTCATCATACTAGTGTGAAATATACATTAAGGTTACATGCTTCACATGGATTTTCCATATTAATAAATTCATATTAGAATAAATACACTAATCATGTTTCTCTAACAATTTCACACATTATAAAAACTATAAACTATGTTATACATTTCAAACAATGGAATAAAAAGATCTATATTATTAAGAATTATGGTATCATATGATGGAAAAAAACATATCATAACCTCAAGAAGGTATGAAACAAACAATTCATGCAACTTAACCATCATGTTACTTATTCCATATAGTTATAGGAATAAATCAGCAAAAAATTGATGAATTTTATTAGTAATAAATACATTGGAAAAGTTATAGAAACACACATAATCATTCATGATTAATTTAATCTGTTTTTCTTCATAATGTAATCTAATTACAATAAGAAGACATGTCATTATAAAGAATGTAAAATTCTTGGGGTCTCTACCTTGTAGATGGTGTAGCCTCACAAGGTAATTTTGAAGGCTTAGAGTCATTTCATCAGATCATGGTGGCACTAATATTGTGGACATAATTGGTATTACCTGGAGTATACCGCACTAAAAGGTCACTGAACACAATTTCATTTCCAACCCATGCAATCCTCACCATTCCTAACTCAAAAATATATCATATCTATCAATGATCACCTTCTGATACAATTTTGTAATGACACTATCCCTCTAAAGATACCCCTCTTTTGCTGGAAATGAATAAATGGAGATAATGACCCCCAAGTACCACCACTAATAGGACCCTGGTTGGCGTCTAGAACCAAGGGTATAAGGAACTCACAATATAGGAGGCATCACCCATTATAAAAATCAAGATCGAGAGATAGGATGAATCAAATAAAAACAACGCCATGACATATATAAAATAAATACAAACCATACCTATAGCGACCCCCAATCCCAGGGTGCTTAATGAGACATGATTTACATAACATTACAATATTACAAATAACATGTCTCATTACAACAGAAGATCGTGAGGCTCAGGATTTTGGGCAACCAGCTGCTTCTGATTTATTTCATAGGTATCAACCATGCCTGAAAAATTTTAACAAAATGTAGGGTGAGAAAAAATGCCCAGTAATGGGTTTTAAAACATTTTTAGAAAATCCTTTCTCAAAGAAGTTCTTTTGAAGAGAATGAAACACTTTTCTAAAACAAAACATTATCTTTTCTTAAAACATGAAATTCAGCTTTCTTTGAAAACCACTTGCACAAAGAATCATGTACTTGGAATGAGCTTTAATGTAAACATGATCAGATTGCGCAATATAAGAAAAATAAACAATGCATAATTTTTAAAACAAGGTTACTTTAATTCTAAAAGAATTCTATGGCTAAGCAGGGAAAACATGTATATCATGGTTCATGAGTAAAATGCAGATCATCTAACAGTTTACCATATGAAAAACAGTTCTTGTCACATAAACTACATTTTCTTGATCTTGGGAGCTTTCAACTATGGGTTGTCCTGTTAGTTGAACTAACCCCAGGTTAACCTTTATCGTTACATGTAGAGGGAATGTATAATCCTGCACATTGTCAAGACCTTTCATCAAGACCATATAACATACTTAACTGTTCAAGGCTCACTTCCCACCCTATTTCCTTAGCTCAAGCCAAGGCTAACTGCCAAGGCCGTCGCACATGTTTGTCTCATGAGACTCCTGCTTTACCCAATGCATTGGAGCGCTGTATAATTCCGGGTGCACCCGCCACATCATTCTTATTGCGCTATATAATTCCGGGTGCACCAATCACATGTAAGTCCTATACATCCCTCACATATCATGGCATGGTCATTCATAGGGTTTCATACATTATTAATTAAACCCCATTTTCACATATGTGTCATAACATGAAAACAGTTTAATCTTAAAAAACATTAAGACATGCATGCTAAAGCTTCGTGCTCATAAAAAGTTATCTTAACATTTAAAAACATGGATTTTAAGAAAGTAAACTTAACACTTAACATTCCATACATCATAATACCAAATTAATGCATGGTCGTTCATAACTTACACATATGATGACAAATGGATATCATAGGCGTTTAAAACAGGCATTTGAGGTTACAATGTGCATAATCAAGTCCATCTTGGGGAAATCGTGTATATAATTGTGTAAACTCTTTTATTAGCACTTTAAATAAACATGAGTACATACCTATGAATACATGTATGCATTTGTAAAAGTTCAAGAAGTCCATACTAACCATTTTCACAAAACAAAAATCCAGATTTATCCAGAGCAGTGATAAATGAAAATTCTTAGTTTCAAGAATGATTTTCAAATCAAACCAACCCATAAACTTCATCATTCTAACTTGTAATAAAATTTCAAAATATAGACACTAAGTTCATATTAATGTATGTACACATACGTGTATGTATATGTATAACAATATACTTCATTCACTTGCATAATTTTACCTATTCATTCATTTACTCAAAATCTCCATTTTTATATAGGCAAAAGGAAAAATCAGGGTTATAATCATTGAGGAAAGGTGGTATACTTGAATTTATCATCTTATACGTATGTGTATATATATGTATATATATATACACACATATAAACACAAGGTGTGAAAAGTAAGAACCCACACCCAAATAAAAACAGAACCTTCGAACCCTTACTCCCAATTTTAGGTTTTCACTAAGGGGATGACAAGATTGGTTCTAGGAATAGTTAAAAGCGGTTTATATGGTCATGTATATTTATTATATAAAATTATAAAACAAGTGTATAACTGTATAAAACTTATAAAAATGGTAGGAAACAATGAAGAGGTTCTTCCCCCTAGCTCCCAACCGATTCCCAAAGCTGAGAGGGAGATTTCAAGGCTTGGGTTTGTAACAGTTTCACACACACCTGAAAATATATATACATATATCATGTTTATATATATAAACATGTATATAAGCCGAAACTTGTCAAAACCACACCAAATTAAAACCCACATATTACCTTTCTTGGAGAGGAGGAAAAGATGAGGCAAGAGGAACAAGAAGATTAAAGGCAGAAGTTATATGTATATGTATAACATGTATATACGTATATATAACTATAAATAAAACCTAACGTTTAAACAAAACATTAAAAAAAAACCCGACCCTTACAAGTTCGGAGAGGAGGAGAGGAAGACAACGAATCAAGTGGAATCAGGGGCATAACCACATGATGTATAAATATATACATAACACACACATATATATGTATATATAAAAACAAAACTCAAACAGAAACCACGACAAAACTTCTCCATTACTTGCTCAGAGAGGAGGTGATCAAGACACGAACGAGGTCAGTCCGGCGATCCAAGAGGATTCGATGTAAAACACCCGATCTTCAGTGAAAACCAAGTTTTAAAAAAAACAGAAGAAGAAAGCGAGACTTCGTGGAGGTTGTCGGCCTGAGGTATCCGAGGTGAGGGGTTCGTGTCAGCTCATGGAAAGAAGGAGGCAGCCCGGGTCTACTTCACCGGCCTAGAGAAGAAAAACAGCACCCTACGATCTACTGGTCTGGCGACGTGAGGAAGGAGAAGAGCAGCGTCGGTGGAAGAAGAAGCCGCGGGGAGGAAGAACGCAAAAAACAATTGGACGGACGGGATTAAACGCTGGTCGATCGGATGGCTCAGGATGCAGCACGATAAAAAAAAGCGGACGAACATGATTGAGAGTGCCAGATCGGACGGCTCCTGATTGTCGCGGTGCTTTAAAACACGCGGCTTCATTTTTTTAACATAATTTTCTTTTTTTTTATTTCAACGTTTTTATCTTATAAAAACTGTTATCTTATTGTTTTATGAAACCTATTATTATTATTAATTTACAATAACATTTTTTTTGGTTTTAAAAAGATCAATTATTAATCTGACTTTTACTATTTTAATAAAATCATTGGTCAAATAAAAATTATAAATTGATCAAAACATGTTATTATATAAAAATATGTATATATATATATATATTCTATTTTAAAATAACAATAATTTTTATTGGCCTTATTATATTAAGTATATTATTTTTAAACCATAATATTTTGGAAAATTAAAGGTTTAATTAATCAATTAAATAAAGCACCGATTTATTCATCATAATATATATTTATTTATTTATTTATTTATTTATTTATTTATTTCTCCTTTGCTGAATTACATAATAATTACCTTAATTTATAATTTCATGCAAACATTTGGATATAATACTTTAAGAAAAGAAAAAAAAGGTTTCTTAAAAGTATTTGTGTAAGCTTAAAGATGCGATATTTGTAAATAAAATAATAATTTAATAAAGTTTCCAAAATAATTAATAAAGGTCGAATTATAAGAGAAATAATATATCTAATTTGATGCAATATATATATAACTCATATAAATCCCTCATGTTTGATATAAATAGAAAGTAAGAGTTCAATTGTTCAAATTATTATGTGTAATGGAAGAAAAAAAATAATATTAATTTTCACCGTTTACAAACATAAAATAGAATTATCATTTTTGGGAACACTGAATTAACATTGATGACACACAATTATCATGCTGATCCTTTTGGGGTAAATCATTTTATTTCCAACGGTGAAAATACAACATAGAGGATATGAAGACCCAACGATCAAAATAAAACATTGGATTCCTGGGAAACCAACGGTCGAATTGATAGCCGTTTGGGGTTCAACGTCAGATTAGGGTGCTTATAAAAAGGGTCTAGTCTCGGGGTGTCCCTTACTCCAAGTGACCGAAGGTGAAAAGGAAAGATGGTTTGTCTGATCCCCTTGGTGCTAAGCATGGTCGCGGTGGCTTCAGCCATCCTCATGTTTCTTATGATGGACGCTCGAAACCCCTACCGCATTCTCGAGCTCTTAGTTGTTTTAAGCGGTCTCCCCATCATTGTAATCAGGTTCTTAGTTGGGATTTTCAGTTAGTTTACCTTCTTGTTTGGTCAATGTTTGTTGTAGCTGAAAGGTTGCTTATTTGAATAAAAGGAATCTTTCATCCATTTGATGCATTTTATTATTAATACCTTATTAGTTGTTAGTTGGTTCACTTAACGAGTGATGTTGAAAAGAAATCTTGTCAAAATCAAAACAAAACATGGTTTTCGTGGGTTGTTACATTACTTCCCCCTATAAAGAATTTCTCCCTCACAATTCTATCATAAAAAAAGAAAAACTGAAAATCCCATACAAACAAATCTACCGAAACAGCAGATCTGGCTCAGTTAACGGGACACCAAAGTTGGCACACATCTCTTCTACTTCCCTAGTCCAGATGCACCTCGAACAGTGCTCCTTGAACTCATGTTCGTGTGTACTGCACATGGGCTTCCAAAGGGAGGCTCGTGCGATGCAAAGCTCGAAAACGTCCGAGTAGATAAACTCCTTGATGACTCTTCTGGCCACCTCGTGCTTGAGATAGTCGAGAGGGATGATGCGGTTGAGGAGACTGAGGTTCAACACATGGAACATTTAGGCTGCACTGAGCTGGCCATCCTGGGCGGCCACGAGGAAACACGCTCTGGCGGAAAAGTTTTTTGCTAGAGTGAAACACTGGAATAGGCCCTCAAAGTACATTCCCCTTTGCCTATAGCAGGGGAGTTGAGCAGCGGCGATGAGGTGAAAGACGCGATCATTCTCTTGACATAAGCGAAGGATCTCTAGACCTTTTGCTAAATCGAGCAAACGCTGGAAGGACCCTCGCAGGTGGAGAAATGATGGGTAATCCACCATGCATGCCTTGATCAAGATGACTTCTACTAGCTCATCGGGTAGGGATGAGAAGTTGGTTTGACCAACCATCTGAAAACAAACATCGAAGGGAAACTCTTAACAACATAGATAAGGTGAAGAACTGTAAGGAAACAAAGAACTTCCATTTATGAAAAAGTTTACACGGTAAAGTCTCAGTTTACAAGACGTACGCCACAAAGAGTAGCAAAACTTCCTAACTCTTCAAACCACACAAAGGATGAACAGACAGGACTAAACTCATGGGAACATTTATAATGCCTCCTGAGTTTAGCGTGAGGGGTGTGGAGTTGGGAAACATCGGTGTACACTTCTTGCCTAAGAGACACATGCGTGGACTCATTTTCCAACGCTCTGAAGTCCATTAACTGGCCCCAAAAGCCATAGTGAAAAATTTGGCACAGGTAAGCCGCTCGGAGGTCTCCGGCAGTAGCAGCTTCTTGAAAAGGGTTATCAAGTATTGTGCTAAATTCCTCGCCAGTTGTAAACACTTGGAAGAGTCCTTCGTGATACCATCCCCGATGTGCATACGAGAGAAATTGGGTCATCATCATTAGGAGATAATCCATCCCCAATCCCCGGTGGAGACTAAGCACCCTAGATGAGTTTGACACATTGTACAGGTGCTTACACGTCATGCGAATTTGGGAATAGTTTAGGAAGTTCTCACGACTAGCTAGAGATATAATGTTCTCTAGAGCCTCAGTGGGAAGTGACAAAAGGTCGGTAGGTACATCAGCCATCTGAAAGTTATAACATTTTTACTTAGTTAGTCTTATCAATATATTTATATCACCTGGTTTTCCAGAGTTTCCTGAACCAATCCTCTAATACCAACTGTAGCGACCCCCAAACCCAGGGTTCTTAATGAGACATGATTTACTTAACATTACAACATTACAAATAACATGTATCATTACAACAGAAGATCGCGAGGCTCAGGATTCTGGGAAACCAGCTGCTTCCGATTAACTTCATAGGTATCAACCATGCCTGAAAATTTTTTAACAAAACGTAGGGTGAGCAAAAATGCCAAGTAAGGGGTTTTAAAACATTTTTATAAAATACTTTTTCAAAGAAGTTATTTTGAAGAGAATGAAACACTTTTCTAAAACAAAACATTATCTTTTCTAAAAACATGAAATTAAGCTTTCTTTGAAAACCACTTGCACAAAGAAGCACGTACTTGAAATGAGATTTAATGTAAACATGATCAGAGTGTGCAATATAAGAAAAATAAACAATGCATAATGTTTAAAACAAGGTTACTTTAATTCTAAAAGAATTCTATGGCTAAGCAGGGATTACATGTATATCATGGTTCATGAGTAAAATGAAGATCATCTAACAGTTTACCATATGAAAAATAGTTCTTGTTACATAAAGTACATTTTCATGATCTTGGGAGCTTTCAACTAGGGGTTGTTCTGTTCGTTGAACTAACCCCTGGTTAACCTTTATCATTACATGCAGAGGGAATGTATAATCCTGGACTTTTTCAAGACCTTTCTTCAAGACCATATAACATACTTAATGGTTCAAGGCTCACTTCCCACCTCGTTTCCTTAGCTCAAGCCAAGGCTAACTGACAAGGCCGTCACACATGTTCGTCTCATTAGACTCCTGCTTTACCCAATGCATTGGAGTGCTGTATAATTCCGGGCACACACGTCACATCATTCTTGTTGCACTATATAATTCCGGGCACACCCTTCACATGTAAGTAATATACATCCCTCACATATCTTGACATGGTCATTCTTGGGGTTTCATACATTCTTAATTAAACCCCATTTTCACATACGTGTTCATAACATGAAAATAGTTTAATCATTAAAAACATTAAGACATGAATGCTAAAGATTAGTGCTCATAAAAAGTTATCTTAACATTTGAAAACATGGATTTTAAGAAAGTAAACTTAACACTTAACATTCCATACATCATAATACCCAATTAATGCATGGTCGTTCATAACTTATACATATGATGATAAATGGATATCCTAGGCGTTTAAAATAGGCAGTTGAGGTTACAATGTTCATAATCAAGTCCATCTTGGGGAAATCATGTATATAATTGTGTAAACTCTTCTATTAGCACTTTAAATAAACATGAGTACATACCTATGAATACATGTATGCATTTGTAAAAGTTCAAGAAGTCCATACTAACAATTTTCACAAAACAAAAATCCTGATTTATCCAGAGCAGTGATAAATGAAAATTCTCAGTTTCAAGAATGATTTTGAAATCAAACCAACCCATAAACTTCATCATTATAACTTGTAATAAAATTGAAAAACATGGACACTAAGTTCATATTAATGTATGTACACATACATGTATGTATATGTATAAAAATATACTTCATTCACTTGCATAATTTTACCTATTCATTCATTTACTCAAAATCTCCATTTTTTTATAGGTGAAAGGAAAAAATCAGGGTTATAAACATTGAGGAAAGGTTGTATAGTTGCATTTATCATCTTATACATATGTGTATATATATGTATATATATACACATATATAAACACATGGTGTGAAAAGTAAGAACCCACACCCAAATAAAAATACAACCTTCGAACCCTTACTCCCAATTTTAGGTTTTCACCAAGGGGCTGACAAGATTGGTTCTAGGAATAGTTAAAACCGGTTTATATAGTCCTGTATATTTATTATACACAATTATACAACAAGTGTATAACTATATAAAAATTATAAAAATGGTAGGAAATAATGAAGAGGTTCTTCCCCCTAGCTCCCAACCGATTCCCTAAGCCCAGAGGGAGATTTCAAGGCCTGGGTTTGTAACAGTTTCACACACACCTGAAAATATATATACATATATCATGTTTATATATATAAACATGTATATAATCCAAAACTTGTAAAAACCACACCAAATTAAAACCTGCATCTTACCTTCCTTGGAGAGGAGGAAAAGATGAGGCAAGAGGAACAAGAAGATTAAATGCAGAAGTTATATGTATATGTATGACATGTATGTACGTATATACAACTATATATAAAACCCAATGTTTAAACAAAACTTAAAAAAAAAGAAAACACGACCCTTACCAGTTCGGAGAGGAGGAGAGGAAGACAACGAAGCAAGTGGAATCAGGTGTATAACCACAGGATGTATACATATATACATAACACACACACATATATATATATGTATATATAAACACGAAACTCAAACAGAAACCATGGAAAAACTTCTCCCTTACTTGCTCAGAGAGGAGGTGATCAAGACACGAATGAGGCCGATCTGGCGATCCAAGAGGCTTCGATGTAAAACACCCAATATTTAGTGCAAACCAAGGTTTAAAAAAACAGAAGAAGAAAGAGGGACTTTGTTGCGGTCGTCGGCCTGAGGTATCCGAGGCGAGGGGTTCGTGTCGGCTCATGAAAAGAAGGAGGGAGCCCGGGTCTACTTCACCGGCCTAGAGAAGAAAAATGGCACCCTACGATCTACTGGTCTGGCGATGTGAGGTAGGAGAAGAGCGGCATCGGTGGAAGAAGAATCTGCGGGGAGGAAGAACGCGAAAAACAATCGGACGGACAGGATTAAACGTTGGTCGATCGGATGGCTCAGGATGCAGCGCGATAAAAAAAAGAGGACGGTCGTGATTGAGAGTGCCGGATCGGACGGCTCCTAATTTCCGCGGTGTTATAAAACACACGGCTTCATTTTTTTAACATAATTTTCTTCTTATTATTTCAATGTTTTTATCTTATAAGAACTGTTATTTTATTGTTTTATTAAACCTATTATTATTATTAATTTACTATAACATTGTTTTTGTTTTAAAAAGATCAATTATTAATCTGACTTTTACTATTTTAATAAAATCATTGGTCAAATAAAAATTATAAATTAATCAAAACATGTTATTATATAAACATATTTATATATATATATTCTATTTTAAAATACCAATAATTTTTATTGGTCTTATAATATTAAGTATATTATTATTGAACCATTATTATTATATTTTGGAAATTTAAAGGTTCATTTAATCAATTAAATAAAGCACTGATTTATTCATCATAATATTTATTTATTTGTTTATTTATTTATTTATTTTTCCTTTGCTGAATTACATAATAATTACCTTAATTCATAATTTCATGCAAACATTTGGATATACTCCTTTATTAAAAGAAAAAAAAGGATGCTTAAGAGTATTTGTGTATTCTTAAAGATGTGAGATTTGTAAATAAAATTATAATTTAATAAAGTTTCCAAAATAATTAATAAAGGTCGAATTATAAGAGAAATAATATATCTAATTTGATGCAATATATATATAACTCATAAAAATCCATCAAGTTTGATATAAATAGAAAATAAGAGTTCAATTGTTCAAATTAATATGTGTAATGGAAGAAATTCAATAATATTAATTTTTGCCATTTATAAACATAAAATAGAATTATCATTTTTGGGAAAACTAAATTAACATTGATGACACACAATTATCATGCCGATCCTTTTGGGGTAAATAATTTTATTTCCAAAGGTCAAAATAAAACATAGAGGATAAGAAAACCAAACGGTCAAAATAAAACATTTGATTCTTGGTAATCCAATGGTCGAATTGATAGCCGTTTGGGGTTCAACGGTCATATAAAGGTGCTTATAAAATGGGTCTAGTCTCGGGGTGTCCCTTACTCCAAGTGACCGAAGGAGAAAAGGAATGATGGTTCGCATGATCCCCTAGTTTCTAAGAATGGTCGCGGTGGCTTTAGCCATCCTCATGTTTCTTATGATGGATGCTTGAATCCCCTACCACATTCTCGGGGCTCTTAGTAGTTTTAAGTGGTCTCCCCACTATTGTAATCGGGTTCTTAGTTGGGATTTTTGGTTAGTTTACCTTCTTGTTTGGTCAGTGTTTGTTGTAGCCTAAAGGTTTCTTATTTGAATAAAAGGAATCTTTCATCCATTTGATGCATTTTATTATTAATACCTTATTAGTTGTTTGTTGGTTCACTTAATGAGTGATGTTGAAAAGAAATCTTGTCAAAATCAAAACAAAACATGGTTTTCTTGGGTTGTTACAATACCACCATGAATTAAAAAATCAATACTGCTTCATACAAAAATAACTAAAGGAAATACCAAATTAATAATCTAAGGCAATATCGTATCAACATCTCCAAGAATCGAACTATTAATGTATCACATAGTCCTGAAAGTCCTCCTAGAAACCTTAAAATAGTTTATAAATATATAGGGTGAGAAGACATGTATACTCAGTAGGTAACCCAAAGTCTCATATGAATATGTGAAAATAGAATACTAATTCACCTATGTGAAAATAGTATAACCAAACAACACTTAAGCTAGTATACTAACCACCACAACCTCTCCCAGACACACTCACAAAATAACACATGTCTGGTAATTTAATCTAAAGAAAAATGATGATTTTGATTCCCCACAACACTTCTCAGTGGTTTATCCACTCTTTCTTAATAAAAAACATCCTCGTGCTCCCACATCTTCTAAAATAACCACTTCACAATCATACTTCACAAACCTGGGCCTCACATCTAGTCTTATCACCTAGGAAAATGAAGCACATCACATCATTTGAGCACACAAATGGGCCTCACAGCTAGTGTTATCACTTTGGAACTAGAAGCTCATAAAATCCCATTTGTACACACCTAAGGCACAAAACAAGTCTCTTCACATGGGAAAAAAATCTCATCACATCCCACCGGTACACACCTGGGCATCATACCACGTAACATCCCAAAAAAAATTGAGAAATCCACGTGCATCTCTTCTCAAAGACACCTTGGAAAAAACATATCATCTCATCTCAAAGAAACATAGGAAAGAACAACTCCCACACACACACATGGGATTCACAATCCACTACCTTCCCAAATAATCTTGGGCTATCGCCACCTAGAATATGTATCATATAGGAGAGGGAGTTCAAACATCCATTATCCCACCAATATGTTTGAAAAATACACCTTTACCCCCATGATGATTGGGTTGTTCGTCAAATAGTAATCAACTATGGTGGGGTTTGTATATAAATCTCAAAGTTTATACATGTGTATATATATTATACCAAACACTCATGCCCAACCTATGTCTTTTAAAACAACACCCAACTCATCAAGCCACCTTTTCTGCTTCCTCTTAATGCACGACCACAAAACCATCCAAAAAAATACATACACCCATCAAATTAAATTAACCAATTCACATTCTTTATTAAAAAATTCATTTATTTATTCAACCTCTACCTAAGAAACTAATGTACACAATCCACAATAGTAATCAGATCCAAGTCACATTGAACCCACACATTTACTTCCATAACTAAATGCATAAAAACACACAATCAAAACAGAAGGCATAATACATGTTTTTAGTCATTCATACACATATCTATATGTCATTCATATTCATTAGATAACCCACATCAATTATAAATACATATTATTACTTATTCCAAACTGATTAGTTTATATATAATCATTAACCTTTTAATTATCACAACCCATCATGAATCTCATCGCTAAACAAGCCCATTTGTTATTTTTAGAATTCAGTACAAATTCTATTAATAATTTAGTAGATATATCAGATCCAACCACACATCATAAGGAAAACACCACAACCCAACTTCCAAAACTACATCACCTTACAAACACATCCACTTTTTGTAGAGACCCAAATCTTGACGTGCATGTACATTACATTACTTTTGCGGAATACTTAGTAAATTACAAAAACACACACATAAGGACTCTAATAGTTTAGTGTCTTTGGAAACTTGGAATAAAATCTTCTAATCGTGGTGAAAGATCTTCAACATCTCCCATAAAGATCTTCCTTTTTTACCTAAAACCTTTCTTTATATCCTAGGGAAAAGAAAACATAAAAGGGTGAGCTCAAATGCTCAGTAAGGGTAAACATAAGAAATATCAATCACATCATATTCATAAGAACATAACATTTTGAAAATCTTAACCTGCAAAAGAGAGCATAATTTAATAACATGGGATAAATCATGGCAGTGAAATGTAATCACAATAATCATATCATAAAACATTAAACATTGTGGTATACACACATAATCATAGAGAATCATATCTTATTAGTCAAGGCTCATTGGCAAGACTATCTTAGTGGACGAAGTCCATTTCTGAATCGAGTAACCCTCGTTTCAGTCCTGTTTCACTGAACCGGTATAACCTACCGTTCCAGCCATGACTATCTCATGAGATATAAAATCTTTACCCAATTCATTGGAGGGAGATATAGGTCCCACCCATCTCATAATGATACCATTCTTATGTGTTCCACAAAATCATAAATCATACATCATTGCATAACCCATGTAATACAAATGGGAATCTTAAACATCATGACATCATAAAACAATTCATATAAGATAAAGGAATTCATAAATATAATTCCACCACAACATGATCAAATAAATGTAATAATAGGGATAAAAACAGAACCCTTTATTATCTTAGATGGAAAATAATTTTTGATAAAACACTTGAACTCCATTCTTGAGGAAAATATCCTTTCTACTTCAAAAACACTTTTCCTTTCTTAACATGTCATAAAATTATAAACTAAAATAAGTTGATTAAAAATAAACTTGAAAACTTGTAAAGTAATCTTCTTGGAAATAATTTTTTAAAAATCCATTCATACCGTATAAGTTAAAAAACATTCGTCTCATACTTTTGTCGGAGAAGTCAAAAAGTATCTCGTACAAAAAAAGACAAAAGATTCCTTTCATATATTTTACTAAAAACTCACCGAAGGGTAAAATAGGATTAAAAAAATTGTAGGTGAATGGAAATAATATTACATATTGAGGAAACATGGATGCGGATGATAAAATACACCCCAGTAAATGCCAAAGTATAAACAATCTCGGATGAAAATGAGATTGTGATATCTCCCTTACCTTAGGTCTGATTTGCTTCGTAAGTGTCCGAACCTCATATATAATGATTTAAATCATGTTATTGACTTATTCCAGAATCATATTCATTGTTATTATATCATATATGGTCCACTTATGACTTTATATTACCCGTTCTTTTGTAAATTCATGTTAAAGTTGCATTCTGGGTAAAATCGTCTCATTTGTCGTTCGTGTTTTTAACTTGTAATTATTAATATGATTACTTTGATCATGATTACTTATATCCAGAATGTAAAACATGATTTATATATAATATATATTCAGAATATATATATATATATATATATAATATATCGGTAAATGGAATGAAATACACCGTTCATGGAGACCGTAGTCCATACGTACGCATGAACGCTGTTTTCGTTTCCTTATTGAATTTAATGGAATTAAGTAGATGACATACATATAAATATAAATAAATCCAGTATCATTATTATGTCATATATTTCATTAGTACTTATTATATATACATTATAATCATTCATGAATGGTTAATCATTGAGAATGAATCTCATCGCGTCGTGGAGACGGTAGTCCGTACGTACGCACGAGGGATGATATCGTTCCCATGGTCGTAAAATTGTGTTGAAGTGTATGTATACTATTTCAGTATCAATATCAATTTATAATGATCATATATAGTCACTCATTACACCATTATACCCATCCAATTAAGGTGGTGGCGGAAAATAGATTACACCACGGCGTGGAGACGGTATTCCGAACGTACGCACGCGCGGTGATTTCCTTTTTCCGTAGGATGGATAGAAGGTGAATTAGGGTTGTTTAATATTTATAAAAACATATCAGTATGTAAGTAATACTAATGTTTTTACTTTATCATGAAACAAATAAATAAGAAGAAGTTGAAGAAGAAAGAAATTGAAAAGATCGGTAATGGATATTACCTCTTCTTTGAAACGCCTCTTTGAATCCTCCACTTAGGGAACTAAGATTGGTCTTTGAAGAAGACAAGGACCTCTAGGATTATTCTAGGGAAGTGGAGAAGGTATTTTTTCAGGGGTTGGCCGAGCTTGAGTGCTCAAATTGGTGTGAGGAGGAGGGGGAGGAGGTGTCCTTTTATAAGGGAGGAGAGGGGCACCTTAGGAATATCTCAAAATATTATTTTATATTAAAGTCAAAATCGGTTTATAATGGTTCCAAAGGGTCTTATTTCGAAGGTAAAGTGGGGATGGGTCGAAATCCTATCAACCAATAGGATTTAGAAAAGTTTAGGTTATTATTTTAACCTTATCAATTAGATTTAACTCTAAGTTAAATAATTTAACTTTTACCGTCACTTTTTGTTTTCTTACACTATATGGTTAATACACTTACTATAACATGACAAACGAACCCTAAGTTGTTTATTATTAATATATATATCCTTATATAAGTAATTTGGCCGAACCGTAGATTTTTAGGAATAAAATATCAATTAATAATATTTTATTTTATTTAAAAACAATTTTGTGTCAATTTTGACACTATTTGATATATGATTTTTGTGAAAGTCATAACAGAATTATATGTTCGAACCAAGTTTATTAAATCAACACTAATATATCATCGTAACCTAGAAAATTAGTGTAATTCATTAAAAGTCTCAAATTACAATTATTTTGGTGTTTATAACATCAATTATGTCAATATTTCATTAATAAGATAATTACTCCATCATCTTTGTGTCAGAAATAAATTATTTTATTTTATTTCTAAAAATTACAAATAAAATAAAATTATGCAGGGAATCGTTATAGCTTTCTAATTAATATTTACAATAGAATTTATCTTATGTATAACCCTATATTAAAAATGTTTTAGTAAATAAACTTTGATTTTAACTCTTTTAACTCTTCTTTGAATTAAATAATAATAAATGTCCTAATATAATCCATGTGGGCCTAAATGGTCATATTTTATTCCTAAGCTTGTTTTTGGTCGAATTACACTTATCCAATAGAATTTGGACATGTGTTATGGTAATAATAATATCATTTTTACCCTTAATTACCCTATTTACTTTTAACGGTGGTAAACAAAAGTAAAAAGTTACTATTCACCAAAAATTATTTTCATCTCATTGAACCACATTTTAGTCCTTGATACTAACCGTGTCTCTCAGATTTTCGAAATTCCATTCACAGAAGCGGTAAAATTAAGTTTTATGCAAAATTCAGTTTTTAACTTACCACTTAGTGGTTTCACTATTCATCAAAAATTGAATTTTTTCAGAAAAATGCCAAAATTTCACCCTAAGCTATAATTGATATTCAGAATTCAAAAATGATTTAAATTTTACAAAATTCCCAAAATATAAGTTTCATTAATTAATTTCCGCTGTCACAACAAATAGCGTGTTTTTAAGAGATAATAACTATCAAAAGATTAACACTTGTTTATGTCTGGTGTAAATGTGAAATTACATCCAATGACCAACATTGTATTGAATTGTAAAAATATATTCTAAATATACTTTAAAACCACTCATATTAATAATTTATCACTATTAATTATTTCGATTAAAAAACATTGTTTTTAATTAAAATTTAGTAATTTTCAATATTCATCAGAATATGAAAGTTATCCGAAAAGTACCAAAATTTCACCTTAGGTTAAATTCGATACTACGAATCCAAAAATGAAGTCCATTTTGGGAGATAAAATTTCTTAAATTTTAAAAGGTGGTTATTACTATTCATAATGGCTAGTTTTAATAATATTTTAATAGCATATCCTTGTTTAGTGAAACACGGTATTGCGTACTAAACACGATATAGAGGAAGGTCGCGATTGTGTGTAATACAAGGCAAGTCAAGGATGCATGTTTTGCAAGCTCTTTTTGGTGTAGCATACAACACAAGACATTAGTGAAATTAAAAAAATATTTTTCATAAAATTTCGGGGTGCTACATTCTACCCCCCTTAAAATGAATTTTGCCCTCGAAATTCGTCGGGGTTATAAATGGTTACTATTCGAAATATTCTTTAATAGAAACCCATATCATAAAAAGGAATACCAAAACCAATCTTTAAAAACAAAGGTATGAAACGTAACGGTTACCCAAATAAACTAATCACTTGGTTCCCACATAGGTGAAAATATGGATATGGAAGAAAAATCTAACCACCATGTTCTGATGGAGAGTGGTAG
This sequence comes from Viscum album, assembly GCA_963277665.1. Classification (NCBI taxonomy): domain Eukaryota; kingdom Viridiplantae; phylum Streptophyta; class Magnoliopsida; order Santalales; family Viscaceae; genus Viscum; species Viscum album. Next base: position 213,393,937 of record OY728141.1, read on the forward strand.
AGAACATGGCTATATAAAAGCCAGCAATCACAAATCCATAAATTTTTGATGATCTAGGGTACCATCTGATTAATCAGATATAAGAGCACTAGGACAACATTTTTGGTTTTTAATAGCATTTCCCCAAAGTTGAAGAATTTGAATAAATACTTTATTTTGGTACAATCTCACTGTTGTTCGTTCCTTGAACAATTTCTACTTCATCTCTTAAATAATTGAAGTTGAATTTGTTATTCGTGAAGTGTTAGCAGATCATGTGATAGAATGACGGGTCATTCCATCTCTCTCAAACAAAATGTTAGCAAAAATTATATACATAAGTCAATCTGTAGTGAGATTAATCATATATGGTTCCTAAAATGGACTTATACTTCATATATCATACTGCTTAATATAATAAAACTAGTTTCTACTAAACAGGGACTTCCTGTAGGCCAGTGGCAGGCGATAAAGGCTAGTCGCACTTTGATTGTGGGGTCAATTTCCACAGCGTTGTTCGACGCGATGGGCTGTCGCCCGTCCTGCAGGTTGTCCTTTTTCTAAAACTATATTACTATAACATCCCATCAATAATATCGAAAAAACATCCATCTTTAAACAATACTAACTTATGTCCAACATAATCCATTCCAATATTTAGGCTTATCCATAATACTGCAGTCCACTCTCAGAGATTTAATACCATCGTTTATCCCCATATATCATAAGATATATCTTGTTGGTCACATTCCAAACATTCAAATTCCTTAATCAGGTATTCTCTAGAATACCATAGTTAAAACATGAATGCAGTTAAAAGTTAACACCTTCCACATACCAAAATCCTCAAAATTCTATATACTCAAACCATGATATCACTTAGTCCTTATATCAATCATGAGCTCATTAATACAATCAAACATCTCATTATCTTCTTATCCCTTCATTATGCTCATATCATCTATTTACCAAAAATGTCTTAATCACTTTTCATGGTTACCAGTACCATAAAATTATTGAAATTCACAATAGACCAATACATAAATATTTCAATATACCATAAAAGTACCTCAACAACATTATTCCTGAATACCAATACATAAACACTTCAGTCCATCCACTTCAAAGATTGTCCTGGAAGAAGTCTTTCCTTGATTTAGAAGTAACTTTTTAGGTCAGGGCATTGAGTTGGGTAATGCCCATGTTCTCCACAAATAAGACATTGAACTTAATAACAGTCTGTCACTCTATGACCCTTTTCTCCACACAGATAGCATCGGTCCCTCCATTTGAGGTATTCCTCAAGTTTCTTCTTTCCTTCTCTAGAAATCTCAATCTTCCTTTCTTTATGCTCCTCAATATGCGAACATGCATAATAGTTTATCTTCCTCTTCTTTAATGAATTAGGCATACCACTAAATTTCACCTTGTTAATCATATATCGCGATGACTGATTTGGCATAATCACATGGTCTTTCTCTCTAGGAATTACACAATTTTTTTGCTCATAGTCACCAATTTGTCCATTGGATTCAATGTTAACCGAATTCCTTCTGGTTCCCCCCATTAACTAAAACACAAAAAGAATCTTGTGAGAGGAAAAAATCATGCTAGGGAAAACAACATAGTAAAGGGGAAGTACACTAAATATCTAACATCTTAGGTTAAATTCTAAGATCGTTACCATAGTTCTAGGACTATATCTTATATGTATACTTATCCTTAGGGACATCCCTAGACATACCTTAGAAATATCTCTAGGGATCTCACTAAAGTTCTCGCATCCTAGTTTCAAAGGTTGACTAAACCTTTCCTCTGATACCAACTGTAGAGACCCGAAGCTTGACGTGCATGTACATTACATTACTTTTGTGGAATACTTAGTACATTACAAAAACACACACACAAGGATTGTAATAGTTTAGTGTCTTTGGAAACTCGGAATAAAATCTTCTAATCATGGTGAAAGATCTTCAACATCTCCCATAAAGATCTTCCTTTTTTTACCTAAAACCTTTCTTTATATCCTCGGGAAAAGAAAACATAAAAGGGTTAGCTCAAATGCTCAGAAAGGGTAAACAAAAGAAATATCAATCACATCCTATTCATAAGAACATAACATTTTGAAAATCTTAACCTTCAAAAGAGAGCATAATTTAATAACATGGGATAAATCATGGCAGTGAAATGTAATCACAATAATCAAAACTTAAAACATTAAACTTTGTGGCATTCACACATAATCATAGAGAATCATATCTTATTAGTCAAGACTCATTGCCAAGACTATCTTAGTGGACAAAGTCCATTTCTGAATCGAGTAACCCTCGTTTCAGTCCTGTTTCACTGAACCGGTATAACCTACCGTTCCAGCCATGTCTATCCCACCCATCTCATAATGATACCATTATTATGTGTGTCACAAAATCATAAATCATACATCATTTCATAACCCATGTAATACAAATGGGAATCTTAAACATCATGACATCATAAAACAATTCATATAAGATAAAGGAATTCATAAAAATAATTCCATCACAACATGATCAAATAAATGTAATAATAGGGATAAAAACAGAACCCTTTATTATCTTAGATGGAAAATAATTTTGATAAAACACTTGAACTCCATTCTTGAGGAAAATATCCTTTCTACTTCAAAAACACTTTTCCTTTCTTAACATGTCGAAAAATTATAAACTAAAAGAAGTTGATTAAAAATAAACTTGAAAACTTGTAAAGGAAGATTCTTGGAAATAATGTTTTAAAAATCCATTCATGCCATATAAGTTAAAAAACATTCTTCTCATACTTTTGTCGGAAAAGCCAAAAATTATTTCGTACAAAAAACGACAAAAGATTCCTTTCATATCTTTTACTAAAAACTCACCGAAGGGTAAAATAGGATTAAAACAATTGTAGGTGAATGGAAATAATATTATATATTGAGGAAACATGTATGTGGATGATAAAATACACCCCAGTAAATGCCAAAGTATAAACAATCTCGGATGAAAATGAGATTGTGATATTTCCCTTACCATAGGTCCGATTTGCTTCGAAAGTGTCTAAAACTCCTGTATATTGATTTAAATCATGTTATTGACTTATTCCAGAATCATATTCATTGTTATTATATCATATATTGTCCACTTATGACTTTATATTACCCATTCTTTTGTAAATTCATGTTAAAGTAGCGTTTTGGGTAAAATCATCTCATTTGTTGTTCGTGTTTTAAACTTGTAATTATTAATATGATTACTTGGATCATGATTACTTATATCCAGAATGTAAAACATGATTTATATATAATATATCTTCAGAAAATATATATATATATTATATATCAATAAATGGAATGAAATACATCGTTCATGGAGACGGTAGTCCATACGTACGCATGAACGCTGTTTTCATTTCCTTATTAAATTGAATGGAATTAAGTAGATGACATACATACAAATATAAATAAATCTAGTATCATTATTATGTCATATATTTCATTAGTACTTATTATATATACTTTAAAATCATTCCTTAATGGTTAATCATTGGGAATGAATCTCATCGCGTCGTGGAGACGGTAGTCCGTACGTACGCACGAGCGATGATATCGTTCCCATGATCGTGGAATTGTGTTGAAGTGTATGTATACTGTTTCACTATCAATATAAATTTATAATAATCATATATAGTTACTCATTACACCATTATACCCATCCAATTAAGGTGGTGGCAGAAAATAGATTACACCACGGCGTGGAGACGGTATTCCCTACGTACGCACGCGCGGTGATTTCCTTTTTCCGTAGGATGGTTAGAAGGTGAATTATGGTTGTTTCATATTTATAATAACATATCAGTATGTAAGTAATACTTATGTTAATACTTTATCATGAAACAACTAAATAAGAAGAAGTTGAAGAAGAAATAAATTGAAAAGATCGGTAATGGATATTACCTCTTCTTTGAAATGCCTCTTTGAATCCTCCACTTAGGGAACTAAGATTGGTATTTGAAGAAGACCAGGACCTCTAGGATTATTCTAGGGAAGTGGAGAAGGTATTTTGGAAGGGGTTGGCCGAGCTTGAGTGCTCATATTGGTGTGAGGAGGAGGGGGAGGAGGTGTCCTTTTATAAGGGAGGAGAGGGGCACCTTAGGAATATCTCAAAATATTATTTTATATTAAAGTCAAAATCGGTTTATAATGGTTACAAAGGGTATTATTTCGAAGGTAAAGTGGGGATGGGTCGAAAGCCTAACAACCAATAATATTTAGACAAGTTTAGGTTATTATTTTAAACTTATCAATTAGATTTAACTCTAAGTTAAATAATTTAACTTTTACCGTGACTTTTTCTTTTCTTACACTATATGGCCAATACACATACTATAAAATGCCAAAAGAACCCTAAGTTGTTTATTATTAATATATATGTCCTTATCTAAGTCATTTTTAAGAACCATAGATTTTTAGGAATAAAATAACAATTAATAATATAATATTTGATTTAAAAACTATTTTGGGTCAATTTTGACACTATTTGATATATGATTTTTGTGAAAGTCATAACAGAATTATATGTTCGATCCAAGTTGATTAAATCAACACTTCTATATCATGGTAACCTAGAAAATTAGTGGAATTCATAAAAAGGCTCAAATTAAATTTATTATGGTGTTTATAACATCAATTATGTCAATATTTCATTAATAAGATATTTACTGCATCATCTTTGTGTCATAAATAAATTATATTATTTGATTTCTACAAATTACAAATAAAATACCATTATGTAGGGAATCGTTTTAGCTTTCTACAGAATATTTACAATCGAATTTATCTTATGTATAACCCTATATTAAAAATGTTTTAGTAAATAAACTTTGATTTTGACTCTTTTAACTCTTCTTTGAATTAAATAATAATAAATGTCCTAATCTAATCCAAGTGGGCCTAAATGGTCATATTTTATTCCTAATCTTGTTTTCGGTCGAATTACACTTATCCAATAGAATTTGGACATGTGTTATGGTAATAATAATATCATTTTTACCCTTAATTACCCTATTTACTTTTAACCGTGGTAAATAAAATTAAAAAGTTACTATTCACCAAAAATTATTTTCATCTCATTAAACCACATTTTAGTCCTTGATATTAACCGTGTCTCTCGGATTTTCGAAATTCCATTCACAGAAGTGGTAAAATTAAGTTTTATACAAAATTTAGTTTTTAACTGACCACTTAGTGGTTTCACTATTCATCAAAAATTGATGTTTTTCAGAAAAATGCCAAAATTTCACCCTAAGCTATAATTGATATTCTGAATTCAAAATTGATTTCTATTTTACAAAATTCCCAACATTTAAGTTGCATTAATTAATTTTATAATTAATTTCTGTTATCACAAAAAATAGCATGTTTTTAAGAGATAATAACTATCAAAAGATTAACACTTGTTTATGTCTGGTGTAAATGTGAAATTACATCCAATGACCAAAATTGTATTGAATTGTAAAAATATATTCTAAATATACTTTAAAACCACTCAAATTAATAATTTATCACTATTAATTATTTCGATTAAAAAAATTGTTTTTAATTAAAATTTAGTAATTTTCACTATTCATCAGAATATGAAAGTTATCCGAAAAGTACCAAAATTTCACCTTAGGTTAAATTCGATACTCCGAATCCAAAAATGAAGTCCATTTTGAGAGATAAAATTTCTAAAATTTTAAAAGGTGGTTATTACTATTCATAACAGCTAGTTTTAATAATATTTTAATAGCATATCGTTGTTTAGTGAAAATCGGTATTGCGTACTACACACGCTATCGAGGAAGGTCGTGATTGCGTGTAATACAAGGCAAGTCAAGGATGCATGTTGTGCAAGCTCCTTTTGGTGTAGCGTACAACACAAGACATTAGTGAAATTAAAAATAATATTTTTCATAAAATTTCGGGGTGTTACACATTCATAGCCCACCACACAACCATACAACAATCAATTTACAAACATAACACAAGCAATAAGTTACATTACAATTTTATATGAAATTCAGTTGTTTAACATATTTCATAAATAGCGAATATTACTATCTTAAAAACAAATTCGTTTACTAAATTCCAACATGTTATCATCCATTTATCATTTTTCCACATTTTATATTCCATCCTTTAAACCACGAAAACCCCTACTCACATCTGCACCCAAAAAAACTTCTAAACATAACCATTATCAGCAACCCTACTCCTTAAATACACCACCCCCAATACATCCAACTACTCAAACATAGCAAGGACCAATTGTAGACCTGATGTAAAATACTTCCCATCCATTCCAATACCACATCCCTTTTTATCCACATCCATATTCACAAAAAAACAATATCTCTGCCTGAGACTCCATTACATCACCCAAACCTTCCCACTTTACACATCAATTCCCACATCACACCACTACAAAAATCAAGGTATGGAATATTAATATTTAATAAGGCATTCTTCCATCAATTTCCACTTGATAACATACTGTTTATCATAAAAAATATGTTATTCTCAGGAATCCATTTAGTAACTAAGTTAATGTGGTTAACATGTTTTTCATAACAGCAGTTAAAAATAGTAATCCAAAAATCTATTAATTTCACACAGAAAAGTCCCCCAATGTTCATGATTTTCAATAGGAATATAACCCATACAATTCAACAAATTAATCTAAACATCAATAAATTAGTCCGATCATATGCCACTGTCTCCATCCACCATTTATTGATTTGAAACTGATTCGGCTATCTTTATTAAAACTTGGATTTAAATATATTCATATATAGAAATTCAAACACCCACTCCACATGATACTAAATTGATAGAGGTGAAGGAAACATACTTGTAAGAAGAAGTGATCATCATTTAATAAATGCGCCAACGTAGGGGCACGTATGCAATAGGAAACTCCAAGGAAAACATGAACCAACTACTGCAGCATAATAGCATAACTCCTATGTGAAGAATTGTTTTGGGGGAATTATACCAATAGAAAGGTAAGCATATAAGGAATACAATTTAGAGGTTTTAAAAAAACTATATCCAAAATCAATAGGAGAAATAGTTTTTAAAATCCATTATTGGCAGTTATTTACTAAGACCATGAATTTTAACCATTAATAAGGCTCTATATCTTTTATAAAATTAAAGATATGGTCCATATACCATGAAAAGGCTTTAAAACCACTAAAATAAGGTATTAAAATACTTTTATTTCATAGGAAATTTTAACGGAGAGAAGCTGAAAAAAATGGGAGAATTTTGGACAATCTTGAAAAATTAAAAACAATTGAAAATTACTACTCATTGGATGTGTCACTAGTGAAAGATACTAGTGTAAGTCACCATTGTAATTAATTTTTGGGAGACCCTGGTTTGATTTACTTATTTGAGCAACCGGTGTGAGTTACCATTCTGACTCACCAGTCTTGAATAACCATTGTAACTCACCAGTCTTGACTCATTGTTGTGACCTACCATTGTGACATGCCATTTTGAAAACTAGAAATTTGGAAAACTCTTGAAATGAGTCCCCATGACCTCCCAGAACACTTCAAGAACCATATTTTGACAATGTTATAGACCAGAGTGGTCCAGTCCATTATAAAATATTTATAAAATTTCATTATAGTTAATTTTATAGGATTGTATTTTAGTAGTTATGGAGTTAAAATTGACATTAAAAACAAAATATATTGTCATTTGAGGCTAAAATCTGATTTTATGAAATTTTTAAAAATATTTAATTTATTTTTATCAGCAGTTTTCAAATAAAACCACAGCTAAATATTGATGGTTTCTTAAAAATACAACAAAGTGTAAATTAATATTTAATTAAAGAAATTAAAAAAATTATTAGTGTGGTTCATGAAAAACTCACGAGTAAAAAGAGTTCGTCGAATATTTATCCATAACATTATTAAGAACCACTAAAAAATAGTTTTGAATTTCTGATTTTCCTATAGTGAACAGAGCTCAAATCCATTCCATTTAACTAATAATTGAAAATAATTATCCAAACGGAAATTATTCCCTTATATCTATTAACCTCTCTACCCATGTCTTGTAATAATTTTTATAGAAAAGAGTCAAATATAATTAGACATAAATTGTAATCTATAGGAGAACATCTAAAGGAAGAGGTAGTGTTGGAAAATGGCCCCTCTTAATTTATTTCCTATTACGCCCCCTCAAACATATTTTATCTATGATTTTTGTTTTAACTTAAGTATTAAAAATATTTTGATGTATAATTAAACTAATATAATATCCTTTTATACCTTCCTAGAATATAATTCTTGAAATTAAGACATCGTCTGTTTATGGGTGGACTACCGCTTCCATGAATGGCATGAATAATTTCTAATCACAGCATTACATGGATAGTTTGAAAAGTGTGCTTAATGGATTAATAAGTTATTTATTACATTATTAGAAACGTGGAATTTTATACCACTCTCTATCTTCCTCCAGATAATTAGAAAATGAGTGTATTTCCTATTTTAACATGTTTACTACCACCTCCTGGATAAAGACATTTATTATTTTTAATTTTATTCATTTATTATTTATCAAACTCAATTAAAATCTATTTTACGACAGGTTGAAATATATATAATATAAATATTATTTATTTATAATATTGTTCATAAAGTATCAATTTATTATTCATAATCACCCATTGGTTTGACCATTTTCTTTTTTGGTAGTTCTAAACACCTATGTGAAAATGCTTTAAATTTCTATCATGGATATCTAAAGAAAAATAAGAACTGATGATATTAAAAATTGGTATGTAAATAATTATTTTCTTTTTTGTGTATTGGAAATGGAAATATCTATACTATTATTTATATTTAAATCCTTGTTCATTAAATTTATAGCAATTAGATCATCACTAACACTATCATTATTAATCATAACTAAAATAATTATTAACTGAAATTATAAATTTATAAATCTTTTTAAAACGTATGTTTAATTAACAATATTTATATATCAATGATTAATGTTTATTTTATACATAATAATTTCCACCACCCTTACGAGACTAAAACAAAAGAAACCATCGAAGATAGAAACATCTGAATATGAAAATAAAATATAATTAGATAATATATTTGTAATAAGTGATTAAAAATGATGATTATAAAAGATTATATGTTTGAATAATGTTATAAAATATGTTATTAAGATTGTTATTTTAATTAAAAAATATGTCAAATCATGTGCACATTAGCATGATTAAAGGTGATGGCTTAGGTTAACATAATTCCCCTTTCTATGAGTTATAAAATTTCATATTTAACTTCATATTTTTATACATCCTCTAATCCATTTTATTATTTTAAATTTAAATTACAAATTATCTAAAAAGAAAATGATAATTATTAGTCAAGTCATCATAAGAAATGATTTTTATCCTTCATATATTGAATCATAATTTTTTTTATCTCATGAGACCCTTATATTTCGCTTATCGTATTTTAAAAATGATGTCTTATTTATTATTTTTATGATTTGGGATGTTAAAAATTTATTTTTTATGTATTTAAATGGTTTTCCAACTTTTATTGATTGTTTTATATTCCATTACACATTTCATTGAAATAATATTTATATTTTTTTTCAAGGATACATTTCTGAAATTTATTTTCAAAAACTAAATTTTATCTATTGTTATCACTTTATATTTTTAAAAATAATCTTTTAATGTTACTTATAACTTATTTTGTTTGTGGTAATGTGGCAAAAAAATTCTGAAATATATTTTTGACCAAATTAAATTATGATTATTTAGAAACCCATTTTAAAACATGGAATTTAATATTAATTTAAAATATTACATAGAATGTAATATTAATTGAAAATATTACATGGAAACCATTTTCAAACATGTAAAGGCTTATTTCAATATTATAATATATTTAAAAAAAATATTTTAAAATAAATATAAATTAGGATTATTTTAAAAACCATTTAAAAAAATTGATATTAATATTAATTTAAATAATGTTCATAATGAAAAAATGAATGTGTTCACACTGAAAAAAATTGACTTATATTTTACTTTTTTTCAATGTGAACACGTTCTTTTTTCATTAAGACCCCTATTTTAATTTAATATTACATTCTATGTTTTAATATTTCTTTCCAAATAGTCCTAATTTATATTTATTTTAACATAAAAAGTGATATTTCCACATATTTTTCCATTTGGTTTATGTAATGATCTTGAAATTTTATTTTTCATTTTTTTCACCATCTTTAATTCTTCTTATATTACAAATGGGTTATGTTTATTTTTCAATAATCTACATTATTTCTCAAGATATCTTATGTAATGTTTTATTAATTTTTTTGTCATAACCATTTTTTTAAATAGGTTAATTAAGTTATGATTTAATTTTTAATTATCTCATGTTTTTAAGGAAAATATAAATATTATTTTCAATTTTTCATGGGTGGTAATAGAATTATACATCACTCCAACACATTGGGTACATTTTTCATATAATGAGATACTATTCATAGTGAATGATCATTAAACATTCTACACTATTTGATGTTGTCTTATTAGTGGGACTTTACTAATTTTAATGATTTCATGCTTTGTGTTATTTATATGTATTTTTTATTCTAAGAATATATTATATCATTCCCTGATTTCATGTTCCCTCCATTATCTCCTTCTTTGATTACATGATACCTGTATGTTTCTTAATTTGATGTTAAATTTTTTTCCTTCATAAATTTTCTTCATCACATATAATTAAATGTAATTTTTTTAAATATATTTATCCCCTGCTCATTTTTTCTCATATTTTTTCTTCTACCCCTTGATTAAATGTTGATGAATTTTTACCTTACATATTATTTGAACAAACTTCAATATTATTATTTCCTTCCCAATGTTATGTGGATGATTAGAGCTTTTTATAATTCAGTAAGCATTTCTATTATGGGTAAACTATTGAGAAATGTACAAAAGTGTTATAAAATAAGTTACATGTGTAAAAAATCCTAAAAGAAAATAAAACATTATATTCATTGGATTTTGTGATTATTTTTTAGATTTAATTTTCATCATATGAAAATAATGTGAAATATATGTATATTTATCTGTTAATATAAAATTTTATATAAAATTATAGTGTTTAATGAATATATTTTTACCCCTAAACCCATGAGTGTGTGTTTACGGAACCTCATTTGGTATCAAAGTAGAGATTAGTAAAATTTTGGAAATATCTTAGATATTTTTGTAGTATTAAGAAAGATTAAAATAAGTGAAAATAGTGGAGATAAGTATACATTAGGGTAAGAAACTGATGTTTTGTTAAATTTTATATTTCATGGTTCCCTATAAATTATATCCATGTATGAATATTGTAATGTTGATATGACCATATAATAGATTCACTTGGGGTTAATAACCCTAAGAAAGGGAATTTTTGAATCATATAGATCCTCACTCACTCTATGATGAGTTGTCCTAAGAATGTACTCCTAGTTAGACACTATAGTGGTATATTCATTGGTAAATAACATTATCATTATAATCCCATATGGAGGACATATTAATTTAAGAAATTAGGATTAGGATTATGAGATAACCCATCCTAAAGAAATATTGATTGAACTGAGAGTGATTCTATTGAATTAAAAAATATTATGAATGTTTTAAATAGTAATCCTTTTTGAATTTGTGTTATTCACTAGATAATTCATGATAATTCTCTTATTATTTTTATTTTTAATCACTCATAATAACCCTTTTTCATTTATTAAAGGTAGATTCCGAAACAAAAAATCTAATAATTGATGTTATGGACATTGAAAATATTTTCCCAATGAGGAACTGAACCTTATAAGTGCTATAGTGATAAATATTATCATTAAAGTAATCATCTATAACCAATTAGGATTAAAAAAGTGAACTTATTAGTGTCTGTAAACATATTGAAAATACATTGATAGAGTCTTGTGGTGGTTTAAATGACGAATATAATAATAAAAATTATATTACATTTCCTTTGAGTAAAAAATGTGTGAAGATACCCCCTGAGGAATGTCTCAATGTAAAAATAATATTCTTTTTCTACTATAATAGATGTAATTGTAAGAAAAATTTTATTCAAAAAATAAATACTTCAGTTAAAAAAAGAGAATGATATAATGTCCATCATAAGTTAGTGCTGATATTTTGATGTCTTAAATTTTTGGAACATGTGAATTATCCAAATCAATTCCTTAACCCATGCACTAACAAGGATCATAGGTGTCAAAATATCTAAGATTAAGGAGAAATTGAGTAGAATTCCTAACCACAACTAATAATGCGGCTTATATAAGTAATTTATAATGAGAAACACTAATCATTTACTCAATAACTTTGAGTATTGTATTTTTTTATTTGTAAACTCACTCTAGTGTAAGAAAAATATTTTAAAATAACATAAAATCATCTTTGAGATTAATAGATGATTAATTAAAAAAAATATAGTGTTATAATTATTGTATCTAAAAATTTTGTTTTTGGCTCAGTGATTTGTTCATGTCCTATTTTTTTCCAGTATAAAAATATAGTTTCATTTTAGAAATCCATTGATTCCCTTCTCTTAAAGAAACAATGTTTCAAGGAGAAGGTAACATTTCATAAAAACCATTTATAATCTATCAATAAATGGTTTATTATTAATCCTTTTATAATCAAATTATATATGGAAATAGTTAAAAAATATTGATGCACGCGTTGCTAAAATGGTTCAAAAAATATATTTTATGGATAAGACTATTGTAAGGGAAAGGTTTGGTTTTCTATATTGATGAAGTGTATATACTTCTTATAATTATATATATAATCACATCTATATTATAAGTTATATTTTAAATTTCCATTATTATGTGATATATAAAATTTTGAGAACATAATTTTTTTATTAGATGGAAAATGTAATTTCCCAAGAAATTAGTATATTTTTCCATTAATTAAATAATACGTTGAATATCCTCATTCACTCTCAATAAAGAACTAAAATAGAACATGATAAATTTTTTTGAGATAAATCATCGTAGATCAAAATAAACATTAAAATATTTTCAAAATTGAGAAAGTATTAAATAATAAGAAAAATATAAAAGGACTATATGAAATATTATTTAAAATACAACAAACATATAAACCTTATGCATAAGGTCTATTATAAATATCATAACCATAATCACAACTATACATAGAAGGATTATTACTAAAACTATTATATACATGGTGAAAAATAATTTAATGAATGTGGAGAATGATTTAATGATATATGTGGTAATTAAATACGAATGATATAAATATGTTTTTTGAAAACTTGTTCATTATAGATATATATTTTTGAAATAATTTCGTTGTATAAACTTGTATCTAACAGGTATACTAGAGCATTGTATTTTTAGTAAAAAAATTTTAAATATTTGAAAAATAAAATAATGAAACAAAAATATAATTTTAATATTTTATTATAAATAAGTTTGTTTCTATTAAAAAAATTTATTATCAGAGAATCATATAATAAAATTAAAATGAAATATTTTAAAATCAAAAGATTAATAAAAATAAATCTCTACAATATAAATAAGTATTTATCATTTTTTGTCGGTTAAGAAGATTTTCATAATAATTAAAGAGATAATAAATCCAATTTATCACTTATAGTAGATTATTTTGATAATAATTATAATTTAAAAATATTATATTAACAATAATTTAATTTTAAATTGGTATGAAATTTGATTAAGTACATTTAACCTTAAAAAACAAGTTTTCTACCAAAAGAAAGTTTCATTATTATTTAAATTTTTGTTTAAAAAAATAATAAATATTTTTATTTTAAATCTATAAATTTATCTTCATTTTATAATTATTCATTTTAAAAATATCTTAGAATTCAAATATTTTGATATTTCAAAATTAACTGTTTATTTGTAAATATTAGAAAATACAGTTGTTTCTCATATTGTAAAATTTATCATCATATGAGTGTGAAATTATGAGATGAGAAACATATAAAACAATATTCATATGAAAAAATATTTAAAAGTGCATAATTATTAATTTTAAAATATAATTTATAAATTAAAAAAATATAGTTTGGAATTTTTACAAAATAAATAATAATATTTCCTTATAAAATTTAGTATTCATATTTATATTTTATTTATGTTTTATCAATGTTGAATTATTATATGAATGGTCTAAAATATCCAAAAATATTATTTGGTTTATAATAAAATAATTAATCTAATTTATATTAATAAACTATATAATTTTATCATGAAATCAATTTTATGATTAAAATGATTTTTATCTAAAAAATATATATTGTGATATATATTTATTTCTATGAAATTAACATTTATCACTTTCATAGAGTGAGTAAAATAAAATATATTTCATATTTGGAATCCATCGGTATAATTTATGTAATAATTCCCATTTCATTATGCATAAAAAGCTACGTAGGTAAAAAATAGTTAGTACATTAGAAGATAAAATAGTAAATTTAATAAGATAAAGCGTAAAAAACCTAAAAAAATTATTAAAACATTCAATAAAATTAATGGCTGAGTAATTAATAATTATAAATCTTCCTCTATGCAATTACTTTCCAATTTTATCCACATTCCGTGTGAAAGATCCTCTATCTTTAAATGAAAATGATATATTTAAATAAATGTCATTCCATTCACAAATTGACAGAACTCACATCAACCCAATTTAACCACTCAATATTAAGAATTAAATCAACCAAAAACATTACCCTAGACTCTACTCAACTCCTTTCCCGCACCCTAGAAGCATTGGAATTTCAAAATGACCAACCTAAGGAGCTTTATGTGGTTACCCATGGGAGAACATCCAAATGGGCTATTAATGTTCTCAATGAAGCCCCCATAATTTTTTATTCTTCTACTACCTATAAAATATTCTATCATTGAAATTTTGATAACATCATACTGGTTTGTTTGATATCTATAACCCTTTAAAACCATTATATATATGAAAAAAAAATATGTTCATGAAAACTTCCATGTATGTGAATGAGGTGATTGTTATTTCATTACTTCCTTGCATTGATTGTTTTAAAAGTCTATTTAATGGATGGATATAATACTTTCAACATAATTAAAATTATTTAATTATAAAATTTTTTTTATCTTCCTCTGGATTAATGTAAAATTAATATGTCTCTCTAGCTAACATGTACACTACCGCCTCTTTGGAAGTGATATATTTAGTTTTTCCATATAGTTATTTCTTATTTGTTAATATATTTTTTTAAAAAACCAACTAATAATATATATATATATATATATAAAATTATTATTAATTAATAACTTAATTGTGGAAAAAAATTAATTTCATAGCCATACACACCCACCAGTTATAGCAAGCTCTATTTTGGATTAATTTAACCACCTATATAAATAATGTTATCAATTTTGATCATATGTATTTATAAAAAATTTATTACTTGTAATGGTATAAAATAATAAATAAATGAACATTTTTTAGAATGGTAATTTTAATATATATTTGGTTATCAACATTCATCCCCACTTTCAATAAAATTATAGAAACAAACTTATCACTGACCAGGACATCATGAATTGTAACTAATGTAATTATGAAATTAAATTAGATCATTATCAAATATTATAACACATATACTATATTTCCTATAATTATGTTTGGAATTTTAGAACTTGATTCCATAAATAAGAATCACCACTTCTAATTTAAAATAATTACTAAACAATAAATCTAATCTCATAACATTTGATGATGATAATAAAATATAAATAACAAACATATTATTAATATATGATTATAATCATAGAATATAAAAGGTTATAGTAATGTATAATATTTTAAAATAGGTTTTTAAGACATCATTCCTATAATACAATAAGTTTGATCATGTGTGGCTAATCAATATTAATGGTAATGGATTGTGTTAACTCAAATCCCATTTCATTGATTTATAGTGTTTACCCATGAACATATTACAATTATTCATAGTTTCATCCACAATAATATTATATATTTTGAATTATCTTTTTCTCTAGGTAAAATGACAGTTTTCATTCAATTATTCAACATAAATTCATTTCTTCCCCATCAATGTATTACATTGTTGAGAATAATTTCCATTATCTTTAAAGATGTCTTTTATCCCATGTCTATAATTTTCCATCCTCTAAATGTTCTCTTTTATATTTGGAGACCTAATTATGATTAATTTCATGTTACCATCATATTTCAATTCTACCATTTTTAAAAGAATGTTTTATATCCCTTTTTAAGAAGTTGGATTTAAACAATGGTATTTTAAAATAGTAAAATGGATATCATTTCATGGTCATTTGTTTATATTTACATCCCCATTTTATTGATATATTCTTTATCTATAATATAAATGATCCATTATTGAATATTGTTTTTTAAAATTAAATATTTTTATATTTTTTGACTTCATGTTTTTTGAAATCACATTTTAATGTTACCCAAAATGTCTTTTTTATGAAAAAGATTAAAAAAATATAAAATATCTTTTATTTTTTTGTATAATAACAAATTATTTCACTATTATGGCCATTAGATAGAATAAATATTTCATTCCATGTTTTAAAATAGTTCTCAAAATAAACCCAATTCATAATGATTATAAAACAGAAAGGGGAAATTCTACTTAATAATACATGTTATTTTTCCAGTGAAATTGATTTAGTATTTGTCATTTGTGTCAACATTCTTAATGATCATTTTGTTACATTATGTACATGTTTTTTTACACCACCACATACTTTTCTGGATGGATTATGGAATGTCGTATGCATGCTTTCATGAAAGTTGTTTCTTTTCTATGATTTAATTATTTTATATATGAAATATTATTGTTTATATGTTCATTTTTTAGAAAGTTATATTATTTTGATTATATGATGTGTGGTAATATATTTATGAATTCTTCTAATGTATTGGAAAGGATTTTATTTCCTAAGATACCATGTATGGTGCATCAAATGTCATCCTTGAACATTTTGTTATGTTTTCTTCATAATGATACTTTACATATAAATTTGAATTCAATATTTTGAAGGTTTCACATATTTATGATTTCATAAACTTATCATTTCATTTTCTTATGTCATATTTCCAGGCTTATCTCACACACTTATTTCATGGTACACATATTTTTACTCATTTGATAGTACACATTCCACTATAATGACTTATGTAAAACTATTATTATTTCTTATTCTTTTAAATAATATAATTATTCCCTATTCATGTTTTATCATATGTACATGATATAAAAATTGATGGGATGTTGTTTTTTTTTTCATAATGATTTTTGGTCCAACCTCATTCTTATGTTTTTGTACCCAGAATTCAGAATATGAGTAAAACTTTTTAGAAGACTAAATAGAGTCTAGTATCGATCAATTATAGAGAAATGGTAACAAGTGTTATAAAATATTTTTTCATAGGATGTTAATTAATAAAGACCCAAAACCTTCCATTCCTGATATAATTTGATTATATAAGAGTTTTAATGGACAACATAAATAAATAATGTAAAATAAAGATAGTTTTTCATTGTCTTATCATGTATTTTATAAAATACCATGTTTAAATAAATTTTTTCATACTAGACCAGAGAGTGCTTAGTGGGGGCCCCATATAAACATTTTTATTATGTAATATTGTATAATAACTCTTTAAGGTGAGCCATGTAACACCATTATGTCTTGTATTTTACCTGATTAATTATGAAGTCATTTATTTTAAAAAATATATGATATTCTGATGCCATACTAACATGAAAAAAAAGATCCATTATTTGAGAAATATTACTTGGCATTATTCACCTGGTGTTATAATTATTTATATATTAGTTATTAAAACATTTTTAATATATATTATATATTCCAATTTAATGAATATTTTTTCAAAGGTTTTAATATAGTGAACACTTCTTCTATGCAATGAGTTCCATTATTACCTAGATGAAATCATGAGAGATAGAAAATTAATATAAAATATAATTTTAAATCTATTAATCAAGATATACTTTCTATTTTGACTCTTATAATTGATTTTATTAATACCATCATAGTGTAATTGAATAAGAAAGTAATAAGATAATCATCCCAGTTTAAAACACATAAAATAAATTCTACATACAACTATTGAATCAAATAAACTTAAATAAAGTTATAAACACATTTTTAATGGGGATATTTGACAAATTATTAAATATATATAAATTAGATATGAAGGTGAATGAGGTAAAGTTGATGGATTTAAATAATAATTTCAGGGTTTTGAAGATGTATTCAAAATAATACAATGAAGGATTATTCTATCAAAACATTTAGGATAATGGTTTTCATTAATTAATTGGTGTTAAATAAGATTGATGTGGAGATTTTATATAATATATTTATAAAAATGAGATATTTTATAATAAAATATTCTAGGAATATAATTAAAAATATCAAAAAAAAGTTGTATCATAATGATTTAGAAATTGTTTTAGATTTATATGAAATTATAGTGAAAATTCATTGTATGAAAATTCTATTACATAAAGAGAATGATTTTAAATTGATGGAGTATCATTATACCAACAGTGATTATTTTGATAAAGACGTGAATTGTACATATACCAAACTTATTTTTTCTATAATTATAATTTAGTTAACGTTATATTTGTGGTAAAACTATCATTTCAACTATTATGTATAGAAAAGATTGATATATATAATCATGATGTCCAAAAAGGATAGTTGGAAAATATGGGAATATTTATTTCTAATAAAACAAATAAATATATTTCAAAATATAGAAAATAAATTTAATCAATTAAATACATAATAAATTTAGATATGATGGATGTGTATTCTTAGAAATAAGGAAGAAATTTTTTATTTCTTACATGAATAAAGAAAAACCTTATAGAAATATGATTCTCAATAAGTATAATTTAAATAAAAAAGAATTTTAACTCCTAGAAAAGTTAATGAACATTGAAATTTAAAAATAATAATCAATGTATTATAATGAAATAGAATCTAAATTAATTATATAAGTGACTACATTCTAATATATAATTATTGTCCCAGAAATTTTATGATTTGAATTTTCTTCAATATAAAAATTTAAAAAACCATTTGTGGCAATTAATGCCCCAAATATATTAATTGAGAAATTTAAAAATTTATTTAAATAAAATAAAAAGATATATCCATTTTAAAGAAGAAACATAAGGCTAAAAATAATTTCAAAACTATTAAAAATTTTAAACATAGAAAATTATAAGATGATATTTCTAATGAATGGTATAAAATAGGAAAAATAAATTTTTCGAATTATCTTAATGATCATAGTCCAAACATTATATGTGTAATTAGACTATAATACTTTATAAAATTATCATATTTTCAAAAATAAATTATAAATATATATTTTGAAATTACATGTTAGTGGAAATTTTTCCATTCAATTATCTAGATTTTCCAAAAGTTCTAAAATGTATATTTATTTTATCACCAAATATATTGTGAATCCATTAAAAATGATAAATTGTAAATTATGTAGTAAATTTTGTGACAGTGTGACCTATTATAATGGATCATGTATATTATTATGACATGATGATCCTAGGAGAGTGAAATAATTTATTATTATACATACATCACAACAGAGAAAAAAAATTGATGGTTTTTTTTTACATTTAATAAGTGTTTCCATAAATATTAAGATTTTTTTTAAATTGTCATCAAAAATAAATTCATTGTAGGATCACAGAGAATTAAAGTAAAATCCATGAACTCAATTCCATTTCAGAATAAATATTATATACTATAAGAGTATAAGAAATACCATAATTTCATTATTGAGAAAAATGTTATGAGAATGTCAAATGTATCAAATCAAACATAAATTTAAAGTATAGAAAGAAGAATTATAAGAAGAATACATACGATAAAAAATAATATATAATTATATCAATAATAACAACTCATTAATAATTTATCATGTGTACTCATTACATTAAAAAAATAATTTAGTACTATTCATGAATGAGAAAAAACCAGGGTTAATAAGATTTATCATGGAAAATATGCTTCTATAAAGATCATGATAAGTATTATAATGAGTTTTGATAAATAATATTCTAAAAAATATGGGTGTTTTCATTTGGGATAGTCCGTGAAATAATCTCTTGAGTGTTATTCAAGAATGTCTCTCATGTAGTAAAGTTACATTCAATCGTGACCGATACATGATCAATTTAATGTATAATGATATATTGATGTAACAAATTATTACCAATAAAAATATTTATAATGTGTTTGGTAACTACAAATTTTTTTCATTATAATAAAAGTGTAAATGTTCTCACAACATGGATAACTGAGGAGTATAGATAAAAAAATCATTGAAAATATTATATTAATTAAAGATGTAATTATTAATCGTTATGTTAAAATAGATATTCAATTTAATTGTGGTTCATGTATTATAGGGAAGATGGTAAATAATTCTTAAAAGTTATACAAAAATGTTTCTTTATATTAGATTTACTTGATTCATACTATTGTATTTTGTACAAGGTTAAATTATAGAATATGGAATGTAAGATATTATATCTTCTTCAAAGATGAATATATTTGGAAAAAGTACATTATTTTTTGTGATCTAAGAAATATGTGATCAAATATATCATAAGATACCTAAGATGAGGTAATAATAGAAACATATAACCAAAAAATTATTATTTGATAATTCCATCAAACAAAACATTATGAATGATTAAAATTACAAGGGTATCCTTCGAATCAATCATTAATTTCATCAAAAAAATTTAAAAATGAAAATATAGATTTTGAAAGGTGTGTTAACAAGGTAAACAAGATTCTTAACCATTTTACCTTAATAGTAGTATTTTATGATAATATTGAAAGTATTTTGTTCAATTTATTATACATACTCAAAAATGATGATGTTTAGTCAAATATAGAAGTTGATTCTAAATGATTTATTTCATACTATACACCCAACAATAAAAAATTTTGTTTTTTTAAAATAATGGGTTACATAAAAATGAATTTATATATTTTAGATATGAGAATAAAATTTATATAAATACATTTTTATTGTTTATTAAACCATATGTGAATATAACAAGTCAATTAATAAGATATTTGAAACTATATTTAATATCTATATAATTATATTAATAATGTAAAATCCTGAAATAAATCTAGAAGATAAATAATTTTTGAAATAAGTAAAGAATATGATGATCCTAAATCATTTTATATGTAAAATAAAGTTTCACCACATGAGGAAAAATATATAATTGAATAAAAAGTGGAAGAGAAAGTTTATTTTTCACTAATAATGAACTAAAATTATAATAGGAATGTTTGAAATTAAGGAATTGGATATCATTCCTACCTATAATATTACTATATAAAATCAATGAATTAAGATATTTAAACAAATATATTGGTTTTTTGGTGAATTAAATAACATTTTAAGAAAAATAAAATTATTTCTTAAGGGATAAATATATTAATATAATTAATTTTCAATTTTAATTAAATAAGATGTTGGTTATTTAAAAGATACCTAATGATTAATATGTTATTATAGTAAAATTTATTATGAAATTTTAAATAAAGCCTTACTAGTATACAAATTTAATGATAAAATTAAGGAATTTATGTGATGGGTAAATTTATATTGGAAGAAAGCATAAATCAATATGATTTTCAAAAACATATATTCAAATAGAATTTATGAAATATAAAATAAATTTGATTAATATATTATTTACTGGAATGAATAATGAGGATGTATATATTGTCTAATTGTTATTTTAATCTCAAAAATACTAAAATAATTTCCCGTATTTGTAAATCCCTATATTGATTAAATAATACATCACAAGATTCTTTATGTTCTATTATAGTCACAATTTAATGAATTCTAGTGCAAGATAGTCAGGTGAAAATAGAAGCATTATATATAGATAGAAAATAAAGAATAATTGTTTCTATGAATCTAAATTAATGATACAAAATATAGTACATTGAAAACAAATAATTTGAGGAGTTAAAATAGAGAATGAGATATGAATTTATAATGATAATGATTGGGGAAATGAATTTTGTTTCTTAGGTTTTAGTCAATTATAAAAGTTATTACACTTTATTTGTCATGCTATAAATGAAAATTATTTTTTAAAAAATGTTGACATGAAATATTTCATGGTATTTAATAGTCATGAAATGAGATGTTTTTTTATTTACAATGTAAACATATTTATCAATTTAATTACAAAGATGGAAATATGTGAGGCCTGATAGAATAATTATTAATGAAATGGGATGGAGATATTATAGTTTGAAAAAATTATAGAGGGTGGATTCTTCTCCCAAATAAGGTGTATTTTTTCAAAAAGAATAAAGCAAGAAAGAACTTAACCCAACACTAAAAAATCATACAATATTTCATTGAAAAAATTATATACCAAACTGATTGGGTTTAATACAAATTTAGATGATATTACTTATAAAATTAATATTGCTATGATAATATATTATGATAACAAACTTGCCACTTGTCATAAATTTGATCATATAAATCACTCATTAACTATTCATTTAGATCTCAGTCCCCCTTTTTATGAAAATACTAAACATATAATTATTAGGGTAGTGATCATTAAAACAAATTTAAAAATGGGAAATATTTTCTTAAAATATCCCTCCACATTAGTGTTTTCGAACTATCAATTTATAATGAGTTTTGAAACATTTCATATATGATATGGTGTTCATCAAAATCCTCTCTCCTAATATATTTTTATTGATAAATATCTTTGTTTTTATGTGACCATATTACAATGCAATTACCATATAAGTTGATATTCATTGGGGGAAATAATGTTTGATAATTTCACTCTCAAGTCATTATGAAGTAAATTTCCCACAATAAAATATATAATTTCATAACATGAACGAATAAATGTATATGTGAAACAAATTTTGGGTCTTGTGATAAAATTATAAGGATGTAAAGTCAAAATTTTGGATCTAAGAGTAAAGATTAAATACCTCATATAGTGGTGTAATAAAAAAAATTGTAAAACTCGATAGCGAATAATTTTATTTATTTTCAGCATAGTAGTATAAGAGAAAACAAAACAAAAATCATTCACTATAGTGGATTTTATTATCACTATATAACACATGAAAAATTAGGGCATAAATAATGACCCCCATCATTATGGGTTGATAATTTGAAAGTGAATTTAATATTTTTGGAAAAACATAGGGTAATTTTTGTGAATTGGAACTCTGAGGATTTGAATTTTATAAATAATGTTTTTTGGATATGGTTAAAGGCATGATATATGTTTTAAGTGCTCATGATAATGTTTATATAAGGTCATGGGGGAATGAAATTGAATATTAAAATAGGTTGATCATCATTCCATGGAATATGAGGTCTATTTCATAAATAGTGGTGTGTGAATGAATCATTTTTTAGTGATTTTCCATATCACGGAGGTAGTGCTTCATGCTATGACAATTAAGTGTCATGACGTGGTAGATGATTGTGTGTCATTTAAAAAGGAACAAACCATTACAAATTAGGTCATATTATTTTATGGTATCTATTAAACCACATGGATTTTTATATATCGGATCTACTATTTGGTTCATATTACATTGTTTATTTCTCATGTTTAGATAGTTATATTGTTCCATGATTTAAAACCATGGTATGAAGGTGGTTGATCATTCTATGACTACTGGAAGTCAACTCTTGGGTGATGGATATGGGTAAGCATTTTATTTATTGGGTTGTCTCTGAGAAAGAGTATTATTTTGGTCAAAAGATTTGATTAATTCAGGTCACATTACACTATTAAAAATTAAGCCTTTAAGAGTGCTAAAATTTTCCATTTCCCAGTGAAAAAAAAAATAATGACTTCTAGTGTCTGATTAAAATCCATTGGATTTTATAATCATTATAAAGCCACCGATAAATGGGTATTTTATCAATTATTATAAAAGAGAAGATAATGATGGATCTTTATCAGTGGTAAAAATAACTAATAAATGGATCCTTTGTCAATTCTTTTAATATTGGTGAATAAGTGGCCCCTTTATCAATTCTTCTAAAATCATAGATAAACGGGCATAATGTGGCATGTTGCTCAATTTTCTCCATACCATCTCACCAGAAATAGTAGAAAAAATATGTAAAAATACATAATATAAATGAAAGAACATTTATAGCAAAAATTACAAAAATAAAAAATATTATAGTCATTCTATACATTTTTTATATAATTAAATTACGCATTACAAATTATCATAGACATTCAAAAAAAATAATGTTCCTTTTTCTTCAGGCCTTCACCCCAAGCTTGATAATGCTAAAAAATAACTATTTTCAAGAATAATAATACACATGTATAAGAAAATAATTTTTACGTTTGAAATACTATAAATAAATAAATTAAATAAAAAGTGTTAATTTTATACAAAACATTGATTCATACCAGGAACATAGTGTATCAGATGGT
This sequence comes from Viscum album, assembly GCA_963277665.1. Taxonomy (NCBI): domain Eukaryota; kingdom Viridiplantae; phylum Streptophyta; class Magnoliopsida; order Santalales; family Viscaceae; genus Viscum; species Viscum album. The sequence continues at coordinate 213,418,642 of OY728141.1, forward strand.
GTTATAGTAGATTCTTCCATGCCACACTGTTCTTATTCATCTTCAAGCATTATCTCAAAAAAAATTAACTAACTAAATATAATATTAAAATTAGATGAAAATTAATTAATATATATATAATTTTTTTTGGATAAAAAAGTAATAATGTTTGTTTTATTTTGGTGTTATTATGTGTATTTTAAACGAAAATTGAACTTATTCATTTTAAACACACATTGTGAGTCTTTTCGACCATGACATGCATCAGATTACTATGTGGTAAATTTCTACTCATCAAAATGATATATGGATATATTTCCTAAATTATCAAAACATTACGAATGTGTTTTTTAATATGTCACTTATATTTTTTTTAACTAAAATGACATTTTAAATAGAAAACTTTTATGTTGAGTCATACCAGTGACATCATGTGTCAGTATGACATGAGATGGATTCCTACATGTCACAAATGAATTAATAATATATAACATAAATTAACAATAATATAAGAAGGATCTTTCTTGGTTTTTAGTGAGTGAAACTATTGAAACTAAAATGTCCATTTTCAACAGATAACAGAAACTTTAATCCATACCTTGAACATTAAGAATCAGATTGAGGTTAAGCTGATTTTTATACTTAAAAAATGATATATAGATCATTTCCTAAAGTATGTAAACAATAAGAATATTTTTTCTCAGTTTTGAGTATGTCAATTTCCTTTTTTACTATAATTAATTTCTATTTTAAATAAAAAGACAATCAAGGAGTTATAATAGGTAGATCGTGTGTTTTATTGAAGTAAAAACAATACTAAATTTCTTAAATGACTTCTAAATAATTTTATTAATGTGTTAAAAATATGAATGTCTTTCTTAGTTTCAAGTGTGCCACTTTTATTTTTAATAAAAATAAATTTTTAACTATAAACACATATATTGATTCATTCTGGTCACATCATGACTTGGTTTGATGTGAGACAAATTAATACCCATAAAATTGAATTATGAATCACATTCCTAAATTATCAACACCATCCATGTGTGTTGGATCATTTTTTAGTGAGGGACATATCTCTGGAAAAAATTTACAATTTTACAATGTTAACAGACACATTGAGTCATTATGATCACTCCATGCCTCATATTGAGGTGTAGATAACTCCTATATGTAAAAAATGAAATATATATTATTTTCCTAAAAAATAGTGTTTTCTCAATTTTTAGTATGCCATTTTTCTTTTTTGCAAACATTAATGTAAATTTTAAATATAAAGGATACACTTAGAGTCATACCAGGGACACCATGCATTAGATTTCAGTGAGTTTGAATTATACATTTAAAAATGACATATAGATCCTTCTACTAAGGTATTGAAAAAATATAAATTCATTTTATCATTTTCGAGTAAGTCACTTGTTTTTTATTTAAGTAAATTTCAATTTAGAAAAACACTCTTGGATGTATATCGGTCATATAGTGTGTCCAATTGAGGTGGGGATGATTTCTATACATCAAAAATGAATTATAGATATGTATCTTAAATTAAAAAAACAATAAGAATTTTTTTATTAGTTTTGATAATTTCAAATATTTTTTAGTAAAATTAATGTCAATTTTAAATAAAAAGACACACTTTGGGTTATACTGGTCAGACTGTGCATTAGATTGAGGTTTGGTTTATTCTTACACGTCCAAAATTAAATATGGATCATTTTCCAAAAGTATAAAAACAATATGAATATGTTTTCTGGGTTTTTTTATATGTCTCTATTTTACTAAATTTTATTTTAAAAAAGAAACCAGCACTTTGAGTCATACGAGCCATATCAGGTGTCAATTTGATGTTGGACTGATTCTTATATTTCAAAAAAGACTTATGAAAAAATTTCATAAATTATTGAAAGAAATAAATGATTTTTTTGTTCATTTATCATTAAGTGGAAAACTTTTAAAAAATTAAAAAATTTAAACTGATAACATACACTTTATGTTACATAGGGCACAACATTCATCAGATTCAAGTGTTGATGATTTCTTCATGTCAAAACTGACTTATAGATTACTCTACTAAGGTATTAAAATAGTATGAATGTGTTTTAATAGTATTGAGACTGTCACTTTCCTTCCATACTAAAATTATTTAAAATGATTAATAAAAATACACACTTCAAGTCATACTAGGCACACCATTCATCAAAATAATGTGTAAATGATTCCAACATGTCAAAAATACTTTATTGATCATTTTTATAAAGAATAAAAATAATGATAATCTGTACACTCTATTTTTAGTATGTCACCTATCTTTTTACAAAAATTCGTATCAACTTTGAATAAAAAAGGATCACATAGAGTCAAACTAGTCGCATTTCTTGTCTAATTGAGGTGTGGTTGATTACTACACATCTAAAATGAAATGTGGATCATTTTCATTATGTATCAAAAATTTAATATTTTTCTATTTGTATGGAATATTTAAATTATTTTTTTAATAAATTCAATGTAAATTTTAAATAAAAATGAACACTTTGAGTCATACTAGTCAAACTAGGCATATGATTAAGGTGCAGCTGATTCCAAAACATCACAAATATATTATGGATTTTTGTTTGATAGTATCAATACAATTCAATTTGTTTTCTTGGTTTTGAGTATGACATTACCCTTTTTTACTAAAATTAATTCTAATTTTAAATAAGAAGACACACTTGTATCCATACCCTTTACATGGTGTGACAAATTGAGTTGTTGTTAATTAATTATCATAAAAAATGACAGAGGGATTATTTTCCTATTGTATCAAACAAATTTAAAATTGTTTTCTATAATTTGACAATTTCCCTTATCTTTTTTACTAAATTTTTTTTTCTAAACATGAAATAGACACTTTGATTTATACATGTCACATACTTTATTACATTGTTGTTAGATTGATTCTGTTAAATTAGAAATTATATATGAATTATTTTATTAATTATTGAGTAAATCAATTTGAATTTTCTTTGTTATAGTGTGTGACATTTTTGTTAAACTGAACTATTGATATTAATCCGATAATGAAAATTTTGAGTTATAGATGGAACAATGTGAATTATATTGAGGGGTGTCTAATTCATACACATAAAAATCTCTTTTGGATCATTTTACCAAAGTATCAAAATAATCCAAATGTTTTTTCTAGTGTTTCAGCATATAACTTCTATTTAAAAAAAAGAAATTTTTATTAAAAAAACAAACTTCAAGTCTCACCGGTCACACTATGACTTAGATATATATGTGGATAATTCATACATGTAACATATTAAATATAGATCACTTTCTTAAAGTATCAATATAATCTAAATGTATTTTCTAAGTTTTGGGTATGTAGAAGGACTTTTCTATGAAAAATAATTTGAATTTTAATTAAAAATACAAACATCAAGTCATATTGGTCACACCATGTTTCTGATCGAGGCTTGGAAGATTTATACAATGTAAAAATGAAATATTCAACATTTTCTTAAATTTTGAAAAAAATCCAAATGTCTTTTCTTGGGATTGAGTATGTCATTTTAATTTTTTGAAAATATAATTTCAATTGTAAATAAAACAGACACACATGAAGTCATACCGGCCCAATTATGTGTATAATTGAGGTATAGTTTATCCATACATATAAAAACTGACATATGTATTTTTTTCATCAACTATTAAAACAATCCAAAAGTGTTTTTTGGGTTATGAGGATATCACTTTTGTTTTTTATAGAAATATTATTTTAGACTAGAAACATACACATTGAGTGTTTGGAAAACTATAATATCCAATATTGATCCATTAAGATAAGAATAACTATTACATAAATTGTGTTCCTGCATAAATATTAAATAATATATAATCAATAACTATAAATTCCAATATTGAGACTCTATGATTGTTGTTTCGTATTTCCTCATTTAACCCTTATAAGGAAGTGACTGATTGATAGTGTATTCATGTCTTTATATTTCCATCCTTTTACTCGTTATTATGTTCCTACTTTTAGATTTATTTATGGCCATAACTATTTTGAATGATATTTGAAAGTAGTCAAAAAATTTAAAGTCCGCTAAGATTAAATTGTTTATGATGGAGACTAAAATGATAGGATATTTATTCAGAAACTATAAAACCTTTCATACCTATCTACCATCATTCTCAAGGTCACTTATTTAATTTCAATTTTCTTATTAAGGTGATAAATGAGTCAAACATCATAAAATTTTCAACCCATATTTCTACATGGATTAACATAATGTATTTTCATTTCTGGATTTTTAATCACTATGTTGCCACATGAATTTCATTTATCTCAACTGTGTGAATCCTATCAAACCAGAAAATTTAATTTTTTCCATTGATTCATAAAAAAAAATTATATATATTTATGAAATAAATCATTAAATACCATTGTAGAAAACATACATATAGATTGTGCAATATAGTAAATAGAAAATTATCTATTAGGAATCTAATGAAGTGTAACGGTGTAGAATTTGTTGCCAGAATTTTATTCTTGTTGTGAATAAATTATAATGTGGTGGGATGAGATTCTCAAAAACAAGGTATGTTGAGAGTTTTACTTCATGTTATTGTTCTAGAATTTTACATGAGATTTCATTTCATAGGAAACATTTGGTAGTAACTTTAAAGAAGGAATATGTGTTTTAAAACACTTTATATAAAATTATATTGTCTTATTCAAATCCGCGCACTCGAATCACATTATTTTTTGTCAGTAATCATTTCAGTATTGTAACCACATTGTATGAATTGAAATTTATTAACTCCTTGAGTATTAAAATTAGTATCTTCTCCCTTATAAAGTCTTAGACTATCAACTCCATAATGGCATAAAACTAATACAATTATGTGAAGGTTAATCCCTAAACATAAAAATAAAAGTTTTTATAAAATCCAATATCATATGAGATCCTTAATCAATGGTATAATCCATAAAAATATATTTCAATGATTACTTATGAAGGAAATCCAGATGAAATACAGAGTATATTTAAGAATTTTAATGCACATGAAATTAAAGAACATGGAGGAATGAAAGATAAAGGTATGAATCCTAAGGATATCATGAATGAATGAAATATGTTATACTTTTCTGGAAAGGATGAAACTAATTACTTTTTCCCTTCAATGATTATTATATAGTGAAAACATCAAGACTGGAATGCTTGTGCCTAAGAATTTGTTTTTGAAATATTTACAGAGAACCAACAAAAGAAGTTGTATTTTAACTCACTAAATATATTTGATAAAATTTATATATATGTCAAAGTATTTCAGATCGTGGGTAGTGTGTTTTCTCATTTTTTAATATGTCATGGTTGTTGATAGCTACAATGTAAATTATAACCTAAAAACATAAAATTCATGTCATACAGATAACATTATGTATCAGATTGAGTTGTACCTAATTAAGTATGTGATGTGCACTTATATCAATCATATAAACCAATACATAATACAAAGAAATTTTCAATTTTGATGGAAGATGGAACCCCATTCTTCCAGAAACTCATAATTCATAAGCAATAAGTTTTCTCTTTTCTGGTTTGGTGCAGATTGTTGATAAAAAGACATGACTTCCCAAAATACATGTGAAAAAATATTCAATAAAATATATTAGGAAATTAACATAAAAATAGTATATAAATTGGTGTAGAAAGTAACATAACATGTTGTATAAATTAAACTTTTTTTGATTTCTATATAAATTTTTTAATCGTTTCATTGTTGTTTTTATCTCAGTGATATCCATGAAGTCAATTCTCTCATGAGAATGAACAACATTTAACTAACCATCCCAACTTGAGAATAAGATTCCTCCTATAAAATAAAATAATTATTTTGATATAAAAACGATAAATAATAAAAATAAAAATAAATATTAAATTCTAGATTATAAAATGTCAACTTTAAACAGAAATTATACAATTTGATTCATACGTGGTATGCAATGTCTTTTTTATATATAGATTTCTCAACATTCTAGGACATCTAACAATATTGTAGTTTGATAACCTGTAACATTGAATGCATTGGAGAATAAAAATTAAATTTCACCATTATGAGTGTTACACCCTTTTTAAATGTATTATTTTTGAATAGGGGTGACTGATCAATGTTAATTAAGTCATTTCATCATTATCTTACTAGAAATTTAAAATAATAAGTATTAGATAAATTTATGATAATATTAATTAAAATATAATATTGATAAAATAAACTAAATGGATATTTTTTTCTTTATATATATAATAAAACTATAATATAAATATTTGTGATCATATGAAACTAAAATATAGTGAATTTAGTCAATCGTACATAACTCATAGAGAAAATATTTTTGAATCTCAATCCCAACAGGATGATATATTTAACTACTTTATAATAACATAACATTTAATTATTTCAAAATATTAGCATAAAAACATTTATCCATCTTGGTCAGAGTAAAGTTAATATATAAATATTTTACATCTTATTTCCAATAAAAAACATGGATAACAGATTATCTCTTCTAGGATTATACTGAATATTAGAGTATCAGATTATTTATTCTTATAAAACATTAACAATTAGTGTAAAAATAATAGAACTCATTGATTTGACTAAAATAAATTTTTACATTTTAGTTTTTCAAGAAGATAATAAAATTAATATTTTAGTTTCACTAACGGAGAAACTACAGACATCATGAAAACCCATAAACATGATTAATGTGTAGAAGAACACTAGTGATAAACTATTGGACACATTTTTTTATTGTAAGATAATTAAAAATTATCTATTTCAATATTAAGGATTGGTTAAACACCTATACTCATATAAGAATTGTGATATTCCATGTGATATAAATGTGATATGATTTAATTTCACATATTATGCATTCAAATGAATTAGTTTTAGTCTGTCCATTTCAATCATGTAAACATTATTTGATACTTATATGGATTTCATAATCATTTTTTAAAATATATAACTCATCTAAATGATGATTAAAAAGCCCAAATAATTCCACCACCCACTTACGTGAAACCTATATATTGTTTTTTCTTCTTCTAAAATTTACAAAATCCATGTTGGAACCCAAGGGAGGGAATATATCTAAATATATTATAAAAATTATAATGAAATTATCTAAAAAATTATACAAAATGATGAGAAAACTAAAAAAATACGTAATTTGAATTCTCATCTTTATGATGTATATATATGTTCTAATACCATGTTTCCACTCATTTATAAAAAATAATAATTTCCCTGTTGTATTTCTCCTTGGGAAACAAATTAAAAATAATATATACCCATTTTCATAAAAATTCATCATAACCCAAATATATTTCTATGGTCATAACCTATACTCAAACACAAGCATAGCAGTTGATCACCTAAATTTATTTTCAGAAAACATTATAACACCATTAACACTTCCCACACATCACTAACCTAATTTACTTCTAATTTTCATTACAAGTTTTTTTATATGTCTTGGAAGTTTTGAGAAAAATATAAACTAAAATTCATAATGAAATATTTTCCCAAAAATTGTAATTAACATTCGAAATTACATGTTTTTTATAGTGCTATTTTTATGGCTTGTGATATATCTTATAAATCTTCAAACATAATATCACCAATCATTGCCATTTTCATTCATTACACACTACAAAATAATTGGAAAAATATATTAAATTGTTATAAAATATGTTTTAATAGTTAAATATTTCTATATTTATCTTAATCTTATTCAATTTTAAGTAATCCACATCATTTTTATGTTTAATAACCATCCTTATGCCATGAATTACAATATATTTACTGACTACCCTATTGTAAAAAAATTGTTGTTGAAACACATAATTCAATCCTTATTTATAAAATTATGATTTCAATGTAATAATAATTAACAATATACATCATGTTTGTTTAGTTTATTAGATATCCATACATATGATAGAAAATTTAAATATTCTAGGTATCCATTTTTACTATTTGTAGCATCAATTTTTTCCTAAAAAACAATAAATAAATATGTAATGAAAAATATAAAATAATTTTTTTATTATGAAGTTGTATCCCTATATTATAGTCATAAAAAGTCTTTATTCCATTATTTTATACTCAGATTAAATGTATAAATCATCTTTCTTCTTATCAATTTATTTCTTCTCTAAATAAATTTCTTGTGTAAAAATGATTTGAAGATTAATAAATCAAAATATTTCTTTAATCATTTATCCCTTTATATAGTTGTAATATAAATTCCTATAAAAAATATGAATATTTATTAACATTAATTAACATATTATATAACTACTTGGACATTAATATTATATAAATTTTCCTTATTTATTTATTGAAAACTTGTACTCACAGTAATTCAAACTTTATAAAATCATGTATACTCTCGATACCAACTACATATGTAATAAAAGTTCAAAAATAATTATTATTTATATGGAATTTATGACATATATTCATCTTTAAATGTGGTATCTACATAATTTTGTAATTATAATAAATATTTTTTTAAACTATCCAAGAGAAGGTATGCCCAAAATGAAATTTTGATTTCTGGGATAACTCACAAGATTTTCTTGATCTAACCTTTTGTTTCCATATAGATTTATACATATATAATTCTATACATGAATTCACACATTTTTCAACAATTGTTAAAGGGATTTCATAAGAATAAATTTATTAATGTTATTCCACTTTTATATTTATATTATATAATATACATTCTATGAAATATATAATAATATCATTATCTATTGTAATATCTAGATAATCATGTGAAATAGGAAACTCAGAGCTTAGATCTTTATCTACCTCAATCACGAATCTCATCTGATATTTTGGTAGCTATTATTTTGAATCTTGAATCGTGAGATTATACATATCGTACCCCTCAAAAAAAGTTGGTGTGTGGGCGAAGAGAGATAGAAATCACATACAAATTTACCCTCCATACTTTTAGTAACATAAAGTTATCATAATTTATTTGATTCACATTTATGAGAAAGAGTAATGAAAAAATTAATTACCTCAGGTAAGGTATACTTTTTAGAGGAATGAAAATACACAAAGAAAGTTGGGTTATTTGGTTCTTCATGTGTGGATCATTGTTCCGTAGAAAGTTCACATTGAATATGTAACTCCCAGAACCCAGTTACCCAGAGTCGGTGCATTATTTTAATACATTAGAATGATTACAAAGAATCAAGTCGTGAAGGACCGATCAGTTTAGCGGTCATGGAAAAATAGATCAAATACATGAATGTTACATTTGCACTTTAAGTCGTAAAACTCAACATAAATATGCTTTATGAATGCCATTATTTCCTTGGCTTGGCCCTTCATATCATTCATATTAAACATCTTGGAATCCTGGGAAAACAAAACATAGAAAGGGGTGAGCTCAAATTCTCAGTAAGGGTAAGCAATACAGTAGAAACTTTCAAAAATAAGCATAAACATTTAAGGCAATGTATAAAACTAAAAAAATCATTTTAAACATGAACTTCAGCATGATATGGCTGAAATAAAATGAAATAATTCCATTTATTTATTCACATGGACATTCTACTAATCGAATAATCACATGCAATATCACTAACCACTTTCATAATGGTGGAATGCATAATGTCATACTATCATAACCACATAGCCAAGGCCTCGTGCCAAGACTACAAATAAGATTTTTCCAAGGCCTTCTTCCAAGACACTAGTTTTTCTCATGATACATACCGATGCATCGAGGAGCTATATCGGGCTCCACCCATCACATATTAAGTCCAATGCATTCCTATATGAAAAGGTTTAAACATAACATAAACATTCGTATTAAAACTAGCTTACAAAATGTCAATAATTTCTCCATAAACCATGAATGGTATAAAAATAACAAATCCATAGTCAAACATATCACAAAACCTTCAATAGAAGGTTTTTATTATAAATCAACTTCAAATGAGCTTTAAATCCATCAAATGATGAGTAAAGATTTTTGTGAGAAATATCCTTTTTGTAAAATCATTTAAAAGTAACACATTTATAAATGAAGTAATTTTAAAAGATATTTTTGAATCAAAGTGTCCCATAATACTTTGAAACTTTGGAAAAGAATTATCATTTTAAGACATTCATGTCCATATAAATAAATCCTTTAAATCATTTTGAAAACATGGACATTAATTGAAAATATTTAGAAAGATAAATTTTTAGAACATTTGAAATTTTGATATTGATAAATAATACCTTTCAAAATCCTTAAAATCATCATTTTGAAATCATTTTTATTAAAAATGGACATGGATGATAAAAATTCCCCAATAAATACTTACACATAAACAATCTCGGATAATGATGAGATTGAGGAATTAACCCTTACCAATTTGGTAACTTACGAAACATAAAACCCATGAAAGATGTATCATACAATGAATATGTAAATACACATAAATTAAAGTGTATTACACAAAGAATACAATTATGGGTAGTATATACACCACACAAAAGGTAATCGTGGTAGTATGGCATGAATCCCACGGGAATAAGAAGTGAGATGAAAACCCCTTACCTTGCACATTCCTTTAATCGAGGGTACGTTTAACCTTCTGTACAAAGATCATAGTATGTAATTAAATTATACCAGAACCATATTAATATTTATTATATCATACCTGATTCATTTAGGACTTTATATTACCCATTTAATAACAATTTCCATGTAAAGTTAACATTTTGGGTAATAATCACTTTCTTTATTGTACGTGTTTTAACTTGTCACTCTTGGTTGTATCACTTAGATCGTGATCTAAATACTTCAAGAATATAAATCATGATAATTATATCATATATATTTAGAATATAAATATGTATAATAGACATATTTATGAAATGGAAAACACCGTTTATGGAGACGGTAGTCTATACGTACGCATAAACGTTGTTTCTGTTTTCATATAGTATTGAACGAAAGTAAATGAATAAGATATATGTAAGTACACAAATCCTTATATATATATATATATCGTTAGTATAATTATTATTTCATATATTACATACCTATTAGTAATATATATTTTTATAATCGTCGATGAATGGTGAACTTGGAAATGAATCTCATCGTGTCGTGGAGACGGTAATCCGTACGCACGCACGAGCGAAAATATCATTCTTTTGATATTAAAATAATATATAATTGGATGGTATATCATATATACAAAATAATTATCATGTTATATTTATTATTTAAATTAATTATAAATGATTATTATACCCATCCAAATAATAATATATTGAATAATAATTACACCACGACGTGGAGACGGTAAGCCCTACGTACGCACGCATGGTGACATGCCATTCAAAGGATGGATAGAATAGTGAATATAGTCATACCATATTTATAATAATATTACAGTATATAGGAGATACTGGATTCATTATTTTAGAATGGTAATAACAAAGAAAGAAGAAGTGGAAGAATAAAGGAACTTAAAAAGGGGTGGTGAAATCATTACCTCTTCTTTGGGTTCTTCCTTTTTATTTGATCACAAGGGCTCCTTAAGATGGATTTATGAAAAAAGTAAGGCCTCTAGGATGAAGTGAGGGAAGTTGAGAGAGTATTTGGGTATATTTTGGCCGAACAAAAAGGCTTCGAAGGTGTGAGTTAATGATAAGGGAGAGTTCCCTTTTATAAGAGGGTGAGGGGAACCTTTGGAAAAGCTAGAAATATTATTTTATAATAAATTAATATTCGGATTCTAATGGCTCCAAAGAGGATTATATAGAGGTTAAGGTGGGTATGGATCTAAAACTACTCAACCAACAGAATTTAGACAGGTTTGGGTCATTATATTAACCTTATCATTAAGTATTAATTCTTAGTTAATTAGTTTCACTTTTACAATGTCTCTTTTTATTTTTATATTATATGGTTCATAAACATACTATATACATCCAAGAGACCCCCATGTGGTCCATTAATGATACACCTATCATGATATAAGTCTCTTGGCCTAAGCATTGATTTTTATGAACTTAATATCAATTAATAAAATAATATATGTTTTAAAAACTCTTTTATGTCAATTTTGACACTGCTCAATAAATGATTTTTGTAAAAATCATAACAGAATGATTACTTCCAAAAAAGTTAATTAAATCAATCCTAACGTGACATAGGATCCTAGGAAATTATTGGTATTTATAAAAAGTCTAAAATTACATTTATTTGTGTATTTATAATATCAATTATTCCAATTTTTCATTAATTAGGTAATTACTGCATCGTCATTGTGTCATAATTAAATTAAATTTTTTAATGTCTAAAAATTATAAATAAAATATCATTATGTAGGAAATCGTTTTAAATTTATAATGAATATTTAAAATCTAATTTATCTTATATATAACCCTATATTAAAAATGTTTCAGTAAATAAACATTGATTTTTACCCTTTTAACTCTTCTTTGAATTAAATAATAATAAATGTCCTAATCTAATCCAAGTGGACCTAAATGATAATATTTTATTCCTAAGGTTTTTTTTGGTCAAGATAAACTCGTCCAATAGAATTATGAAATGTGTTAGGGTAATATTAATATCATTTGTACCCTTAATTACCCTATTTACTTTTAACCGTGGTAAATAAAAGTAAAAAATTACTATTCATCAAAAATGATTTTCATCTCATTGAACCACATTTCACTCCTTGATATTATCCGTGACTTTTGAATTTTTGAAATTCCAATCACAGAAGCGGTAAAAATATGTTTTATGAAAAATTCAGTTTTTTAACTACCACTTAGTAGTTTCACTATTCATAAAAATTGAAGTTTTTCAGAACAATGGCAAAATTTCCCCCTAAGCTATAATTGATATTCCGAATTAAAAAATGATTTATTTTTTAAAAAATTCCAAATATATAAGTCTCATTAATTAATTTTATAATTAATTCCCGCTGTCACAACAAATAGCGTGTTTTTAAGAAACAATATATATCAAAAGATTGACCATTGTTTATGTCCAATTTCAAAGTGAAATTAATTCTAATGAACGCCATTGGATAAAATTGTAAAAATATATTCTAATTATACTTTAAACCCACTTTAATTAATAATTTATCACTATTAATTATTTTTCTTAATAAAATTTTTAATTAAAATTTAGTAATTTTCACTATTCATCAAAATATTAAAGTTATCCGAAAAGTACCAAAATTTCACCTTAGGCTAAATTCGATACTCCGAATCCAAAAATGAAGTCCATTTTTAGAGATAAAATTTCTAAAATTTTAAAAATTAAGTATTATTATTCATAATGGCTACTTTGATTGGTTGTGGTGTGTGTTAGAACTCAAAGTTGCGTACAACACACGCTACTATATTATTCAAAGAGAAGCGTACCGTGGATGCTTGGGGTGTTACAGAATATTTCTCATATATTGGTCTACCAAACAAGATAGAACAATAATAACATCCAAAAAATATTTATCTTCCTTCAATCCTTTCATAATATAAGATTTATTTTCTTGTTTTATCTACTCGAAATATGTTCTTGGATACCCACCAAAACCTAGTCCCATAACGTGGCCATATTATTCCAAACACTTCAAATCTATTGACTATTTTTTCTTCGTGAGGTGTGTTTTTTATTCTTATATTAAGATAATATAAAAAATGAACATAATTTTATATATTGTATCTAAAACTAACAAAAGTTTCTCATACTACCTTTTTGTTTTCATCAACTACTTTACGCTACTTATTTATTCAGGCCTCCTTCTATAGCACATGATATGGGATGGAAGTGGATTCAGATTTTGATTGATCAATTCTCATATAAACAAACCAATATATATTTTTTCGAATCACATAAATAATTTATTATTTATTTAAAATATATAATAATTTTACCTATAGTGAAGCGTACCACATCCTTTCATTGTGATATGGGTATATTGGTTTTTATAGACATTTTTTTTTATTACCCTTTACCTATTTAATAAATTACCAATGTTGAGTCAAATTAGATAAAATAAATAATGTAAAATGATATATTTTCAAATAAAATACACCTAATAAGATTTTTCATCATTATAAATGATGAAAGCATTCTATGTTTTCAGATTTATAATGTCTTCATAACTAACTAGTGGGTGGGGATTTAATTAACTGTTAGTGTCTCTAATATATAACATGGTATGAAGTGTTTTTAAGCCTTTATGGGATTTATCATGACCATTAAGACATATTTCATACATATCTCTTCTAAAATAGATGTAATTTATATATAATAATGAAGATTAAATAAATATTTCATTATATAATTTTTTAGTAAAATAAAAAAAATTATATCAACACATTACCTTTATATCTTCCCAATGGTTTCCTTAATTATAGTCTAGTAGTGATTTCATGAATCAATATCAATTCGTATATTCATCCTCAGGGTGATATCAACCTAACTAATGAACATTAACATGTTGGGTTCAACAGGGTGCCCACATAGATTCTATATAACCACAAATGGTATACATTTTCTTCATGAAATAATAATTTTATTCAAAACTCTGATGTTGCATCATTATTTTTTTCATAAACATTTTTTTGATAACCTAATAATTATAAAGATTCATAATAAAAAGTATATTATTCTTGGGGATGGGTATCATCACCCTGTGTAGAAGAAATTTTATTTATAACTAGAAAATAATTAATTTTGATTATGTTAATTTAGTAAACAATAGATAATATTATGAGGAATAGTGTAGTATACTAAAGAAAACATTAACCTTATCATTGAACTCTATTTCATTTCATTAATGTTATACAGGATTTGGATCCTCTAACTATAATACAAATCCCATATTTGTGGTCCTTTATAACATACAAGATGTTTTATATATTGGGACTTCCATGAATATATTTCGATCTACCGATGATAGGGTCATCCAAAATTGAATTTTCATCTGAACTTCTTATTTTTTTAGTCACCTTCATGAAAATTGACCAATTAATATTTGTCTGACCTGAGATATGGAATACGTTTACTTATTTTGATTCCATTGTGATCATCTCAATCTTTTGTCATTCCAAACTGAAAATCACCATCACAAATCCCTTTTCATCAACATTCATAACACTCTTATAGTCAAACCATTTGGAATAGACAATCTAAACATGAAATGTTTTATAATCCAACTCATTTATAATTTTTTTAATTGGAAAACAAGACATATTCATATAATTTATATTTCAATCCTAGGACCATATATGTGCATCTCTTATATCGTAATCCTAACTTCACTATTTTGAATCATACTGAATTCATCGTGTTTTTTTTAATAAAATTTATAACCAATGATTACAAAACTTGTGTAAGATATAATATTTACATTTTTTTCCCTGGAAATCTATCAATGTCATTCAAAAATTGAATTTGTATTTTCATATAACTCTTTCAAAATTTGATCTTAGAACTATCCAATAAACTTTTTATTATGTGTATTTGATATCTATACTTCATCCCTTGATGGATTTAAATATGTAATAACTAGTTTGTGGGATTCAATATATAGATAAAAATCATAACTACTATGTAAAATGCATAGGTGTGCTCTACACCATGCTATGATGGTAATTGTAACAATAACTCCTCCATAAATCCATTTTCCTATAACGCAACCACTGTGACGAGACACTAGGATACTGATATTTTCAACATATAACAAGAAATAGATATAGAATTTTACCACATACATGATAATATATCACTCTCCAATATAACCTTTTATCCTACTTTGATTTTTGTTATACCCTTTAAAAAATTTCATATAAAATTCAATGGGGTATATCCATAGGTAATGGACTGGACCACATCATTGAACATATCATCCAAGTGAACCATTAGGTGGAAAGTTATATCAAATAATGTTGGTGGTAAAAACATATATAATTCAAATAATATGATAGAATCCTCCTTAAACATGATAAGAAACATTTACGGGACATTAATATTACAATATATGGATTTGAAAAAATAAGGAGAGTGTGTTTAATATGTTTCATACATTTTTAGGGTGAATACACAAAAAAGAAATGGGTGTTGAATCTTATATCAAAATATGACAGTAATGTGATTTCATTCTTTATAACATCAAATTAGTCATTTGCATGAAATTGTTAATATTTTATGAATACCAAACTAGAATCTTTAAACCATAAAAGAAAATGAAAAATTAAATTTTCCTCCTTGGATAGAGTGTAAGATGCTTGAGGAAGAAAATTATTCCATTTACCCTTCAACAGTTCCAACTCTACAAATATCCCCATTCCAATCATTTCCAACCTACCCTCGATTATAACATTTTAAGGTATATTTAGTAATGTTCTAATAACTGTATCAAATTCAATTTTTTTACATGCATGACATTATGAAAATGGCAGACGTACAAATAATTATAATATGGTGATTCAAAAAAAATGATCTCTTCTTAAAACAAAATTTCATTGGGTTTTTAAAAATAGATTACTGAAATGAGTGTAAATATCATTTTTTTAACAAATAGTTGATCACCCATTAATAGAGACAATGTTTTACCTTTTTCAGTGTTCTTATCAAATGTTATCATCCTAGAAAAATATTTATGTTGTCGAGGTAAAAGATAATATGTCCTAACAACATAGTCTTTAATGAATGTTTCAACCAAACTAAGTATTTTCATTCTACATATATGGGATACGCCAACCATACTTTAATTTTATATCTTTAAAGACTTCCATAATCAAAAATATCATTTATTATCTTATATAATGTGTTTATCCATTTGAATTCTTCACTTCTCTGAGAATTATACTTTATAATGCTTATATCCCACACATATTTCAGATCTTTGGTCAACAGAGTCAAGTAGACATCAATATCATTACGAAGAATTTTTTGTATAGATATAAGTAGAGGAAAACTATTGTATTTTTTCATCATGAATAACCATTGTGAAAAGAAATAATATGACAAAACGACAGTCCTTGTACTATGAGCAGTACTCTTTACAATGAGAGTATTTTTTCTATATGTAGATAATGAAAGATGAATTATTCTCATCTTTTTTATAACTTTTGGATACATTTAATCATTTTTTTCAACTGAGGAGAATATACTTAATAATATATGTCCCAATATTATATTATTGAATATTTATTTTAGGTCAATCTTTTCACGGTTTACCAACATCCATATAGTCTTATAAACCATGTAATGGTAAGAATGCTTCATACATATTTCAAAGGACTTGATTAATATTCATGTATTAATCCATTTCCCACTTAAGGAATATTATGAGGGATTCATAGACCCTGTGAACCAAATATGAAATTATTTTGGAAATAATTTATTTTTTAGAGATTATTCCCATTAAATATAGATTTTTATAGAAAAAAATTGATGTTTTTTTTCATACAATAGTATGCCATTTTTTGATGAATTGGTTCTATAATGCTGGTGTCACCATATATGCTATCTTCTTTAAATTTATATATATTAGATAAACATAAAATGTTGAGAATTTGGTACAAATTTAATAAAATTCAACATTTCCAATCCTATTTATCTTCTAATGAAATTGGGCACTCATTAATATCATCTTCAATTTCCATTTTCATTTCTTTCATGTGATCTCCATTATCCTTAACATTGGTATTAAAAAAATGATCTATAAACTAATATATCACCCCTATCCATGTGAACATTCAATTTCTCCTCATATTTAGTAAAATATTTATATGTATGATACATTAATTGAAAATTTTTAACATTCTTTCAACTATTCCATACTAATTGTTCATCAATAAAAATTACGTTAAGTAAAAAAAATTGATTTCAAAATTATTATATGCATGATCTATTACAAACATGAGGTACTTTTTAACTCCATCTGTATACTCTTTTATCATACAATTAGCATGCATCCATTATTAATTCGTATCCATCCTATTAGGTTCAAAAAATATTTATTTTGTTTAGAAAATATTTAAATACACATAAGATATTCAGTAGAAAAGGTGAAAGTTAAATATAATTTTTATTATGGGCAAGAAACAATTGATTATTTAAGAAAACTTAATATTATTCGAAGGAAATGGTTAAATAAATTTGAGATAATAATTACTTCATTATGGTGGGTGTTATACTATAAATTGATTAGAAATGATCACCAATAATTGGTATGGGATACCTACTACTCATAATTGTTCAGGGAATATAGTTTTATATCAACTGATATAAGGAATGAGTCTTTGGAAAAAATAAAACAATAACTTTTTGGGAGATGAAGTTGATGGGAATGATGATTGTCTCTGTAAATAAAAAAAATCTTGGGATGGGAGTTAGTGAAGCACAAGACAACATTTCTGAGCATGATGCCTAAGGATTAAATGTTTCTCAACAACAAAATTGTTCTACAAATGATAAGACCATACAATATAAGTTCACAGTGACCACACTCATCTATACACCATTCCCTATTCCCCATGATTTTAGATATATGATCACCTTGGATTGAGTATACATGAACCATTATCCCTTGAATAGAAAAATTATTTTTCTAAAACAAAAAAATGATAATCTAGTAGAAATGGATTCATTATTTCCTATTCCCTCTTATTTTAGAAACTATAGAGAGGATCCTAATAGGTATAAAATGAATAAAACATATATATAATTTTCCCTAGAAAAAATGAAATAATATGTGGATGACTTACAAAAATATTGTTTTTATGGAAAAACAATTATTGAAAAAAAATTATTGTTCTTATAAATTTTAATTTTTTAAAAATTCCATTTTCCCCATTAAATTTTTTTTGCAAGAGGCAAAGTAATTTTAAATTACCAAATGTTAATTTAAAATTCAAATATAATATAAAAACTATTTTCAAAAATAAAAAGGATTATTTTTTAATGTTTAAAAACCCACGAGAAATCTATTTTTTTAATTTGAGTTAAATATATAACATTTTTTCAAAACACATATTGGTATAAAAATCCCTATTTCTATAAAAACTATAAGCATATAGTGAAAAATTAACAAAAATAAGGCACCTAACTAATTGGAGGAATCACCACCAGTGTTATTTTTAAAGATAAATTTCCACATCCCAACAAGAACTTACGAGGAGTAAAATTCTAAATTAAATAAAATATGAACTAGATACATTCATGCTTTGAAAATTAATTCAACTAATTCAAACATAACCATGGGAGCATACATCAGATAAAAATCTACCAAAATATTTCACTCTTCCAAAATTTTCATTTCATTTGAATCTCTATCATTTGATAACATGTTTATTAACTTATTTTACAAAATTAATATTTAATTTAAAACATTTGGTGACATTTCTATAAAATGAATAAAACTATTTATAAACACATTCACTAGTTTAAAAACATACCTCCACATCTTGTAATTGATAACATTTCTATAAAAATCAACTTTAATTCCAGAAATCTTACTAAATAAATTTTTTGAAACCATCGATTTTGATACTGCACATGATAGAAAAAATAATCCATAAAAAATAACAACTTATTTAAAAAAATGAAAATTTAATAAAATTCATCTTTTAAATGATGTGGAAAAACGTATTACATACAAAATATTTCATAAAATTCTCTTTTCATAGAATAATATCTTTTAAAAATTCATAATAACAAAATAGTACATTAAAACAATCATTCATCCATCTACCTAAAAATAAAATAACATTATATAAAATTTGATATCAAAATATGTCAAAATTAAAAAAAATGAGAAATATAGAGCTACGCATGCTTTTTTTGCATGGTTTGTAAAAACATGTTCTAAATGTGAAACTTCATCTGATGATTTCTCATTAGGATAAAATTGGGTTATGCATTTTTTATACACCATGATGGAAATTTCATTCCAATAATTTTTTATCCACTATTACCCAAATACACAACAAACCACCAAAATATCTAATTCAACTCAATGGGGATAAAAATATTATCACATCATGTCAAAATCAACAAATATATTAAATAGAATCTGATTGAATACTTAATCATTACAACACATGCATACATATTTTTCTTACTATGAATGATATTGATCAGTAACCTACCCATATCAAAACTCATGAGTTTGGATGTCCAAGATCAATAAAAAATACACATCGAATAAAAAGTGTTCTTTGATATAATTTTTTAATGAATATTCTAGATCAACTATCTAAATCACTCAAAATAATCCTCCACTATACCCAAAGAGTGTTCCTAGTTTCCATGATATTAGGGAAAGAACCATTGTATCAATATATATACTCAATTGGGATTTATTTCACCTTTTAATAACATTCAACAGTAATTTGAAATGTTTCAAAGTATCCATCATGGCGTGTCTATCAAGTAGACAACCACATATATAAACTAAATAGTTAAAAATAAATAATGAAAAAATTGAGTCCAAAGAAAAATGATTTAAAACTCACTTATTATATAAAACATTAGATTATTACATAATCATGCCTCTTTATAAATTAATATTGTAAAAATGCTGACCCTGTGAGCCCAAATTAAATGGATATTTTATTATAATGGCATAGATACAATAGATAACATCCCCAAGAATCAATCAATTTACTGTTATAGAATAAAAAGATACATACATGTTTCCCTTATTAAATTGGTAATAAAACAAAAAAACATGACAACGGAAAATAATTTTTGTCCTTGAAACTTATTCAATGATTACATCTTCATAACTTGGGGGAGGAAATAATATAAAATGGTGCAATGAAATGCTCTGTAAGGGTTACTCGAATCGATAATAAGTTATGAAATTACAAAATGAATAGTCTTTTTGGAACTGTAAATAACTGAAAAACACATGACATGCAAATGAGATTGAAATTACATCCATATATTTTTATTCATTGCGAAAATTTTATGGATAGTGATTACTAAATACTCAATACAGAAAATACTTAATTTTTTGACATCATGTATGAGGATCATGAACCATTATACCATAAATACTATTTAATTTTGTGGTTAAAACCCCAAAATAATCTTCCTAGAAAAAATATGAAGAGTTTTTCACCAACTATTTTTCTAGTGATACATGTCGTGCATTGAGGAATTAACTATAAGCACAGGCCACCCGTCATTACATGTCCAAATAATTTTTCATATATATATTGAATTTAAAAAAATAAAACAAAACACCTTATGTTATAATCATATATGAATAATAAAATTACCATATACAAGATACAATAAGTATTGATATTTAATTATATCTTCAATGAATTATGATAAAAAAAAGAAAATTGAATTATACATACACCACACATAATAAATCAGTGGTAAATGAGGCATTACCAAATGGAATATGATAACAATATCCCTGAAAGAATGTATTTTATTAAATCTTGGAAATTAATACGGTAATATATGCATAGATAATTATAAATCATTTCCAAATGGTGTTAAACAATTTAAAAAGAGTTTTTAAGAAGCATTAGAATATAGACTCTTTAGTGTGGTGTAGGGGAAAACAATTAAAGTTATTTTAAGCGGGTAAAGTCAAAATAATTTTCCTAAAACTAGAACTTAAATAAGATATTATTTCATTAAAATAATATTTAAATCATGAAATATATTGGTCACATGAAATATATTGTGGATTTTCCTTGAAAATGGGTAAGAAGTTAGTATGTTCCATTAAATTGGGGTTTCTTTTTGGGAGGAATTGAATAAAGAACCCTATAAAAAATGTATCTCCCATAAAAGAAATTATAACTAAGATAGG
Source organism: Viscum album (assembly GCA_963277665.1). Classification (NCBI taxonomy): domain Eukaryota; kingdom Viridiplantae; phylum Streptophyta; class Magnoliopsida; order Santalales; family Viscaceae; genus Viscum; species Viscum album. The sequence goes on from OY728141.1 coordinate 213,440,514, forward strand.
TGCATTTTTATTTATTTTACACATGTAATTTTGGACGAGTACATAATAATAATTATAAATTACATTTAGGTACAGAGAGATAAAGAGTTACCTGAAAGAAAAAAATTATTTTCAGGGAGAATCCATTATATTATGTATAAAAATGTTATATATCTGTACATAATGTCATGAATAATAAGATTAGATTCATTAATTATTTAATTATTTTTATATTAAAAAATAATTTATTATAATTTTATTATTTTCATTTATTACCTTTTTATTAGTTATATGATTCAATGTCATCATTCAGGAGTGTTTGTTTCATTGGTTTTAATGATTGGTTCACCTTTATACATGTATGAAAGATCATGTAAAATGGGAATTATTAACAAAAATTGAAATTATATTCTATTAATTATATTATATTATATTAAACGGTATGATATAACATTTTTCTATATTTCTGAATGATTTATTTAATAAAATTTAATGATAACCGTTCAAATTATTTATTTTATTTTTTCATCTTGATGAGTTGGTTTTTTTATTAATTGATATTATGCGTGTATATTGGTTCTGGAACATTATAAAAATTATTATATGTATAAAAAATTATATTTCACGATAATAATTTTTTTATTACTTTCCTTGTAGATGGAATTGAAAAACATAAAACTCATCCTCCATGAAGGTGGTAAATCACACCTCATGATGATGTTTTCATTTTTAGAATAAAATTTATATTGGAAGGGGTTGAATGATGTTTATTACATTAAAATAATAATAACATAGTTGATATAATGTAATTTATATATCATTCATATTTGGATAGGGGATACAAGGAGAGGATAATAAAACAAAAAAAATTGAAAATAAAAATAAACTAAAATGAATGGTGATTTCACCTCATCAATTTCTTCCCCTTGAGAAACACTTTAAAAAAATTAAAACTTGTTTTATTATTGAGAACAAAGTATTTTTGATATAGGGTAGGGGCTTGGGAAAACTATTGGGTAGAAATTGGACAAGCATAAAGGCTTGGAAGGTGTGCGGACAATCGGTGGAGAGGGGTGATATTTATAGTGGAGGATAGGGGTGTTTTTATTTATTTTTTTAATTATTTTATTATTTTGGCTCAAGAATATGAATCTATTTCATTATTATTACTAAATAACATAATAAAATAATTATAGTTTGTTATAATGGTTCTTAAATCATTCATACATCATCAATAACTCAATATTTTATTTATTTGGGTAATACCTTTAATTATTATCTTTCACTATTCACAAAAAAATCAACTATTTTTACAAAATATGAAACATTTACCATATAAATTATTCAAAATATAAATTTAAAAAATGGACGCTATTTTCTGAAAATAATTTTCTAAATATTATAAATTTATTTTTTTGTTGAAATAATCAATTATTCAAAAAATAAAAATTCTAAAATTATAACCCATTTTATGAATCTTTCCAAAAATAATTAATGACTCATAAAATTTTATTATTTGCATATGAAAACAAAATATTAATTTATGAATTTATTTTATTAAAAAAAAATCATTTTAAATTATTATATAAACTATAAAATTGTAAATAAACATTTATGTTTCACCAAAATAACGACACAGAGTTTATCGTTTTTAATACATTTATTTTCTTATTGCCTTATATAAATATATCATGATCTCCATCATAAGAAACCAAAATTTTATTTATAATTTTAAAGGATAGATTACTATTATAATGGCTGGTTTAGTATTTGTATTGTTCATATTACTATTCCATCAGTTAAGTTACTATTAATAGTGTATCACTATAAGGCCCCGACCTTAAACATTACATTAAATGAATAATTCACATTGAGGATATTTTCAGATTTAGAGTTTTAGATAATTAGGACATAACTATTACATCTCAAAAGATTACAAAGTAGGCACTTCTACTAAGTTTCCATAGAATAAAAACTCTTAAAAAGAAACACGTCTAGTTCCATGTTTTATATAGCATGACTTTCCCTTGATCCTATCCTTGACCCTATTCCACATTAAGTCCTGTGAAAAACATTTCAAAAAAAAATTAGTGTGAGCATAAAAAGATCAGTAAGGGATACATAAAGAATGAAAACTGTTAGTTTATCAAAACTACAAGTAAACCATGTATACTTTATCAAAGCAATACTTTTCACCTTTATAAAGTAGTAAAAACTCTTCACTGAATAAAAGAACATTACTTATCCTTTTGTAAACAAAAGATTACCATAAAACCCATATAAAGATCACATAACACATGTAGGTAACTTAGGACATAAACATACTTAAAAGAAATAACCATACGGTTGACTTCCACACATATCACTTAATGGAATAGACATACAGCTGACTTCCATACCCAATGCATGGGAGGTTATAACATAACCACCCATCCTAGTATTCACTGCACCACCTGTCATATGGTTTATCATGTAACCACCCATCAAATGTCCAAGTACCATTATAAAATCATAAGACATAAAACAAATATAATTGGAAGAAAACATTTCCACACTTTGATCATAATATATCACATAAATATATTGACATAACAAATCCATTATAAAAACCATTTTCAATACCAAAATACATAAAATATTATATGGTATTTATTACATTTTAAAAACATTACAGCTTGTTGAGGAAGCCAAAGACCAAATAATACTCACGGCGGCGAAAAAGGTCGTTGTCACCGCGTACATTAGAAGAAATATTCCTTTTTTTCGTTTAGTAAATCGCTTCGTGGAAAATGATTAATTTTGTGTAAAAGTAAAATTCAAAGGGGTTTACACACAATATAAAATAAAGTTGTGTATAAAACGAAATATGCCTCAATGAAAAGAGATTGAGACGAAGTCCCTTACCTCAGGTCCGACTTGACTCGATCATTATTTAACTCCCTGAATAATAAACTTGAGTTAATTTCTACTTGCTTAAGAACCTTTTTCAAGTAAATTATTACTTTTATATCACTTATTACCATGTTATAAACATTATATATTCATTTAAGTTAATAATGTTTGTTTTGTCGATATTTGGTTCTTAAGTCGAAAGTGGACTTCTTACAATTACATGTTGTTTGTGTGGTCAAAGATTCATTATATCAAGAATGATATTCATGATTTGTATATCATATATATCATATATATCCAGCATATACATGTATTTATAATACTACATAATCATTTATAGGTAAAAAATGAAATGCACCGTTCATGGAGACAGTAAGCCGAACGTACGCATGAACGCTACTTTCATTTCTATGTCATGGTAATGGAATTAAACCTAAATTAGAGGTATGTATATTTTAATTCCAGAATTATATTCATCATTTATATGTAACATAAATCATATATATCAATTATATATATGTACTTATAACAGTACATTACATTTGGGGATAAGAAATGAAATGCACCGTTCATTGAGACGGTAAGCCGTACGTACGCATGAACGATAATTTCATTTCTATCTCATACTTTAATGGAGTGAAATAATAATGATAAAAAATCATATTATAATTCCAGTATAATATCATATATAATATTATTAAATCCATCCTTTATATGTCCTTTGTATGGCATTAACGAATCAAATCACTTTGAGGGGGCGGTAGTCCGCACTTCCTAAAATGAAGATATCACGTATACCCATAATGGAAGCCATAAAGGTATGCCATAAATGAAAAATACATAAGCTTAAGTAAAACATAAAAATATTATATATCATATATAATTATAGTTACACCTTAATGGCCACCTTTGAAAGTGTTAGAAGAATATTGAACAATCATCGTTTCGTGAGGCCGAAATTCACCATCCACAGAAATAGTATGTTCTCTAACCATTAGATGTAGGTGTTTGTAAGTGTCGTTAGAATTATTCTTATAACAACATCCTATTATATTTAATATAATGGATTTTTTACAAAAGAAATGAATAAAAATAGTTAAGGAGGTTGGAAAAGGAAAATAAAACAAAAGAACACAAGTGAATACATTATCTTAAAAACGGGTAACTCTTTTTGATTTGAGCTCAAAGGATTACTTAGGAAGACGTCATCCCAAAGTGAGGCTTCTAGGAGTAATTGAGGGATGTGGAGAGACAAAAAGAGTAGACATTGGCCGAACTGAAGGCTGGAGAGGTGTGGGTAAGGAGGTAGAGGTGGGGGCCTTTTATAAGAGGAGAGAAGGGCACTCTTGGAAAGTTAAGAAACGATACTTTATTATAAAATGATTTTCGGATAAAAAATGTCCCACAATTATATATTTAGAGGTTAAGGTGATACGAGTTCAAAATACACCCATACAATAGGTTTTTTACATGTGTAGGTCTTAGATTTTTCATTATCTTTTCATTTTATTTAAATCATAAAATAATGAGGTAATCGCTGCATCATCATGGTGTCATAAATAATTAAATTTATTTAATGTCTAAAAATTATAAATAAAATATCATGATTTAGGAAATCTTTTTATATTTATAATGAATATTTATAGTCAAAAACATGACTTGTGTAACCTCATTTAAAAATTGTTTTAGTAAAACAACTCATGTTTGTGAAATTTTTATTTTAACAATAAATAAAAAGTTATTAATGTCATTTTCCTACCAATGTGGCTCCATGGACTCTCCAAGTTGAACCATGGATTTTCTGGGTCTTCCATGACATATCCAATAAGGTTAGGGCATGTGTCAAGTTCATTTAATATTATTAATACATTATTTTTACCTTAAACTACACTAATTACCTCTAATCGCGATTAATAAACTAAAAAGTTACTATTCACCAAAAATTATTTTTATCCCATTGAACCACATTTTACATCTTAATGACAACCATGTATGTCGGATTTTTGAAATTCAAAGCCCAGTGGTGGTAAAATTTCATTGAAACGAAAAATCAGTTTTTTAAGTACCACTTAGTGGTTTCACTATTCATAAAAAATTGACGTTTTTCAGAAAAATACCAAAAATTCACCCTAAGATATATTTGATATTCCAAATTCAAAAATGAAGTCTATTTTACAAAATTCAAAACATATAAGTTGACTTAATTAATTTAATAATTAATTCCCGCTGTGAGAGAAAATAGCGGGTTTTAATGAAACAATAAGTATCAAAAGATTGACACTAGTTTAAGTCTGATTTCAAAGTGAAATTAATTCCAACGATCACTATTGGATTAAATTGTAAAAATATATTCTAATTTCACTTTAAAACAAATTCAAACGATAATCTAATCATATAAATAAATTAGATTAAAAAAGGGTTTTGAATTAAAATACAACATTTTTCATTATTCATTAAAAATGAACTTTATCGAAAAGTACCAAAAATTTACACAGAATAAATTTTGATGTCCTGATTCTAAAGAAGAATTTTATTTGGTCCAATAGAATGTATAAGAGTGACCAAAACTATATTTAATGAAGGTTCTCCATCAAAAGGTGATAAGTGGACCTTTAGTGAATATTAGAGTATTTATGCCTAAAATTGAATTCTTTTCTTATTTTAAGCCTTTATCCATTATTGGATAAATGTAAAAACATTTAACATATATAATCATATTTTAGTTATTTCTATTCATTCAAGCCAATACAAAGGCTACGTGTTGACTACCATTTAAAATAATATTATTGTATTACTAGTGTGCAACGTAAGATTTCAAAGAAACTCTTTGTTGCGTATCGGGTACGCTATCGAACATAGTAACCCCTTTAAAGTAAAATTAATTTTTAATTCGTAAATGTTAATAAATATGAAAATGTATTATTTTTTATTTACCTAGGATGTTTCATCCTTCCCCCCTTTGGGGAATTTCATCCTCGAAATTTTATTCACTTATCAAAATAAGTGGGAATATTTATCCCTCATAGCATTTTCAGATTCCCATGTTGCCTCTTCAACCATATAGTTTTTCCAAAAAACCTTTACCTAGTGAATTACCTTATTTCGCAACACTTTCTCTCTTCGGTCAAGAATCTGGACTGGTAGTTCGTCATAATAGAGATTATCTTCCAACTGAACTACCTCTAGGATCAAAACAAGAGATGAATCTGGCATATACTTTCTCAACATCAAAACATGAAAAACATTATGTAACTGAGATAAACTCGGAGGTAAAGCCACTCTATATTCCACTGATCCAACTATCTCCACAATTTTATATGGTCCAATGATCCTTGGACTCAGCTTTCTTTTCTTAACAAATCACATCACACTTTTCCACGGAGAAACCTTGAAAAACATGATCACCTACCTCGAAAGATAGATCCTTCCTCGGGTTATCCGCATAAATTTTTTGTCTGCTATGAGCTGTTCTCATGTGTTTTTTAATCAACTGATCTTTTTCTGCCATCACTTCTACCAATTCTGGTCTCATCATCTTCCTTTCACCCACTTCATCCCAAAAAGATAGAGTTCGACACTGCTTCCCATATAATGCCTCAAACGGTGCCATCTGTATACTAGAATGAAAACTATTATTATATGAAAACTCAACCAAAGAAAGATGTTTGTCCCAACTTCCCAGATAATCCATAGATAAAGCTCGTAGAATATCCTCCATGGTCGGAATTGTACCTTCTGACTGCCTATCTGATTGCGGATGAAAAGTTGTACTAAAATTTAATTCAGTACCCAATGAATTCTAAAGGCCTTTCCAAATGCTAGAAGTAAACCTTGAGATGTCTTCGGTAATCCCACAACAAAGTCCATGGAAATATTTTCCCATCTCCACTCTGTAATTGGTAAAGGTTGAAGCATCCCTTTCAGTCACTACCGCTCTACATTAACCTGCTGACAAATCAAACACTTACAGTAAAAACGGAAATATCTCCTTTCATTCTATCCCACCAGTAATACTCCCGCAAATCTCGGTACATCTTAGTACTGCCAGGATGAACTGAAAACGGAGAACTATGAGATTCACATAACAACTCTCTCTTCAACTGGGAATCACAAGGCACACACAATCTCTTCCCAAATCTCAAAACACAATCATTATCAATGTTGAATTCTGGCAACTTACCCTTCTAAACCATCTCTACATTTTCCTGCAACTCGCTGTCTTGCTTCTATGCTTGCTTAATTCTGTCTAATAGAGAAGATTTCACTGAAAACTGAAAAAATACAGAAGTACATCCTACACAAACAACTTCCATGCCAAAGCTCATCAAATCTTTAACCAAAGGATCATGTTCCAAACGCAACATTGTTAATGAATCATTACTTTTTCGACTCAAAGCATCAGCCACATTATTTTCTTTTCCCGGATGGTAATGAATTGTACAATCATAATCCTTGATTAATTCTAGCCATCTCCTCTATCTTATGTTCAATTCTTTTTGAGTGAATATATACTTTAAAATTTGTGATTATGATATATTTCACACTTTAATCCATAGAAATGGTGACTCTAAATTTTTAAAGTGAAAACAGTAGCAGCTAATTCCAAATCATGGGTAGGGTAATTTACCTCATGAGTTTTAAACTGACGTGATGCATAAGCAATTACTTGATCATTTTGCATAAGGACACAGTCACTGTAGATAACAAACTCACCATTCCTATAAGGAAGTTCCAAAACTGAAGCATTCACCAATATTCTTTTCAACTCTTGAAAACAATCATCACATTCTTTTTTCCAGATAAAGTTAACACCCTTCTGAGTTAGCTTAGTCATTGGGCTAGATAATCATGAAAACATTTCAACAAACCATCGGTAGTAACCTTCCAAACTAAGAAAACTACAGATCTCGGTTACATTTATGGGTCTTGGCCATTCTTCAACAACCTTTGTTTTAGCAGGATCCACAGTTATCCCATCTTTAAAAACAATGTGACCAAGGAAATAATTTTTTTGCAACCAAAACTCACACTTGCTAAATTTTTCATACAATATTTTTTCTTTTAGGGTTTTCAAAATAACCCTTAAATGTCTTCCATTCTCCTCTTTACATTTAGAAAACACAAAAATATCATCAATAAAAACAACCAACATTTTTAACCTAAGTCAACTGAGCCATCACTGCAACAAACTATTTAGTTCTGATCCTGACTATCTCAAGATACTTCTTTGAAAGTTCATTTCCCTCAGTATGCCTTCCTAGAAAATCTGTTCTATTTCCTCTACAAAAAACCATTCTTAACACAAAAATATCTTTGGCAAATCAACATGGTAATCTGTAAATGATATAACATTTCAATAATACCATAAATCCCATATAAATATCACCTAACATATATAGGTAACTTGGGACATAAACATACTTAAATGGAATAACCATACGGTCGACATCCACACATATCACTTAATGAAATATCCATACGGACGACTTCCATACCCAATGCATTGGAGGTTATAACGTAACCACCCATCCTGGTATTCACGGCACCACCCGTCATATGGTTTGTCACGTAACCACCCGCCAAATGTACAAGTACCATTATAGAATCATAAGACATAAAACAAATATAATGGGAAGAAAACATTTCCACACTTTGATCACAATATATCACATAAATATATTGACATAAAAAATCCATTATAAAAACCATTTTAAATACTAAAATACATAAAAGATTATATGGTATTTATTTAATTTTAAACACATTACGGCTTGTTGAGGAAGCCAAAGACCAAATAATACTCGCGGCGGCGAAAAATGTCATTGTCACCGCGTATGTTAAAAGAAGCATTTCTTTTTGTCGTTTAGTAAAACGCTTCATAGAAAAATATTCCTTTGGTAAAAAAGTAAAATTCAAAGGTTTTTATACACCGTATAAAAGAAAGTTGTGTATAAAATGAAATATGCCTCAATGAAAGGAGATTGAGACGAAGTCCCTTACCTCGGATCCGACTTGACTCGATCGTTCTTTAACGTCCCAAATAATAAACTTGACTTAATTTATACTTGATTAAGAACCTTTTTCAAGTTCATTATTACTTTTATATCACTTATTAACATGTTATAAATATTATGTAATCATTTAAGTTAATAATTTTTCTTTTTTCGATATTTGGTTCTTAAGTCAAAAGTGGACTTTTTACAATTACATGTTGTTCGTGTGGTCAAAGGTTCTTTATATCCAGAATGATATTCATGATTTGGATATCATATATATCATATATATCCAGAATATAAATGTATTTATAATATTACATAATCATTTATAGGTAAAAAATGAAATGCACCGTTCATGGAGACGGTAAGCCGTACGTACGCATGAACGCTACTTTCATTTCTATGTCATATTAATGGAATTAAAACTAAATGAGAGGTATGTATATTTTAATTCCAGAATTATATTCATCATTTATATGTAACATACATCATATATATCCATTATATATATATATATATATGTACTTATAATAGTACATTACATTTGGGGATAAGAAATGAAATGCACCATTCATGGAGACGGTAAGTCGTACGTAAGCATGAATGCTACTTTCATTTCTATCTCATACTTTAATGGAGTGAAATCATAATGATAAAAAGGTATATAATAATTCTAGTATAATATCAAATATAATATTATTAAATCAATCCTTTTTACTTCCCATGTATGGCATTAACGAATCAAATCACTTTGAGGGGGCGGTAGTCCGCACTTCCTAAATTGAAGATATAGCGTATACCCATAATGGAAGCCATAAAGGTATGACATAAACGAAAACTACATAAGCTTAAAGAAAACATAAACATATTATATATCATATATAAATATAGTGACATCTTAATGGCCACCATTGAAGGTGTTAGAAGAATATTGAACAATAATCATTTTGTAACACCCCAGGTAAATAAAGAGTATGACATTTTCACATTTATCCATATTTGTGAATAAAATATTAATATTACTTTAAATGGGATGATATGCTCGATGGCGTACCCAATACGCAACAACGAGTTTCTTGGGAATCTTACGTTGCACTCTAATAATAAAATAATATTCTTTTAAATGGTAGTTAATGCCTAGCCGTTGTAATGGCTGGAATGAACAGAACTAACTACAAAATTATTATATATTTTTGTCAAATATTTTTACTCTTTACAATAAATGTTATATGATTAAAAATGCTAATGAATCTAATTTTAAGCGTAGAGAGTCTAATATTCTTTAAAAGATCGATTAACCGCCTTTTGATGGAGAACCTCTTTTATATCTACTTTTTGACAATTTTATGTGTTATATTTGACAAAAAAAATTCTTCTTTATAATCTGGACATCAAAATTTACTTTGTTTAAATTTTTGGTATTTTTCTGAAAAAGGACAATTTTTAATGAATAGTAAAAAATGTTGTATTTTAATTCAAAACCTATTTTTAATCTAAATTATTTATATGATTAGATTATCTTTATAATCGGTTTTAAAGTGTAAATAAAATATATTTTTACCATTTAATCCAATGATGGTCATTTTAATTAATATCACGTTAATATTGGACTTAAACTAGTGTCAATCTTTTGATACTTATTGTTTCATAAAAACACACTATTTTTTTTAACAGCGGGAATTAATTATAAGATTAATTAATGCAACTTCTATGTTATGAAATTGGTAAAATATACATCATTTTTTAATTTGGAATATCAAATATAGCTTAGGGTGAATTTTTGGTATTTTTCTAAAAATCTCCAATTTTTGATGAATAGTGAAACCACAAAGTGGTGGTTACAAAATTTGATTTTTCATTTAAAAGGTACTTTACCACATCTGTGATTTGAATTTCAAAAATCCAATTTAAATGATTTTAATGTTTAAGTAAAATGTGGTTCAATGGGATGAAATAATTTGTTGATGAAAAGTAACTTTTAAGTTTTATTAATCACGATTAAAGGTAATTAATATGATTTAAGGAAAAAATGATATTATAATAAAATGAAAATATATTGACACTTGTCCTAACCCTATTGGATGATTTATGGCTGACAAATACAACCCATGGGTCGATTTTTGGTAACCCATGGAGCCACTTGGGTTTGATAATGTCATTTATGCCTTTTATTTAAAGTTAAAATAAAAATGTCACAAACATGATTTATTTTACTAAAACAATTTTTACATGTTGTTATACATGTAATACTTTTGACTATAAATAGTCATTGAAAAGATAAAAATATTTCCTACATCATAGTATTTTTTTTATAATTTTTAGACATTAAATAAATTAAATTCATTATGACATCATGATGATGCAGCGATGACCTCATTATTTAACGATTTAAATAAAATGGAATGATAATGCAAAATCTAGGACCTACACATGTCAAAAACTTATTGGATGGGTGTATTTAGAACCCGTATCACCTTATCCTCGAAACACATCAATTTGGGACCATTAAATCCGAAAACCATTTGAAAATAAAGTAACATTTTATACTTTTCCAAGAGTGCCCCTCCTCTCCTCTTATAAAAGGCCCCCACCTCTACCACCTTACCCACACCTCTCAATCCTTTGGTTCGTCCAAGCTCTGATTATTTTGTCTCTCCACATCCCTCTCCTAATCCTAGAATCCTTAAATTAGGCAGGAAGCTCTTCAAGAAACCCTTTTGTTTCAAACCAAAGGGAGTTACCCAATTTTAAGGTAACCTCTTCACTTATGCTCTTTTGTTTTATGTTGCTTCTCCAACCCCCTAAACTCTTTTTATTAATTTCTTTTGTAACAACTCCAGTATCTTCAATATACTTGTATGTTGTCATAATAAGGATCTGAGCTACACTTACACACACCTTCATCTAATGGTTAAAGAACATACTGTTTCTGTGGATGGCGAATTTTTGCCTCACGAAACGATGATTGTTCAACACTCATATAACACCTTCAAAGGTGGACATTAAGATGTCACTATGTTTATATATGATATATAATGTTTTTATGTTTTACTTAAGCTTCTGTATTTTTCATTTGTGGAATACCTTTATGGCTTCCATTATGGGTATACGCAAATCTTCATTTTAGGAAGTGCGGACTACCGCCCCCTCAATGTGATTTGATTCGTTAATGCCATATGTGGGAATTATAAAGGATGGATTTAAAGTTATTATACATGGTGTTATAATGAAATTATAATATACATTTATATAATTATTGTTTTATTTCCATTAAAGTATGAGATAGAAATTAAAGTAGCGTTTATGCGTACGTACGGCTTACCGTCTCCATGAACGGTGCATTTCATTTCTTATCCTCAAATGTAATGTACTATTATAAGAAAATATAATGGATATATATGATGTATGATACATCTAATGTATGAATATAATTCTGGAAGTAAAAATATACACATCTCTCATTTAGTTTTAATTCCATTAATATGACATAGAAATGAAAGTAGCGTTCATGCGTACGTACGGCTTACCGTCTCCATGAACGGTGCATTTCATTTCTTACCTGTAAATGATTATGTAATATTATAAATACATGTATATGCTGGATATATATGATATATATGATATCCAAATCAGGAATGTCATTCTGGATATAAAGAACCTTTGACCCCATGAACAACATGTAATTGTAAGAAGTCCACTTTTTACTTAAGAACCAAATATCGACAAAACAAACATTATTAACATAAATGATTACATAATGTTTATAACATGTCAATAATTGATATAAAAGGAATAATGATCTTGAAAAAGCTTCTTAAGCAAGTATAAATTAACTCACGTTTATTATTCAGGACGTTAAAGAACGATCGAGTTAAGTCGGACCCGAGGTAAGGGATCCTACTCCTCTCTTTCTTTTTAAGTACACTCTTTTATGTCATTCATTTTAAAGCTCATATTTCTTGTTATTGGGATGTTCATTTATATTACTCTTACTGTAATTTTTATGTTCATATGATGAGAGACCCTATTCTCTCTCATAAATCCATTTTTGGATGTTTTGAGTGGCGCCGTTAGGCTACTGAATTTGCGTAAGAGATCTAACCTCTCTCTTTCTCTTTAAGTACTCTCATTTTTGTCAATTATTTTAAGCTCCTCTTTGTAATGATGGGGAATGTTCTTTTATATTCCTCTTGCAGTAAATTTTATTGTAATGTGATGAGATACCCTATTTGATCTCATCAATCCATTTTTGGAAGTTTTAAGTGGCGTCGTTAGGCTGCCGAGTTTTCATAAGGGATTTTTCATCTCACTTTTATTCCCATGAGATTTATGCTACATTTTCCACAATTTCTTTTGAGTGGTGTATTTACTGACCATTAATTTACTCATTGTGTAATATTCTTTCATTTATGAGTATTTACATCAATTTTTTATTGTCCTTCTTTTACAGGGTGTATGTTTCGAAAGATACCCATGTCGGTAAGGGAACCTTTCACCCTCCTCTTTTTAAAAGAATTTTATTTTTATGTCTTTTAATTCACATAATATTATGTTGGGATATGTTCTTCTATATCCTAATTGATGTAAATTTTATGTCCAAGTGATGAGATACCCTTTTTATCTCTCATCAACTCTTTTTCTGAAGTGACGTCATTAGGCTGTCTAATTTTTGCAAGGGAACTTCTTAACCCAATTTCGATTCGTTGGGATAAACTTGTAAACCTTGAATATGTCATTCTATGATTATGTTTGAATGTCCTATGATTTTTTTACACTTAATACCAACTTATATTTTGTGTATTCGTTTGTCACACATAATTATGTAACTGATTTATCCATAATCCAAGGATACCGTCTTTGTAAGGGACTTCGTCTCAATCTCCTTTCATTGAGGCATATTGCGTTTTATACAAAACTTTCTTTTATATGGTGTATAAACCCCTTTGACTTTTACTTTTATACAAAAGGAATCTTTTTATATGAAGAATTTTACAAAATGAAAAAAAGGAATGTTTCTTTTAACGTACGCGGTGACAACGACCTTTTCCGCCATTGCGAGTATTATTTGGTCGTTGGATTCCTGAACAAGCCGTAATGTTTTTTAAAATGAAATAAATATCATATACTCTTTTATGTAATTTGGTATTGAAAATGGTTTTTATAATGGATTTTTTATGTCAATATATTTAAGTGATATATTGTGATCAAAGTGTGGAAATGTTTTCTTTCCATTATATTTGTTTTATGTCTTATGATTTCTATAATGGTACATTGGCATTTAACGGGGTGGTTACGTGATAAACCATATGACAGGTAGTGCCGTGAATACCAGGACAGGTGGTTACGTTATAACCTCCAATGCATTGGGTATGGAAGTCAGCCGTATGGCTATTCTATTAAGTATGTATGGATGTTGGCCGAATGGCTATTCTATTAGGTGATATGTGTGGAAGTCGACCTTATGGTTATTCCACTTAAGTATGTTTATGTCCCAAGTTACCTTTATATATTATTTGATCTTTATATGGGATTTGTGGTAATCTTTTGGTTACAGAAGGGTAACTAATGAACTTTTATTCAGTGAAGAGTTTTTACTACTTCGAAAAGGTGAAAATTATTACTTTGATAAAGTATACATGGTATACTTGTTGTTTTGAAAAACTAACAGTTTTCATTCTTTGTGTATCCCTTACTGAGCTTTTTATTCTTCATCCCAAGTTTTTGAAATGTTTTTTATAGGACTTAACGTGGAATAGGTTCAAGGATGGGATCAAGGGAAAGTCATGCAACCTAAAACATGGAACTGGACATGTTTCTTTTTAAGATTTTTTATTTTATGGAAACTTAGTAAAAGTTTCTAATTTGTAATCTTTTGAGATGTAATAGTTATGTCCTAATTCTCTAAAACTCTAAATATGAAATGATACTCAATGTGAATTATTCATTTAATTCAATATTAAGTAAGGTTTAAGGCTGGGGCCTTATACATTTCGTGAGGAAGAAATTCACCATCCACAGAAACAGTATGTTCTTTAACAATTAGATGTAGGTGTGTGTAACTGTAGCTCGAATGCTTCTTATAACAACATACTAGTAGATTGAAGATAGTACAGTTGTTACAAAATAAATTAATAAAAAGAGTTTAGGTGGTTGGAAAAGCAAAATAAAACAAAAGAACACAAGTGAATACATTACTATAAAAACGGGTAACTCTTTTTTATTTGAGCTCAAAGGCTTCATTGGGAAGACTTCTGCACAAATTGGGGCTTCTTGGAGTAATATAGAGATTTGGAGATACAAAAGGAGGAGAGATTGTCCCAACCAAAGGCTTGAGAGGTGTGGGTATGGATGTAGAGGTGGGGGCCTTTTATAAGAGGAGAGGAGGGGCACTCTTGGAAAGTTAAGAAATGATACTTTATTATAGAATGATTTTCGGATAAAAAATGTCCCACAATTATATATTTAGAGGATACGGTGATACAAGTTCTAAATCCACCATCCAATAGGTTTTTTACATGTGTAGGTCTTTGATTTTTCATTATCTTTTAATTTTATTTAAATCATAAAATAATGAGGTAATCGCTGCATCATCATGGTGTCATAAATAATTTAATTTATTTAATGGCTAAAAATTATTAAAAAAATATCATGATTTAGGAAATATTTTTATATTTCTAATGAAAATTTATAGTCAAAAACACGACTTGTATAACCTCATTTAAAAATTGTTTTAGTAAAATAACTCATGTTAGTGACAATTTTAATTTAACATTAAATAAAAAGTTATTAATGTCGTTTTCCTACAAATGTGGCTCTTTGGGGTCCCCAAGTAGACCCATGGATTTTCTTGGTCAGCCATGACATATCCAATAAGGGTAGGACACGTGTCAAGTTCATTTAATATTATTAAAACATTATTTGTACCTTAAACTACACTAATTACCTCTAATCGCGATTAATAAACATAAAAGTTACTATTCACCAAAAAATTATTTTAATCCCATTGTACCAAAATTTACATATTAATGACCACCATGTATGTACGATTTTTAAAATTCAAAACACAGAGGTTGTAAAATTTCGTTTAAATGAAAAATCAGTTTTTTTAAGTACCACTTAGTGGTTTCACTATTCATCAAAAATTGATGTTTTTCAAAAAAATACCAAAAATTCACCCTAAGCTATATTTGATATTCTGAATTCAAAAATGAAGTATATTTTAAAAAATTCAAAACATATAATTTGCATCAAATAATTTAATAATTAATTCTCGCTGTCAGAGCAAATATCGTGTTTTTATGAAACAATAAGTATCAAAAGATTGACACTAGTTTAAGTCCAATTTCAAAGTGAAATTAATTCCAATGACCACTATTGGATTAAATGGTAAAAATATATTCTAATTTAACATTAAAACCAATTCAAATGACAATATAATCATATAAATAAATTAGATTAAAAAGTGGTTTTGAATTAAAATACAACATCTTTCAATATTCATTAAAAATGAACTTTATCGGAAAAATACCAAAAATTTACACAGAGTAAATTTTGATGTCCTGATTCTAAAGAAGAATTTTATTTGGTCCAATAGAATGTATAAGAGTTACCAAAACTATATTTAATTTAGGTTCCCATAAAAAGGTGATAAGTGGACCTTTAGTGAATATTAAAGTATCTATGCCTAAAATTGAATTCTTTTCTTATTTTAAGCCTTTATTCATTATTGGATAAATGTAAAAACATTTAACATATATAATCATATTTTAGTTATTTCTATTCATTCCCGCCAATACAACGGCTACGTGTTAACTACCATTTAAAATAATATTATTTTATTACTAGTGTGCAATGTAAGATTTCAAAGAAACTCTTTGTTGCATATCGGGTACGCTATCGAACATAGAAAACCCTTTAATGTAAAATTAATGTTTAATTCGTAAATGTTAATAAATATGAAAATGTATAATTTTTTATTTACCTGTGATGTTACAATCACAGTTTGTTTTTGCAATATATTATATCAAATGAGTTGTACTTAATTCCGAATATATGTACCCTAAAATATTGGGGTTTCATATTCTTCAGTCCTTTGGACATTTGTTGCATTATTTTTTTCATTAATATTTAATTTTAAATAGATGTTAGTGGTACTTATTCAAAACATCCTTAGGAACCATATTGCATCTTTTATTTTTTTGTTCCTCTTATGAACTTTTACCAGTTGAGTTTTTTGATTTATCAATACCTTCTATCGTAAGTGAAGAACCTCGACAGACTCTTTGCAGTATGAAAAATAAAGCTCTAGTTATATTTCATCATATTTGAGTACATGTGATGGTTCCAGCATGTACTTATTTAACAATGATATGTGGAACACATAATTAACTTTGTATAGACCTGGAGTCACTACTAATCAAAAAAACTAAAGCTTCAATTCATTACATAATTTCGAATGATCTAATTCACCTAGGAATTAGTATAAATTTCTAACCAAACCTTATGCCCCATTCCATAGAGATAATTTCATAAAGACATGATATCCCACATGAAATTCCAAATCCTTTCAATAGTTTTCACCAAAACTCTTTATCCTACATTGAGATTCTTAAATATGAGACATGATAGTCATTAATTTTTTAATTACCTCATCATTATGTTCTAGGGCTATAATTTTGCACTCAAAAACATCACCCCAAAAATTTGGAGTTTTACATCTCTTCTATTTAATGCCTCATATGGAGTCACTTGAATATTAGAATGAAACCTATTTTTGTAGACAATTACACTAAAAATAAATTCTGATCATATATACCTTGAATATAATGTGAGAATCAACTCATCATGTCGTATAATTCATTAATAGTCCATTCATATTGTTTGTATATATGAGGTTCATAAGGAGTACACAATTTAAGCTCAGTATCAAAGGACTTCTAAAAATTCTTCCAAAATTTTAATATAAAATGGGGATCTCTCTCAGACTCAATTGATTTAGTTTCACCATGATTTAATACAACATCATTAATATAGATTCTTATTAGGGGCCCAAGAGGTAAATATTTTCATATAGAGATAAAATGTGCTGATTTTGTAAATCTATTAACAATAACCCAAACATATCACTCTTTCTCACGGTATTTAGTAATCCAATTATGATGTACATAGTAATGTCATTCTGTTTCAACATAGGAATAGACAGATGTTGCATGAATCCTCTAGGATGTTGTATCTCATCCTTCACTTGTTGAGAAACTATACATCTTTTCACATAGTTAGTAATTTTTCAATTCAAATTATGCCGTAAAAAAAATATCCCTATATATATATATATATACATCTTAGTACAACCAGGTTTTATATATGAATTGTGAGCTATGAGAATCATCTAATAGTTTCCTTTTTAGATTTGGGATTGATGGAACACATAACTAATTTCCAAATTTGAAAAATTACATCCTTATACATGATGTATTCCAATATTCCAACCCTAATGGATATAATATACTTTTAGACATTCTTATCATCATATTTTAAACTTTTTATCTTCTACAATAAATATTTATTATAAATCATATGAAAAATGAGTCTTTTTTCCCTTCCTCAACAATTACTATATCAATTATTACCAAATACATGAATATTATATTTTTCTCAATCATCATTTGGGACAGAACTCCCTGATTATTCCTTTTTAATGTATTAGCTACCATATTTTCTTTTCCTAGATAGACGTTTACTGAGAAATAATAATCCTTTAGCAACTTGAGCCATCATCTTTCCCTCGGGTTGAGATCTTTCTATGTAAATATATATTTAAAACTCTTTTGATCCATATATATCTAACATATTTGACCATAGAGATAGTGTCTCTATATCTTCAGATAAAATATTATGGATACTAACCCAAGATATTGAGTTCTATATTTTTGTTCATGAGTATTCAACTACCTTGATACATATGCAATTACTTTATCATTTTTCAAAA
Organism: Viscum album; assembly: GCA_963277665.1. Classification (NCBI taxonomy): domain Eukaryota; kingdom Viridiplantae; phylum Streptophyta; class Magnoliopsida; order Santalales; family Viscaceae; genus Viscum; species Viscum album. The sequence goes on from OY728141.1 coordinate 213,459,369, forward strand.
GAAGAAAAAAATTTCCTTTCTTTAATACATCAATATATATCACAAACTTATAATTTTATGATTGTGGAGTCAAAATAAGAGAATTGAATAATGTTATTTTCAATTATTCAAAACATTTTTCACATTCTATTTTTTATAAAAACCTAACCCCTTTACATGTGATCTTGGTTAACGGGATATCAAATTCAAAAAAATTATGAATGAAATATCTATAGTAACATGCTAAACCAATAAAATTTTGTACCTCTGTTATATTTATTGGGGTATTCCATTATTGGATTTCTATTTTCTTCATAGTATCAACTATGATTTCACACATAGAGTTAAAAATATCCATGAAAATAAATTTCCTGATGGAAAAATTCACACAAGATAATTTTACCAAATAATTGTTTCCTTTTGAGAGTCTCAAGAATCATCTGTATGTGATTCTCATAGTAATCATATGTTTTAGAATAAAATAGAACATTATTAATAAATATTACAAATAACTCATCAAGAAATTCCTTGAATACACTTTTCATTAAATCCATACAAATAGAGGGTGCATTTGTAAATCCAAATGGCAGTACTATAAACTTGTAATGTACATACATTTTCTAAAAATATATCCTTGGAATATCAACCTATATTATTCAGAATTGATGATACATATTGAAAAGTTCAATCATTGAAAAATACTGAGATCAATGAATTTGATCAAATAAACCAATAATGTGATATAGAGGATACTTTTTCATTACTGTAATATCATTAATTTTTCTATTTTCAATACACTGCCTCAAGGATTCCTATTTCTTCTTGACAAGGAGAATTGGGTCTTTCCATGGAAAAACACTGTGAAAAAATCCCTTATCACTCTACTCATCTCATTTTTTAACCAGCTCCACTAATTCCACAGTGTCTATTCTATAAGGAGTCATTGATATTGGTCTTGCATAAAAAATAAAATCAATGTTAAACTCCACTTTACACACTAGTGGATGTCCAGGTAATTCCTTATGAAATACAGCAATGTATTCATTTAAAATACCAACATACTCAATTTCAAGATAAACTTCTTCATCCCTTTATTTTTTTGGATCTTCCTCCATAATAATTTCATTTAGTAGAACTACTGGGGGTTGATGTAGATGAGAATTAAATGATGATGAGGTTTATTCTCTAATGATAATGGATTTTGAATCTTCCTAAAAAATAATAATTTCCTTCTTATGTCAGTAACTTTTATCATCATATTTTTAAATATAGTACAAACTGAGAATTATATCAAATTCAACCATAGTAAGATGAAAATATTTGGAAACATAGAACTTTTATATACCTTATGTGGAACTTCCCAAAACATTTTTCTCAATGAGACTTCCCTTATGGGTTTTGATGAATAACTACCTTACTAAAACAAAAGATAAATATCTTGTTTTCTAGGAAAATTGGGTAGATAAAAATGAGGTCAATTATCCAAAATAAAATAAGACCTTGAATAAATTTTAAAATATTCTTGTTGTACAATCCATCACAACATTTGGTACTTATACCTCTTTTATATGGATTGCATAAGATTTTCTATATTCCCTTGGTCTCTTCTATGGTACATTATACTATCTCTTGGGACATTGATTTAAATAAACCATCATTTCAATAAAATTTAATAAATGAACATTATTTTTTTTCTTTCCCTTGAAATCATTTTCTCGATTACCATATTCTCTACACATATAAAAAACTCACATCCCTTTCAATAATCTCTCAGTATGATTCATTCAAAATTTTCACATAATTGTAGTTTCATTATTCACCTATTTCTCATTGATGCTTCACCTTTTCCATGGTTATAAAGTGACACCTTCTACTCTTTATTTCCCTTCGACATATAGGATCTATAAAATTCCTTTTCTATTCTAATGGAACTTAATACTATTCTATAATATGTAATGACCCAGCCATAAAACATTACATAATCTTGAATTAAATGAATAATTCACATTGAGGATCTTTGCAGGTTTTCAATTTTAGAGAATTAGGAAAAAACTATTACATCTCAAAGATTTCTAAGTAGACACATATACTCAATTTCAATTTTTTTCACAAAATATAAACTCTTGAAAACAAGAGTCATGTCTTGCTCCATGTTTTAGACATAGTGACATTTCTTTGATCCCATCCTTGACCATATTCCACTTTATGTCATGTGGAATACATTTCAAAAACCTGGGATGAGCACAAAAAGCTCAATAAAGGATATAAAAATACGGAAAGGAAATATTAGTCAACGTATACATAAGAATCAATGAAAACACACTTTACTCATAAAACATAATCACTTTAACATACCTCATGAAATCATAATATTTATGAACAACTCATCGAAATCATAAAAAATAAATGTAACTTGAGGAATTCATTACATTCTTTTGTAGGGAGTAACCCTCATGGTTACGTTTGGAATAACCATCACAGTATATTTGCTAAATCTCTTTGGAGAAACCTTAGCATTTAACTCTTTCACGTTACCCATGCATTAGAGTGCTATCACGGGCTCACCCGCCTTTAGTTTATCACGAAACCACCCGCCTTCATAAACAATTCCCAAGAACCATAACATAATCGTATCACATAAAACATGCATAAAGGAAACATAACATTCCCACATTTCAATCAATAGATATCAAAAACACATTGATATAATCCAAACATTATCAAAACCATTTTCAATACCAAAATAAAATAAATGTAAAACATGGTAATAATTTTTCATTTAAAAAAAGGTGTGGCTTATAGAGGAAGCTGAAACTCAAATAATGGTCACAGAGGCAGAGAAGTCGTTGTTTCTGCATACATAAAAACATTCCCATTTGTCATATAGTAAAACAATTCATATAAAAATATTCCTTTTGAATAAAAGTAAAAGTCCAAGGGGTTTATACACTGTATAAAAGAAAGATGTGTATAAAATAAAATGTGCCTCAATGAAAGGAGATTGAGACGAAGTCCCTTACCACTTTGAAGCTTTTATCATTTTAAACAATTAATATCTATATAAATAATTAATTAAAAATAATTTTGAAAAAATTGATATTAATGATAAATATTTATAATAATAAATTATTAAAAAATTTCAAACGGTATTTTAGTTAAAGTGTTTTTAAAAAAAATAAGAGACACTTGAATACAAAATAATTGAGGATTAACATTATTCAGAAATTTATAATATCATGAGAATAAATGGATTCAGGAAATAATATGCCAAAGGACAGTATATACACCCTATAAGAGTGAATTGGTGCATAACAACAACGAAGTCTCAATAGAAATGTAAAATGAGATGAAATCCGTTATAAAGAATGTATACTTAAATTAAGGATAAATCAATCTCATAATTATGTGTGAAAAAAATAAATACACCCAATATAAGTGGATATTAAGTGTAAAATAACTAGAGGTTAATCACAGATATTCATAGGATGACATATTCAATAACTACAAGTTGAACCCAAAGAAATCGATATTGGGTTAATAAGTTCACTTGTAAAAATTCGACAACCTAACGACGCCACTTTAAAATTCAGAAAACGAGTTGATAAGACAAAACAGGTATCTCATCACTTGGAGATAGATTTTACATAAATACGGATATAGAATAACATATCCCAACATAGTAAGATGTAAATTAAAATAACTAACAAAAATAAGTCTTTTAAAAAGAGGAGGGTGAAAGGTTCCCTTACCGACTTGGGTGACTTTCAAAACATACACCCCATGAAAGAAGGACTATAAAAAATTGATGTAAATACTCATAAACGAATGTATATTATACAAGTTGTAGAATAATGGGAAGTACATACACCACTCAAAGGAAATGTTGGAAAATGTAGCATAAATCCCATGGGAATAAAGTGAGATGAAAAATCCCTTATGAAAACTCGGCAGCCAAACAGTTCCACATAAAACATCCAAAAATGGATTTATGAGATCAAATAGGGTCTCTAATAATATGAACATAAAAATTACAGAATTAAGAATATAAAATAACATCCCCAAACATAAGAAATATGAGCTTAAAATAAATGACATAAAAGAGAGTACTTAAAAAGAAAGAGAGGGGTTGGATCCCTTACCTCAAGTCCGACTTGTCATGTTCTTTTCTTTATATTCGTGAATAATAAACTAGAGTTATTTTCTACATGCTTAAGAACCTTTTTCATGTTAATTATTTATTTTATATAAATTATTACCGTGTTGTGAACATAATGTAATTATTTAAGTTAATAACGGTCGTTTTGTCGATCATCGGTACTTGAGTCAAAAAATAAAATTCTTATAATTACAAGTTGTTAATGTGATATAATATCCATTATATACAGAATTATATTCATGATGTAGATATCATATATATCATATAAATCCAGTATATACATTATTTTATAATATTACATAACATTTAGATGTATGAAATGAAATGCAGCGTTCCTGGAGACGGTAAGCCGTACGTACGCATTGAACGCTACTTTCATTTATATTTCATATTTAATGGAATAAAAAATAAATGAGAAATAAATATATTATAATTAAAGTATAATATATATGTTATATTGGTCACATAAGTTCATTAATTTCATTCTTTATACATTCCATGTATTGCATGAATGAGTCACATTACTTGAGGGGGCGGTAGTCCACACTTCTTCAAATGAAATTATCGCATTTGCACAAGATGAAAATCATAAAGGTATGTTTTAAATGTTAAATAAAGAATCATGGAGAGGAAATAAATATAATATATATCATAAATAAATATAGTTCCATCATAATGGACACCATGAGAGGAGGTAGGAGAAGATAGAACAATCATCGTTTTGTGATGCAGTAATTCGCCATCCGCAGAAACAATATGTTCTTTAACCATTAGACGGAGGTGTGTGTAACAGCCCGAGATTTTATGAAAAATATTCTTTTTATTTCACTAATGTCTTGTGTTGTATGCTACACCAAAAGGAGCTTGCACAACATGCATCCTTGACTTGCCTTTCATTACACGCAATCGCGACCTTCCTCGATAGCTTGCGTCGTACGCAATACCGAGTTTCACTAAACAACAATATGCTATTAGAATATTATTATAACTAGCCGTTATGAACAGTAATAACCACCTTTTAAAATTTTAGAAATTTTATTTTTCAAAATGGACTTCATTTTTGGACTCAGAATATCGAAATTAGCCTAGGGTGAAATTTTGGTATTTTTCTGAAAACTTTCAATTTTTGATGAATAGTGAAACCACTAAGTGGTAGGTTAAAAACTGAATTTTGCATAAAACTTAATTTTACAGCTTCTGTGAATGGAATTTTGAAAATCCGACAGACACGGTTGATATCAGTAAGTAAAATGTGGTTCAATGAGATAAAAATAATTTTTTGGTGAATAGTAACTTTTTACTTTTTTTTACCACGGTTAATAGTAAATAGGGTAACTAAGGGTAAATATGATATTACTATTACCCTAACACATGTCCTAATTCTATTGGATAAGTGTAATTCGACCAAAAACAAACTTATGAATATAATATGACCATTTAGGTCCACTTGGATTAGATTATGACATTTAATATTATATTATTTAATGAATAGTTAAAATAGTTAAAATCAAAGTTTAATAACTAAAACATTTTTAATATGGGGTTATACATAATATAAATTCTACTATAAATATTCCTTAGAAAGATAAAAAGATTTCCTTCATAATGATATTTTATTTATAATTTTTAGACTTTATATAAATTAATTTATTTATGACACAACGATGATGCAGTAATTACCCTTTTAAGGAAATATTAACATAATTGATGTTATAAATGCTCAAATGAATGTAATTTGAGACTTTTTATGACTTACACTAATTTTCTAGGTTACTATGATATATTAGTGTTGATTTAATCAACTTATTTCGGACATATAATTCTGTTATGACTTTCAAAAAAATCATATATCAAATAGTGTCAAAATTGACACAAAATAGTTTTTAAATCAAATATTATATTATTAATTGTTATTTTATTCCTAAAAATCTAAGGTTCGGCCAAATGACTTAGATAAGGATATATGTATTAATAATATACAATTTGGGGTTCGTTTGGCATGTTATAGTAAGTGTATTAACCATATAGTGAAAGAAAACAAAAAGACACGGTAAAAGTTAAATTATTTAACTTAGAGTTAAATCTAATTGATAAGGTTAAAATAATAACCTAAACTTGTCTAAATCCTATTGGTTGATAGGATTTCGACCCATACCCACTTTATCTTCGAAATAAGACCCTTTGGAACCATTATAAACCGATTTTGACTTTAATATAAAATAATATTTTGAGATATTCCTAAGGTGCCCCTCTCCTCCCTTATAAAAGGACACCTCCTCCCCCTCCACCTCACACCAATTTGAGCACTCAAGCTCGGACAACCCCTGCCCTTTTCTCCTCTCCACTTACCTAGAATAATCCTAGAGGTCCTGGTCTTCTTCAAAGACCAATCTTAGTTCCCTAAGTGGAGGATTCAAAGAGGCGTTCCAAAGAAGAGGTAATATCCATTACCGATCTTTTCAATTTCTTTCTTCTTCAACTTCTTCTTCTTTAGTTGTTTCATGATAAAGTAATAACATCAGTATTACTTACATACTGATATGTTATTATAAGTATGAAACAACCCTATTTCACCATCTATCCATCCTACGGAAAAAGAAATCACCGCGCGCGCGTACGTACGGAATACCGTCTCCACGCCGTGGTGTAATCTATTTTCCACCACCACCTTACATGGATGGGTATAATGGTGTAATGAATAACTATACATAGTTATTACAACATCATATTGATTCTGATATATTGTATAATCCACTCCAATTCAATTCAATATTTATGGAAATGATATCATCGCTCGTGCGTACGTACGGACTACCGTCTCCACGACGCGATGAGATTCATTCTCCATGTTAACCATTTAAGAATGATTATAAAGTATATATAAAAAATAATAATGAAATATATGACATTATAAAGCTACTGGATTTATGTATGTATAAATATATGTATGTCATCTACTTACTTCCATTCAAGACAATAAGGAAAGGAAAACAGCGTTCATGTGTACGTACGGACTACCGTCTCCATGAACGGTGTTTTTTCATTTCATTTATCTATATATTATGAATATATATGATATATTAATCATATTTTATATTCTGGATGTAAGTAAATCATGATATAAGTAATAATAATGTCAAGAACAACAAGTCAAAACACCTACGATAAATGAAACGATTTTACCCAAAACGCTTCTTTAACATGGAATTTACAAAAGAACGGGTAATATAATGTCATAAGTGAACCATATATGATATCATAAAAATGAATATGATTCTGGAATAAGTCAATAACATGATTTAAATCATTATACAGGAGGTTCAGACACTTACAAAGCAAGTCGGACCTAAGGTAAGGGAAATATCACAATCTCATTTTTATCCGAGATTGTTTATTCGTAAGTATTTACTGGGGTGTATTTTATCATCCACATCCATGTTTCATAAATATTTAATATTATTTCCATCCAACTACAATTTTTTAAATCCAATTTTACCCTTCGGTGAGTTTTTAGTAAAAGAAATGAAAGGAATCTTTTGTCGTTTTCCGTACGAGGTACTTTTTGACTTTTCCGACAAAAGTACGAAGAATGTTTTTTTAACTTATACGGCATGAATGGATTCCTAAAACATTATTTCCAAGAAGATTCCTTTACAAGTTTTCAAGTTTATTTTTAATCAACTTCTTTTATTTTAAAGTCGTATGACATGTTATGAAAGGAAAAATGTTTTTTTTTTTGAAGAAGAAAGGATATTTTCCTCAAGAATGGAGTTCAAGTGTTTTATCAAAATTATTTTCCATCTAAGATAATAAAGGGTTCTGTTTTTATCCCTATTATTACATTGATTTGATCTTGTTGTGATGGAATTATTTTTATGAATTCCTTTATCTTATATGAATTGTTTTATGATGTCATGTTTATTACATGGGTTACGTTATGATGTATGGTTTATGATTATGTGGCACACATAAGAAAGGATTCATTATAAGATGGGTGGGACCTATATCTCCCTCCAATGCATTGGGTAAAGATTTTATATCTCATGAGATAGACATGGCTGGAACGGAAGGTTATTTCGGTTCAGTGATACAGGACTGAAACGAGGAGTGAACTCGGTTCAGAAAGGGACTTTGTCCACTAAGATAGTCTTGGCAATGAGTCATGACTAACAAGAAATGATTTTCCATGATTATTTGTGCATGCCACAAAGTTTCAAGTTTTATGTTATGATTATGGGGATCTCATTTTCACTTCTATGATTTGTTCCATGTTAAGATATTATGATCTCTTTTGCAGGTTATGATTTCCAAAAGTTATGTGCTTATGTATATGATGTGATTGATATTTCTTTTGTTTACCCTTACTGAGCATTTGAGATCACCCTTTTATGTTTTCTTTTCCCCAGGATATAAAGAAAGGTTTTAGGTAAAAAAAAGAATATCTTTATGGGAGATTTTGAAGATCTTTCACCATGATTAGAAGATTATATTCCGAGTTTCCAAAGACACTAAACTATTACGATCCTTGTGTGTGTGTTATTTTGTTATGTACTAAGTATTCCGCAAATGTAATGTAATTTCCATGTACGTTAAGCTTCGGGTCTCTACAGTTGGTATTAGAGGAAAGGTTTAGTCAACCTTTGGAAACTAGGATGCGAGAACTTTAGTGAGATCCCTAGAGATATTTATAAGGTATGTCTAGGGATGTCCCTAAGGATAAGTATACGTATAGGATACAGTCCTAAAACTACGGTAACTATCATATAATTTAACCTAAGATGTTAGATATTGAGGATACTCCACCTTTATTATGTTGTTTTCCCTAGCATGATTTTTGCCTCTCACACTATTCTTTTCTGGGTTTTAGAAAATGGCTGGAAACAAGATAATTCACGATAATGGAGGATATGATGGACAATGGAATGATATTCTTCATAATGAAATGGGATTTTGAAGTCCAAACATCATTATTATGCCGAATCAGCAATCTCATAATATGATCAATAAAGTAAAATTTGGTAAGTTTCCTGACTCGGCTAATAAGAGAAAGATGGAGTTTCATGATGATCATAGAGGAAAGAAAGTTCAATTTCCCTATGTAAATCATGTGGGAAGAGGCATCAAGGAGAATGTTTCAAAGGAACTGGAAGATGCTTTGGGTGTGGAAAAGAAGGACACAAAGTAAGTAAGTGCAAAGGAAAAGGTTCAGTTAACACCATGGATGAGGATAATGGTTTTTCTACTACATCAACAATGGTTAAATTTTTTAAATGTGGAATGTACGGGCATTATGCAAACCAATACCCTAAGGGAAAGTCTCATGAAGAGAATTAGTATGGTCGTATGGGTAGTATTTATGTTGATGATGATGAAGAGACTACAAATGATATGTGAGATGAAAGAATTGTTGAAGCTCGGTCAATGGTTTCAGAAGGTAGTGGAATGATTACATGTTTATCAAGTGTAATGTTGTATAAAGAATCTAATGGTACTATGGAATAAATAGACATCTAAGGATTGTTACATTGTTGTCTTTACTTGAGTTTTAAAAGTGTATGATTAATGTTACCAGAATCCATGAAAGGTTATTCAAATATTTTTGGAATGTAGATGATATGCGCATAATGAAGGGATGAGGAGAAAATAAAATGTTTAACAGTATTGATGAGCTCATGATTGATATAAGGACTAAGTGATATCATGGTTTGAGTATAAAGAATTTTGAGGATTTTAGTATGTGAAAAGTGTTAAATTTTAATTGCATTCAAGTTTTCACTATGGTTCAATGGGTATTCAAGAGAATACATGATTAAGGCCTTTGAATATTTGGAATGTGACCAACAAGACATATCTTATGATATATGGGGTTCAACGATGGTATTAAATCTCTGGTAATCGTTTTCACTATGTTATGAAAGTGGACTGCAGTATTATGGATAAGCCTAAAGACTAGAATGGATTATGTTGGACATACCATAGTATTGTTTAAGGATAGAAGTTCTTTTTTCGATATTATTGATGGGATGAAATAGTAATATAGTTTAAGAAAAAGGACAACATGCAGGACGGGCGACAGCCCATCGCGTCGGACAAGGCTGTAGGAATCGAACCCACAACCGAAGTGTGTCTGGCCTTTATCGCCTACCACTGGCCTACAGGAAGTCCCTATTTAGTAGAAACTAGTTTTATTATATTAAGTAGTATGATATATGAAGTATAAGTCCATTTTAGGAACCATATGTGATTAACCTCACTATAGATCGACTTATAATTTTTGCTAACCTTTTGTTTGAGACAGATGGAATGACCTGCCATACTAACACTTCACGAATAACAAATTCAACTTCATTTATTTAAGAGATGAAGTGGAAAATGTTCAAGGCATGAACAACGGTGAGATTGTACCAAAATAAAGAAAGTATTTATTCTAATTCAAATTTTCAACTTTAGGGAAATGATCTTGAAAACCAAAAATGTTGTCCTAGTGATCTTATACCTGATGAATCATATGGTACCTTAGATAGTCACAAATTTATGGATTTGTGATTACTGGATTTTCCATAGCCATGTTCTCTACCACTCTCCATCAGAACATGATGGTTAGATTTCTCTTCCATATCCATATTTTCACCTATGTGGAAACCCAGTGATTAGTTTATTTGGGTAATCGTTACATTTCATACTTTTGTTTTTAAAGCCAAGTTTTGGTATTCCTTTTTACGATGTGGGTTTCTATTAAAGAAACTTTCGAATAGTAAACCATTTATAACCCCAATGAATTTCGAGGGCGAAATTCATTTTAAGGGGGCTAGAATGTAACAGCCCATGATTTTATGAAAAATATTCTTTTTATTTCACTAATGTCTTGTGTTGTATGCTACACTAAAAGGAGCTTGCACAAAACGCATCCTTGACTTGCCTTGCATTACACGCAATCGCGACCTTCCTCGATAGCTTGCGTCGTACGCAATACCGAGTTTCACTAAACAACAATATGCTATTAGAATATTATTATAACTAGCCGTTATGAACAGTAATAACCACCTTTTAAAATTTTAGAAATTTTATTTTTCAAAATGGACTTCATTTTTGGACTCAGAATATCGAAATTAGCCTAGGGTGAAATTTTGGTATTTTTCTGAAAACTTTCAATTTTTGATGAATAGTGAAACCACTAAGTGGTAGGTTAAAAACTGAATTTTGCATAAAACCTAATTTTACCGCTTCTGTGAATGGAATTTCGAAAATCTGACAGACACGGTTGATATCAGTAAGTAAAATGTGGTTCAATGAGATAAAAATAATTTTTTGGTGAATAGTAACTTTTTACTTTTTTTTACCACGGTTAATAGTAAATAGGGTAACTAAGGGTAAATATGATATTACTATTACCCTAACACATGTCCTAATTCTATTGGATAAGTGTAATTCGACCAAAAACAACCTTATGAATATAATATGACCATTTAGGTCCACTTGGATTAGATTATGACATTTAATATTATATTATTTAATGAATAGTTAAAATAGTTAAAATCAAAGTTTAATAACTAAAACATTTTTAATATGGGGTTATACATAAGATAATTTCGACTATAAATATTCATTATAAAGATAAAAATATTTCCTACATAATGATGTTTTATTTATAAATTTTAGACTTTAAATAAATTAATTTATTTATGACACAACGGTGATGCAGTAATTACCCTTTTATGGAAATATTAACATAATTGATGTTATAAATGATCAAATGAATGTAATTTGAGACTTTTTATGACTTACACTAATTTTCTAGGTTACTCTGATATATTAGTGTTGATTTAATCAACTTATTTTGAACATATAATTCTGTTATGACTTTCACAAAAATCATATATCAAATAGTGTCAAAATTGACAGAAAATAGTTTTTAAATCAAATATTATATTATTAATTGTTATTTTATTCCTAAAAATCTATGGTTCGGACAAATGACTTAGATAAGGATATATTTATTAATAATATGCAATTTGGGGTTCGTTTGGCATGTTATAGTAAGTGTATTAACCATATAGTGAAAGAAAACAAAAAGACACGGTAAAAGATAAATTATTTAACTTAGAGTTAAATCTAATTGATAAGGTTAAAATAATAACCTAAACTTGTCTAAATCCTATTGGTTGATAGGATTTCGACCCATCCCCACTTTATCTTCGAAATAAGACCCTTTGGAACCATTATAAACCGATTTTGACTTTAATATGAAATAATATTTTGAGATATTCCTAAGGTGCCCCTCTCCTCCCTTATAAAAGGACACCTCCTCCCCCTCCTCCTCACACCAATTTGAGCACTCAAGCTCGGCCAACCCCTGCCATTTTCTCCTCTCCACTTCCCTAGAATAATCCTAGAGGTCCTGGTCTTCTTCAAAGACCAATCTTAGTTCCCTAAGTGGAGGATTCAAAGAGGCGTTCCAAAGAAGAGGTAATATCCATTACCGATCTTTTCAATTTCTTTCTTCTTCAACTTCTTCTTCTTTAGTTGTTTCATGATAAAGTAATAACATCAGTATTACTTACATACTGATATGTTATTATAAGTATGAAACAACCCTATTTCACCATCTATCTATCCTACGGAAAAAGAAATCACCGCGTGTGCGTACGTACGGAATACCGTCTCCACACCGTGGTGTAATCTATTTTCCACCACCACCTTACATGGATGGGTATAATGGTGTAAAGAATAAATATACATAGTTATTAAAACATCATATTGATTTTGATATATTGTATAATCCACTCCAATTCAATTCAATATTTATGGAAATGATATCATCGCTCGTGCGTACGTACGGACTACCGTCTCCACGACGCGATGAGATTCATTCTCCATGTTAACCATTTAAGAATGATTATAAAGTATATATAAGAAATAATAATGAAATATATGACATTATAAAGATACTGGATTTATGTATATATAAATATATGTATGTCATCTACTTACTTCCATTCAAGACAATAAGGAAAGGAAAACAGCGTTCATGTGTACGTACGGACTACCGTCTCCATGAACGGTGTTTTTTCATTTCATTTATCTATATATTATGAATATATATGATATATTAATCATATTTTATATTCTGGAAGTAAGTAAATCATGATATAAGTAATAATAATGTCTAGAACAACAAGTCAAAACACCTACGATAAATGAAACGATTTTACCCAAAACGCTTCTTTAACATGGAATTTACAAAAGAACGGGTAATATAATGTCATAAGTGAACCATATATGATATGATAACAATGAATATGATTCTGGAATAAGTCAATAACATGATTTAAATCATTATACATGAGGTTCGGACACTTACAAAGCAAGTCGGACCTAAGGTAAGGGAAATATCACAATCTCATTTTTATCCGAGATTGTTTATTCGTAAGTATTTACTGGGGTGTATTTTATCATCCACATCCATGTTTCATAAATATTTAATATTATTTCCATCCAACTACAATTGTTTAAATCCAATTTTACCCTTTGGTGAGTTTTTAGTAAAAGAAATGAAAGGAATATTTTGTCGTTTTCCGTACGAGGTACTTTTTGACTTTTCCGACAAAAGTACGAAGAATGTTTTTTTAACTTATACGGCATGAATGGATTCCTAAAACATTATTTCCAAGAAGATTCCTTTACATGTTTTCAAGTTTATTTTCAATCAACTTCTTTTATTTTAATGTCGTATGACATGTTATGAAAGGAAAAATGTTTTTTTTAAGAAGAAAGGATATTTTCCTCAAGAATGGAGTTCAAGTGTTCTATCAAAATTATTTTCCATCTAAGATAATAAAGGGTTCTGTTTTTATCCCTATTATTACATTGATTTGATCATGTTGTGATGGAATTATTTTTATGAATTCCTTTATCTTATATGAATTGTTTTATGATTTCATGTTTATTACATGGGTTACGTTATGATGTATGGTTTATGATTATGTGGCACACATAAGAAAGGATTCATTATAAGATGGGTGGGACCTATAGCTCCCTCCAATGCATTGGGTAAAGATTTTATATCTCATGAGATAGACATGGCTGGAACGGAAGGTTATTTCGGTTCAGTGATACAGGACTGAAACGAGGAGTGAACTCGGTTCAGAAAGGGACTTTGTCCACTAAGATAGTCTTGGCAATGAGTCATGACTAACAAGAAATGATTTTCCATGATTATGTGTGCATGCCACAAAGTTTCAAGTTTTATGTTATGATTATGGGGATCTCATTTTCACTTCTATGATTTGTTCCATGTTAAGATATTATGATCTCTTTTGCAGGTTATGATTTCCAAAAGTTATGTGCTTATGTATATGATGTGATTGATATTTCTTTTGTTTACCCTTACTGAGCATTTGAGCTCACCCTTTTATGTTTTCTTTTCCCCAGGATATAAAGAAAGGTTTTAGGTAAAAAAAAGAAGATCTTTATGGGAGATTTTGAAGATCTTTCACCATGATTAGAAGATTATATTCCGAGTTTCCAAAGACACTAAACTATTACGATCCTTGTGTGTGTGTTTTTTTGTTATGTACTAAGTATTCCGCAAATGTAATGTAATGTCCATGTACGTTAAGCTTCGGGTCTCTACAGTGTGTGTAAGTGTAGCTCGAATCCTTCTCATAACAACATCCTAGTATATTAAAGATACTGTTTTGGTTACAAAATAAAGGAATAAAAATAGTTTAGGGGGTTGGGGAAGCAAATTAAATCAAAAGAACATAAGAGAGGACATTACCTTTAAATCGGGTAACTACCATTGGTTTGAACCAAAAGAGTTTCTTGAAGAGATTTCTGCCTAAGTAAAGGATTATAGGATGAAGGGAGGTATGTGGAGAGATAAAATGAACAGATTTTGGTTGAGCCAATGGCTTGAGAGGTGTGGGTAAGGGGTAAGGGTGGGGGCCTTTTAAAAGAGGGAGGAGAGGCACTATTGGAAAGTCTTGAAATGTTACTTTATTATAAAATGATTTTCGGATATCAAAGGTCCCACAATTATATATTTCAAGGATAAGGTGATTAGGGTTATAAATCCACCCATCCAATTGGTTTTTTACAAGTTTATGTTTAGATTTTACATTATCTTTTCATTTTATTTAAATCGTTCATTATGGAGGTAATCGCTACATCATCATGGTGTCATAAATAAATTCATTTATTTAATTTCTAAATATTATAAAAAAATACAATGATGTAGGAAATATTTTTATATTTCCAATAAATTTTTATATTAATCAATATGACATGTATAACCCCATATAAAAGTTTTTTTATTAAAACAATACATGTTTGTGACATTTTTATTTTAACTTTAAATAAAAATTAATTAATGTCATTTTCATACCCAAGTGGATCCATGGGGTCCCAAGTTGACCCATTGATTTCCCTGGTCGGCCATGACTAATACAATAAGGTTAGGACATGTTTCAAGGTCATTTCATATTATTATAGCATTATCTTTACCTTAAATTACACTAATTACCATTAATTGCGATTAATAAAACTTAAATGTAACTATTCATCAAAAATTATTTTCATTCCATTGAACCACATTTTACATCCTAATGAAAACCATGTATGTAGGATTTTTGAAATTCACATCACAGTGGTGGTAAAATTTCATTTAAACAAAAAATCGGTTTTTAAACTACCACTTAGTGCTTTCACTATTCACCAAAAATTGATGTTTTTTAGAAAATTACCAAAAAATCACCCTAAGATATATTTGATATTATGAATTAAAAAATGATGTCTATTTTACAAAATTAAAAAACATATAAGTTTCATTAATCAATTTAATAATTAATTCTCATTGTCAAAACAAATAGCGTGTTTTTAAGAACCAAAATATATCAAAAGATTGACACTAGTTTAAGTCCAATTTCAAAGTAAAATTAATTCCAATGACCACCATTGGATTAAATGGTAAAAATATAATCTAATTTCACATTAAACACAATTAAAAAGATAATGTAATCATATAAATAATTTATATAAAAATGAGGTTTTGAATAAAAATACATCATTTTACACTATTCATTAAAAATTGAACTTTATTGGAAAAATACAAAATATTTATACAAAGTAAATTATGATGTCCTGATTCTGAAAAGAATTTTATTTTGTAAAATATAACATATAAAATTTTTAAAAAGTGGATTTAAAAGGGGTTCTTCATCAAAAGGCGGTTAATCAACCTTTTAAAGAATATTAGAATATTTACGCATAAAATTAGATACATTCGCATTTTAACCATCTAACATTTATTGAATAAATGTAAAAAAATTTGACAAACATATATAATAACTTTTTAGTTAGTTCTATTCATTACCTCCATTACATCGACTAGGACTTTACTACCATTTATAATAATATTATTATGTTATTAGTGTGCATCGTAAGATTTCAAAGAAACTCGTTGTTGTGTATTACGTACGCCATCAAACATAGAATCCCATTTAAAGTAATATTAATATTCTATTCACATATATTAATAAATATAAAAAGGAAATATTATTTATTTACCTAGGGTTTTACATCATTCCCCCCTTTTGGGAATTGCATCCTCGCAATTTTAAGATTGGGCCCAGAAACTTCATTGAATGCCCCACATCGGAAAAGGTGTCTGTAAAAATATCACTTTAGAAGAAATAAAGAGAAGTACAAATGCCCCTTGAGTAAAACCATACTAGGATTACATGTATGAAAACATGGATATGGAAGAAAAAAAAGGGTCAAGTTCTGATGGGGAGTGATAGAAAACATGATTAAGAGAAATTTAACCACTAGAAAATCACAAAACTGTGATGGGTTAAACGGTATTGGATTCCCCTGTACAAATAGTTAACATACAAAATTTTTGTTTTAAGTTACTTTTCATTGAGGAATTTATTTATGATCTTAACTAAAACATAATGAAACATACTTACTTGTCATTTTTACTTTCAACTTTACTAGATTTCTTACACAAACTCATATATTCTCCAAAATACGAGCATTTAAGAAGACTTGTTCATATTAAGAGTGCTATAATAAACTTCTTGAGAAGAACCTAATACAAAAAAAGAACTATATATTTTCCAAGTCCTTAGACCTTAATCAAAACCAAAAGTGTTAGTACAAGATCATATAATACCCAGAAAGTGTAATCCTTTATAAAAAGAAACACCACTCTAAATCTCCAAAAATTTTCCAACAAAACCCAAAGATCATCAAAGACTATTCAGTAAACATCTATCCATAAAATTCATCAAAGTAAACCAAACTACGATTAAAACCCAATTCTCTGAATGATTTTATCACATAATCTTCCAAGGTAAATATTAACATTTATCTCTAAATAACATCACTTGCTCTTAAAGTCTCATATTGAAAAGTAATTACCCTAATCATATATCCTCCATGATAGGTCAATAATTTCCTAGATAACCCAAAATCAAAGTATTCCTGATTCATAAGATCATCTAACTAAAAAATAATTAGTTATACTAACCAGTTACTTCACGTAGTCTAGTGGTTGGCGATAAATACCAGTCACACTTTGGTTGTGGGTTTGATTCCCGCAGCATAGTCCGACATGATGGGTTGTCACACGGTCTGTGTGTTGGCCTTTTTCCGGAACTATATAATTCTTAAAACATTCCCAAAAAAGAGATAAAATCTTCAAAAATAATTATAAAATACTTTAACCTCAATTTTACCCCATAACTTTCATTTTCTATCATATTGTAACCCATAATTACCTCAAAAGTAAGGATCATATAAACCATAATGGTTATAATTATAATTATTACCTGAACATCCACATCCAGTTAGTTCTCTCATATATGATGCATCAGAGAACTCAACAAGGTTCAAGTGGTTAATCAGGAATCCTTGATAGTTGGTTTAGAATAACCATGATATTCCTCATTGAATCAACCATTTCTTCAAGTCTCTTAATCAGAGAACCACCACAATTTCCTTCAAAACCATTATCACATTGGTGCCTGTTAGATCCATCCATTTACTAAAACCAAAAATGTTAGTGTGAGTATCTTAACAAAATAATCATGTACTAATGAGGAAGATAGACACTAAGATATACTTACTCATACACTTTATCAAAAAACTATGACACTTTCTGAAATCCAAGCCATTATGGTAATTTCACTTATGCTTAATGAATACCCTAACCTCTAAAGATATCTAAACCGGCCTTTGATACCAACTACAAGGACCCATCCTTAAAAAATCACATAATCTTGAATTAAATGAATAATTCACATTGAGTATCTTTTCCGGTTTAGAGTTTTAGAAAATTAGGACATAACTATTACATCTCAAAGATTACAAAGTAGACACATCTACTCAGTTTCAATTTTTTCAAAAAATTTAAACTCTTTAACAAAAGATTCATGTCTACTTTCATGTTTTAGACATCATGACATTTACATGATCCCATCTTTGACCGTATTCCACTTTAAGTCCTGTGGAAAACCTTTCAAAAACATGGGATGAGCACAAAAAGATCATTAAGGGATATAAAAATGAGGAAATGAAACATTAGTCCACGAATACATAAGAATAAATGAAAACACACTTTACTCATAAAACATAAACACTTTATCATACCTCATAAAATCATAAGATTTATGAATAACTCATAGAAATCATAAGACATAAAAGTAACTTGAGGTATTCATAACATTCTTATATAGAGAGTAACCCTCATGGTTACATTTGGAATACCCATCACAGTATATTCCCTAAATCTCTTCGTATAAACCTTAGTGTTTAACTCCTTTGTGTTACCCAATGCATTGGAGAGCTATCATAGGATCACCCGCCATTATTTTATCATGAAACCACTTGTCTTCATAAACAATGTCCAAGAACCATAATATAATCGTATCACATAAAACATGCATAAAAGAAAACATAACATTCCCACATTTCAATAAAAAGATATCAAAAAACACATTGATATAATCAAAACATTATCAAAAACATTCTCAATACCAAAAAAAAGAAAATTAAAACATTGTATTTATTTTTCATTTAAAAAAAGGGTATGGCTTGTAGAGGACGCCGAAACTCAAATAATGGTCACGACGGTGGAAAAGTCATTGTTGCCACATACGTAAAAACATTTCGATTTCTCTTTTAGTAAAATGATTCATATAAAAAGATTCCTTTTGAATAAAATTACAAATTAAATTGGTTTATACACCGTATAAAAGAAAGTTGTTTATAAAACAAAATATACTTGAATGAAAGGATATTGAGACAAAGTCCCTTACAACTTTGAAGATTTTAACATTTTAAACCATTAATATCCATATAATTAAATCCTTAAAAATAATTTTGAAAACTTGGTTATTAATGAGAAATAGTTTTAAGAATAAATCATTAAAACATTTAATACGATATTTTAGTTAACGAGTTTTTAACAAAATGAGAGACATTGGAATAAAAAACAATTGAAGAATAACATTTAATAAAAAATTTATAATATCATGAGAATAAAGGGATTCATGATATAATATGCCAAAGGACAGTATATACACCATATTATATTGAATTGGTGCATAACAATAATGAAGTCTCAATAGAAATGTAAAATGAGATGAAATCCCTTATAAAGAAGGTATCATTAAATTAAGGACAAATCAATCTCATAATTATGTGTGAAAAAAAATACACCCAATATAAGTGGATATTAAGTGTAAAACAATCCTAGGTCATTCACACATATTAATAGGATTAAATATTCAATAACTACAAGTTGAACCCAAAGAAATAGAAATTGGGTTAAGAAGTTCCTTTGTAAAAATTCGACAGCCTAACGATGTCACTTTAAAATTAAGAAAACGATTTGATAAGACAAAAGGGTATCTAATCATTTTGAAATAAATTTTACATCAATATGATATAGAAGAACATATCCCAACATAGTAATATTTAAATTAAAAGACCTAACAGAAAAATAAGTCTTTTAAAAAAAGGGGTGAATGGTTCCCTTGCCGACTTGGGTGACTTTCAAAACGTACACCCCATGAAAGAAGGACTATAAAAAATTAATGTAAATACGAATAAATGAAAGTATATTAAAAAAATAGTATATTAATGGGCATTAAATACACCACTCAAAGTAAATGGAGGAAAATTTAGCATAAATACCACATGAATAAAAGTGAGATGAAAAATCCATTACGAAAACTCGGCAGCCAAACAGCGCCACTTAAAACATCTAAAAATGGATTTATGAGATAAAATAGGGTCTCTAATAATATGAACATAAAAATTATATAATGAGGAATATAAAATAGCATCCATAAACATAATAAAGATAAACATTAAATAAATTACATAAAAAGAGTACTTAAAAAGAAATAGAGAGGTAGGATCACTTATCTCAAGTCCGACTTGTCTTGTTTGTTTCTTTATATTCCTGAATAATAAACTAGAGTTAATTTATATTTTCTTAAGAACCTTTTTTAAGTTCATTATTTCTTTTATATCAATTATTACCATGTTATGAACATTATGTAATTATTTATGTTAATAACGGTCGTTTTGTCAATCATTGGTACTTGAGTCAAAATTAAACTTCTTATAATTACACGTTGTTCATGTGGTAGAATATCCATTATATCCAGAATTATATTCATGATGTAGATATCATTTATATAATATATATCCAGTATATACTTGCTTTTATAATATTATATAACATTAAGATGTATGAAATGAAATGCACCGTTCATGGAGACGGTAAGCTGTACGTACGCATTGAATGCTACTTTCATTTCTATTTCGTATTTAATGAAATTAAAACAAACTTAGATATATATATATATATATATATTATAATTCCAGAATAATATATATCTTATATAGGTCACATAAGTTCATTAATTTCATTCTTTATACATTACATGTAATGCATGAATGAGCCACATCACTTGAGGGGGCGGTAGTCCACACTTCCTCAAATGAAATTTTCGCATTTGCACAACATGAAAAGCATAAAGGTATGTTTTAAATGTAAAATACGGAAGAATTTAGAGGAAATAAATATAATAATATCATAAATATATATAGTTCCATCAAAATGGCCACCATGAGAGTTGGTAGGAGAAGATAGAACAATCATCATTTCGTGAGGCAGTAATTCATCATCCACAGAAACAGTATATTCATTAACCATTAGACAGAGGTGTGTGTAAGTGTAGATCGAATCCTTCAAATAACAACATACTAGTATATTTAAGATACTGTTGTTATTACAAATGAAATAAATAAAAGAGTTTATGGGGTTGGGGAAGCAAAATAAAACAAAAGAACATAAGAGAGGACAATACCTTTAAATCGGGCAACTCCCTTTGGTTTGAACCAAAAGGGTTTCTTGAAAAGCATTCTTCCTAAGTTAAGGCTTAAAGGATGAATAGAGGGATGTGGAGAGATAAAATGAGTGGATTTTGGTCGAGAAAAAGGCTTTAGAGGTGTGGGTAAGGGGGTAGAGGTGGGGTCTATTTATAAGAGGGAGGAGGGGCACTCTTGGAATGTCTTGAAAAGTTACTTTATTATAAAATTATTTTCAGATATAAAATGTCCCTCAATTATATATTTAGAAGATAAGGTGATAAGGTTTAAAAATTAACCCATACAATAAGATTTTTACAAGTTCATGTCATAGATTTTACATTATCTTTTCATTTTATTTAAATCATTCACTAATGAGGTAATTGTTGCATCATCCTGGTGTCATAAATAAATTACTTTATTTAATGTATAAAAATTATAAAAAAATAAAATTATGTATGATATAATTTTATCTTTCTAATTAATATTTATAGTAAAAAATATGACTTCTATTACCCCATGTAAAAATTGTTTTAGTAAAACAATACATGTTTGTGACATTTTTATTTTAACTTTAAATAAAAAGATATTAATGTCATTTTCCTATCCAAGTGGCTCTATGGGGTCCCCAAGTTGACCCATGTATTTTCTTGGTCTCCCATGACTCATACAATAATTGTAGGACATGTTTCAAGGTCATTTCGTATTATTATAACATTATCTTTACCTTAAATTACATTAATTTCCTTGAATCGCGATTAATAAAACATAAAAGTTATTATTCACCAAAAAATATTTTCATACCATTGAACCACATTTTACATCTTAATGACCACCATGTATGTCCTATTTTTTAAATTCAAATCACATAGGTGGTGAAATTTCATTTAGACCAAAAATCAGTTTTTTAACTACCACTTAGTGGTTTCACTATTCATCAAAAATTGAAGTTTTTCAGAAAAATAACAAAAAATCACCCTAAGCTATATTTGATATTCCAAATTCAAAAATGATGTTTGTTTTAAAAAATTAAAAACATATAAGTTGAATTAATCAATTTAATAATTAATTCTCGTTGTAAAAACAAATAGAGTGTTTTAAGAGACCAAATATATCAAAAGATTATCACTAGTTTAAGTCCAATTTCAAAGTGAAATTAATTTCAATGACGACCATTGGATTAAATGGTAAAAATATAATCTAATTGCACATTATAACCTATTCAAAAGATAATCTAATCATATAAATAAATTAGATTAAAAGTAGGTTTTTAATTAAAATACATCATTTTAAACTATTCATTAAAAATGAACTTTATCGGAAAAATACCAAAAATTTATACAAAGTATATTTGGATGTCCCAATTCTAAAAATAATTTTATTTTGTCAAATATAACATATAAAATTGTCAAAATGTGGATTCAAAAATTGGTTCTCTATAAAAAGGCGGTTAATAGACCTTTTAAAGAATATGAGAATATTTACGCTTAAAATAGGATTTTTTCACATTTTAACCATATAACATTTATTAAATAGATGTAAAAATATTTGACAATAATATATAATCAATTTTTAGTTAGTTCTGTTCATTCCCATCATTACATTGACTAGGATTTTACTACAATTTACAATAATATTATTATATTATTAGTGTGGATCGTAAGATTTCAAAGAAACTCGTTGTTGCGTATTGGGTACACCATCGAACATAGCATCCCCTTTAAAGTAATATTAATATTCTATTCACAAATATTAATAAATATGAAAAAGTAATATTATTTATTTACCTGGGGTGTTACATAATATGTTGAAATAGATTGAGAATTTAGTTCCCTTTAGAGACATGGTTTAAGACCATCAAATAAAATATCAATCTTGTATTCCATATTAGGTATGTAATATATAACATATATATCTAGTCTTTTGAAGGTAGCCTCATACTATGCAACACTCTCAACTTACCTTGTATTTAAGATAAGAGTTTTTCTTTTCATTTTGGGTCACTTCTTATGATGGAACAATTTTTCACGGAATATTTCGTCAAAAAATTTCCATTCCATTTATTCTAATTCATCTTCCTCCTTAGTATTCTGGATGAATGACCACCATTGATCCTCATCTCCCAAGAGACAATATACTACCAATACTACCATTTCATTTCGATTACCTCCACATGTTAGAAATTTCATTTCAAGGGACTTGATCCACTACTCATCTACTACTAGATCCATATCCTCACTGAAAGAGTTTGATTTTACCTCATGAAATGATCCAAAATAGGTTTAGTATGGTTATTATTTATAGCCTAATTATATGATCCTAATATGGTCATAAACTTCTCATCTAAAACATTAACATTTTTGACATGCTTAGTAAGGAAATGCCTACATTGTTCTTTGGTATTGATTCATTTACTTCAATTAGGATCCATAACCTAATAATAATACACACTATGTTAGCTCATAATCACTATGTGTATTGAGATAAAAATTCACAATAATGAATTATTATATTTCTAATTTTATTTAACATCTTTATCCTAAGGTTTCTACTAAACATTCTTTGATACAATCTATAAAATCCCTAAACTTAGAATCCTAATACTGGTGGTTATTTTATTAAAATAGAATTGATTCAAGAGACCACATCACCAAATATAGATCGTTTTAGAAGTCTTGAATAAATAGATATAGACATGGTTATATTATTACATTGGTAATTAAACATAAAACATAAAAATGGAAAATATTCTCCTTCTATGAGTCTTTTTAAAAGAATAGTTCTTAATAACCTATGGAAGGAAGGAAAGAAAAGGGTGAGCTCAAACACTCAGTAAGTGTTACATGAATCAATAGTATGTGAAGGAGTGTTAACAAGGATAGTCATTATGGCATGATGAATAACTGAAGAATATATTCCATCAATAAAATGAGAATTAAATTGCATCAATACAATTTTTTATGTGAAAATCTCATGGAAATAAATTATTTAACACTGATTAAAAAAATTGCTTAATTTTTGTACATCATGTATCTAGAATAGGAAGCATTATATGATCTAGATAGTTTAAGTTTCCTGGTAAAACCCGATTTGATTCTTCATGGAAATAAACATGAAGGGTTTGTTTCCAACTCTTTTGTCTCATGAGACCTACTAATGCATCATATTTCTAACTATAACTACGAATCACCAGTCACTAAATGCCAAAATAATTCTTAATAATTTTATTCAATTTAATAACAACATTCAAATAAATCACCGTATGTAAAAATTTTATATGGGAAGGATTATAATAATATCCAGGATATAATAAATATATATATTTAAAGAAATATTCAAAGAATAATAAACAAAAATAAAAGGGATGTATACATACACAACACACAAGAAACAAGTGATGAATAAGGAATATGTAATGGGAATATCATAATGGTTTCCATTATAGAATGGATTTAATGTTTTTTTATATTGACAATGGAATATAAGCATAGTTTATGATAAATTCTATCCAACTAAAGTGAAAACATGTAAAAATAATGTTTAATAAACATTGTAAAAGAGCCTCTTCAGTACAGTTTAATGGAAAACATTAAAGAGTCTTTCAAGTGGGAAAAGGTGTATTTGATTTCCGAAAACGATAGATGAACTAAAATAGTATTTCATGAAAAAAATAG
This sequence comes from Viscum album, assembly GCA_963277665.1. Classification (NCBI taxonomy): domain Eukaryota; kingdom Viridiplantae; phylum Streptophyta; class Magnoliopsida; order Santalales; family Viscaceae; genus Viscum; species Viscum album. Next base: position 213,484,566 of record OY728141.1, read on the forward strand.
TGATTTTAGAAGAAAAAAATAAGTGGCTTAAAATAGATTATGTAGTGTATTTGAAAATGTGTAAGAAATTGGGAAGTTCCCTTAAATCAGGCATGCTTATTTGGGGGAATAGAAAAAAGAGAACTTTATAAATCATGTATTTACTTTAAAATAAAAACGATTTGAGATAGGTAAAGATTTTTGAAACGTATAAAAATGTTTATATGGTGTAAATAATAATAATTAATAATTAAATTTGGGTAAAAAAGGGGAAATAGTAACAAAAAGGGAAAAGAGATGTTGATGGAGAATCTATTACCGTATATTTGAAAGTGTTCTAAAGTTTTACATAATATCATTAATAATGATATTTTGTTCATTTATAATTTAATTGATAACCTATTAAACATATTTTTTAATTTATTATGTTCATTTATATCCTTCTTTATTAGTTATGATATTCAATTTCGTTATTCGAAAGTGTTTTTGTTTCATGTTTTTTTATGATTGGTTCACCAGTATACATGTATGAGAGATCATGTAAAATGGGAATAGTTTCCCAATATTACAATTTTATGTTATTATTTAAATTTAATAATATTAAATTCTCTTGTATTTTTTTACATGATGATGATGTATTAGATAAAATGTTATGGACATGTCTTTAGATTATTTTATTATTTTTCAATCATCGTGAAATAGGTTGGATTTAATAATTAATATTATGTATATATACAGGTTATCAATAATTATATAAAATTTAATTTTTATAATAAAATCCTATTTGACCATAATAATGGTTTTTTGACCACCCAAGATATACTAATTGAAAAACAAAAATTCATGTTCCATGAATGCACTAAATTGGCACCTCCAGGGTGATGCCATCATTTTTAGAATAAAACGAAGAGTATAAGGGGTTAGATGATGGATATTTTATTTAAATAATAAAATTATAGTATTTATAAGAAAAATTATTTATCATTCATTTTTAGATATTTGATATATATAAAGGGTAAAAAATAAAATAGATTGAAATAAAATTAAGGAAAATAGATGAGAATTTTACCTCTTGAATTTCTTCTCCATAAGAACCTCATTAGAGAAATTTGATTAGGTATTTTTTGAGAAAAAATTATTTCAGTTTTGGGTGAGTTTTTAGAGTATAATTGGGTAGAAATTTGAAAATATTGAAGGCGTGGAAAGTGTTAGGAGAAGGGGTAGTGAGGGCTGTATTTATAATGGAGGAGAGTATTGTTTTTTAATTATTTTTTAATTAGTATATTATCTCGGATCAACACTGTGAATTGTTTTTGTTATATTGAATAAATACAGTAAATAGTGATAAAAAAGTAGATATAGTGGTTCTTCAACCATCAATACATTATCAATAACTCATTAATTCTTGTATTTATCTAATACCATAAATTATTGTATTTCACTATTCTCAAAAAATTGAACTATTTTGGAAAAATCCCAAAAATTTACCTTAACTATTTTTTAATGTGTAGAATTTAAAATGAACTCCATTATTGGAAAATAAAAATAAAAAATTTTAGAAATTATATTTTTAATTAAAATAATCATTTATTCAAAAAATAATAATATAAAATTTATTACTAGTTTTATGACACTTTGAAAAATTAATTAAGGTCCCATAAAATTATCATATAATCATAAGAAACCAAAATATTAATTTATGAATCTATTTTTTGAAAATAATCTTTGACATGAATAATTTAATTAATTATAAAATAATAAATAAACATTTATGCATCAAAAAAATACCAACATTGGGTTTATCATTTTTATACATTTTATAAACTAACTCAATGATATAAATATATCATATTTTAAACCATGAGTTACCTAACATTTATGTTTATATTCATAGGTGAAATTAATATTCTCTTAGATATTTTTCTATTCCTAAAGGTCATATTACTATTAAAATAGTCAACATTCAATTAATAATATATCACGGTTTTTTTTCGAAATATAGACTCTAGAATGAATTGATTTTTTTAAGAAGATACATATAATAAAATATTGACGTGTTATAGAAATGAAATTAAAACATGTATGATTTTTAGAATATCCAATAATTTACCAGCCCAAAATAAACCAACAAAAATGCCCAACTCAGACATCTTTATGTGACCCATTGTCACTTACCTCTACTAAAGTATCTATAAATTAACTACACGAATGTCATAAAAATTGATATCATACCCTAATAAACTATATGAAAATAAAAATTTATATATTCCAATAAGGTTTTGAATGTAGGGTGTCAGCTAAGGAGGCCAAATACGAATTCCCCAAATAGTTAATAAACTTTCATTTATAAAACATTTCAAAAAAATAGTTTGAACACCATTTAAATAAATGTCTCAAAAAAGGAAATAATAAAGGAATGAAATATCATATATATATATCACTTATAAAATCAAAATGTAAAACCTTTATAGAAAATAGAATGCATCCATGATTTAGATCAATAAATTTATAATCATGTAGATAAAAATAATTCATTTCAAATCTATCTTTCAAAATCCTATTTTTACCAACCAATAGATGGAATCATACATTTAAATTTGAAAACACAATATAATATAAAAAATATGGACTTCAAAGCCTATGAAAAATAAATAAAACTCAATTTTATTCATTTAAATAATATCTCAAAATAGATTTTATACATAAAACAAAAATTAAAATCAACCATAAAATAATTAAAGCTTATATATCAAATGATATCCATAAAAAATGATGTTTAATAATTAAAAAATTATGAGAAATGTCCATGAAATATAATAATGGATGAAAAAATGTCTGTATAAGGGTTATTTAAGCTAATATCATCCAATATAAAATCACCATGGGAATATCACTAGATACTTGGGTGTGAACATTTTAAACATATGCAAGTTGAATAAAAAAATGTTTCCCATATATAACAACACCAGAAAAGGCTATTATGTCCCTAAAAATATAGTTTAACAACAATGGATATTACATTACTAATGGTGTAAGATAAATTAATAAGGACACCATGTTCAAACACTATGAAACACAAAAGATCCCAAACATAGAAACCATGGGTTCCCAATCAATAGTAAAAGTGGTGGTGAGAAAAAATATATAAACATGATCAATTTATAAATCAACAATAAAACATAAGAAATAAACATTGTATCACCTCTGAAACACATTAAAGAAATATTCACCTATCACATCACACAATAATCACATAATAATAACTAATATACACCATGTAAAGGGAATATTTCTTCTAGAAAACACTAACCCAATGGTTTTATAATAAGGGTGATAAAATAATAATGAAACCTTTCATAGTGAAGTGAAAATAATCCATTAATAAAAAGATTAGTAAAAATATTGTTACAAAATATTCCACATTATAAACTAAGGATACCATTTATAAATTTAAAAAACTCTTAAAATCATAATATAAAAGGATTTTGTAAATTTCCTCTAAAAACATAATAGGTGTCGACATATTGAAATCAAATCATTCCTCTAATCGGTTCTAACTAATAATAAACAAATTATTTTTTAAACATTAAATAATTATTTACAATATTTTTAACTCAAAGGAGGTACAAAACAATTTTTATTTCATATTATTCATTTAAAATATCCTCTTATGAATTTAAAAAACACTTAATAATAATAAATCTATAGTTTTATAAATAAAATTTTAAACCCCATGATAACCCTTTTCGACCTACATTGGAAGAATCTAAAAATTTATAGTCCCACAATGGGTATAAAATATATGAATATATTGATAAGAAAATAATTTAGAAAGACTAGTCCTTTTATAACATATTAAATAAATGACTTGAAATAAATTAACAAGCTTAATTAAGTGGAATAAAATTAGTGGATAAAAAACCCCAGAAATAAATTCTATCAAGAAATAATAAAATTACCACGAATTTAATAAATAATCCCATATATTCAAACCTTATAATAAATTTGATTTGTGGATGAAAAAATTGAGAGAAAATGATATTTGGAGGATATGATAAGGAAAATGGAGAAAAAAATATGTATTTACCATCAATATTACATTTAAATACATTGGATGAATACATAGAAAAATGGAGCAAGAAATTTATAAATATATAGGTGGTCTCTTCTACATTTTTCATCTAATATATGGTGTAGAGAATATGCTAACTGGGATAAATTGAGTGAAATAAATTCGTATGTTTTCTTGATGAAGAAGGGAATGTAGCCCACATTTTGGAATATTAAATGGGATATGATATTAATTAAAATGAAACCACATTGTCAAAAAAGTAAGGAATAGTGAGATAGAATTAATAAATTATTTCCAAAAAATAATCAAAAATAGTGAAACTATTATATTGCATGGATGCTAGAAAATAAATGAACACCGCAAAACCCAAATAAGAAAGAAACTAGTGTGGAGGATAAAATAACATCGCTTGGATTGGAGGATTAATTCTCCAATAGATAATAGGGGATGGGTGTTTTTAGTAGGGGACTTCATCAAAATCTTGAGAATCATGACTACAGGAGTCGTAGTTTGGTTTCATTTAAATAGAATGAAGAGTGTTTTATTGGCTCTTTCACAAAAATAATGAAAAAGATGCCTTTTGTTATCACCAAAATAATAAATGTTGACAAATGATATATTTATCAGAATATTTTTATCTCTAATAAAGATTCCCTAATAAAAGAATTATTAATCAATATTAATATTTTAGCACTGAAAAAACAAGATTTATAATTATAATTCCTGATAAAAATAATGAAAATATTTTTATAAATAATTATGTATAATTATAATTGTATTTAAAGAATTAAATATATATATTCTTTATTTAAATACATCTATTAAAATTTTATAATTAATTGAATACATAAGTATTTGTTTATAATTATATAAATAATTTTTTTTTAAAAATATTTTTTTTTATTTATAATTTTTATTTTATATTTTTATAAATATAGTATATATACATTTATAAATAAATTTATAAATAAATATAATTGTAAACATATTTATAATTATTTATTTATAAGTGATTTTGTTTATATCCTTAAATATATATAATTATACATATATATATAAATATATATAAATATAAATACAGTAAACATATTTGTTATTTAAAAATATTTATTAAAAATGTAAAATTATAACTATATTAAAATAAACATATATATAATTATATATATATTTAATAAATATATATTGAAAAAATATACTTATAGAAAATATATTCATTATTTAAATATATTTATTATAATTTTAAAGTAATATAAATATATAATAAATTATTTATATTTATTGAATTAATTTTTTTAAACAAATAATATTAATATATTATATCATTCTATATATTTATATAATTATATTTTTATATAATATATATAAATATAAATATAAATATAAATATAAATATAAATATAAAAATATAAAATCAATTCTTTTTTTAAATAAAATTATTATAAATTTATAATTATTTAAATATATATAGTTATTTCATTATAATTGTATAAATACTTACAAAAAATAATATTATTTTTTCATTATAATTATATAAATTTATAAGTATAGTAAATATAAATATATAAATATATTTAGTTATAAATATTTATTGGAAAATATATTTTTAACATTACTAGTGATCAAATTATCTTAAATTCATGCATGTTAAAAATGTGTGAAATAGGATTGTTAAAAATGAATACATTTTAAAAATAGTGACCAAACATATACGTTTTATTAATTTAATATAAATTATTAAAAAATATATGGGTATATATTAAAATGAAGATGAATACATTTGGAAAATATAATAACATATTATATAAATATTTTAAAATATATATTAGCGAATAATTAAAATCTAAAAAAATAAAAATATTAAAAGCCAAAAAATAATAACTATCCCTAATAATATTAAAATAAAAATATAAAATATAAAAATTAAAAACATAATATATTTGTTTTTTCTTGTTATCAATAAATTGAAAAATAAATACTAAAATCTTAATAAATTATATAAATATTTGGTGTATGTGTTTCAATATAAGATTTCATTAGTTACGTAAATATTTGTAGGTTAGTGTTGTATACAAAAATGCATTAATTACTTATATATATGTGTGAAATAAATGTAACACACATTTGATATATGCTAAATTGAGAAATGAAACAATGTTCAACTATATCCATTACTCGATGCAATTAGTGTGTATTTTTAATTAATAATAAATTTTAATTATAGATCATTCTTCCAAAAATATTTTACTTATTTAGTGTAAGAATAAATATATCTTATTATATATATTATTTTTTTGGAAATATTTTATATATTGATATATATATATATATATATATATATTATTAATGCATTCCCATACTAAATGTATTAATGAATAATTATGTATAAAACTGATTAAAAAAATAAGACATAAATATATTTTTTATTATATTTTATTCATTTTTTATATCAATATTTAATATTTAATATTTATTAATATTAATAATATATATATATATATAATAGTCTTATTCATTATTATTAAAAATTATTTCATTAATAAATTTTTAAATTAATTTGTAATTAACAAATTTTTTATTTATCTTGGTATAATTATTAAAATCTATTCTTTTTTACAATCTATATATAATATATTCTATTTATTATTACATATAGTCTATATATGTGTGTGTATATTAAATTTTTTCATATTTATCAATAATTACATAATTAATAAAATTATTAATATTTTTATTCATTTACATATTTTAAATCTTTATTTTTTAATTATTTCATTTTTTTTATTTTAAAAATCTATAAATTTAATATATATTATCTATTAGTATTTATAGTTTATATATATGTATATAAAATTTATTCATTTTAACTATAGTTATTTAATTAATAAATCTTTTATTTTTTCAGATATATTCATTTTTATTATTTATTTGTTTAATTATTTCATTTTATTCAAGACCTTTTAACTGCAAAAAATTATAATGGATAACATTAATCAACACTCATTAAGGGTGTGGTTTATCAGTAATAAAAATAAGGTGCTGCTAAAGGGTACCTTTTAGAATCACTTGTAAAAAATGCTAATAAAAGTTATCTTTTATCAGTGCTAAAAAAATTGATATTAAATGGTATGTTTTATCAGCACTTCTTTTACCATTGATAAAAGGTACTGTTTATCATTTCTTTTTAACTAATGATAAATGTTCCCTATATTAGTGATATTTTCTAGCATTGATAAAGGTCAGCGTTGTTAAGGGCCTATTTTATAGTAGTTTTATGACCCATATTCCATGCCTTGAAGGATAATAGTAGGGGTGCTTTTACCACATAGAGTTTAGAGGCTGTAGTCCCTGAAGAAGTTTTTATATCATACATGGTAGAATGCATTTTATAATGTTTAGAGTATAGAATTTCTTATTCTAACCAACAAGATTATTACATACTGTGGTTATAGGGATTGTGTTGAAACCAATGTTTTCTTTGGTTGAAATAGTTTTTGTTTTTTGTCAATCGACAAAAAGATTGATATGGGAGTTTGTAAGGAAAGTGAAATTATGGGTTTGCTGACTTCTATTGTGAATGTAGTTACATTTCTCAGTTTTTTCTATTTTTTTGAGCTCAAAATCCAGAAGAAGGATATTCCTCACAAATCATGGATTTCTAAGACTATGAATTCTATCATATGGAACTGGACTAAATCTCAGTATGATTAGAGATTCATGAAAATGTGTATCTCCTCAAAGTAATCTGATGTCATGATTGTTTGAAGATTTGTGAATGAGGCATCATGAAACCTGATATGTCACGATGTGGTGATGGTAAATATACATGGCTAAAAAAGCATCATGAATGAACTAATTTCACTATAGATTCATGAATAGGATGACATTTATTAACATGAATGTTGAGTTTCACAAAAAAATAGGTGGTGAGATTATTGACATTATCAAGGAGGTATTCTATAAATATGTAGTAACACATTAGTTAAAGACACTAAGACAGTTTTATTAAAGGTTAAAACACTCTTATTTCATAAAGATGATTTCTAAAGAAAATCCATTTTTAAATTATAGAACTCCTAAATATTTTTTGGAGCTTCTGGAAGGATGTTAGCTTCGAGATGGCTGGGAGCATGATGAATGGTATTGGATTCTCAATGTATAATGTATCCTTGAAATAAAAACATGGTTTCACAGAGGCTATAATATTTTTTTTTAAAGGTTGGGGCCGAAGCCTCATATATTATTAAAGGAAAGCAAAGACCTCTTTTAACTGGGTAGAGGGAGACCCATTACATAGCCCGAAGGCCCAGTGGGCATTTAGCCCATTACATGGCCCGTAGACCCATTTTTTTGGCCCGAAGCCCATTCTGTGAATAGTACTGCTACAGTACCTGCACTGCTACAGTACTGCACAGTACCCGCCACCGCTACAGTACTCTGCCGCCGCTACAGTGCTCGCCGTTGCTACAGTACACCGCTGCTACAGTACGCTACAGTACTGCTACAGTACCTGCGCCCAATGGGTTTTGAACCCCCATTTTTCATGTATATTTAAGGGGTGCTTACCACTAAGCCAAACCCCAACTACACAGAGGCTATAATATTCACAAATAGTAGTGTTGGGCATATGTTTCTATTGAATGGTGATTTCATGTACATCAATTATAAACTACGGTTCAAGTAGATTTTTGTGCTAATCATGTACAAAGACATAAATTCCCAATTATTTAAAGTTATATTCATGCTTATAGATTGAGTGACACTTCTCTAAATGCAATTAGAAAGGCGGAGTCGACAGAAGTGTTCAAACTGAGGAGGTGTGTTATCCATAAAATTCTAGTAAAATTAATAGGCTTGAATAGTTTGACCATGTCTATAAATTTTTAATCCACAATAACTAAATATGATTAGTGGATTTTTGCATTACCAAATCATTTTCAATGTATTCTCCATAGACTATCCCTTAGTGGGAAACCAAGTAAAACTATTTTTCAATGTTTTTATGCATGAATCATGGTGTTTTATAACAACACAATTATATCAAATAGGTTTAACATGATCTTAACAACATGGGGATATGATCAATATCATCTGAATAAAAACAATATGCCACTTTGATACACCCATACAATCTCAGGGTGTTTTAGGGTCCTACAAGTGGTATCATTTCCTAGGATTTGGTTATCATTGTTAAATATTTCCTCTAGGATTTAAATGAAAATTTTAGTGACTTATTAGAGATTTCACATCTCTAATGGAAGAAAATTATATGTCTAGAAGAATATTATGAGATATTATATGTGATCCATTGGTATGTTAGTTCATTATTCCACAGCTTAGGGGATTCAGGTATTAGATTCGAAAGGTCTTTATATAATTGTAAAAGATAGGAAAATGATGGATGGAGTTCCCAATGTTCATAATGATCTTACTTCAACTCTATATGATCAAATATATTTGAATATGATGAGTTTCAACAAATACAATTACATGTAGAAGAAACTAGAAAATAAATATGAATGTGAAAATGAAGCAAATGACCCTAAAATTTATGTCTTGCATAACTAGTTTCATGATATAAAAATTCATCCAGATTAAAATTTTCCTATTTTTTATTTTCATAAAAAAATTAGATGGATGTATTATGGGACTTGTGGAAGAAGTTAAAGATATTAAAATTTTGGAGAAAATCCTAAGAATTCCCCATCCTCTTTATAAACAAAACTACTAATCCCATGACAATGATTCGAAGACTTCTAGATATGGTCATCTAAAAAATCTAATGGATTATGAAATGAGTGTCAATCCGAAAGATATAACAACTTGAGTACATAAAAAATTGAATTCAAATCCAAGGAAAAAAATGATATATTGGGAGCTAGTATTGAATGATATGATGAGGAAGAAAATGTTATTTCTCTTTTTTCCAAGACTTTCAAGAGATTAAGTCGACTATTTGAAGGCCACCTTCATTTGGATTGTGTTAAATTTGTCATAGTAGATCACATTTCATCTTTGAGCAAAAAAAATTTTGATGATGTAGAATGTGAAGTAGGAATCATGAGGAAGCCTTAAAAAAGGTTCCCTCAAAAGGGATACATGAAATCAGAAAAGAAATTATATAAAAAACCATTGTATTTAAAGAGGAAAAGGATGATAAATAATATCTGGAGGATGTAGAACCAGTGTTTAAACTTGATCCCAAATCATACATGATGGATAAAATGGAAATTTTATAACCTAAAAAATATTAATATATTCATAAAATATGTGTTATTGATATAAAATTGGAACTTGAGGGTTCTCTTGATAAACATGAGAGTCTAGAAAGAAAAATAGAAAGATAAGATCCTTGTTGAATGATTCATCAGAGTATGTGGATTCCCTTGAGTAAAAATTGACCAAATGTAATGAGAATAAAAATAATATTTGATAACTCTTGAAACATTAGAAGGTGTTTCGAATATAAAATCACGAATGAAGATCAATAAAAGTACATCAACGAACTTACATAGAGGCTGGTTGAAAAGGATAATATAGTTAAGGTACATGAATAAACTTTTATTATTTTAATTAGTAAATTGGAAACTGAATCAATAATAAAGAAAACAAAGATGAAATTTTAGTTTGGAATATTCTGTTATTATGAGGTTTTAGAAAGATATAAATATGGATACGAAGGAGAAGATGAATCCTTCAATCATGAAATACCTAGATTTATGGGAATAATTGGAGTTGGACGTTATACATAAACATAAATTTCATGAAAAGGGTTTATCCAAATTAAAGGGAAGTAAAATGTTAGACATATCACAAATTCACCTAATGTACTAAAAGAGACATCCTTGAACCCAATTGAGATGATAGATTTAAATAATCACCATTTTTTAGATAGGAACTTCGTTGGAATACTATTTTAAAATAAGGTGGCATGTGGAGGAATGGAAGTGAAAAGATTTTTCCTTTTATGAAATTTTGATTATTTATCTTTTTGGGACATACCGTGTCATACTATGTATAGTCAAGGTTCTATATGGCAGTGTAATCAGATGAAATTCATCAAATGATAATGAGACTGTATCCATCATCATATATGATAAATTATTTTTTGGATATTATATTATATATTCTAACTTCATCTAAAAAGTTATTCATTTGTGTAAGAGGGAAGGTGGAAATAATTACCACAAAACCCTGAGAAAATATAGTATAGGTAAACTAAGAAAAATTACCCTTGAAAATATGTATTTTACTCCCAAAGAAAAATATGAGTATGATGAAATCATACATGCTAAAAATAGATCCATGTGTCCATATTCTTCCTCTACCTAATCAGGTATCTCATCTAAGGAAAAAAAGATGATCAAGAAATTTAACCGTGCATAAATTCCTCTCCATGAAATAAATAATTGTGAAACACAGAATCTTGGTAGTGGATGAACATCCAACATTATAGTAAATTTATAATTGTTGAAAATATTTAAGAAAATTGTTGATGGAATAGTATGATTCAATAATTTTGGTGACTTAAAGATTAAAGGAAGTGAAAATAATAAATTATAAAATAATGAGCTAATGATAATAGAAGTTCTCTGCAAAGATGGTTTTCATCACAATCCCTTTAGTATGAGTCAACTCTATCACTCAAAATTTGTAGTGAAATTTAATTAAAATGGGAGCACTGTAAAAATAAATATAGGTAATTATATCATGAAATAATGTTCGAAAAGGAATGTTTATTCCATGTGGATAGTAATGAAAAAACATATTTCTTAGTAATTGAAGATGAAAACAAAATGTGGAACCAGTGTTTGGGTCACAATAATCAACAATGCATGGAATAAATATCCAATTTAAATAATTTTTTAAAATTCTCAATGTAAAAAGTGATCAAAAAATTGTGATTGTTGAATATGAGTAAATATGGTTAGGATTTCAAAACATCTAAAGAATAAAAGGGAATCAAATATTATCAATCTGATACATAGAGAAATTTGTGATCCATTAAATATAGTTATCACATTTATAAAAAGGTACGTTATTCATTTTATTCGTTATTATATTTCAATGGAATTTACATTGTTTATGTAGAATAAATTGAAGAGATCATGATTAAATGAATAGTTATCATCAAAGAGATGAGAAGAAAAATGGAAACACAATTATGATTCTATGTTCTAATAATGGAAGTGAATAAAAATCCATTGAATTTGTAAATTACCAAAAAAACATGTAATATATCACGAGTTTTATTTATTGAGAACCCTTCCAAAAAGGGTTCATTGAAATCTCAAATCGATAGGTGAATCATATGGATTAAATTTTGCTGATTAAAAGTTGTGTTTCCCATAATTATTTTAAATAGGCTATTCATGTATTTTTATACTGTCAAAACCAATAGTTATATTTATATTAGATACTAGGAAACCATATAAGATATAGAATGGATGGAATCCCTATCAAAAAATTTATCATTTTTTTGAAGTAAATATTTCAGATAAAAGAAGAAAGTAAATCATGGCTATTATAGTGATTCCTCATATGGGAAAATGTTACATAGATATTCAATTAATAGTAATGACTAAAAATATTCAAATAATCATCTTAGAAAGATTTTGTAAAGTAATTATATCAATATCATTGAGGATAAAAGTATATGTATCTTGAGGTGCTCATGTGTTTATATGATTGAAAATAATGAAAAAAGTGGAAGTGTAAAGGGGATTGATTCAAATAAATAAATAGTAAAAGGAATTCAAAACATTAAAGGATATCAAAAATATGATGATTTAGAAGAAGTATCAAAAAAGTAATCCATTGATGAATAAACACTATTATAATCTTATAGAAGAAATAGTAGCATATATTTTTATCAACTAAACATTATTAGGGATTAGACCGCATCAACCTAGGTAAGGAGAATGTTAAATGAAGAATATTATTCCTTCCTATAAATTTTGGAACAAAACTCATTTGAAAAGTTAATGAAGGATGAATCATGGATTTAGGCCATGAATGTGGAAGATTATTTTAACACCCTAAGATTCCTTGATACACTTCTCTATGAAAAATACAATAGCATCTGTTGTATGCAAATTCGAGTTCTAAACTCCACAACCAATCAAAATAGACTTTATGAATCGTAATACCCACTTTTTGAAATTTTATAAATTTTATTGTTCAAAATGGAATTCATTTTTATATTCGGAATACCAAAATTAGCTTAGGGTGAAATTTTTGTGTTTTTTTAAAAACTTTCAGTTTTTGATGAATAGTGAAAAACACTGAGTTATTGTTTCAAACAGACTTTTTATCTAAATAATTATTTATTTTATTTAAATTTATTTTATGTACAAATAGATTCATAATAATTATATAAGTTCAATGTAATTCATTTGAGTCATTTTATAATAAGTTTAGATATATAAAATTTTATTGAAATTTTTCTACCATCTTTTACCCACCACCTAGGAGCATTTGAAATTTTGCATAAAACATAATTTTACCACTTATGTGAGTTTAATATCAAAAATCCAAGAGACACGGTTGATATCAATATGTAAAATTTAGTTCAATAAGATGAATTTTTTGTTAATAGTAACTTTTGAATTTTAATTCCCACGGATAAAAGCAAATAGAGTAATTAATGGTAAAAATGATATTATGATAAACCTAACACATGTCCTAATACAATTGGGTAAGTTTAATTCGAAAAAAAAACCTTTGTAATAAAATATGATCATCTTTGGTTTACTTTTATTAGATTAGGACATATATTATTATTTAATTTAAAGGAGAGTTTAATGTGTTCAATTAGAGTTTTCATAACTAAAACATTTTTAATATAGGGTTATAAATAATATAAATTTGCATATAAATATTTATTATAAATCTAAAAAAAATTCAATATAATGGTATTTTATTTATAAATTTATACATTAAATAATTTAATTTATTTATGACACAATGATGTTGAAGTAATTAACTTATTAATGAACAATTAATATAATTGATATTATAAATATCCAAATAAATTTAATTTTATACTTTTGATGAATTACACTAATTTTATAGGTTATTATTACATGTTGGTGATGATTAATTGAATTTATTTTGAATTAATCATGCTGTCATGAATTTAAAATTAACAAAATACCAAATAGAGTCAAAATTGATGTAAAAGTGTTTTTAAAATTAATATTATATTATTAAATGATATAATAGCCCTAAAATTATATGGTTCAACTAATGGACATAAATAAAGATATATACATCATTAATGAACCACTTTAGGTTCTCTTGGAATTTTATAGTATGTTTATTAACAAATTATTATAATAATACAAGAATACATGGTAAAAATTAAACTATTTAACTAAGAGTTAAACCAAAATGATAAGGTTAATATGGTGACCCAAACCAAACTAAAACCTATTGGTTGAGAGGTTTTAGACCCATACCAACCTTATTCTCGAAATAAATCATTTTGGAGCCGTTAGAAAACGAAAATTATTTTATAATAAATTAATATTTCAATATATCCCTATGGTTCCCATCACCACTCTTATAGAAGGGCACCTCCACTTCTCTCCTATTAACTCCTCCAAAGCCACTTCGGTCAGCCAAACCCTACCTAAATATTCTCCCAACTACACTTAATTAAACCTAGAGGACTTATTTTTATTTAAAACGAATCTATGGAGACCCTTTGATCAACTCAAAAGGAATCACCCGAAGAAGAGGTAAATATTTCATCACCTCTTTCAAGTTAATTTTATCTTCCACTTACTCTTTCTTTATTGTTACCATTCTAAAATAATTAATCTGGTATCTTCTATATATTTTCATGTTTTTATAATAATGGTACAACCATATTCATTATTCTATCAATTCTATAAATGACATGTCACCATACGTGCGTACGTACGGCTCATTGTTTCCACGTCTTGGTGTAGTTGTTATTCAATACATTATTATTTCGATAGTTATAATAATGATGTATAATTGATATAAATAATAAATATGAAATATTAAGGATTTTTTATATATGATGTACCATGCATTTACCTACGATTTTAATATCAAAATAATGATATTGTCACTCGTGCGTATGTACTGATTACCGTCTCCATGAACGTGATGAGATTCATTCCCCATCATAATAATTATAGAATAATTTTCATTTGATGATTAAAACAAATATTTAATGAAATTAATATAATTCTAGATGTGAATAAAATAAATCATATACATAAAAACAAGACTTATGTAACAAAACATATAAAGGGAAATGAATCAGTTAACACCTAAAACGACGATAATACTAAAATATTGTTTGCAATGAAAAATCTTATGATCATATATGATTTAATATTTTTGTATGTGGTTCTTGTATAATTTAATAAAAATTATTTAACTATTACACAAGAGGTTAATGTACCCTTGAACAAGTAAAATTACAAGGTAAGGGTTAATTTCCAAATATCATGATTACCTGAGGTTGTTTTTATGTATCTACTGGGACCTCTTTATCATTCACACCAATGATTTCTTAAAAATTTATTTCAAAACTTTTTTACTATTAAATAGATTATGGTTTAAATTCATTTATAGGCTAATTTTACTATTTACATTTTGAAATGAATCTTTCTGTCATTTTCCAAACAAGTTACTTTTTTACCTTTTCGATAGAATTAATGTAAGAATGTTTTTTTAACTTATACGGCAGGTGTGGCAATATTCTGCCATGATAAAATCGTGGAAGCTTCCCTTATGATCATAAAATAATATTTTAAAAATAAATGATCTCTATTATAATTACATGTCTTTTAAATGATTTCAAAATAGAAAGAGATATTTCTCTCAAACAGTTTTGATTTCATCTTTGTCAACATCATTTAATGAATTTTATACTTTTTTGAAGTTGATTTATTATGATAAAAATCTTCCATATTGTATTGAAGGTTTCTTGATATGTTTTACTTTGGATGTGTTATTTTTATTCCATTCATGGTTTAGGGGTAATGTATTGACAATTCTTATGCTAGTTTTAATAAGAATGTTTTTTTATGTTAAACCTTTTCATATGAGGAATGAGTTGGACATAGTATGTGATAGGTGGAGCCCACTATAGATCCTTGATTCATCGGTAAGTCTCTTGAGACTAACTAGTGTCTTGGAACAAGGCCTTGACAAAATATTATTTGCAGTATTGGAACTAGTCATTGACTATGTGGTTATAAAGTATGGCATTATGCATTCTATCAATATGAATTTGTCTATTGATATTGCATGTGATTATTCGACTATTATAATGTCCATGTGAATAAGTAAATGAAATTATTTTGATTTATATTTTCCATATTATGATAAGTTTTAAGTTTAATAATATTTTGTTTTAGTTTTATACATTACCTTAAATGTTTATGCATTTTAATAAAAGTTTTTGCTATAATGTTATCCTTACTGGGAATCTGAGATCACCCATTTCTATGTTTTATTTTCCCCGGATGTGAAGAAGTATTTTATGGTTCACCTGAAAGGATATGCAAAGGGGACAAAAAAATTTTGTTGTTTTTATCTCATGATGTAAGGTAATACTTATATATATATCTAGTACTTCCAAGGCTACTAAACTAATCGGCCTTTCGGGACATGATTCCTTATATCATGCCATTTTAATGTAATAATGAATCGATTCTAGGTAACTAGGGTCAGGGAGTTACGGTTTTTATCTGAGGAATTTTAGTACAATCCATGAAAACTAGATTTAGATAATCACTAATTAGTGAATGTTACCCTAAGATAGATTTTGAGGATTAGTATAGATGAACATCCGAGATTTTTTGTAATGTATATATTTTGTGTATTTTCCCAGAAATACATCCTTGTTTGGATATGGGTAGGTAGAGGTGGTTGTGGCACAGATGTACCTAGGAGTGAAAACTCCAACAAGGAGTTTCATGCTTGACCTAGGTATCCTGGTACATGAAAATGGGTCTTGCTTCACTCTTGGTTACGACACTCTTGGGTGATATTATTTGGATAATCCACATTTTATTTACAAAGCATTATGAAGGATTTATGAGTATATACCTTTTCAATGAAAAAAATTATGATTATGGATTATATCCATAAACAGTTCCATTTATGTTAAGTAATTTATAAGTTTGTAAATATGTATTATAATCCATAAACTAATCTAGTTTATGTCAATTTTTAGAATTGGCACCTATTGGAAGGAATGGAAACTATATCAATGCACGGACTCCAAGTAGGGATTTCCCTACTACTCAAGAAAATTATAGTATAGTTGGTGATGCAATTGGTATTGATCAACTTATCACCATACTAGGACAACTCACTCAGGTTAGGAATAATAACCTTACTCATATGAAGCACCCTAATCTGCAACGTGGAGGATCAAGTTTAAACCGCTTCATAGGGAAACAACCACCAACATTCAATGGAAATACAATTCCATTTTTATCTGAAAAATGGATAAGTTCCTTAGAGAAAATATTTCATACTATAGTGAGTAGCGGAAGGGAAAAAAATTTCATGGCAGTTTATCGCCTCACGAGAGATGCAGATCAGTGGTGGTCATTAATTCGAAACACAAAAAAAGATAAAGAAATATAAAATATATAATGTAGATAGTTTAAAGTGATATTCTTAGAATAATACTTTCCTAGTGACCATAGAGGGGATATGGAATGACATTTTTTGAGTCTGAGGAAAAAGGTTGATGAGAATGTCGCAAAATATGAGGCTAACATTATGAGGTTATAAAGGCACATATTTGATTATATACGTAACCCAAGGATTAATATTGATCTATTATTTGATGGGTTAAAACCATTTCTCATTCGAGGAATAGTGTCACAATCCTTATCATCATATAAAGATATAATCTCATGTTCTATCAATACAGAAAAATAATTCTCTGTGTCTTATGACTTTAAATAAAACTAAGAGAAGAAGAGATCTGTTGAACACTATAGAAATGGAAATAAGGGGAAGAAGGGAAAACTGTAATATTAATCATGTAGTAATTGTGGGAATAATCACCTGGGTACTTTCCTGAAGGTAATGGGAGTCTATTACAAGTGTGGTGAAAAAGTCCACCAAGCTCATGATTGCAGATGGAAGAAAGAGGTCATCAATGTTGAATTCTGTAGTTGTAAAAAAATGGGACTTTATGAAACTGAATTTCTTATGCTCCCATGAAACATTCCTTAGAAACGGTCAAGGGACCAATACCAAGCTTATAGAATCACAACTCCTACAGTTGATGCTCTGAA
This sequence comes from Viscum album, assembly GCA_963277665.1. NCBI lineage: Eukaryota > Viridiplantae > Streptophyta > Magnoliopsida > Santalales > Viscaceae > Viscum > Viscum album. The sequence goes on from OY728141.1 coordinate 213,502,917, forward strand.
GGACGTGGTGGCAGGTAATTTAATGGTTTCCTCACGTTTAGATAATGATTTATTTGATTCTTGATCACCGCATTGTTTCATATCTTCCCAGTTTTATTACAAAATTAGATATTTCCAATTTGATTTAATAAAGGATTTGTCTGTAAAAACTCTTAAGGGAAGTATCATTGCAACAAAAATTTTCCAATTAGTTCCCATTAAGGCATACATATATTATTTATCTACAGATCTCATCGTTATACCCATGATTGAATTTGATATAATTCTTAATATGGATTGGATTTCAGAAAATGATACGAAATTTTATTGTATGAAAAGGAGTTTACAATTTTTTATGATGATAAAGAATACCTTATCTTTAGATCAGAAAGGTCACCATCACATTCTAATCTAGATCCAACCTTTTACCTCTACTAAATTCAATTATTAGGGAGGAAGATAATGAAATAACTATCGGTGAGTGAAGAAATGTTCAAATAGAGGACATTCCTATTTTGCAATAATATGTTTATGTGTTTTTAGAAGATTTTCATAGACATCCTCTAGAATGAGAAATTGAGTTTTCCAGTGATTTAATTTCTAGTTCAAGGCCCACATCGAAGACCCCTTATAGAATGGCCACTGTGGAAATAGTGGAGCTAACGAAACTACTAGAAGAGTTGTGTAGTAAAGTACTTATTATCCCTAGTGTTTCTCCATGGGGATCCCATGTTCTTTTTGTTAAAAAGACAGATGGATCTATGAGGTTATGCATTGAATATAGGGATATCAATACGATAAAAATAGAGAAAAAGCATCCCCTACCTTGAGATGATGATTTATTAATCCAACATTATAGAGCTCAATATTTTTCAAATATTGACCTACGATCTGGATATAATCAGTTGTGTATGAAGAATGAAGGAATTCTGAAAACAACATTTCGATCCAGGTACAGGAATTACGATTTTACAGTAATGCATTTTGGATTGACTAATGCACCCTTTGTCTTCATGGATATAATGAATAGTGTTTTCAAGGAATATCTTTATGACTTTTTAGTGGTATTTATTGATGATATTTTGGTATACTCCAAAAGTATTAAGATCATGAAACTCACTTGAGAATTATTGTAAAGAATCTTAGAAGAAATAAATAATATGGGATGTTTAGCAAGTGTGAATTATAGCTTCAAGAGATTTTATTTCTTTGACATATTGTCTCTAAAGATGGAATCTCTATTGATCCTTATAAGACAAATTAAATCTATGAATGTCCAGTACTGAAAAGTATAATTGAGGTACACGGTTTAATTGGTTCAGTAGGTTACTATCAGCGCTTTGTCGAAAATTTTTCTCGATTAGCTAACCCATTAATGAAGCTCATAGTTAAAGGGGTTAAATTTGTTTTCAAAAAACACTGTGAATAATGTTTTGAAGAATAAAAGATAATATTAGTCAATTATTTTATCTTGACACTACCATCGGGGATTGATGAGTTTGTTATTTATAGTGATGCTTCAAAGAAAGGACGTGGTTGTTTCCTTATGAAAAATGATAGATTTATTACCTATGCATCACGGCTGCTAAAAATTAATGAACAAAAATATCCCACTCATGATCTTGAGTTAGCAGCAGTTTTGATCTGAAGATATGGAGACACTATCTTTATGGTAAAAAAAGTGAGATTTATACTGATCACAAGAGTTTGAAGTATAAATTATCACAAAATAAACTCAATATGAGGTAAAGGCGATGGCTTGAACTACTCAAGGAATATTATTGAACAATAAAATTACACCCAGGGAACATAAATAAAGTGGAAAATGCTTTGAGTAGAAAAGATCATGGAGTTATGAATAAGATGAGAGTTGAAAATGATCTTATATACAAGTATCTAGTAAAGATAGTCATGGGAATAACCATAGAAGGTGAAACATCAATACTTTTTCAAATTTTTGATAAACCATCTTTACTAGAAAGTATAAAAATTTCTTAGACCGGTGATGAGTATTTTATAAAAAATTAAAGCTGTGAACGATGGGAGGTTGATTGAATTTATATATAAAGATGGGATTCCGAAATTTTGGGAGATACTTTGTGTTCCCGATATTCCTAATCTAAAAAGGGAATTTTTGAATGATTCTCGTGGCTCCAATTTCTCTATACACCATGTTATCACTAAAATCTATATAGATTTTAAGGAAAATTTTTGGTGGGACAACATGAAGAGAATGATTGCTGATTTTGTGTCGAGATTTATGGTTTTTCAACAAGTGAATACTAGAAGATAACATCCTAGAGAAGTCATAAAAACTATTCCCATACCTGAGTGGAAATGGGATTATATTACAATGGACTTATTCATGGGTCTGACAATGACTCATAGAAGGAATGATGCAATATGGGTCATTGTTGATACTCTTAAGAAGTAACCACATTTTATTTCTATAAGAGAAGATTTACCACTTGAGCATTTAGCAATACTAAATTTTAATTATGTTTTAAGACTTCATAGAGTACCCTTATCGATTTTTTTCTGATCATGATCCCCATTTTACATCAAGATTATGGAAAAGTCTTCAGAAGGACATGGATATTGAACTTTGTTTGAGTACTGCCTACCACTCTCAAACTAATGGACAATCAGAACAGACTATACAAACCTTAGAAGACATGTTCAGATCCAACTCACTTGACTTTGAAGGTATGTGGGATCAGTATTTACCTATGGTAGAATTTTCCTATAATAATAGCTTCCATTAAAGTATTCAGATGGAACAATATGAAGCATTATATGGAAAGAGTTGTCACACACAAACATGTTGGGATGATGTTGGTTTAGAAAACTCCTTGGTCTAGAACATGTTGAAAAACTATGGAAAAAGTGAAGGTTATCCAAACCCATATCATAGCAGCTCAAAGTAGGCCAAAGTTTTATTCTGATAATCAAAAGAAGTATTTGGAATTTCAGGTTGGAGATCAGGTTTTTCAAAATGTATATCCATGGAATGGAGTTATATGTTTCAGTAATAAGGGTAAATTAAGTCCCAAGTACCTCAGACCTTTCAAAATTCTAGAAATAATTGATATTGTTGCTTACCATTTGACAATGTCACCACATCTATCAAAAGTCCATGATGTGTTCCACATATCAATGTTGAGAAAATACATGCCTGACCCAATGAATGTACTCACCTACGAAAAAATAGAACTGGAACCCGATGTGTCTTTTTGTGAAAATCATTTCAAGATTCAGGATCCTAGAGAACAAGTGTTGGGAAACCGGATGACTCATCTGGTAAAAGTTCCATGGAGAAACCATAAGATAGAAGAGGCAATGTGGGAACCCGAGGAACATATGATGAATAACCACCCAATTCTTTCTATACAGTGATATTCTAGAAATTTCAAGGATGAAATTTTTTGAATAAGGGGAGAATGTAACACCACAAGCTTCCATAGTCTTCTTCTCTTTGAAAAAAACATTAACTTTCGTAGTACGTAACTTCGAGTTCTAACACACCACAGCCAATCAAACTAGCCATTATGAATTGTAATACCCAATTTTTAAAATTTTATAAATTTTCTTTTTCAAAATGGACTTCAATTTTGAATTTGTAATATTGAAAATAGCATAGGGTGAATTTTTTGTATTTTTTTCCAAAAACTTTCAATTTTTTATGAATAGTGAAAATCACAGAGTTATTGTTTAAAACATACATTTTTTTAAATAATTATTTATATTCATTAAATTTATTTTAGGTCAAAATAGATACATGATACCTATATATGATCAATGTAATTCATTGGAGTCATTTGATAATATGTTTATATATATATATATATAATTTTATTGAAATTTTTACCGTCTTTTACCCACCTCCTAATAGTATTTGAAAATTAGGATAAAACATAATTTTACTACATCTGTGAGTTGAATTTTTAAAATTGGAGAGACATGGTTGATATTAATATTTAAAATTTATTTCAATAATATGAAAATTATTTTTTGGTGAATAGTAACATTTGAGTTTTATTTACCGCTGTAAAAAGTAAACAGAGTAATTAAAGGTAAAAATTTTCCCCTAACACATGTACTAATTCTATTGGATAAGTGTAATTCAACTAAAAACATCCTTTGGAATAAAATATGATCCCTTTTGGTCCACATGGATTAGATTAGGACATATATTATTATTTAATTTAAATAAGAGTTAAAAATGTTATATACTAGTTTTCATAACTAAAAAATTTTAATATAGGGTCATAAATAAAATAAATTCATCTATAAATATTCATTAGAAAGATAAAAATATTTACTAAATAATTTTATTTTATTTATTATTTTTAGACATTAAAAAATTAAATTTATTTATGACACAATGTTGATTCAGTAATTACCTTATTAATAAAAATTTAAACTAATTGATTTTATAAATATCTAGATAAATATAATTTGGAGCTTTTGATGAATTTCACTAATTATATAGGTTAATATGACATTTTAGGGTTGATTAGGTAAATTGTATTTGAAGTAATCATATTGTTATTACTTCAACAAAAACAAAATACCAAATAGTGTCAAAATTGACATAAAAGAGGTTTTAAAACAAATATTATATTATTAAATGATATAATAGCCCTAAAAATATGTGGTTCTGAAAAAGGACATATATGAAAATAAATATTTCATTAATGAATCACTTGGGGTTCTCATGGAATTTAATAATAATTTTCTTAATCAATTATTATAATAATATAAGAGTCCATGGTAAAATTCAAACTATTTAACTAAGAGTTAAACCTAAAAGATAAGGTTAATATGATGACCCAAACCTGTATAAACCCTATGGGTTGAGTGGTGTTCTACCCATCCCCAACATAGAATCAAAACAAATATTTTTTAATCCATTATAAACTGAATATTATTTTATTATAAAATAATATTTTAATCATTCTCTAAGGTGCCCCTCACCTCTCTTATAAAAGGGAACTTCCTCTTCTCTCAAATTCACTCCTCCAAATCTATTTGGATCCGCCAAAAGCTACCCAAATATCCTCCCAACTCCCCTAAATTAAAACTAGAGGCTGTAGTTTGATCAGAAATCCAACTTATGGAGCCCTATTGATCAACTCAAAAGGAATCAGTAGAAGAAGAGGTAATTATTTCATCACCTCTTTCAAGTTATTTTCTTGTTCTACTTACTGTTTATTTGTTGTTTCCATTAAAAATAAAATATCCTGAATCTTCTATATACATTGATGTTATTATAAAAATGGTACCACTATATTCATTATTTTATCCATCTTATTAATGACATGTCACCATACGTGTGTAAGTATGGCTTACCTTCTCCACGTTGTGGTGTAGTTTTTATTCAATACATTATTACTTGGATGGTTATAATAATTCTGTAAAATTGATGTAAATAATAAATAGATAATTTTAATGATTCTTTATTTATGATGTACCATCCATTTATATATGATTTTAATATCAAAATAATGATATTATCGCTCGTGCGTACGTACGGATTACCATCTCCACGAATGCGATGAGATTCATTCCCCATCATAACCATTAAAGAATAGTTTTCATTTTATAATTAAAAATAATATTTAAAAAAATTAATATCATTTTCTAAATGAATTAAATACATCCTATCCATAAGAAAACATTACTTACATAACAAAACTTATAAGGTAAAATGAATCAGTTAACACCCGAAACGACAATATTACAATAATATTATTAAAAAAGAACTATTAGAAGATCATATATGATATCATATTTTTGTATTTAGTTCTTGTATAATTTAATAACAATAATTTAACTATTATATATGAGTTTAGAGTTCCCTCAACCATGTAAAAGTACAAGGTAAGGGTTAATTTCACAATATCTTTATTATCCGAGGTTGTTTTTACATAAGTATCTACTAGAACCTCTTTATCGTCCACATCAGTGTTTTCTTAAAAATGTTTTTCAACTTTTTTTTAAATATTTACTAGACTATGGGATAATGTAATTTATAACCTTATTTGACCCTATGCATTTTGAAGGGATTTTTTCAGTTGTTTTTCAAACTAGCTACTTTATGACCTTTTCGAAAAAATTATGGTAAGAATGATTTTTAACTTATACGGAAAGTGTAGCAATATTCTACTATCATGACATAATCGAAACATCCATTACAATATTATAAGAATATTTTTAAAATAAATTTTATCTATTATAATTACATGTCATTTAATTTTTTCAAAATAGATATTGATATTTCTCTCAAACAATTTTGATTTCATCTATGTCTACATCCTTTAATGGATTTTTAGACTTGTTTAAAGTTTATTTATTATGATATAAATATTCCATATTATATTTAAGGTTTGGTGATATTTTTTACCATGGATGTGCTATTTTTATACCACTCATGGCTTATAGATAAATTATTGACATTTTGTATGATTGTTTTAATACAAATGTTTATGTTATATTTAAACGTTTTCATATGAGGAATGCATTGAACATAGTTAGTGATGGGTGGATACCTATATAGCTTCTCAATTAATTGGTTGGTCTCATGAGACAAACTGGTGTATTGGAACAAGGCCTTGATAAAATCATATTTGTAGACTTGGCACAAGGCCTTGACTTTGTGGTTTTGAAGTCTGGCATTATGTATTCCAATATTATGAATTTAGCTACTGATATTTCATGTGATTATTTGAATAGTAGAATATCCATGTGAATAAATAAATGGAATTATTTTGATTTATACATTACATATTATTATGAAATTTTCGTTTTAAAAGCTTTTTTTAGTTTTATACATTTCTACAAATGTTTATGCTTATTTAAAAAAGTTTCGGCAATATTTCTATCCTTACTGAGCATCTAAGCTCACCCCTTTCAATATTTTATTTTTCCAAAATGTGAAGAATTATTTTATGGTGTATTTACAGGGATAGGATAAGGTATATAAGTGTGTTCGAAAGGGACGAAATGTTTTTGTTGTTTTTACCTGATTATGTTATGTAAGACTTATATATGTTTCTAGTACTTCCAAATCTACTAAACTCCTCGGTCTTTCGGGACATGATTCCTTGTATCAGGACAATGTTATATAATAATACACTGACTCTGGGTAACTAGTGTCAGGTCATTTTAATGATCATATTGATAAGAACCAAACTTTGTATCTTGTTACGAGATCAGAAAATAACAGTGTGGATAGAACAAATTGCTTCTTCCAAGAAAAATTTTATGATCATAGAAATATGATAACAAATAATGAATTTCTATTGTGTTTATGATATGTACCGATAGAAGGTGTTTATTGTGAAATAATATTGGACCAAGATCTTGACTGAAGATAATTAGGCACACCTATTCTATGTAAATACAAATAGGTTATAGGTTTTTCTAGTTAGATGCAAAATTATATTCCAAAATGGTGTTCATAAAGAATAATCCTTAATAGAACAATCCATGGAATTTCTCATTGGAGATGAGGATAAAAATGATTATATATTAAATAATAATCTCTATGGTCTAGTGTAGGATCCATGATTTTGGTATTATTGACTAGATGCCTATATAAAGACGATATAATTAAAAATCAGTGGTTTCAACCATAATCTATATGTGAAGAATTCTCAGGAAGATCAAATTATTATTCTTATTTATGTGGATGATATTATTTTTTGTAGAAGTAGGAATGGATCATTTGATGAATTTTATAATCACATGATATCAGAATTTGAAATGTCCATGATTGGGGAAATCATGTACTTTTTGGGTCTATAGGTGATTCAAAAGAAGTATTACACCTTCATTTATATTTATAACTATGAAAGATATCTTTTAAGGATATTAAACATGAATTACTCCAAAGTAATGTAAACTCAAATTTTGGTTGGGAAAAAACATGGAAAGAACAAGGATGAGAAATCTCTAGATCCCATCCTATACATGAGAATTATAAGAAATTTATTATACTTGACTACAGTATGGATAGAAATTTCTTTAAAACATGGTTATTAGACCACTTTCAATGTAATCTAAAGAAAAAGAATTTGGAAATAGTTAATATAATCATTAATTATAATCATTATACTCTTAGATGTTTATTATAATATTTAGTAGGAAGAGATAGTGAATTAAAATATTTTAATTATGCTAAATGGGCTAGATATGTAGTGGAGAGAAATTACACCAGTGAGGGTGCTTCTTCATTGGAAACCAATTTATGGGATGGATGACTATGAAACAAGAAATCACTTATCTTATCACTACTAAAGTAGATTATATCATTGTTTTTGAAGCTTGAACTGAGATATTTATGATAAAGCATGACCATAATTATATTAGAGATGAGGTGAAATAGTCAATGGTGATACATTGTAACAAGAAGAGTGCAATTGATCTTATAAAAATATAATAAAACACTATCATACAAAAAATGTTGATATCAGGTATCATTCATCAAATGGATTGTTGAAAAATGTGTGATTTAAATGGAACATGTTGTTAGTAATGACCATGTTTCTAACATTATGAATAAGTTGCTGATACAAAAAATATTCTAGAATCAACATTTGATCCTCAGTGGTCTTCCACCTCCCATGGGATGAGGTGGTTCTAGTTGGTCCTGCCAAAAAATTTGTATTATATGTTTTAATATATTTGTGTATGTAATGAAATTCTATGTGGGAGATATGTTCAAGATGAGTTTTTCATGGGATCGATAAATACAAATATATATTCATTGGGTTTCTTTATAAAGGGGGAGATATGTGTTATTAGGTGAATTTTATATTTTAATTATTGGCTCGTAGACTATCGAGGTATCATATTATAGGTTGACAGGATTGGTCATTAGAATATCATGGAATGAAGTTATATTCTACAAACCATTTTTTCAACACTGATCTCTACCCATGTAGACTTTGGGTAATGGATGAGTAATTTAACATCAATAATTTTTTTCATGGTAGGTACGTTATTTGATTTATCTTCATATTTCAAACATACCTAGAGGGGAATATTATTGGAACCAAAGATTCCATAGTAGGAGACGCAATGTATTTTTTGGTTTTATTCAATCGACACTAGGGTTGATTAGGACTTTTGTTGGAAAAGTGATCTTTTAGTATAGGAGGCACGAGTATTGAAACTATCTTTATTTCCAGGTGTTTCTGATACTATTGGAGCTTAAAATATTTATAAGGGTTAGCTTTGTGAAACATTTATTTTCAATATTGGATCATTAATCACATGGAAAAGGTTATATATTTGTGAGTGTTGTAGTTTGGTGAAAATTTATATCTTTTGGAAAGGATTCTCATGTCATGGATATTTGAAGGTTCATGAAAGTGTTATTGCAAAAATGGTAGAGTCCCAATGGAGGGATGATAAGTCAATTCAACTATGAAAAACTTCACTAATTAAATAATTTCACTAGATATTCATAAACAATATGATCATTGTAAAATTTAATTTTTAGGTCGATGGAAATGTGGTTTTGATCACAAAAACATTGTTGAGGAAGAATTATATAAATATGGAACCACGCATTAGCTAAATACATAACCAGAATTTGGATAATGTTTGAAATGATAAAATTTCATGAAGATAAATCATGAATAATTTATTTTTGGAAATATGAAACTCTTTGTAAACCCATTATTTTTAAAATTTATGGCTTAGAACTAATAAAAATTAATTAATATTTGAACATTGCTGTGAATACTAGGAGATTTTCTATTGTTTGGAGCATCGTGAGGACTATGAACTTCATGAAGGCTTGGAGATTCATGAAAGTTAGAGTGTTAGTGAAGTATGAAGTATCCTTGAAATAATAAGGGGGTTCATAAAGTATAGAATATTTTGGATTAGTATCATTTAATATAAATTTATATTGAGTAGTGATTTATTCTTCATTAATTCGAGACTACGGTGAAATAAGAATCTCGTGATAATTAGGAAAAAATATATATATTCCCAACCTATCATAGAAACCTTCAAGTCAATAAACTAAAAAATTATTTTCCTAATATAGTTTATAAGGGTGAGTTGATGTAAGTGTTCCATGGGAGCTAGTGCACTATCCATAAAATTCATGTTAATGTAGTGGGACTAGAATGATGTGACCGTACCAATGAAATGTTGTTCCATGATAACTACATAATCTTATTTTATTTAGATATGACTGATATACTATATGAAGATACGCTTTGAAAATTCCATTATTGGTGAACAAAGTGAAACTATTGGTATGAATTTTTATTTCTACGTCGGGGTTATTAATATTAGAATTATTCCATCAGATAGGTTAAATAGGCTCCTACCAATATCGTTACATTATATGACTCATTCTAAGAAGAAACAATTTGAACCCCCCATTAAACCCTCCCCTATTTTGGAGTTTTAAGGTCCTATATATCACTCCATAGAGGGGATGACTTGAATTTGGGGTTATGCTAGGGAGTTTTGTTATTGGTTGGAATTATTACATAGCTCCTAGAATCAAACAAATTCATGACCATAATCTCGATAACAAAGTTGTAATGATTATAGGTCATGTAGTGGTACCCATTTTTCCAGTAAATAATTATACGTGTAGAACCATTATTTTCTGGGCCAACCCCATGATAATATAATGGTAAATGGATTTCACGTGACAGATAATTTAATTGAATCTCCCCTTTTTCATTTCACAAACCCAATTTCCCACGGGTGTTTCATATAAGGTTTCGTGATGATTCCTTCTAGGAAACATCCCTTTATCCCTCTATTTTCCTACTCATTTTACATCAACACATTTATGTGTTGTCAAGGAAAGGATTTAGTACCAATTTTAGTATATAATATTGGAATAATGATAATATGATTATTATTTTTCTCAGCATGGATAGAGTATGTCCTAAAAAGATTAACATACATGGTTATGTGTGATTTCATTGATACAACAATACTCAAACGAAATTTATGAAATTATAATTATTATTTTAAACTAGAAATTAAATTATAATTTATAATAATTAATTATTTGGGATTAATATGGTGATTTAAATTCATATATGGGGATTTAAGCACACATTATTTTCACCAATTGGCCATTCAAGATTCTGGTGCTCTGCTAATGTGTACAGCAGAACTTAGGTTGAATCCTTAGCGATGATACATTTTAAAAGTTGATTGTTTTTGTGATTATTATTTTTAATGGAGGGGTTTAAAAATCTATAATGAAATGATTTTTTCATGTAGATTGATTTAAGAAAAATTATAAATATTTAGGAGAGTTAATTGTTGGACATTTAATCTTGTGATATCAATTATCTTCTCATTATATTGAATTAATTTAACATCCACTTCAGATGATGACCTTGATATGAATTCCCAAGACTTAAGGATTTAATCCAAGACTTAACTAAAATTATGGTACTAATAATAATCTTTACATTTTATGGTTGGTTATTTATGGTTCCCATAATCCTTATAAACCACTCGTTAAACAAAACTATTCATTAATCAATTACATATTATATTCAACATAAACAATATTAATTTAATGAATATTCATCGATAAAAATCCCTCAATCAAATAATATCGCAAAATTATGACTCATCCCAAATGTTGGTTTACTCATCCATTGATATGGTACTAATCTAGTTTAATTTTTTTAGGGTGAAGAGTTAAAAAGATATGAAAAATAAAGGTACAAGAAAAAAGTAGTGCCCTGAACACACACACAAACAGTAAAGAAAATTAAATACGGACTTCTGATTGAATGATGAAGTGATAAAAGGGAAGGGTTATTTTAATTTATTTAAAATATTTTAATATCATGAACATTACACAACGGATGTTGGATGAAGATGATATATAATTAAGAAGAATGATGTATTAAAATTCTATTGAAATATGAAAAAAATACTTTCTTATAATTGAAAACAAATATAAATGGAAATGAAATGAAAAGTGGAGGATAGGTATCTCTTCTCAAAATAAGATCAAGAAAAGTGCCCTCATTACCTTGGAAATGATATGATCATTCCAAAACTCCTCCTATTCTCTGAAATTCCAACTCCTTGATGGGAAAGAGGGGGATGTATTTATATCCCAAGTTGGTGGACTATTTCTATTCTATATCCTCCCCTACACTTGGATCAAAAATTTTATACTCCATAAATCCAAATATGTAAATATTGTCTTCTTCATAGTTGTATATACCAATGATGAAAATCTACCCAAGAAATTTGGGGGCCATTAAGATTAAGGATCAAATTTTATGTTGGTATGGATAAACAATTTTAATATTTCCATTTCAATCCATACTTTTTCAAAGGACAAATTTTGAATAATTTTTTCAATAGGATGATTCCCTCAAATCTGAACTATTTATTCTACAAAGTCAGCTATTTTTATATTTACTTTTACACTTCAAAATTTCATCTATATTGGATGTATATATCAGAAGAAAATTTAATAAATGTGTGATGATTTTAATTCACATAAAGAATGGTGGGATGGACTTAAAATCATCATTAGGCCCATTTTTATTGGTGTTGAGCCTTGAAATTTTTATCCACGGTGCCTAGGGATAATCAAGTACATTTTAAGGAGTCTCATTAGATTTTTGTTTCTGGATATAGCATTGAAATTCAAGCATCGTGGATGGTCTAATTTTTTTAAATATTCATTGGGCCTTCTTGTGTGGACCATATGACCATTCAAATAGCTGAATTGTAAAAAATTTCATCCTGATGATATGTTAGAAATTGAATAAGGATACCAAGAAAGTAGGGATCGCAGACTTTGGATAAGTAAGGTGAGTATTATGATCAATTAATCATACTGACTCAAATATTTATTAATTCAATTATTGCTCAAAAATTATATTTAATAATAAAACATGAATATTTCATACCAGTTATTCACTTTTAATAAAAAATCAATAAAGGGAGTAAATAAAAAATTATGAATAAATAAATAACACCATCTGCCCCACACTTATTTTTGTGAATATCCCAATGTACAATATATATAAAAAATAACTAAAATCACCAACAAATATTAATGTTTTTTAATCATGGGATTCATAGACCATTTTACTCATCAATATTGAATTACGCCACAAATTGTTATAGAATCATTGTTCAAAAAACAACTCATTTTTTATGATCAAATTTATAAATAGAAAATGTAGACACTAAAAATATACCCATCTCAAGATGATAAAAATTTAATTCTAGTGGTTCACTCATTCACCAACCAAAAGTTAAAATCATTGAGTTTGAAAGAGATTTATGCTTCCATTTTCTATGCTTAATCTCAAAATAATCAACTGTTATTTTAGGGTTTTTTCTACGGATATGGTATGGCATAAATATAGTGTCCAAAATATTGGAAAATAGTGGTAAAAGACAAACATGGGTAAGGTAATGCATATTTTCTAAAATCAAACCTGAAATGAAATGGATACACATATTTACAAGGGAATGATTGTTTGAATAAATACACAAAAGAAGAAAATAATTTAATGGGATTAGAAGATTCAATATTTAGAAAAAAAATTCATCCAAATGATATAAGTGTTCTTTTTTATTTTTTTTCTTTTTTTTCATTATTTCGAAAGATGATCTTGAAAATGATCTCCCACTAATCTACCAATCCATGTTTGATCTCCTGGTGATAATAATTGTACAAGTTATAATAATATAAAATGTTGAGTAATAATTATTTTTGAGCTTACCAAAACATAACCAATTATTTTTTTTCAATTTTTTGAACCCTTTTGAATTAAATTTGTACAATATTTCATAACCAAAAATAAATTCCCAAAACTAACCAAATGAATATTTATACCCACAAAAAATGGATGTATTCCCTCAAGAAAATGATAAAACCCTTAAAATGAAGAAATGAATACCCATAATTAAATCCATTTCCCCCATAGTAAAATATCAATAACATCTAAAATGATAATCCATGTTGGTGTTGGTTGGGACAATGTATAGGTCTTGTAATGTGGCCATCAAAGAAAAGGTTCTCGCAGGCTTGGAGGGGATTTCAAAATGAGGATTAATTTAATGGTAACATGCTGATATTTTTCTATTGTGATTATCATGTTGTTAAGGAAATGGATTTATCATATTAATGTAAAAGTTAGTAGGAAATTCATCTTGAATGTCCAAAAACTCATGACTCGTAATCTGGGGGGAACACATAAAATTGAAATATTTTCATCTATAAACATAGAATAAAGTGAATTTTTTTCCTCATGATTGGGTAAGAACCCTTTTACAAATATAAAACTAAGCATTCAAAATTTATTAATCTTGACAAAAAACAATTTTTTCAAATTAATGATGGAAATAAAAAATTGAGATGAAAAAAATGTATTTTGAATCCCTAAAACAGATGGACACATTTTTAAAAGTGGATAGTGAGTGATTATGACTCCTTTCTTTTCTTTCTATTTGTTTTTTTATAAAGTCACACCCTTACAAAAGATAGAGATAAGAGGATAATGGTAGAGTAATAAGGAAAGAGGGGGCGGTAAAAGGGAAATTGGTGCTCCCTTGTTTTGATTTAGTGGGTATGAATTTCCCTCTACTAATGGGTTGGTGGAATTTGATGTAGTTTCTAAGCCATTCTTACTATTTGGTGATGCTTTAGAAAATTCTCATTACCAAAAATATAATCAAAAACAAAAATAATTATTCAATTAACAAAAACTAAAAAGAAATTTAAATTTCAAATATATAAAAGAAAACATTGTTGCCTGCTAAGTTAGGCTATATTTATCCTGTCTAAAGATAGATAGTTGTAGTGTAGTACACATAGTTCAATAGTGGACACCATATTTTTTCAATTATAGTGTGCTTCCATAAAAAATTCTCATTTGGTATCCTTTATTTTTCATTGTATAATTTATTACCTTTCTTATAGTTGCGCTTTCAATTAAATGGGGGTTGAAAGAGAATGTGGGTATCCATTCCTTGGTCTTAAACATGAGGAATGATTTTATCCACAATGTTATGGTTTTCTATGCATAGAAATACTAGAATATGTTCAAATTATGATGGTGCATTTATGTGTAGTTCAGAAAATATTAAAATAGATTATGATATCCTAGTTGTTATTAATCCATTTTTTCATTACATCTTAATGTGGAGTAATGAGGATCAAAGTGGACATGAGATTGAATATATTTTTTCAATTCATTAATATCGATGTTCGCATCCAAATAATTTTTAATTTCTACCTCACTAGTCATCAAATTATTAATTTGGAACAAATATCACAAACATCACTACCATTATGACAAGATAAACACTTTGGTTCAAGGTTCTCCTCACATATAATAGAATTTTTAGATACATGGATAGAAAATGATTAATGTTGGAAAAAATAATTTGAATCATCAAATGGGTATGCTAGTTGATTTTCGTCATTATCATCTATTCTGGAGTAGTAGAGGTTAGAGGCAAGATGATATTCCAAAGAGTTTTCAAGATCTGTTTCATCAATGGAGTTTACGTTTGTAATGTCAACATCAACTTCTCTATTTATGACATGGTTAATGAGGATGTGGAATTCATGATATCCTTTGTCAATAAAACATGAATTACATGATGGATTGTGGTTCAACTCAATCTCAAATATACTTTCATAAGCATGGATAGAGAATATTGATTGATTCTGTGAGGGGTATTGCATGGACTGAAAAATATTGAACATGACCAATTGGTGACCAAATTCCGTGGATAAGATTCCATCATGAACATCCATTTTTTTAGATTTCATGAGGAAAGGTCTTACAATAATTAGAGTATATTGGAAATATGTTCTGTCACCTTCCATGTCAAGGACATATATGTCATCGAGTAAGATAAGATCATTGACTTAGACAAAGACATCGTCAATTATTCCCTCAGGACTAGTTTTTCATCAATTGGATAATATAATGAAAACAATCATTTGGAACAAAATACCTAGACCATGTTTAGAGAGTATGGATTAGGGAATGACATTTATTGAGGCTCCTAGGTCAATGGGTGCATCACCAAATTTAGAACTTCTTATATGGCATGGAATAGTAAATTTCCCATGATCTTTACACTTTAGGGGTATGAACTGTTGGTTTAAAAAAATTTCAAATTTCCTAAGTTTCCTCTTATGGGTGCACAAATACATAGGAAACATTTCATACATAGAGATTTTTATGGCATCAAATAGGGGTATGTTAACTTTAACACGTCTAAACATGTCCTGCATTTCATGATCAGGTTCGAATGGCTTCATTATCATAGAGACAACTTGAGGAAGATTAATTTTGTTTTTTGGAGGAACGGAAGGTGGTGAGGGAGTGGATTCAGGTTATCTTTCAAAAAAATTGTCTTTCAATTTTCATGATCTGTATTCAATGGTTCATTTGAGGATCTTTTATAAGGTATGGATATTTTGTTTACCAGATCTAAGTAAAATTTCACTTACATTGCCTTTGGGGTTGGGGAATGGTTGAGATCAGATATGGGAATAATTGGATAGTTACTACTGACTAAGGTGGGAGTCAGTTTTACCAATTTGGGTTAAAATGTTTTTAAGGCTAAAATGGGTGAAGGATACATGATCATCCGCTTCACATTCCCATGTTTTCTCAGATGAAGAGACTTGTCCAGAATTGGGATGGGATTAATTTTGGTTCTTTGGAAAGTGATTGTATTGGGTTGGAAATTAGGTAGGCATGTTAGGATAGAAGAATCTAGGATGAGAAAGAGGAGGATTGATATTTTGAGGTTGAGGAACAAAACGGTAAGGTTTTTTGAAGTTACCAACACCTTGACCATATAATAATTGGTTTGAGATTTGAGGATGGAATTGAGGGGGATAGACAACAGGATTATAATACCTCAAGATTGGGTAAAAGGTATAAGATAAAGGCTCCAAGTGGGGTTAGTTAAAGTTTTTAATGAACTAATCTAATATTTGGGGGTTGGTGTTTCCCAAATCATATGCTGCATTGAGATCTATTGGAATAGAAGAATTATATGGATCATATTGAATCTATGGACATGTGCTGGTTGGATGAGATAATGAGATATAGATTCAACAATTCATGATAGGTATAGGGAATAAAGTTTTTTTGAGAAGATGAGTTTGGGGATTCGGCATCCACCACTAGTTGGCTCAAAAAACCTGTATGTTCACTCATCCAATAATTCATATTTTTGGGAACTATATAATGACTATATAGGACTTGGTCAACATGATAATTTTATAAGGTATATAATTGCTATGTGTTTGTAGATATATTTCCAATCAGATCTCATGCAGCTATAAGAGTTTTATCAATAAGTGCAATGCCACTTGAGGCATCAATGAGTTTTCTCTCCATATCCTATAACCCCTCATAGATGTATTGGATGAAGAGTTGTTCAAGAATTTTGAGGTTTTGGATGGTATTAACAAGAATATTGAACATCTCCCAATACACATGGGGTGATTCATTTGGGAATTGGTAAATACATCTTATTTTATTTTAGATAGAAGTGGTACAAGATCCATGAAATAATTTTCCTAATATGATATGCTTCATGTCAATACCTGATATTATAGAATGAGGTGGGAGGTAGTAGATTCATTACATGGAAGAGTCATCTAGAGAGAAAGGGAATGAAGGAATTTTTATTTGTTTCTCATAAACCCCTTGAGACTCTATGTTAGATCACACCACTTGAAACTCATTGAGGTGAAGATGTGGATCCTCATCAGCTAGCCCATGGAAATGAGGTATAAGATTAATAAAACCAGATTTGAGTTAAAATTTAGCATCAATTTTTGGATATGGAATTTTAAGGGGATGGTAATTAATATAAGGGGAAGTAATTTATTTTAATTTTTTTCTCTTGGATTGAACATTTCTAGTTCAATTGGTTAAAAATGAATGGTTTAGGAATAATTTTATTATCTCTAATGATTATCTAATGTTGGAGAAGAGTTCAAAATATTTTTGGGTCAAACAAATAGGATGGATTATTAGAGAAGCTATAGGGAATTAGATGATGTTTGGAAAGGATTAAGAAGGAGGGGTTTTATTTGTGTCTTTTCTGAATTTTTTTGGTTAATTTTTTTTAATGTTTTTACAAAAACCAAAACTTGATGACTAAATAACACACCATTCCAAGAGACAGTTCTATTTATAGAATGGTCAATTGTTTCTTATAAACCATTAACGGTTTTGGAGCATGATTAATGTGTGTAGTGGCACTCGGGTTAAATCGTCAGTGATAATACATTTTAATAGTCTATTTTTTTGTGAGTATAATTTTTATCGGGGGGTGGGGTTGCATAGCTTAAATGAAATGATTTATTGAGGTATGTGTATTTAACAATTTTATAAATATTGGGGTGAGTTAATTATTTGGTATTTAATCTTATTATATCATTGAGACTTTCTTTATATTTCATTTAATTAATACCCACTTCACAAGATGACTTTGATCAGAATTCCAAAGTATTATTGATTTAATCCAAGCCTTAACCAAACATAGGTTGCTAATCATAATCTATACATGTTTATGGTAGTGTTTTTATGGTCAAAATAATCTTTTTAAACCACATGTTAAACAAAACATGTCATTATTCCAGGACATTTTATGTTCATCATACATAATGTTTATTTAAAGAATATTCTTCAACAAAAATCCCTCAATCATATAATATCACCAAATTATTACTCACCACAATAATATTTTTACTCATACATTGATATGGTATTAATCTGGTTTAATTTTTTGTGGTTTATGAGTAAAAAATCTAATAAAAATAAAGGGACTAGAATATAGTAGTGCACTGAATACACACCGAAATAGTTTAGAGAATTAAATACGAACTATCTATTGAATAATGAAGTGAGAAAAGCTAAGTTTCTTATTTATTGAAACTATTTTAAAACCATGAACATTGAAAAAAATAATTTTAATGAATATGATATATATTTTATAAGAAACAATAATAAAAATTTGATTAAAATGAAAATAAACTTATATAATTAAAATTGAAAACAAGAATAAACAGACATGAAATGAAAATTGAATGAGAGTTATATCATGTCAAAATGAGATCATGTAAATTCCTCCAATTTACATAGAAAGTATATGGTCATGAAAAACCTTATACTTTGCTCAGAAATTTCAGCTTCATGTATGCAGAACAGGGGGATGCATTTATAGTCTAATATGGTGGACTGTTTGAATTCCAAATCTACCCCTATATTTGGCTCTACAATTTCAGGCTCTGAACATCCATATCTAGATAAATTTTATTCTACAAAGTGGTAGATATGAATGTTTAAATTTGACCCTCAAAATTTTGTGTCCATTGAACTTATTTAGAAAAATTCATGGACATTTGATTAAACAATTTTAATATTTCCATTTCCATCAAAACTGTTTCGAAGTATGAAATGTGAATTGGTTTTTTAATTAGAATATGCACTCAAATTCAAATCCATTTCCAAAAAAAATCTACCATCTATGTTTTATTTTTGAAACTTCAATTTCATAGCCCGATTGGTTGTCTATATCTGGACAAAAGTTAATTAATATTTTATGAGTTTAATTCCTAGACAGAATGGTGAGATGGATTTCAAAGCATCAGTTGGCCCCCTTTTTATTGGAGTTGTGACTTGAAATTTTACTCCATAGTTAATTTAGATAATAAAGAACATATGTTGGAGTTTCATCAAATTTGGGTTTTCGGATTGATCCCAAATATTAAAACATTATGGATGGTCTAGTTTTTTCATAGATTCATTGGGCCTTCATGTGTGGAACATATGACCACTCGAATTGCAGAATTGGAAAAATGTTCCTACTTATGATATGTTATAAATTTAATAAAGTACCCAAAAAAGATAGAATCAAACAATTTAGTTAACTATTATGATATTTATGATGAAAAAATTAAATTGGATCAAGTATGGATTAATTCAAATAATTTTAAAAAATTATATTTGATATTAAAAAATGAATATTTCATACCAATTATTCACTTTTCATATAAAATAATTATATTGAGTACATATAAATTCATGAATAAATTTATATAATTATTGATTCAATCATTGAAGAGTCACAGATGAGAAATGTTGAGTATAATCATAGTCTCATGAGAATGGTAACTCTATGGTTGATGGGGTGGTCCCAGTAATACTAAAGAATATGAATATTTACGTGTGGCCGTATATTACTTCTTATTTGTATGTGGTCAGCTAAAATTATAGATATTATGATCTCTATAGGTAAATACATATATATGGTGGCTTTGAGAATCCAATGTTTTGAGAATGTACTTTAGTGATGGTTACTGAAAATTGAGTCATCTAGTGACTCAATTTCTATGGTAAGGATGATGAGCGTTGAATTTTTTAAATGATTGGTAATTATTCATGGGAATAATATGAGATGTATATATCCTAGTTTTGTTTTGTATAGATGATTCAGTTTGGTAATGGTCTTGTGATTAGTGGTGAATAGAGATAAGATCACACATCTCACTCAAGATGGGGAAAACTATTTTGATGGTAAATTTTATCTTAGTGTGTTCTATGAGTGGGATAATCGCGGAGGATCATAATGTGTGTCGTGTAGAGTTTTTTCACTAAATGATTGTCTAAATAGATCTTCTATGAGTGATATAATATGGAACAGAAGTGACTGTTGTTATATAGGAAATAAAAGAAAATCAAAATAACCTATTGATCTATGGTATATGTAGAGCCTATAACATATGGGGTCACTACAAGGTCAAGCGTTTGAATTAGAATAAAAATATATAGAGTGGTTTTGGATCAGGGAATCCATAGGATTCCCTTACAAGTTAGAAGACATATCTATTGGTTTGATATGATTGTTATGTCTGAATAATAAATAATTTAAGAGATCAACCTATGAGAATAAATATATGATGATACATACTTCATGAAAAGGGTCTTGTAACTGAGTGAATACCACCCTCTTGAGGACCTGGTGAGATTGTGTGATGAAATATGATTCGTTATTTTATTATTAAAAATAGTGATGTGTTGTGTGTATAAATTAAAGTCACAAGTCACTATGGTTGATAAATGTCCAAGTAAATCTAATTTTCTTTATTAATTAGAGGGTTGTATTATAATTTTCGTTTTTATAGAAAAATTAGAATCATTGAACTACCTAAAATAGGTTATTTTGACATAGTAAAAGGCACGAATGTCACTTCAGTTGTTTGGTTGAGCACCAAAGGGGTGTTAGGGAAGGTTGGGATAATACTACATCCATTGTATAGCTGGTGTGAGGTCACCAAATCACTGGTGGCTATGGAATTGTCCCTACTAGAAATTCCAGAGCCATCAGGTGGCAAGTTAGTGTCTTGAGGCACATCCAAAATGCATTTGGAATCATTCTATCCAATGGTCTAGTAAATTTTTTTGTATTATATTAATATTTAATTAATATAAATTTTCAAATTTTCCACATAATCCAGTCAGAGATTAATTATCACTTCCAATTTTATGATCTTTTTATGTTTTTCCTTTATCTTATTCTCATCTTTATGAGACATGTTTAATATCATGAATAATGATTTATTTTTGTGTTGTACATACTACCACATGAATTAATTTTGAAATGTTACTTCATGTTTTTCATGGGATTTATAAATCTATATGATATTATTTCATTCAATTACATTTGACTCAAAAACTAGAAATGTGGTTAAGGATTTCTGTAAAATCTCATTACATTTTGGGTTGTTTGTGCTTAATGTTCCACTAGGGGGAATTATACAATTTCAATTTCTTGAACCACATATCTATTCATCACCTCTAGTTATTTATGAGGTTTACATAATTTTCTTTAATTGACTTCACTTTGTTAATTAAAAAGTTCAAATGATCATTTTTTTGGGGAAACCAATATTATTTCGCTTTTTGGACTAAAACATTTTTATTATATATGAATTGTCTATAAAATTTTCTCATGAATATTCATGTTTATGATGAAAATATTATTTAAAGTAATTTTAAATAGTATTTGACTTTATTTAAAAAGGATTAAAAAGAATCTTATTTTCAAAAAATTGTACTTTTGGTATTTTTTTTGTTGTTTGAAAAAGATATTTGTTTCAAAATTTACAAACAGAATGGGGTTTCATTCCATCGTAACTATTCTTAATTTATTTTTTAATTTATATGTTTGAATTTTTATTTTCAATGAAGTATTTTCTTAAATATTCTAGTAATGTTTGTTAAAAAATTATTAAGAAAACATTATTTTAAATTTATTTAAATAAACTTCATAAATGTTCTTTTAAATTTACATCTCATCTATGTAAATATACTATATTATTATACTATTATCTAATGAAGTTATGTTCTAATGATAACATGATTATAGTTTTTCATGATGACTTTTCATTTTTCCATTGACATTACCAAAGAACATATTCCATTGACATGTTATTATTCACATAAAAATAAATTATGGTTGTTTTTAATGCTGAAAAGTAAAATCATTTAAATGTTTTGATCATTCTATTATACATGGATATAAGTGTGGATGATTTGATATCATGAACCAACCTAGGTCAACCCTGACACGGACACACGATCTTGCCCATGACATATCTGAGGTACATTCCAGATAGAATCTGGTGGTGACCACAACCAATGGCATCAAAGGGGAACCAATAGGGAAAGTTTAACTTATTAGAATATAAAAAATGGAATAACAAACAAAATTAATTTTCATAAATATAATCAAAAAAATATAAATAAAATAGCTATATAAGATAAAAAAATAAAAATGTAGTGTCTAAATAGTTAATACAAGAATGACTAATCCCAAACCTTTATGGAAACTAAATTTCCAACCAAATATCCTTGTGATGCCAAGGTTCACACACTTATCCCAAAATCTGATATCACTCCAATGCTATCAAACTATGATGCAAACTAAATCTCTAATAGAAATGATAATATCTTCTTGAGAATGAGACTCAGGATGAATACTTATGGAAAACCACTCCCTAGTTATTATTTTAAAACAAATATCAATTTCATGGTATTTCAAAACATAATAATATAAACATAGGTTTTACATTTCATTAAATTTATATGAAAATAACATTCCCTTTCACTCATTAATTATAAATGAGTCTTTAATAAAATGTTTGGTTATTTTAATTTATGAAATACTAATTGAGAAATTTTTAAAGGATAGTGTAATTTTAAAAAAAACATCATTTTAAAGATGATTGTGAGAATAAAAAAGGGAAGGGGTGTTATAATAAATATCCACAAAAAAAACATTTAATTCAAAATTTATGTTAACAAGGAAAATCATATAAAATATTGGATTATTAAAAAGGTAAAAAATAATTTCTTGAAGAAAAAATAAGGAAAATTGGTAAAGGGATGTAGACCATAGTGCTACTAATAATCAGGGGTATCCAATATAAATGAAAAAATTTCATTTCTCATGGAATTTAATAGGAGCATAAAGAAAATCTATAATAATATATCTAAAAAATGATCCATCGTATCAGAAAATGTAAGTAAATAAAACAATGCTAATTCTTAGTCGTACATTACATGGCCTAAAAAGGTGCATAATTTAAAGTAGAGTAAAATATATACTAAGGGATAATATCTATATCTTATTCCTAAGATAGTGTAGCAAGCCTTCTGAGATGATATTTAAGCTACTCTAGGTTCCTATGATATATGGGAAGTGGGTTTGACCCCTGAAATACTAAAAAATAAAAAAAGGTGAAAAAGTGAACACCACCCATCATAAGAGTTACACACACAAGAACCACCCCTAAGTACAACACCAAAGAATATGACCTTTACTATTAAGTTATCAATATATAGAAAAATTTCTAGGTCGCAGAAATTATAATTCATTTTGAAGTGAACAACGAAAGAGGAACATCCAATTGAGTGTTTTAAAATAGAGAACCAATTTAAAAATTCCAATAATTCCTTACAATATCCTTTGAAAAACAAAACCCTTTTTTGGAGGAACAACGAAAAAAACATAGAAATTCATATAACAACTCAAAACTCCTCTGGAGACAAATAAAATATTAGGAGATCATAAACTTATCATAATGGATAACTGGTTATTTCATTAAACATATGATGTTCATGGTTAAGTAAAAAAATTATATACAATGCCTTTAAAAATTAAAAACAAAACTCTCTTTGGAATGAAAAGTTAAGAGGACTTTATTTTATATCAATTAATAATTTTAAGAATTTTATACTACCAAATGGTTTAAAAAAGGAATAAAAGTTAATCAAACATTGGTTCCTGATTTTATAATCCATCACAATAGGGTTGAATTTCTTAATATTGTGGAAAAAGTCACATTAATTGAAAAAATCAATAAAGGACATAAATACAAGCCTTAAAAGCCTGAAATGAAATACCCCATGAGTTAAAGACACACCTTTTACAATTAGGGTTCTATATGGGTTGAACACTATAAGGGAATAATAGAATAAATATAATAGATGATAGAAATAATGAAAATATGGGGAAAGAGAATAAAGTTGAATATTATAGACCAAAACCATGAAGAAAGATTGCCCAAAAACATTAGAGGGGAGGATAAATGATGTGGAATAGCCATGAGGGTCATCTGAACAAAATATAAGGAGATAATAGAGGTTTTGGGTTCAAAATAAATCATGGATATAAAGTTATTTTCAATAATTTTAGAACATTGATAGGTCACATAGTTTGCTTGTACATTTTGGAAGACTATGCACCTTCTACTAGACTATCACAAATTGTTTTATAGTTCTTCCACAATGTTTGGGAAAATGTGAACCCACAATAAAAAATGGTTCAGTTAATGTGTAGACCTAATTTTCTGGTTAGTCACATGGTCTAGAAGAGTAATATGAAATCCAAATACCTTAACACATTGATAAAAAATAATCATGTGGTTTACCCTAGGATATTCACAGTTTGGATGCATGAGTGCTCTACAAATACATGATAATTCATCCAAGAAAAAAATTACTGAACAAACCATTTGTAAATATAGTCTCATGGTATTCCATTAACAGTGTGTGTTAACCAAGCAGTAGAAGGAAAACATCCTAAAACTCAAAAACATTATCCTGAAACACTCAAATAGCATTGGATAAACAAAAAAATGAATGATAGATAAAATTAAAATTAAAAAACCATAGTTTGACAATTATCCCCACCATAACACATCCTTTTATAAGAAATACCAAGAAATTATAGTTTATATTTATATAAGAAAAGGGTCAACCTCTCCACTCAAATTGATTCCTAAAATTGAACAACCTCTACACCAATATAGTGATAACTCGTACATCCCTAACTAGAAAATATTAAGACCCTAATTCTAAACTCTGACTACTTAATCAAGATAAATTAAGGAAAACCCCCCAAAATACAATATCCTTATTACTATATATACCACTTAGGAATGATTAATTTTTCCACCATCTATAGAAAAGGATCCCAGATATAATGGATCCTAGAAGAAATATATTATATTCCTATTCAGCTCCTCATGACAGAAGAATAGAAAAGTAAAATAAAAAATAAAAAATCAATTATGTTTAATGAAAATTTAACCATGGTGGCTTCCCTTCCATTTTAGGAATTTTTTGCACCACCCACACACAATTAACTGTTTTTAAAATAAAAATCCTTCACCATAGATGAAACAAATGAAATATAGAGAAGAAACTGATGAAATGTCAGAAGGTCTCTTAAGAAAACATTTATCTCATTAAACATGACATCGTTTCATTTTCCATAACTAGAATCCCCTTCACTGCTTTCACGGATTATGGATGGTTCAGTTTCTTCAAGTACCATTTCCAAAATAGCCTCAATTTGAACTGGCTTTCTATCCAAAATTTCATAGAATGTTAGACATAATTTTCTCACTCTCAGTATCTAATCTTTACGAAGGTCCTTCTCAAAATATCGAGCCTTTAAAAATCATCTACAAATAACTCTAAAATATAATGGATCATATTGATATAATGATATAATAATTCAAACACCATTTGATAACTCTTCTAAAGATATTAAAATCCCATGGCACTTTTAAAGACCCAAAAATATCACACATATATATTACATATTTTTATATGAATATCCCTTATAATATGATAACATATATCTAATGATCATAAAGGTATATATTTGTTCATAATCTTAGAAAAAAATCTTATTATTCCAGGAAAGATTATTAATATCTCCCATAATGATCATCCCATATAGTACTCTTAATAGACATACCCCACATAAAACATTTCATTACAACCTGGGATAAGAATCATCATAAACAGTTATCTTGGATACTCTGTAAATGAAAATAAGGGAGATATAAACATATCTTGAGAATAAAGGGATGATAAAAAGGTAATAACAATTAAAAACCATACCCTCCTTATAAAAGATAATAAACATGAGAACATTCATTAATAATGTAATTTCATAAGTTTTGGATCATAATAGAATCAACTTACATGATCCATGACAGCATAACATCAACATAATACATATATTTGTTTAATATATGTGAACATATAATATCATGTATCTAGTAGTCAAGGATAATTACTAAAACAATCATAGAAGAACAAGCCCACTCCACAAACCATTTAAGTATTCAAGGTTAACTCCCAAGACTATCATAGTGGAAAAATTACCTTACTGAACTGGATTAACACCCCATCCTGGAACAATTTATATCATGATATATCAATTTTTACCAAATTCATTAGAGGGAGATATAGGTCTCACCTATCAAGTTATTAAAATCATACATATATGTGCTACAAGGTCATAAAATCTTCACCGTATCAAAACCCATGAAATAAAATGGGTTTTATAAAAATTTAATCATAACTTAATTTGTGTAAAAAGACATGTTTCATAGTAATTTTATAATTTTTTATAAGCATAACCCATGAAAAAACAATTTGGTTTCAAATGAATTATTACATGGTACGACATGTGGAAGAGAAAATGGTTTCATAAATATCTTATCGTCATAAACATAAAACATTTAGAAAATGATATAAATGGTATCATTGGTTTATATCCCCTATAAATTATAAGTAACATCAAATTATTTTACCTAAAAAAGAAAATTATTTTTATTGAAAAATCACACCAAAATTTTCTATATGAAAATATACATCCATTAAAAATCACATTTTTAAAATCAAAAATAATAATAACAAATTTTGAAAATAATTTTATTTAAAAATAATCTAAAAATTATGCAATAATATTCAAATAAAATAATCATCATGAATTTATAAAATTTATATTCATTTCATACACAATAAAATGAATATTTTTTTAATTTTTTTGCAAAATCCAAATGGGGTTGTTTGGATAATGATAGGAATATTCAATTAAAAATATTTTCTATAAAAAACATGTGAAAATTTATTTAATCAATCATTTAGATAATTTCTGAAAACATTTTTTTGAAACCATTTTTGTAAAAAATAGTTTTGGAGGAATCAGGGTTTAAACTGAAGAGGTAAATGAAGAAAACATTTTTTAAAAACATCATATTGAACAATTGAGTACAAAAAGAGAAAAATCTAAAGGGAAAACCTGAATTTTATTGAAATAACTATAGGTTAATGAAATAAATTATATCCTTGAGATATATAACACAATATTTCATCATTTAAAGAATTATCAAGAGAAATCCCGATAAAATGAGATTGTAACATAGAAATACATATTGTATTAGTAACATTGAAACTTAAGCCCCCTAAAGATATAAATTAGATGAAACATATAATATCATGAAAATAAATAAATTAAAGATATTAAATTTCAAATGGGATGTATATAAACGTCATAAATAAGGATATGTTCATCACATAACAAATGTATCAAAGAAGGCAAATTTATAGAAATATCCATTACCACTTTGATAAATTATCAACAGTAAACCCTATAATTTATAGACCCTAAAATAGATATTTAAAGCACTATAATTTAAATAATATTAATTATAAAATAATTTCATTGAATGTATATACACCACATAAAATAAATATGTCATCAGTATGGCATGTGCCTCATATTAGATAAAATTGAGATGGAAATCTCTTTCTCCTATAGTAATCTTTAGAATAATAAGACCCAAAAAAGAATGAAGTCAAAGGAACAAATTAAATATCATTAAAATATAGATATTAATGATATAAAATATTAATGGGTAAGTATATACAACAAGAAAATGAACATGTGGATAGTTTTTATATGGCTCCAAAAAATATATAAGAAAATAGAAATTTCTAACCTTAGGTATCGACTTCATTTATATACAATAGAAAATCACATATAATTAATATATTTTTACAGTATTATATATTAAATGACCATATTTATATATTCAATACTATAAATGATTTACTTAGGAACTTTTATTACTAATTTATTATCCATTCCTTTTTAAAATTATATTTTGAGTAGTAACTGCTTTGTTTTTTGTGAATGTTTTGATTTGTTATTTTTGTTCCTCTTACTTTTATCATTTTTCTATTATCTCCAAAATTTAATCCATGATATAAATATAATATATACTTTTTATATATGTATTTATTTTAATCCATAAATTTTATAGACACAAAATGAAAAATATCATTCATAGAAATGGTAGGTCGTTCATACGCATGAATGTGGTTTTCATTTTCATGATATATTAAATGAAAGATGGAAAAAAGTATATTAATATTGAAGATTCGTATTTTGGTAAAACATATAACATATTTATATTTAACCATAAACTTATTATTGTCCAATAGAATCATATGGGAATAATTATTTACATTACTTCGTGAGGCGGTAGACAGTTGTTCTTATGAGTGATGTTATCATATTCCCACATAATGAAAAGTATAAAATTATTTTTTTTATAATAACTAAATAAGAATATTAATATCATAAATATCATTTATAAAAATTTAATCTATCCTTATATCGATCTTTGGGACCTAGTGAAGGAAAAATGAATAACCTCAGTTCATGAGGTGGTAGTTTGTCGTACACACGAATGGAAATTTTGTAACTAATTTGGTGGTAGAAGGGATTGATATAGGTTATTTACTAAAAATAATAGAATACAATTATATGTTATATATTGGATTTATTATATTCTAATTACTATTACATGAATTACTTGGTTAATAAAATAACTCAAAAAATATATAGTTTAGTGAAGACAACCACCTTCGCTTAAAACAACACATTTCAGATCTCTTATAATGGACAAAGGGGTTGGCCTTTTGGGATGAAAAAAAAGTCCTAGAACTTGGTTAAGGTTTTTGAAGAGGTGTTTTTCATGTATGTTTTTTCCAAATGGGTTTATAGCTGTAAATAAGTGAGGGGAGGTGGGGTCCATTAATAAATGTGCAAAATATCCCATTTGAAAACTATATGGAAATTTCATTAAATAATCCACAATGATAAAGACATTTATATGATAAAATATTAATAATAACACTATATTAGACCATCAGAAGGATAATATTTAAATATTTCCTTCCAATGGTCATTTCACATGTTTTCAGTCATATTTAACACATGTTGTTTTACTTTAACCCACCAATATGCCCATTATTACCATAAATGTGGAAATTAATTTATTACTGTTTTATAATTAATTATGGTTAAAAACACAGTTGATATAGTTATATAATGTAAATTATTTATATTATAAATATGGATTCCATGTTTTAATATTTATCTATTATAATTGATATAGTTCAATTTAAAATTAAACTAGTATACAAGACGAAAAACCTATTTTCTAAAGGAAAAATATTTATATATTTTAAAATATATTTTATTAAAATTTACGATGAAATTGATTATAAAGAATTAAATTGGATTAGTAAATATAAAATTAAAATAATTTTACTTTTAAATCCATTTTTATTTTCCTAAAATCTTTAAAATAAATGACAGTTTATAACAAATACCTGAACATTTGAGTATTCATCAAAAAAATAGTATTTTCAAAAAATTATAAAAAATTAACAATAAGATAATTTTAATATGTTTATTTAAAAAATTAAGATAATTTTCCAAAAAAATTATAAAATTTAAAAATTATATTTCTAATTTAAGCATGTAAAATGTGAAAAAACTTTTTTTCAGAAAAATAAACTCGTTAAAGATAAAATTGGATCTATGAATATCTAATTCCTAGAAAACACATAATATTAATGGTAATAATTTTATTTAATATATAATTTATACATTTCATTATAATAATTCACTAAAAGTAAAGTTTTTAAATTTATTGAGTTCAAATTTGTTTTTGTTGAAGAAATATAGTCTTTTGTAAAAATATTTTCATTATTTTTAGAAGGTTTTTATATTCATTGATAATAAATCTGTAAAAAATAAATTCATTTTATATATATGTGTAAAAAATATATTGTCATAATTTAGTTAATCATATTCATACATTCCATTTTAATAGCTACATGAAAACTATCATACTAAATAATAAAATTCTAATAGTAAGTCACATTTCATTTAAACATGGTGTTGAGTTTAATGAAATATAAAAGCATTGATGTTTGTAATTAAAGTTAAACTCAGGGTAATGTGTTACACAAATTATAGAAAATATTAAATTTAAAAATTATCACAAAATCTTTGGTGTTACATTATACCCCCTTCAAATTAATTTATCCGTCAAAATTCATCACTTGCGTAGAAAAAAATTAGTATAATTATTCCCCATCATGTCTCCATGTTCCATACGTACTTCCTTGAGAATGGTGTTTTTAAACAAAAAATTTTCCATGTGAGTGGTCTTTCTTTGGATCAATTTCTCTTTAAGATCCAAAAAATCAACTAAATATTCCTTATAATAAGTATTGTTCTCCACTATTATGACCTATATTTTCAGTACATGTGAAGGATCAGGTATGGAGTACATCAAGAGAGATACCTAGAACACATAATTGGCATGAGAAAGGTTTTTTGGAAGTACCAATCAATAGGCAACCATCCGGATGCGATCATTAATTTCTAAGTGATTTAAATACCAAGTTATTAGCTTTCCATTATATAATAACCTTAATTTCAACCTTTTATTTTTCATCGACCCTTTTCTAAACCATATCTTAAACTAATAATAAAGATGAATTTTTTATGCCTCATGCACTACTTGATCACAAGATCTATAATAGAATGATCACACATTCCTTATATCTATATTTATCATCATTACGAAAATATTTATCATTGGTTATCTAAT
Source organism: Viscum album (assembly GCA_963277665.1). Lineage (NCBI taxonomy): Eukaryota > Viridiplantae > Streptophyta > Magnoliopsida > Santalales > Viscaceae > Viscum > Viscum album. The sequence goes on from OY728141.1 coordinate 213,534,256, forward strand.
AAGAATAAATCTTTATATGGTGAAGTGATACATAAATCTATAAAACCACATCCAAAAAAAACACATACCATTCCACAAATTTTTACCCATATGAACCTTACAAAATTAAAAATATTATAAATAAGGTAACTATACTTCCCAAAATCAACATTTCATTAATCATCCAAATATCATTAACTATCTATTAGTGGTCACATGAAAAATGAATTGATACATTGGTCATATATTATTTTAATGCTTGTAAATAAACAGAATTACTAGAAAACCGTAAAAAATGCAAGCAACTTCATTAATTAAATAAAAAAATATATTATTATATATATTTTATCAATAAAATAATGTTGTAAACTCTATCATTCATAACATAAAAAAACCTTTAATAAGTTATTAATCACTTCTAAGGTCATTAATAATATACAATTAACTATATTAATATACACCATATCTTTATCCAAACATAATTATCACAAAATTGGGAACATGTTAAGTGTTATCATCCTTTAATCATGTTTTACTATAATATATCACTGCTCCATTAACTAAATTTTTTTAGTTAATTTGTACCATTCAAAATATTCATTAAAATTCTAAAAAAACAATTATAATGAACAATCCTTATATATTTCAGGATTCATATAACATAATTTTTGAATTCACATACACAAATAATTCAATCATTACACTTCATTCTTAAACCATTAACTTGGATTCATAATCTTATTCCTTAATAAATATTTCCTAAAATATTAAATATAAATCATGTATTAACATTCATCAACCTAATTTTAATCATTCTTCCCATGTTTAATATAGAAAATATTATTATAATATCCCATACATTCTATATTACATGTGTGGTCTCATCATCATAAATAGTATAACCAATACTCATACAACCATGTAGAATTTTATCATCAGATTTCCACCTAGTAAATATTTTTATATAATTCCCATAATTTCCACATATAAAACGTGCAACCATCAACGATTTCATAAGGAATCCATTTTTCACATATATTTCATTAACTGTACTTTTCATTTTTTTTCTCAATAATTTCTTACTTTATAACCTTTTTATTTACACTATATACATATTCTCATTCCTCTTATCCATTGACTTTGGTTATTCTTCCAACTTTCTCATCACATAGGAAAATAATAATTTTTTACTCTATACTCTTCACCACCCAAACTCTAAATAAAATCTATAATTATATTCTTTGGTGAGACTAAGATTTGGTTATTTTTTATGTTTTTAATCATATATACTGATAAATGATTATGATTCATCATAATATCCTTCAATATAGTCATCAATCAATTCAGTTTTATATCAACATGTTTTTAGTTACATTCAAGATTAACAAAATTCCATTCAGTTACCACCATTAACTAAAACAAAAAATCATAGTTTAAGTAACAATATTAATATTGGGAAACCGAATTATCATGTGAAATAACATATAGGATGTCGAAATCATGACACCTTCTTTTTAATATATGAAATATTTGGCTTAATAAATTTCATCAAAGGTAATTATTCAAATCCCACATTATAGTTCATAAAGTGTCTTTGATTATCCAAAGAATATACCCCGGGAGTTTCAAATCTGGTGTATAGAAATTCCTATTATCAGGCATAAGGTGTTAGGACCCGGTTGACTTTTGGATTTATTTTTTTTCAATGGATTCAATGGATGATATATGGTTGAAGTTAAGAAAAAAATGTAGTCTTGGTTTCTAGACACACACTGTTAGACTGAAAATGAAGATGGACCAGAAATAATAATCAAATGTAGCCCATCATCTTGAGCTAATAGATTCAGTCCATCAGAATGTGGCTTTTTGGAAATAATAATGGTGTGTTCAAAGTTATAAATCAGATCTAGACCATCTGCAAGAGATTCGGATCTAGACTATCAACATGAGGATGTCATCTCCAAATATTTAGAGTGAGAAAAATAAGTTGGGGTGTTATAGAACTTGAAAACTAAATCTAAAGATGATTTTATGATCATGGAAGAGAGTATAATAGAATGTAAAGTATTATAGATAAAACACATCTTTTTGAGAACACTAAGTAAAGGAAGATGTACATCATAAAAATGAGAATCATTATGGAGAAAATAATAGATGGTTGGAAGATTGATCTTGGTGAATTAAATAAGTAACTATTGAACCCATTTATTAGATGTGAGTGGTTTTGTTATTGATATTGATGATACAAAAGAGAATAGTTATCAATCAATTGGATTAAAATCGATAATATAGTCAACAATTTTCATCAGTTTGAATTTTATTTTGAATGGTTCAAGAGAAAATTAAAAAAAAATTGTTGATTGACTTCCAAGAAGAGGTGTAGAATCATTATACTTGCACTGAAAACATTCCATTAGAGTGAAGTATATATAGATCCTTTATATGCATGATGACACTGATAAAGAAATGAGATGTTGATCTTCATTGAATACAAGATCATCAGTATAAGTAATTAAATAAGAGGATAAATACATTGAAGATATTTCGAATCTGTTGAAAAATATGTTCTTTCATTGTAATTATTTTCGATTAATGTTTGGAATGCTATAGAATGTCTTTAATGTTTTAATAAGTATTTTTTTAGTTGTTATGGATCATCTATATCAGAATACTTTTATTCTTCAAAAAAGGGTATTCTAACGGTTCACCTATAGTTTATATATGTTTCATCATAATTAAGAATCAGATTGAAGAATATGATGGAAGTAATGTTTGTAAAAATGATGAATTTTGATGTTTTGGAATGATTTGAGAAGATTCAAGAAGCTATCATATGTATTGATTTGCAATGAAGAAGTCAAATATAATGACATAAATACATGGGAAACTCTGTAATTGTGAATATTATTCAGTGGGAAAGGGATTATTCTTCCAAAATTTCCATTATATATTGACTATAAAACGACATCATATTATATTCGTACATTCCAAGGGTGTCCAACAATTAATGTGGTCTAGGGATATAGAAATTGTGGAATGTGTATTGCCATTCTGTTCAAATTGTTTGTTTTACATTGAAGCTATTGAATATCCATCTGTGTTAGGGTAAATCTTATCATTAGAGAAAGGTCCACTAGATGGTGTTTTATCTTAATGAGCTCATTAAAGTGATACCATAGTATTGACATCCATTGGATCCAGTTTAATCCGACCACGTTCCAGTAGATGTAGAAATTGGGAGATACCATTTGAACTTATACTCAATTTATGAATTAAGTGTGTTAGAAGAATCTAATCGAGACAATTGGATAAATGGAATTCGATATATGTTACGAGACTAAGGTATATTAGAAATATGTTTTATGGGGAATATTTCCTGAATGATTTTCTAGAAGTTGTTTCAGGACCATTATGTTTTTCATTGAATATTTTATGTTCTTGAATATTGTAAAAAGGTAATGTTTTATTCATCTTACTTGAAGATGAGGTGAGTATCTTTATAATGTGATTCAAAAACCAATAAACAATGTGAATCTTGTGACTATGAAGACCTACCATTTTCTAAGAAAAATATTTCTTTCTTGGGTGAATGAAAAACTGTGAGAAAGTTTATACTGAAAATGATAGTTGGGTGTATAACAAACTATAGAATGAAATTTTCTAATAGGATTTCGGAATTGTTTAGTTTAGGTTCTTTCATATTCTGGAATGTAAATAATGATTGAATCATTGTTTTTTGGGACTATGCAATATATAAATAATCGGACCAATGTACGAAAACAAATAAACTTCAAGTGATGCCAACTCATTATATTTGTTACATTGGAGAGTTAAGGTTTAGAAGTTATATTAGAGTGGATTATAACATTAATAGGTTTCAGAGGATAATAAATGTAACTGAAGAAGTTAAGAATCATTATTATAAAATAAAAAGAACCCAATGATTCACTCTCACCCCCCTCTTTGTGTTCTATCTCCAGTTTTGGGTTCATTAGTTGGTATAACGGTAAGGCATACACTAAATGACCCATTAGGGGAATCAATAATCTCAATTCTATAAACTATGAGAGGATTATTGTTTTTAATGATAATAAATATCATTTTTAGAAGTATATAATGATTATATATTATATGTATCTATTTTATGATGTTTTTCAAGATACTACAAATAAATTTCATACTCATATTGAGAATTGATGTGTTGCTACTACTAATTAGAAAAAAAGAGAATGATGGAAGATATAAAAATTATTTACTCTCAATACTAACTGGTAGTGAGTTTCTTTGAGTAAAGGGAGTCATAATTTCCAATGGTTTCTAGGATAAGTATATGAATATTAAATGATAAAATACACAGGTGAACAAGGAAAAGTTACAACTCTTGAGGCTAAATTATATAGTTATTAAAATGTGTGAGTATGGTTCTATTAAGGAATTTATTACAACATTAAATGACATTTTTAACACCATAAGAAGTCTAGGTGAGAATTTGGAAGACTCAACAAATGTTGAAACATCTTGATAAGTTTTATTCTGAAATTTTGTCATTCCATGATAGAGATCCTGAAAGACTATTTTTGAATAGTCTATATTGTACTCTTGTTACAAATGATATGAGAAGAGATAAGGTTATGAAAAATAAAAAATTGTTGATAAAGAAATGGAATTAAAATATTTTTTTAAATAAATAAATATAGATAAATTAGAGAATAATCAAGTGATTTAGAAGCATAAGAATAATATGAAGATATCAATACAATTGTTTCCCTCCTTAATTTAAAATAAAATAAGAAAAATGTGAAATTGAAACCCTAAAACATTGGAATTATTAAGGAAAAGAACATTTTTCACATAATTATACTAGGATGAATGTTGAATAATTTGAGTCCAAAGAGGATGATGATAATTCCCAAAAAGAAAAGTGTAAGAAACCTAATGAATGTTATCTATATGACAAGAAGAAGAAAAATTTCTTGAGGAGAAAAAATAAGTATGATTCCTAATCCAATGATGAATCTCATCATGAAATTAACATCACTACTCAACATATAAATGTAATTAATTCTTCATATAGTAATGATGTTGAAGATATTACAGAAATTGAGAGGATTATTGAATCACGTTTTTGAAAAATAAATTGTGGAGAATACTCAACTCATGAAAGAAATAAAAAAATATAATAATGATGTAAAAATTGTGTCTTTTGGGAAGGATGACTGGATAAATAAATAAGAAAAAAATATCATTTTTTGAGATATTAGAATACAAATATTTATGATCTTGAAGAAAAACATAAAATATATAAATAAGAATCATCCATTAATGAGAACCTCAACATGAGAGAATAAATATTTTTTGAATAAAATAAGCATAAAAAGTTGGAGATAGCTGAATTATAAAAGATGGTAGATTTTCTGAATGTTTTTCTAGATGTGAAATAATTGGATTGGTTTAAAACAAAATAAATTCTTCTTAAATTAAAAATATAGATAATAAATATGATATAAAACTTCACCAAGGTAGTTAATGTTAAGGTTGAAATTTCTAATTGATGATATCATAAACAAAGATCAATATTGACCCTTAATTGATGATATTCTGAATGAATTTCATTGTTTGAAAGTATTGATCTCTACATAGTTAGAAGAATAATTCATCAATGAAGGGAAGAGGATATTTTTTATTTATAGTGATCTTGTTATGTCATTAATAATCATTTTATACTCTCATTGATACATATTTCTTATAAACAAATAGAACAATTTCATCACAAGGTGACACACTACGGCATATGAATCCCTTGTAAATATTCTCTTGGAGTTTCTTCATCAATTTATGCAACCCAATTAGGTCCATTCTACATGTTTTCATTGAGATATTATTATAACTCACTATGAGTTCTATTGAAAACTAAAATTCATGATTTGGTGTAAGACCCGGTAATTATTCCAGAACAACATCATCAAACTCTCATATAATGGGTGCATTCTTAACTGTGAGTTCCCCCAACCATTTGTGATAGATAAACATAATTTATAGGGATCAAGAACAATAAGTTGGAAGGAATTTTTACTAGAAGGTTATATTCATCATTGCATGGATAGATGATTGTATATTGATCTGGAATATAAAATGTGACTTATGTTCCTTTGAAACTTATAAGATATCTATATAGTGATAGCCCTTCCATGACTTGAATCAAAAAAAATTCCACAATAGAAAGGATAACAAGATTATTAATTTCCCACAAACATAGATAGGAGAAGAATTATAAACTTTTGATGTGACTGTTGTGTCATTAGAAGCTGTCACAACTAACTCAACAACTAATATTTTTGGTAATATTGTGATACCCTTACATAAATCTTTAAGAATAAAAGATTGGGTAGATCCTGAATCTAAGAAAACATTTTCTGCACTAACGGGATGGTAATTGTACCATTCATCATTTCATGATCATGCTCCACATTATCAATAGTGATCACATGTGAATTGTATTTTTATTTGTCCTTAAGAGTTTATTGACGTCCATCATCATCAATTATCCTTATATTAGTGCATTGATTAGAATAATTCCCCATTTACACTCACATATAATAGAGAAGTGTTGGAGGTGAATTTTGTGTAGCCTTTTCTCTAATATCATCATTAGACATATTTCTACCATCACTCCAGCATTAAACATCCCAATGTCCTCTTCCACACGTAAAACATTTTATAGTTACGTTAATAATATTTTCTCCATGTTTCTTTCCAAACATTTATCATAAAGGAAAACTCATCTTTTTTTTCAATGTTCTCTTTATAGTTTTCTTTATATTACATTTTTTACTTCTTATCAAACACAAAATAATTATGGGTTACTCTAATCTTTATCTCAGCATTGATATCACATAGAATTATTTCCTCATAGATGTTTAATTACATTATGGATAATTCCCTTTCGAGACATTGTTTTAATACACTAATAATCAATCAATTTTACACGTAGGTAGGATAATAATAAAATAAGAATACCTATCATGTCTAGTAAAATTTACTTCATAGGTACTAATAGATTCATCATCCTTTTTCTTAAGTTCTATAAAATCCTTCTCTATATTTATTTGATGAATATGAGGAAACTAAAATATATTCTTGAACTCATCCCACTCAATGGAATCAATTTCATCTCTTTTCCTTATATTCTTGACATTATTAAACAATTGATCATCATTTCCTTCCAAACAATATACTATTAAGATAAATATTTCTTATTTTAAACATTAGAGATCTAAAAATATCTTTCCAGTAGTACTGATCCATTGTGCATCCATAAATAGATTAGAATACTTGCTTAAAGAAGTTGGATTCTGCCTCATGAAGGACTCACTAGAAAGTTGTTCCCTTTTTTTCTCATTTGGATGTCTTTCATTAGTCATATCTTCATAAAGGTGTATGAGAAATAATATAATATTTTTTATTCCAGCTCCCAAACCATTTGGTTGGTTAGGAGGATAATATTCTCATTTCCCATAGCATTTAGCTTTTACTTGGTTCATTTAGGTTCCAACTATTAACTAAAACAAAAAATAATATTATGAGAAACACTAATAATAATAAGAAAAAACACATAATCATGAAAGGAATTTAAATTTAGGAAAAATTAGTTTTTATCCAAGGTTATTCATGATCATTTCTAAAACACTCTGCTTGTAACCTATAATTAGAAATATCATTTCGGTTCTTACTAAGGTTTTATCATCCATGTTTCCAAATTTTTATTTTACATTTACCCTGATACCAAATATAACAACTCATACATTGATATTACTTCAATTTTTAAGAATATTCATTTCAAAATATTATAATGCCACAATAGGAAATTATATGTGTAGTGACTTTAGAAACTGTGAAATATAAACCAATGGTTCAAAAGAAATCATCATTGTCTCCCATTTATATCATAATAACTAAAACCCTTTTTGATATATCGTAATTAATAACCTTATTTATGACTATGTGAAAAGACACATATGGAACGGTGATATTATATTCTCATAAAAGAGAAACAAGGGAAATGTTAGTAATATCATAATAATAAGACATAAGAACATAGAATTTTAATATATTATCTTACATATGGACGATCGTGATATCATGCCATGGGATAAATCATAAAATTTCATAAGAATCAATTAATATAATCCCAAAATTCATGACATATGATCATAATTTTTACAGAACACAAATAATCATATATAATCAATTTATATTAGTTAAGGCTCATTTCCAATACCATCAGAGTGGACAAATTACATTACTGAATCGAGTTCACTCCTCGTTCCAACCATGTATTTTTCAACCAAGATCATTTCTTGTTCCAGTGATTTCTATCTCATGAGGGTTAAATCATTACCCAATGCATTGGAATAATATATTGGTCCCATCGATATCATATTGAAATAATTTTTATGTGTGCCACAAAAACATAAATCATAGCATAACCCAAGTACTAAAATAGGTTTATTAAACATCATTTCTATATAATCTATATAAAAAATTGATTTTATAAATATAATTACATAACAAAAAAACAAAAATCATGTTGAAAATATGGATAGAAACATTACCCTTTTTAAAAAATAACATTGAAGGTGAAAAATAATTTTGCTAAAGCACATGATATTATTTCTTGGGGAAAATATCCTTTTCTCCTGGAAAAAAATTTATTTTCTAAAAATTATGATCAATTTTAAAGGAAAATAATTTATTTGAAAATAAACATGAAATCATGTAGAGTAAGATTCATCTAAATATGGTGTCATAAAAATGTAAAAATTGGTTCATTCCGTATAAGTTAAAAAAAATATTCTCCCAGTACATTAACTAGAAATGTCAAAAAGTACATCATATTGAAAATGATAAAATATTCATTTCATACATTTTAATGAAAAATTACCAATGCATAAAATTTACTTTAAAAAAATTAGATTAATTGAAATATTCTTATATATTTGTGAAATATGGAAGTGGGTGATAAATATACCATAGTAAATACTTACGTATAAACAATCTTGGATAATAATGAGATTGAAAAATAATCCCTTACAATAGGTTTGATTTTTTTGAACATTTATTAACCCCCTATATAATGATTGAAATAATTTCATTAACTTATTTAAGAATCATAGTCATTTTTATGATATCATATGTGATCATATTATCATCTATTTGTTAATAACGTTTCCTTATTTCTTGTTATTATGATATTAACAGCTTCATTTTCTTATGCAAGTTTTGTTCAATAAGTATTGGTTCTCCTTCATAAGTCATAGTTATATCAATCCAAATTGATATTTACATTATATATATAATATTAATTCATGATATATATTTATATAATAATTATTCAATGGATATAATGTAGAATGAATTGTATCTCATCTTGGAGACGGTAGGTCATACGTATGCACGAGAGACTATATCATTCTATAATTGTATAATGGCATTGAATTTATTAGTGTATAATAATTAAGAATTTATATAATGTTATAATAACCATATATATTTATAATTTACATAATTATACCCATCCATCTATAGTTGTGGTGAAAAACAGATTAAACCATGACGTGGAGATGGTATGGTGTATATACGAACACATGGTGATTTAATTCTCCATTGGATGGATAGAAATTGGTATATTGTATTTCCATTATCATAATAAAATATTAACTTATAATTTATAATATTATAAATATGTTATAATGAAATAACTCAGGAAAATTTCATATGATAAGAAATAATTTTGAAATAGTTAGCAGACGAGATTAGCACTTTTCAATGTGCATCCTCTAAATCTCTTCATTGAGCACTAGAGATGGTATTTGAAGAAGACCAAAACCAATATAATGTTATTAATTAAGTTTATAAGTTAAAATAGAAGTATATTACCGAGATTTAATGATAAAAGTGAATTGTAGAGGTGAGGGAGGATGTTCCCTTTTAATATTGATGTGACAGGCACTTTTGGGATCTCCCAAAATAGTGATTTATAATAACACTAACACTCATACAAAAAAGTCTAAAATGTCCCAATTTTGATTATGAGATGTTATAGGGCTGTAATTGTATAAAAAAAATTATTTTAGAAATGTTTTTATATCAATTTAAACTTTATAATTTTAATTGTCACTTAGTTATTCTATTTAATTTTTAACTAGGGTAACAAATATTTCAATATTGAAATTGTGTAATATTTACATATTTGATGTTAATTAAACCATTAATAAATATCTTTGAAAATTTATTACCATATAATAACTACTAAATATTTTTTTTAAATTAATATTTTCAAATAATTTAACAAAGCATTATTTTGATGAACAATCAATATTGTCAATTTTGACACTATTCAATTCATTGATTTTTAAAAATATTTATATAAAAATGTAACCTCAAACCGACTATTTTATTATATTCATAATGAATGAAATTTGAATGGAAAATTCATTAGACCTATTAATTATTAAAATTATACTGATTTTATTATTTTAAATAATATTTATTTTTTATCTACATGAAAAAAATAATTACAACATCATTTTTGTGTAATTATTTAAATACATTATTTGTTGAATTAAAATATAAAAATATTATGATTCAAATAAATCTACTAAATTTCATAAGAATTTTAGTAGTCTAATTTATCTTCAAGAAAATTAAATATTTAGAATTTTATACTTAAAAAACTATGAATGTGGCAACTTTAACTTCACCTTAAATAAAATAATATCAGTGTCACAATATCTTATATTAAGCTCCAAATGGTTGATAACCTGACCATTTAATGGTTATGGTCAATATATAATAGATTAATAATATATTTTCATGTATTTAGGTATTTTATTGGCTATTATAATTTTCATAAAAATTAGTTAATTTCTCAACAATTTATTAATTTTTATATCATGAAACTATAATTCAGTAAGTAAATTATTTATTTCATAAAAATTAAAATAAATTATCATGATAAAGGTTAAACTTTTATATTTAAATTTTTGTATTTATAATATAAATTATCTTTTATATAACGTTATTTTAAAAATGATATATTTATTATAATTTGATTATGTTATATTTTATTTTTCATTTAATAAAATAAAATAAATTTAATAATCTCAGCCAATTATATTGTATTAAAAATCATTTCAACCCAATGATGATTTAATTTGAAACTCCCTTAACCAATGATATTATAAAAAGTGTGAGGGTAATTTTATAATAGTATTCTTATCCAATATTACTCAGTTTACCCTTTTACCATATTAATAAACATTACCAATGTCACTATTCGTATTACCCAAAAATAAAATAAAGTTATCTATATAATTTGGACATACATATTATAAATAAGGAATCCATTTTTATAATATCAAAACATATAAGTTTCATTCATTAAATAAAAATTAATCCCATTTTCAGAAAGCGATAACATGTTTTAAAAGATAATACATAACAAAATATTGTAATTTTTTTAATCTGAATTCAATGTAAAATTAATTCTATGAATATATTTTATATTTAATGATAAAAAATTATTTTATTTATACATTAAAACCATTAAATATTATAATTTAACCATATAAATTATTTTTATGAAAAAAATTATGTTTAATTAAAATTTAGTGTCATTTTATTATTCATCAAAATTTCAAAGTTATCATAAAAATGATAAAATTACATCCAATGTAAATTTTTATATCCAATATCCAAAGTACATGTTTTCATTTTTCATATAAATCATTTTACTTTGTCAACAACCTAGTTTAAAAGGGGTTATTTATTAAAAGGCAGAAAATTGTTCTTTTAAAAAATTTAGGTTTGTATACCTCAAATAGGATTTATCCCTACCCAAAGTCAAAAATATATATTTGATGAATATAAAAAAATATTTTATTAAGTATATATCATATATAATTCTTAATTTCATATACTAATATAAATTCAACCAAAATTATTAGTATAATTATATAATTGTTTTATATTATTCGCAAATAATTGGTAGCAAATGAATTAACCATTCATTTTCATTACTTAGTAATATTTATTCCTGCTAACCTAATTACTAAGCTAAAATGGTAATTTTTTACTAAGGGATTCTTGGGGTTTTCTTAAACTAAAATTTGATTTCAATTCATCCGATTGAAGAATTAAAATTATTTAAATAAAATATTTCACAAAATTATTCTCGTGTTACATTGACGCCTCAAAAAATAAAAAAAATAATGCAAAATTATGAGCATGTTGACAAAATATGTAATAAAGAACATGGTGAGTTTGAAAAGAATGAATTCTTAGTTATTTGGATAGATAATGTTTTCATGTCTAGAAAGTTAATATTAGAAGAAAAAATATATGAAGCAATGGGGAAGAAAATGGTTTCTGAATATGTATAAAAGCTGAAATAAATACCTCAATAGAATGTGATTTTAAGATTATGAAACATTGAAAGAGATTTGAGAATAAATAGAATATCACTAATTTTCTTCCCTATCCTATTTGAACAATAGAATGGAATGAAAGAGTTGATAGACAATCCCTATAAAAAATGTAACAAAATGGATAATCGGATTGGAATCCTTCTCATAAGAGTCTATAGATGAAAATAAAATTGATACAAATTTTGAGAAGGATGAAAAGAAGGAATAAAACACATCAAATTTAAAATATAAAAAGAAGTAGAAGAAGAAAATTCTAAGATAGGAATGAAAATCTGATTTTTTCTTATAAAAAATTATTAGGTTCCCCCTTATTCTACAAATATTTATATTTTTACTAACTTAAATGGAATTGAAGGAGTTAAAGTGAGGAATATAATAATTGAGTCACGTGTTAATATTATAAAATAAATTAACAAGATTACACAATTTTAGTATTTAGATATATTTTTTAACACATGGGATTTATTATATGTTTATTGAGATGTGTGTAGTTTACATTTTTCCTAAAAAAATTCTAAACCACACCATAAATGGGAATGTTGAAAAAAAATATTAATTTATGACATATATGTTATCTTATAGGAAACATTAGAAAAAATTATTATACACTCTTTTTTATACATCATGTTTTCCCACCTAGAATTTTATATGATTATTTAAAGTATATTTGTTAAGAAAATCATGTGATACATATGTACTCATGCTGAAGAATTTCAAGATTTTGATTTGAAGAGTTGGATCATTTAATAATGAAACAATTTTTCAACAAAGCAGTAAACTAGACATGATGGATCCTTTGAATTTTATGGTCAATAAGGGGAGAGAATTGGAAAACATGAGAATAAGGAATATGGGAATCAATAATTGAAGACATAATGAAGAAATACATATAATGAGGAAATTAAAAGTTATAAAAGGAAATAATAAGTGGTATTATTTTGAAATGGGTATTGACAACAAACACAAAGGGATAGATTATTAGGCCCATGTTGAATTTTTTTTTATTTTTTATCGATATAATCTGGATGATATAATGTTGAAGTTGATAAAATGTGAATCAATTATTTCCAGAAACACCCCAGTGGAATGACTAGGAAGATTCCCAAGACAATGTACATACACTCAAACCATTATTAATAGTCGATGAATCCTAACCTTCAGAATGATACATGGTTGGAATGAATGAGTGTGTGTGCATAGCGGTCCATTTGATCAAGACAATTGGAATAAGGATTGAATGTAGACCATTATCCTGAGGATTATATATATGAACATTTTGAATAAGAAAATAAATCTATGAATTCATATATTGTAAAAATTATATCAGAAAACTATTTTATAATTATATAGTTTTTATAAATCATGATAAATTATTGATACATACTACCGTTTTTGGAGGATTGGAGAATGTGATTTTTTGTACTATGAATATAGATCATCTGTGTGAGGTAAATTGGATAAAAGAGGATCTAGATCCTCAATATGAGAATCATCAGTATGACAATAATGGAAGGCTGAAATATTGATCATTCTGAATTAAAAATCTCACCACCAACACTGATCCATCAGATAGATTATAAAACTTATTTAATGAAAATGTAAAATACATTAAATGTATTTTAGATATTTTTATAAAGACTTACATAATTCCTATGTATTGTTGACAAATATTATGAATGATAAAGAATGATATCATTGTTCTTAAATGTTTATTTCAGTTGGTAAAGATCATTTGTATAAGAAGACTTTCAGTGTTTACATGATTTCATTATAATGGGCTGCCTTTAGTTTTGAAAATGTTTCATCGTAATGAAGAATCAAACAGAATAATCAGAGTGAATAAATGTTTTTATACATAAATAAGCCATATTTTTTAAAAATATTCATTAATATTCACAATAAACACATAAGTATTGTGATAATTTGAAGAATTCAATGATTAAGACTTAAATGAATGATAAATCTAGTAATTTTTAATTTTTTTGACTGGTAAAGTGATTTATTTTCCCACCCTTTCCATTTTGGGATTTCAATAAATTAATAACATTGAAATTTTGTACTTTTCATGTTTCTCAAACTAATTATGTTCAATAGAACCTTGAAAATTTTGGAATAGGTATTGTGATACCTACCAAAATGTTTGTTTCATGTTGAAGCTAAGGAGGATCCAGAAGAGTTAGGTACCATCTGATTTTTAGATCATGTTCCATTAGAAGATGTTTCATAAAAGAAATTACATCAGAGTGAGAACACCATAGTCACATTCATCCAAGAGCAGTTCATTAGACCAAGTTCCATCATAAATAATAATTTTCAGCTACTATTTGTGTATTTACTCAATTGATTTAGGAAGAGAAGAAGGAGAATCTGACTGAGGCTAATCAGATAGTTACCATTGGAGAGAGGTGACCAGACTGTGGAAGATCAGACTGAAATTTGCTAAGGGAGTTTTTTAGATAGATTTTCTAGAGGAGGTATGACGACCAAAAATTTCATTAGATAATTTTTAATGTTCATGAATATTTTACATAGTAAAATATTGATTTATAATATCTATGGACGAAGTGAATAAAAATTTATGTGAATAAAAAAATAAGAATGATATTAAAGCTTCAAATAGTATATACTTATTTGTTTCTTAGAAAGGAATATTTTTTGGGTCTATAACCATCTTTGTGAAGGTGGATATTGAAAATGATACTTGGGGAGTATAAAAAACTATAAAAATAAAATTGATATTGGGATTTTGGAATTGTTCACTAATTCTGCCTTCTTATTCTAAAAATATGACAATGAAGAATTTATGTTTGTGGGTCAATCTAGCATGAGAAGGATTGGGTATTTCTACTGAACCTTGTAAATATGGTGTAATGCATTCTATTTATTTTATTCACACAAAAGATCAGGTTTAGAAGTTATATTTAAGTATATATTAACATTAACATGTTTTATAGGTTAATAATGTTTACTAAAGATGTTAATAATTATTTTTATAAAATAAAAACAAACTATTGATTAACCCCCCCCCCCCAATGGACTTGATCCTATTTGGTATCACCACCATGAGATGATTGAGTCCTACTAGATGTTCCCTTTTGATAGTTATTACCCATTGGTACAATTTTTCTATATCCAAATACACATATATTATCTAGAAAAAGATATAATTTTCTAGAAATAATGTATTATATCTTTTACTAATATTCTAGGATATTTTTTTATAATCTGACTCATCCTTTGACTTATCTATATATATATCCCTAGACATATCCTTATAAATAACCCTATGGATCTCACTAATGTTTTGGTATCCTTTTTTCTAAGGAAAACTAATCTTTTCCTCTTATAATGAATATAAAGACCCAAAATTATCATACCTAGATGTTTCATCATTATAGATTAATATTCATTAAATTTCACAAATACATGACGGCTGATCAAAATAAAATACTTATTTTGGAAACATTTTACATTATATACTTATTTAATGAATGTTTGTAAATACGTACATTAAAAATCTTCCCACATAGGATAATTCTTAGAAATATCCTACTTGAAACAATTCTTCATAACGTGTGGAACATAATCATAAGAAAGATTTATCACAAATTAATAGTTAGAGTAGACAATAGAGATATTAATATATTTTTATCATAAGGGTACGAGAACATGATAATAACATTTAGAAAACATACCATGAATTTAATCGATCATAAACTTGAGTCATGTTCTAAATCATGGAATTTGATAAGTCATGAATCATAATAGAACCAAATAGCATGCTCTATAAGAACGTAACATTCGAATAAGACTTATATTTTTGGCATACACATAATCATAGAATATTATTTCCTTATTATACAGGGATATTTTAGAAATGGTCTTAGTGGAATGGGTTCACTCGCTAAACCATCATATAGTCAAGTTTCACTCCCAATACTATCATAGTTTAAAAAGTACCATACTGAACTATGTTAAATACCCTTTCCATTTATGTTTATCTCCTTAGATACCAATGCTTACTGAATTCATTGTAATGAGATATATGTATCCCCCATCACATTATGAAAATCAAACATATGTATGAAATTATATAATAAACAATACATCATATCTTATCCAATGAAATTAATGGGTTTCATAAAAATTTCATCATTAAAAAACATATAAAAATGAAACTGGTTTCATAATCATTTCATCATTTTATAAAAGAAAACCTAACTGATAATTAATAGTGTATCTTAATCATTTTATAATCCTATAACCCATAGAAGATAAATTGATTTCATAAACATAATTTCATCATAAGAATAAATCATTAGGGGAAAGAATAAAAATTTTATCCTTGTATAATATCCATAGTAAATCATAAGTAACATTAAAGTAATAAATATTATATGTAATATTATTTTGAATGAAATATAACATTGAATATTTTTGGGGGATATATTAATTCTATGATAATCACATTTATTAAAATTATAAATGTATAAAATATTTTAGAAATACTTTTATTTGAAAATAACATGTTACACATATGAAGAATGATTCAAAGAAAAAAACGGTCATGATGTTGGGAAATTTTCATTCATGTTGTACACATAAAGCCAATGATTCCTCTCTAATTTTTAAAAAAAAAACCCAAATGAGATTTATATTGAAAATAACAAAAATAATCCTTCAAAAAAATTAATAATTAAAAATGAAATAAATTCATTAATATATAATTTGTAGAATGTTCATATCATTTTTTGAAAAATCTATTATAAATCATTTAATTTGGAAGATAAAGCGTTTTCTATCAATGTGAGAAATAAAGATAATTTTTCTTAAAATAATTCATTTGAAAACATGACTACATAAATAATGTAAAATTAATAAAAATATGTATTTTCAATAAATAATTAGTGTATAAAAATAGTATGATTTTATTGAGTTACATATCATAATATTTCACCATTGTAACTGTAATCATGACCATTCTTAACAAATGATGAGATTGTGATAGAAAAACCTTACCATAATAGTAACATTAAATAATAAATTGCATGAAATAATAATGGTAAATGGAACATATAGTATCATGAGAATAAATAACTTCATGATATTATATGTTAAATGGTTTGTATATACACCTAATAAAATAATACAGGCTCATAACATAACTTATGTCTCAAATAAGAAATATTATCATACAAATCCCTTACCACTTTAGTAACTTTTGAACTATAACACCATGGAAAGGTGGATCCTAAAATGGATATAAAAATACCCATAATATTAAAGAATATAATTATAGAATACATTAATGGGTGTTATATACACCATATAAAAGAAATGTGTTCTGAATACGTAATGTCTCTCATAGATGTTAAAAAGTGGGATGAAAATCCATTACCACTATAATAATATTTTTAATCATAAGAAAAAAAAAGAATAATAGAAAAAAAGATATAAATATCATGAAAATAGTTATATTCATTATATAACATGTAAAATTTGAATTATATACACTATACATAAGAAATTAGTGGTAAATTTTCTTATGTCTCCCAGAAATAAAAGAGAGTAGAACCCCCTTACTTTAAGTCTCAAAATCCTTAATATACATTATAAATTATAATATAATAAATATAATTATATTATAAATTAATTAAAGAGACATAATTATATATATAATACCATATTTGATTTACTTATGACCTTTAATTACCAATTTATTAACAATTCAGTGTTAAAATTATGTTTTGGGTAATTACTACATCATTTTTTGTTAATATTTTGAATTATAATTTTAGGTATTATTACTTTAATAATGGTTCCATCAGAACAAAAATTTGAAAAATTATATAAATATCAAATATATTCCTTATATATTTAATAATAGTATAACATAAACATTATAAATATAAAATGAAATACATCGAACATGGAGACGGTAAATCTTACTAAGAATGATTGTTTTTACGATTTTAATGATAGATTGATAGAAATAAGGATAAATAATATATTACCTGAAAAAATAATTTATATTCCAAGTATATCACATATTTATATTTAAATATATCCTTTTTACCTTCCATGTAATGTGTATGGGAATAAAAAATAACATCGCTTCATGAGGTGGTAGTCTACCAAACACCAGAGTGACGTTATCGTATTACCATAAAATAAAACGTAAGAAGTAATTTTTGATATAATCATTAAAAAATTAAAATAATGTCATATACTTAATTTATAAACATTTAATTTCTGATTATATCTATTTGTGATATGGGGTAAAAAAACGAATAACATCAGTTCAAGAGATGGTAGTCCATCATAAACACTAGGGATGGTTTGGTAGCCAATTTTATGGTATATGAGATAGATATTGGTTATAAAATTAACATAATAACATTAAATTATATTTTAGATATGTATTAAATTATATTTCAATTATTACTACATGAATAAATGTGGTGACAAAATAATTTCTAATAATGATTTTAGTGAAGATAATTTCCTACAGTTAGAACAACCCTTATTAGATATCTAATTAAGAACCCTAGGTTGGTATTTTTGGATGGAAACAACTATATACCATGAATAAGTAATTTTTCAATGGATTTAATATGTTTTTAATCAATCCAAATGTCTTATGTTGTGTAAAAAATTTTGGGAGTAGTAGTTCATTTATAAGTAGTGAAAGCAACCCACTTGGAATCTACATGAAAATTTTCAAAAATAATTAAAAAATTATAAATTGATGCAAATGCGACAAATCATAAAAATTTCCCTAGATTCTAAATTTGTAATAATAATATTAAATTATGTATATATAATTATTTTTTGATAGGTTTTTGGTTTTTTAACCCTTTTATTATTAGTTTAACACCATGGTAAACACATTTTTACCTTGTATGTAGTAATTAATTTTTTATTGTTCTAAAAATTCATTATATTTAAAAATTATGGTCACCTTATTAAATAATATAAATTTGTTTATCCTATAAATTTAATCCATTTTTTCAAAATTTAAACCACTTATGTTCCATAACTTAATTTAAAATCAATCTTCCATATGTGATTAAAAATAGTTTTTCCTAATATAAAATTTACAAATATAAAAATAAATTATAAAAAAAATAATATTTAACTGATTCTAATGACCTAAATTGGATTAATAGAATATAAATTCAAATAATTTTAAATTTAAACTTATCTTAATAAAATTATATTTTTCAAAGCTATAAAATAAATGACACTTTTTAATAAAATCTATTATTGTCACCATTCATTAAAAAATTACCTTTTAAAAAATTATAAAAATTTAAATTTAATATAATTATGATATTATGAATTAATAAAATAATGTTATATTTTTCAAATTATATTTTTCAAATTGAAGAAAAAAATTAATATAAGTTCTCAAAATTAGATAAAACATCATTTTTAAGAAAATACAGTTGTTAAGGGTAAAATTGGATTAATTTTTATCTCATTAGTATAAAAAATATAATATTAATGATGAATATTTAATTCAATATATAATATAATAACTTTATAAAAATAACCCACCAAAAGTGTTTTTTTAATTTATTAAGGTAAAATATGATTTTATGTGAAAGAATAATTTTTCAAAAAATATCCATTACTTTCTAATGGTGTTTAAATTTATTTATATTAAATTATCTAACAAATAATTAATTTTATATACATGTTTGAACAATAAATTCTCATACTTTAGTTAATCTTATTCATACCAACAATTCTAATGGATATGTGATAACAATCATATTAAATAATAATATTTTAATGAAATGTCAGATTTTATATAAAATATGTATTTTGTGTATTGAAAGATAAACTCAATGGTCTATTTGATAAACAATAAATTATATTTCTTCTATAATGAAAAATATAAAATATTTTAAATTTGAAGTTTTTTTTTACAAAATTTAAAGGTAGTAAATCCCCCTTTAACATGACTACATTATAAAAAAATATTTTATGAATGAAGCACAGATGAACTCATATGAATGGTCCCCTTATGACATAGTCCAAATTAATAACTACAACTTATTTAAAATGAATGTCTAGCAAAAACATTAGTAAACATAACCTCTAGGGACCTAGGAAAAAATGTAATCAATTGATCTGTTCATTGTCTCGACAATCCATTTTTTATTGAAAACCCACTTTTAGGGTAAGTGGGAACCTACATAATTATTCCTTCACATCAAGTCACACCCTCACAAACAGACATCGCAGAAT
Source organism: Viscum album (assembly GCA_963277665.1). Lineage (NCBI taxonomy): Eukaryota > Viridiplantae > Streptophyta > Magnoliopsida > Santalales > Viscaceae > Viscum > Viscum album. The sequence goes on from OY728141.1 coordinate 213,554,976, forward strand.
TCAAAAATCAAAATAATAAAATAGAACTAAGTCATCGCGCCATAACCAATTCACCTTACCATCTTTTGTCACGCACCCAGTTTCAAAATTCAAACTATCGTTACCTCAAGTCACGCAAATCCAGAAAACAGGCCGACGTGCTTCGACTACAACACTTCTAGTATACACTTCGTCACCATCATCCCATAACCTCACCATCATCACTGGTATCCACCACTAAAATCCGCAACAAACAATCCCAAAAAATTCTATCACGCAGAAAGTCCAGAGACAACCGATCGCCAGAAACTATCATCACCACCATGAAAAACCAAAACATAACCCTAAGGAAACATCCAATAAACACCGAATCAAGTAAATCAAATCACACCAACTCTGGAGGCACCTTTAAGCCATTTGAACCCTGAACCACAAATCCCAAAACCACGTAGCTTCCATTACCCTAGTTCCAACTAGGAGAGTCGAATAGAAACTTGAGGTCAGCGCAGGTTGAGTAGCCAAGGAGCTTCAACACAGAACCATCGTCGGGCCCAATGAACCTTCTTGAAGACAATCTCTGTCAACTCAAAAGGGAACCAAATATCCATTGCCATATAAATAATTGTATAATTTAACCTTTATAAGTCTACAAGAAATTCCTCAGGCTAGTCAAATAAAGAATCTATTAGTGGTGAACCACCATTATCTTCCCATTGGAGATTTGTATGGGTATACTCAAAATATACTGAAAAAAAACTCATTCAAAATGAGATTATTTTTAAGAACACTTCATATTGAAACACCCAACACAAAAAGAAACTCAATCAAAAATTTCAATAAAACATTTAAAATATTTCTATATACCCCAAATTTAAATAAAAAATCAAATTTAAATAGTTTTATATAATTTATTTTATACAAAATCCCTTGAATTCCATCAAAGAATATGATTTGTTCCATTAAAACTCACTTTAATTTAAAAACAAGTTAACGACACTAAAGAATACACCAACATTTTTAAAATTGAAAAATTAATCATGTACTCATTTTAAAAGGATAATTTGATAAAAAATAATTTTTTTAACACCCATTTTATTACATCTACCTTTAAATTAATTTATACAACTTATTTTTTAAATATAGAGACATTTTAATTTGGAACATGGATTTTGAAAATAATCTTGAGGGATTCAAGATAATTTTAAAAAAGATTCTTATAAAAGAGATAATAAATGGAAATAGTGACTATGGATGTCTATGATTTAGGTTTCATGGGTCATTCTACAATCATACCAATTCCATGGAGGGTTATTCATAACCATGTCTCTATGATCCATGTTATTTTAAAAACCCTATAAGTTCACCATGAATCTCTAGTAAAACAACTATTTTTCCATAAATGAAAATAACATATAAATAATCCATAACCATTAGTAATAATGAACATAATCAATAAAAACTTATAAAAATTAATCTGTAGTAAAATAAACACAAAATCAAAAGACCATACCCAAACAGGACTTCCAGTGGAAACTCAAGGTTTGTCACTAAAATTTTGGGCCATACACTTAATCATACCAACACCTCAACACCTGATAGTCAAAATCCAAATTCCTTCACAGACGAAATAAAAATATAACTCCATAACCTAGTTCCTATATGAACCTAGTATGTGATACGATTTTGTTACAAACCAATCCTAGTTGACCACCATTCGGACTCCCAAGCTGGCCCGTGAGATCGCGGATGTGTGTTTATAATCATCTTGGGGTTGATAAATGTTCCAAGGGAGTCAGAATAAAAACAGTTGGAATTATTTATCTTATTAAAACAATAACATGGATTTTTTGAATAATAATAATAAATTTTTTAGAGATACATAAAACCAAAAAATAAGAGAGCTAGGAAGGTATAAAATACAAAATAATGAAAATTTAATATAACTAATACATGAAAACCCTAGAGTAATCCTAAAATAAGACTATACATCCAACCAAATTACCATGTGACCCCATGTTTCACACTCTTGTCCCAAAACCTAAAATTTATCCTAGTTGATCGAACCAATAAAGAACATTAACCAAAAACTAAAATGATAAAATTTGTGTGATCATGAGACTCATTAAGCATGATAATAAAAACCACTCCCTATATAATAATTTTAAACCAAGGATTCATTTAATTATTTTAAAAGATAATATTATAATCATTGTTCTTTAGTTAATTTTCTGTTCAAATAATATCAACATATTTATTTAACTTTCCATTTTAACATATCTTTCTAAAACTGTATGGATTGTTCATTTTGGGAAAGTGGTCTTAAGACTCTTTTAAGATGAGTGTGGAATTTTTTGAAATAAATTTTTTAAATATGTTTGTGAAAATAAAAAATGGTATGTTATTTCTAATTCAATTAAATAAAAAAATTAATTCAAATATTATCTTATGTAATATTATCACAAAATATTCAGGTAACGTTAAATATATCAATAAGAAGTGTATGAAAAATGAAACAAGGTTAATGAAAAAAAAGGAATCAGACTAAAGTGATATTTATAATGATGGATATCTAATATAGATAAAAAATTTCCAATGGTCATGGTATTTCAAATTAAATTATGGTACAATCTATAATATACTATATGCAATCGCAATCCACTATATCTGCATGCTGGATGTAATCAAATAGCCCCAACACTCAGTCAAAACCTACCTGGCCTAAGTGAGGGGCATAAACCCATATCATAACATCATACATAGTAAGGTGCAATATCAAGAGTGTAATCCTAATCTAGAGTAAAAATGTTCTCATCTAATACACTAGATACTCTTGGTTTCCATGATAAATGCGAAATGGGGGTGATCTATTTAATAATAAATAGTCAATAATAAAGAAAAAGTGAACAAAAACTATCACCTAACTTACTTACAAAGGAACCACCACCAAAAACCACCCTATGGTATATTCCCCTTATATTTAAGTGATCAATACATGGGATAAGTTCCATCATGCGGCCATACTCATTCATTTATAATTTAACAAGTAATGAGGTATGTCATAAGGATTGATATCGAATAGATATACAAATTCAAAAATTCAAACAAATCCTTACAACATCCGTTTAGAAACAAAAAAAATTATTTGGTAAGAACCAATAAAACCACATAAAAATTAAATGAATACCTATTAACTCATTTGCAAACCAAAAAAAATTATTTGTGGAATATAAAAATCTAATAAAGACCAACAAGACATTTCATCAAATATTTGATGTGCACAATTAAGTAAAAAAACATTATACATTTCATTTAAAAATGGTAAAAAATAGTATAATTAGTATGAAAACTAAATGGGACATTATTTCATCTCAATTAATACTTTTAATAATTTTATAATATTTACTAGCTTCAAAATAATTCATAAACATTAAATCAATAAATTGTTCTTCAATTTAAAATCTAATGCATAGGGATACCTACCTTAATCTTATAGAAACAAGTAACTATAAATAAAAACCCAAATAAAAAACCTTAACACGAGACTAAAAATACATAAACCTGGAATACCATGTGTTAGATACATCCCTTTTACACCTAGGGTTCATCCAATCATGAATACTACAGGGGAAGAATAGAAGAATAATAAATAAGAAGATAGAATGAACCAAAAGAGGGATAAGGTTCTTAACCATGAATATCTAAAACAAAAATAGGATGAAATATCACATAAACACTAAATAGGGGAGAAAAATAAAAGGGAAGGATCACCATGTTTTATTCATGCCTAATGGGAGGATAAAAATATGGGGTATGGGTAATAATCAAGCATTAGAAGAAAGTCAATTTCAATAATCGTAAAACCTATATCAGTCTCATAGTTTGGCTACCTGGTATAGTATACAATATTCCAATTAATGTACTCCCATGGGTTGTTGAGAATGTTTTCCACATGGTTTAGGAAAACATGGAACAACACTGAATAATAGTTCTATTAAAGTGAATTCCAACATTTTATTCTGGATGCACTTTCTAGACTACTAGTATGCTAGTCATTTACCTCCACCCATAGACAAAAAATACTCACATGATTTTCCATTAGATCCACATAGTTTGTACTCAAAATTACAATACCAATTCATAATAATTTAGTAAATAATAAAATAAACTCAAAATAATCCCTATATAAAGGTATTCTCTAGGTTTTCCCTTCACTTTGAAATCAGGCAATATAAAACAAACTACCTAAACCTTAAAATATTGACCAAGAACTATCAAAAAAAATAAATATATATATATAAGAAAAATAAAAGAAAAAACAAAAAATTAGGTTGTTTAATTATTGTGTGGTTCTATTATAAACCAATGATTGGTGGTTACATTATAAACTAAGCATGGATCGTTAAGTTATAAACTAATGAAATGTGTGTCTTGTTTATTCCTCCAAAGCATTTAGTAATGTCACTCAGTAATCTTGGTGTCAGTCACTCATAATAGATGATAAATTTTACTCATTGTAATTTACTCCTTATATATATGGTAAATATTTAGTTAGGAAATTCCTTAGTGGATGTTTAATTTTCTATGATACCTATATAGTACATCAATTATTTCATAGTGTTCTATAAAATAATTTTCTCAAGGATTGTTTTTTAATGGTTTATGATTGTTTATATATGTGAATCAAAGATTATTTTGATGATTTATTTCATGTATCATGATATAATATCCACATTATTATGGGTATGGATTATCTTATGTTATAATCATTAACTTTGATTATGTCACAATACCCTTTTTCTCCTCTTATTATCAATTATGGCATCTAATTATTAGTTCTTGTTTTTACCCTTACTGTGAACTTGAGATCACTCTTATTTTTTCATCAATTTCACTAATTAATTAAAAATGATATTAAATGATTTTTTCTAGAAAGGATTCATTTGTGATAAATATAATAGTTTATGTTCATAAAATATTGTAAAATAAATGATTCTAGATAGAGTATAAAAATTGATCACTTAAATAAATGGTTATTATTTTTTAAAAATTTAATCTTATTATATTAAACTCTACACATAAAGGGCCCTTATATACGTATGTGATAAAATATTTTTTGATTGATTTTTAATGTTTTAGATGGATAATATTGGGTAATGTTTATATGTATCAAATCTACAAAAGTAAATATTAAAATTTTATCACTGAATAAGGTAGTGTAGGTTTAAGACTATTGTATTTATTATTAAATCAAGGATTATATATATTTGGATATTAAGGTTATTTCATGTGAGGTTATCTTAATATTTATTAATAACATCTTGGGTTTATAAGGTTAAGGCTTATTGTAAGTTAAAATGTATAAAAACCAATTTTAAGGCTTTATGTTTTTTTATCTTTAAGTGATTGATGATATTTTGGGAGACATTTTTCTATGTTGATGTACAATTAACCCTTTGGGGTATCATTTTATTTAACGTGAAGGTTAGTTTTTAATGAATGTAAATTATTTATTTTGGTTATAGGATGAAATTAATGAGACAAACCATGAGCTTAAAAAATAACATAAATGTAACTCCGGTTAATTGAGATATAGGGTTAATAATTTATTGATTACTCTAATTTTTACCTTGGGTGTTATTATGTAAATATTGGATTCTAATGTATTATTTCTATATAATAAGGTGTTTTAATTTTTATTATTATCTTATCTTGTTTGAAAGATTTTTGATTTACTAAATATAAGTGAATTATACTTTTATCTTAGTCTATATCTAATAATCCATTAAAATTTGATTGTTTATATATAAGAAAGATTAATCATTTATTCTTATCACTTAGAATATGGGATTTAATAGAGGTGGAAACTTCTTTAAACATCCATCCAATGGATAATAGAGTTTCATTATATTTGATGAAAACCAAATTATTATATTTTATTATGTATGTAGTTTGGATAATAAAAGAATCCATTATAAATTTAAATCACTATCCTTTTACAATGATTATTGATAAATTGATGTTCTTAATTCAGTCTTAAGAATATATCATTACCATTTTTATTCTCAAAAAAAATATAAGGGCATAATGATAAACCACAAAGTTCAAACTGATAAATCATTAATGGAAACCGAATAATTATATAAAGTCAACATGGGCCTATTGTAACTATTCTCCATAAATAGTTTCCTGGAAATATTGGTTACCTAGAGGTCTAGTTCATCCTTCATATGTTCTTCATTGTGGTATTCTAACTTGTCAAAAGCTTTGATGCAGTCTTCTCTGCTCATCTTTAACTCATTGAATCCTTTAATCTATACGATGTTCGGCTTATAAATCCATGCAGTCTCCTCATTATTATAATTCACCAAAAGTAATATCTCTATCATCCTATCATCTTATTCAGGTGTGGAATTACTCAAAAGAAACTCCTCTACCATTTGTTCCTTGGAATGAACAATCCTCTTTAAGCCCAAATTGGCATCTGCGCCTATCTTCATTGAATTAGAAGACTCAAATGGGACCCTTTCATCTCCATGCAGATCATCCATCCAATTAGAAGTAACACTAATAGTGATATCATCCACCACGGAGTCTCCATGAATCTGGATTAGGTCTCCCATTACCCCACTAGGAAGAACATTTTCTTAAGAAATACCACCTCTACGTTACTTCAAATTAATAATATAGAAACTATCCTTTTCCTTATCCCAAAACATAAATGTTGATCTAGTCTCCATTGGTTTGGGGAGGAAGGAATAATCTGTTAGATCTTTAGCTTTATTCCCTTTTTCAAGGATGTTGTTCCCTATTTCCATGCCTCCTTTCCTTTCTCTAATACTCGTCAGACTATGAAGTCCTTTATGGAGTTTTCCCCCTGAAAAATACCATCCTAATGGTATCCAGAATCTTCTTAACTTAACTCATCTTGAGACCAATATTTACCATCATTAAATTATACAGTATGCTCACTCTTATCCAAGAACTTCTCTTTAACATCCATCCCATATAAATGATTAAATAGTTTTAAATTAGAGAAGATATTCCTTGTATTGAACCATTTTTTAACCTTCTTCCAACCATCAAGACACTATAAGTGATTAACCCAACCCTTGCATCCCATTGAAACAATTATGTCACCTTCTTGACTAACCCCTTTAGGGTAGTCTTTAATGCTAAACCACACAACCTCTACATAAGAACTCGAAGTCAATACATCGCTTCCCCCTAACCAAATGAGACTCTGAACATTTGAACCTGGAATAGACAAGTCATGTTTAAACATACTAAGAACATCTAAAACCTTGGGATTCATCTCTCCCAAATTCACTTCTCTTAGGATAGGGGATACCTTCCCAAGTCCAATAGATCAGCTACTTCCAAAGTAAAAGAGGGTCATGGTTCATTCAGATCTGGATGGATCACAACAAGCATACGACTGTTGTTTCAAGAACCTGGTCAATCCATGATTTTCTTTTGAGCCTAGATAAAAAATCCCATACCTATACGTTTCTGCTAGATAGCCAAGGTACATGCTCGATAAGAAGTAATCAACCAACTGCTCCAAAGAGATTGGTTTTCAAAAATGCATTTTTATTGACGATTTTTATGATGTGGTCTCTCAATGAAGGTATTATAAAATATTAAACGTAAGAATAACCATGGTATAGATAAGATTTTGTATTAAAATATCATTTAATCATGGGAATCTAAGATCATAATATTTTATATTAAGGATATCTTTGATAGCATAAATGACATGAAATATCAAACTTTAACAAATCACAAAAGAATATTATTTTAATTATGATTGTTATATCCTAGTTATAATATCTCCATGATTGATTATATTTGACAACATTATGAAATATATTTATAATGGTCCCACTCAATAAAAATTTATTGATTAATTTATATGAAATAAACAATCAATTTATTGTGAATTCATTTTACGTCTCCAAAAATACTTTCCTTCAAAAATGGATTATATTTACTTTTATGTGAAAATAATGTAATTGATGTACACCAACATTATAAAGTTTATTTTGTAAAAAGGATTTATTTTTTAAAAAATAATATAAAAATTATATTAAGGTTAAATGTTTTTATTTTTCAAAAAATGTTAATATTTTCAATAAATTGTGAAAAAATCAGATTTTAAAGAATAATGTCTTTTCCATTAAAATATTTAAATTTTTTGATTTTTAATTTTTTTATAATTAAATTTTTCTTATTTTTTAAATCATAATCCAATTAATTTACTGTGAATCTATATTATTCTTCATGTTGGTATAAAATCATTATTATGCTTAAAATTAATTTTTTAGAAAACAATTTTTTTCATTTTTTTGGGATTATTTAAAAAGTAATTTATAAAACTTATATGGATATAATTTTTTAAAATGAAATATATCTATATATATATATATATTTATGATTTAAAAATTCTATAAATAATGATAAATTAACTTTTTGTTGTAATGAGCAGTAACGTTGGAAAAACGTTTGTCATCGTAGTAACTAAAAAATGTGTAGAACATTGTTATAATTATGATATAAGGATTTAAAATCATAAATAATCCTTTTTAGATTTTATTAATGTTTTTAAATTTACCTAACACTTAATATATTCTGAAATATGGAATTATTTTATCTTTTATTTTATAAAAAAGTTTTTATTATTTTACAAAATGAAATTTACAAAATATATCATTTGTGATTTTAATATCGATAATATATTATGTTAGGGGAAAATGTTATGAATGGTTATAAGATATAACTTCAAAAATATTAAATTTACCTTATTATATTAATTTATTTTTAATTTTCCGAGACTTAATAATTAAACTAAATGCTTACGTGAATCAAACACGATTCTTACGAAAGTAGAAAAAAATTAAGTGATATAAAAATATATAAGAGTACTCTTTTCGATATATTATTCTAATGAAAGACTTTTTTTAGTTAAATAAAACATATTATGTATTTTTTTACATTTTTATTCTTATTAATTTAATATCTTGATATATTTTAAATTCAATTTATATGAATAGTCCAATAAACGCATTTAAGGGTATTTTATTTTAAATAATATATTATTTGAGGATTAACATTAATAAAATATATATAATTGTAAAAATTTATGGTATATGGTCTATAGTATTATAATATTTCCATTTATGGGTAAATTTTCATTATATAGTACGTTTCAGTATCCCTAAAGAGTAAAAAAAACATTGTTATCTTGTTACTCGTTAAAATGGTTAATAAGGGTTGAAACTAAGCGATAATGGCTAAAAATCATATAAAAATTTAAAAATGTCATTTTATGATATTATTTAGACATATCTTCTTATATATTCAAAATATATCATGTAGGATGAATATAAAAAAATTATTTTATATTTGTTTAATACATTATGTAATTTTAGGGGTGTCTCTCTCCAGTATCATATAAGGACCCCACTAATCCTTCCGTTCAAACACTTATTTAGCCAAATTACATTTAATATAAAATGTGGGAAAAAATTTCAACCTTATATATATTTTAGAGGTGCATTTACTCATTAAATACCATCCCTAGGGTTCTCTACAAGAGATTCATATGAGGTTCCTCAAAGAAGATGTAATCATCTCAACTTAGTGTTTTCATTTAACTTTTTCTTCAACCTCATTTTATTATCCCCCCAACCATTAAATATAATAACATAATTATATTTCATATAATTAGATATTATAATGTTAATATCATAACCTAATGCATCTCTTTTTTTCAAATCAAATTGAACTTGAAAGCATCAGTTGTGTGTATGTGTAGACTATCACCTCATGAACTAGTGAAGTTAGTTTATCCCTACTATCTTTCATGACTAGTTATTACAATAAATTTAATATATATATATATATATATGAAATAAAGTGAAATAAATATTATTCTATAAACATAACATCTCAACTCTCTTTGTACCACTCCAATAATTAAAAACAGAATCATCGCACATGATTACGCACAGGCCACAATATTAATGTAGAAATGTGAATCATTTTTCAAAAACCACCTCTCATGGATTATAATGGAGATTTATTTAATTAATTTATTTTACTTTTATATCAATATAATAATTCTATAAAGGTAATATTTTATTTTATTTCTTTATTTTTCATTCATTTAATCGTATGAACATCTCTTGTGTGTACATGTAGACTTCCCCCTAATAAAAAAATGAATATTTCAAAACTGGTTTTCATAGTTGAATATAAAATTTTATTTTATGTATAAAAATAATAATTAAATTATGAATATTATTCATTATATTATATAACAATTACCGCTTTGATCATGACCATCCTCCTAAAGTCATTTTACAATTTGGAACTAAATGTCTTCAAAACAACCAACGTGGAATTAATTGATTATGTTATTATAATGTGCTTGAAATAAAAAAAAATAGATTAATGATAAAGTGACACAACAGAAAATGGTTCCCAATAAACTAAAAAACTAATATATTTTTATTATATAGTAGTTAAATGACATAAATTTAATGTTTGGACTCAAGGTAAGGGGTTTATTAACACAATTTATATACCCTGTGTTATAAAACATATTTATTGGCTTTGTTGTTTTGTGATTTTGTGTGAATTTATCTATAAATTTTTATTTATTGTATTCCCAATTTTTTATATGGATTTAAATATGTTCACATATTCTATTCATGGATTATTTATGAAATCAAAATTTATTTACTTTTCAAGGGTTTTATTTATGTTAATATCATTATACTGATACATGTGTCATGTTATGTACTGTGATTTCATTATATAGTGCACTTATTGAACAATTAATTAATTTTTAAATATTATATAATTTCAATTAGGGTATTTATATTTCCATATCATATTAATTATTTCAATTACTTTTTTATTTTAAATTTAATAATTTAATAAAGTCGTTATATTAAAATCTCATTTCTTTATAGTATTTTTTATGTTCATGGTTTCTATGGTGGAAATTTTATAATATTAATTTCATGAACAACATATCTATTCTTTCACTCTAGTTATATTTAAAATTTACATGATTTCATTTCATTTCCTCTCTTTAGTAAATAAGAATATAAAAAATAACATTTTAATATAAAAACATTCCTTATCTATCTTTTTGGTTAGGAAAATTTTTTCATCCATATTCATGAACATTAATATGTTTTCTAGAGTAATCCTTTCTATTAATACAATATTGACGTAATTTATTTTCATCTATATTTTTCATTATATAGAGTGCTTTTAAAAGAATATTTTTTCCATTATCCAAACTTGGTACTTTTGGTTTTTACCAAATGTATCAAAGGATTCATTGTTTTAAAATTGACAAAATGGATACATTTTACCACTATTATAACTATTATTTTATTTTAATTTTTTCTAATATATTATTCAGTTTTTTTAAGAAAATATTTTCTACAATATATACATATATTTTTTTCTTAAAAAGTTAAAAATTATAGAGTATATTTTATATATATTCCATGAAATTTCTTCAATGATATGTAAGTTGTATTTCTCATCTATGTTAATATCTATTATTGTTTTATTATTATCTAATGTATATATGTTGTTATGAAACCATAAATAATATTTCTAGGAATCGATTATGATTATTTTAATGATATTTTTTGGAACCTATTTCTTTTCGATGATTTAACCATGCTAATAAGGGATTATAAATATTTTAAAGGCTATTATGTTCAAAATGTCATACATGTAAATGTTTTGTTACTTTTTTTTACTTTGAAATATTTATTTTTTATTGATGTATTGTTCCATTATAAACCAAATATGGGGGGTCATGTTATAATCCCATGATCGGTGGTAGTGTTATAATCCATGTATGGTTGGGTCAATTAGAGTTATTCAATTCCTTGGATAAAGATATATATCTATGTGATTCTATATTAATACTATGTGACGGTGTAGTTTTTTAGTTATAGGTTACTCTTAAGAGATATTTGAATTTTTAGGCTAGGTTATTCAATGTTTATTTTTTGATGTTTCAAGACACCAAAAATATTTTCTAATTCTTTCTATGATTTCTAATGGATAATTTTATCAAGGATTGTTTCCACATGGCTCATAATTATTGATTTATATGACTCATGTATTTTGTTAAATCTTTATTCCATTTATAATTATATATTATCCATGTTTTGGTGGGTATTAATTCTCATATTTTATTCCCACTCACATTGATAATTTCACCATGCCTTTATCCTCATCTTATACTCAATGGTGACATAAAATTTTTAATGCTTCTATTTACCCTCACCAAACCTTTGAGACCATTCCCAGTAGGCTTTTTAACTCACCAATATATGAATAATGATCATAAATTAATTTTTTCTAAAAAATTTCTCTTGTGTAAATAAATTTTTGGGAGATATTGAAGACCTATTATGAAATAATAAAATCTAGGTATAGTAGAATAAATTATGACATGAAAGAATTAGAATTATTAGATTCGAATTTATCCTAATTCTAGAAAACTACAAATCTAAATATCGTAGGTGTATGTAATATATTAAATGTTATTCATTTGATTTTGAATGTTTTGTATGTCTAAAAATAAATCATGATAATTTTTGTCAAATATAGAATTGTAATAATTATTTTTTAGAAAAATATCCATTATTATAGGTTCAAGGTTATTATAGAAATATTAATACTAGTAATAACTATATAATTAGTTACTTAATTATTCTACCCTTTCATGGTTCCAAAAGATTCAAAATTTCATAAATAAATGATTCAAATTTATAATTTTTTGGTAAATAAAATCTTGTTAAATCTTTCGTAACATCCCCAAACTAGATAAAAAAATTTTATCCCCCATTTTTTTCTTAAAAACTCTTAAAAATAATTAATAATTATGATAAATGTACAATAATATTATATCATTAAAGACACATCTTATTTAAATCATCAGAATTAAAATACAAGATTCAACTAATCCATTCAATATAAGAAGATTAAAAAATTTGAACCCTCTTTTAATTCTATCAACATCCAACTTTCTCCACATGCATGGCAGTTTCATATAAGAATCTTGAAAAATGGTTTCTTATTAAAATCATATGACAATGTTTTTTAATTTTCACCTTCAAAATGGTATGAAACAAGTCTTATTTATATATGATAATCATGAATGGTATGTGAAACTAATATATTCTTGATGAGATGTAACTGTAATGGATTCCACCACCCACATTAATCACATTTTAATTTCATGTATTCAAGTTACACTACATGCTTGAATCACCATTTTGATCAGAGGCATGAAATTATGTGTCCTGTTTATTGGAGAACACTACATATATATCTGATACATATGTCTGGAATTATGTATAAAAGTACATCATAAGAATATATCAATATTTTAAACTCACCTATATGGAGGATGTCTTTGATTTCATTGAGGATCCCAAATGTTTTTCATTATAACTGAAGGATGCGGTACTTTCAAATTGGTTTGATGGATTGATGGATAGAGAAACAAACTATGGAAATTACCCATGGTTGATCTTTGTAATCATGGCCAATTATTATTCAAACATAAGATCTAAATTCATACTGAAGGTACGTTATTTGAAAAATATTTGTATGGAAGATCATCCTCAGAAATGATCTGTAGAGATTTAACAGATGATCATAAGCATGGAGGATATTTCTTCAAGAAATATAAGAAAATTTTTAATACTCAAAATCATGTAATATCCAAAAAGCTATAGTACTATTAAACCTTTTACTTTATTGAAGATTTAATTTAATTAAAGTCTTCAAAAATATTTAATGAAATATCTGTATTTTTTTATGAATCATATTCTCAATATATTATATGCATCATAGAATGTGTTCATAACATATTTCTTATCCTAGAATGACTAGTGTGGGAAAATATTTGGTCAATCCTTGAATATTATAGGGATTGTGCAGTGTGCACAATAATTGTGAAGTGAGAGGGTTTTGGAAGTAGAAAAAGATAAATGATGAAGCTAAAACTGCACATATAAATCGGATCGGGAAAACCTAGTTATATGTGTATATTATAAAAAATATTAATAGTTCAAGTAATCTCATATAAAACATTGAAATATATTCTCATTTTCCACCCAATAATAAACAATCATGACTCCTAATATATCCAATTTTGAGTTTTTGTGTCCACACATGGCATCATACATGTTGTCTCACCGTGGAATGACTTTATTTAATGTGTGCATGACTTGTGTAGACACCATATATTATGTGGATGATATTTTCATACACTATGATCTCATTTCTACATACCTATCCATACTAAGATGACTCCATCATGATAGAGTTAGCCTATCACATGTGTAGTTGAACTGGTTCCTTGGATGAATGAAAGTATTCATACTATTTACAACTTATTTAAGTATTTCTACTATAATATAATAATTCTAAAACATGATATTCAATATTTAGTCTCATTTTATTTCTTTCTTTTATAATAATAATTCTTAAAAATACATTCAAAAACCTAACCAATATGTATCTTCTAATAAACAATTACATCATATAATGAGACTCAAATCTTTGGAGCTTCCAAACATCCTACAATCTCCTTTTGTTCACATTAACCATATTAAAATTATTTTAAAAATAAATACAACTAAAAAAAGGAAAAAAAATATACCCCTTAACATTTGTTTATAATACCATCAGTTTGATATGTCAATATTTGATGTAATCTTTATTTCCCTTCAATTACATTCACATTATCTCTCTAATTTAATTAGAAATAAAAAGTTAATGGGAAAGGGTATTAGTTCATTATATAGATATTTTATATAATCTATCCCATTCTATGTCTATGTGATACCTGATTCGAGTATAAAATAATATGATTTTATTTTGAAAACCAATATATCAATAATAAATTAAACTATATAAAATGTATAATTTGAACGTAGAAAACTAACATTAAGTCTTTCCTAACTTTTCAAAGTTTAAGAAACAAACTATCATAAAAAATCGTTATAGAATAAATCTTCCTAAAAACCCTCCAATCACTTAATAAAACTCTTAAAAAAATTCATATACAAATTATAATAACATTAACATCCATGTTACTTCCATCAATTCATTCACTTTTATGTGATTGATTTGACTTAATTTATCCACTTAATATTAGAATTTTATCTTAGATTCCCAGGGTAATGATAACATTAATTTACAATTACATGTTCTTTATGAAATTTCTATAATAATCTGATGTATATAATATGGATACTTGGGGGAAGATTATTCAGTAATATTCTTTATTCATCTCCACCACATGGAGGCACACCAAAATAACTACATAATACCAGATATCTTATTTAGATATTTTTCATGATTTCAAATAATGTTAATAAACCAAAATGTAATTATTAAATATTTGGTTGTACAAATTTGACATGTTTCATAACATCCAAACAATTTTTTACAGTAGTAACCGCATTCTCTTCAACTTAATCATGGATGAGTTATTTATAATAATTATTTAGATTTCCAATTGTGTGAAAAATCCAATATGGTATATTCTTCTTCTAATTTTAAAGAAAGGAAACTTGTCTTTCCTTATTAACTCCCTTTGAGAACTTCATTCACCATAAATTCCCAATATTATATATACAACACATAAAAGATAAGGTAATAAGTTGTACCTTTCTGTTCCAAAATTTTAATTAGAAGGATGATTTTTTTTATAATCCATGTTGCTCCAATTACTCCACAATTGATTCTTATTCACTAAAATACAAGTATGATTTATCTTAGAGGTTATATGGATCACATCACTTCTCAACTTTCATCATGTTTGAGTTTTTACTTCTTAAGAGACTTTAAGATACATCTATACCATGCTATAACTTTCATATAATTTAAAAACTCTTATTTTTATAGAATTAAAAAAATACCCATCTTTTAGTAGATTTTCTAGACATGTTGCACCTCACACATAGTACATTAATATCATAATTGTTTTAATTTATTGAAATCCTCTTATGAAATTTTACATATTCATGTTCATTGTTATTTTTCATTTTTATATCAAACTTTTACATCTACCTCTTACATTTTTTTACATTTTCCATATCTACACAAAAAAAAATAAAAAAATCATTTGGAGCTTTGAAATCCTTTATAGAGTACCCCCATTAAATGTTTAGATAATTATTCCACACATAAAACCTTTTATATGTGAAACTCTTCTTGATATTCAAGTACATTTTTGGAATGGTATATTGTATTCATATATTCTTCCAAGGGTCTCTCACCAATACCTTTTGACACTTTCTTGGGAATATTATTATTTGAATCTTAATTTTTTTTATATTCCTTACTCACAAAAATGTGTGTATTTTTATTCTAATTTAAATTTGATACTAGTTGAGATACTCAAGAACTACTATTTTTACTAATCATATTTCAATTTTCACATATTTCATTAAATATATCAAATCTATTTAATGTAGATAGATTTCTCCTCATCAGCTGAACTTTTTTCATCTCTAAATTGTTCCCTTGAAATTGGATTACATTTTAATTCATTATTTTGAGAATTCTACCCATACTGAAGTGGAAAATTATTGAATCTATTTCATCACTATGAATAAGATAAAATCATTACCCATTAAAATTATTTTTTTTCAAGATTTGTAGGTAAGGTGTTTTGGGTTTTCTTGACCACTATTTGGGTTGTTCTTATGGAACTATATGATTCATAGCTCATTTATCCACCATATATATGATTGTATAATTTTCATCATTCATCCTCATCCATAATTCTCTATATTCTATATATTCTATATACCTACAGTAGAGATAATAATATATTTATATAAATTATGGAAAATAGTATGTGTGATACCGTATTCATCGATCCTTTTTTAGAATGATCTATTGGTCATGTATATATCATCTGTACACTTTATTTATGTATTTTGAAAATAGAATCATCTTTATAAAAAATGAACAAATATTAATTAATCATAAATTTTGAACTCTCAACATGTATCCAATCAATGTTAACAACTTTAATTTATAACTCATGAACATTCATATTAAAATTATTCTTTAATTGAATTACAATCTATCTTCATAATTATCCTTTTTATTTAAAACATGTTCAAAATTAATTATAACTTTTTTTTTATTCTATGTGTTATTACCCTTGATCATTTTTTATTTTACGTAAAACATTGAATTCTTCACATAAATGTTTTTCTTTATAATTATTTCCAAACGATAGATCTTTTGTTATAATTATTTGGTGGTCAGGAAATTTTTAGGACTAGAAGTTATCCATTCCAATTCAGATTTTGATCATCTCTCTTTAAGATAATTATTTATCTTTTCATTTTGTTTCACTTCTTTTATAAATTTTTTTCCTTTTCTAGAATTCTTGTGTTGAGTATTTTTATTCATAAATTTAATATCCCCATGTTTCTTTCACAAACATTTATATGTAAATGCCTTCTCTTGAAAATACATATCCATATCATCATTCTAAAATAAAATATCAATGATCTCTTCCTATTGTCTACAAAAAATAACCCAGTCCAATGTAATAATTATCAATAAAAATAAGAAATTATATCTTTTAAATCATTAATTATTATTTCAGTTGACATGTGATCATACCTAATCATGCCTGGTTCCACTTGGGGATAGTTTGAGAATAAATTTACACATACCTTTTATTCACATGAATGTCTTGATCCAATTTTTATATAAATAGTGTCCAAAGACCATATCTTATAATGGAGAACTTATAATTATATTTACATCATCGGTTTTTCATCTTTATTGTAATTTTATAGAGAAACATATTTTTTCCATTCATGGAGGATAACATCATTAAAATACTTGTATCTTTACTTTTAATTCTCATCGTGGCCTTTTTTGAGATTTAATTATTATTTATTGTAAATGAATCATCAAAATAATTAATATCATTTTCAATAGAGGAAAAAGGCTCAAATATTTTAAAGTGAATACATCCGAATAAATAGAATACAATACCTGTGGACCTAACATATATACCAATTTTTGGGAACAATTTATTATATAATAAACACTAAAAGTTGGTGTGAATCATTATTGATTCCATTTTATATCAATATATCATTGTATCCCTTTTAACTTTTTAACTTTTTATGATCTGTATTCTCTCATTCTCTATACTTACATTCATTATTCACCACACACAATTAGTGGATATGATATCTAAAACGTTTTCTATCCATTATTAAAGGATTCTCCATTGTGCAAGATGAAATTATCCATGATAAAAAAAATATTGTTATAATGATAAATTAGTTATAGTTGGATGGCAATAAAATTGGTCTAAACGTAAACTGATGTATCTTACACACAATCGGGTGGTGAAACATAACATCATGCCCCACTACTAATGATTTTATTGTTAAATATATATATTACTACTATATTATTATACCAAATCTATAAAAACTCCTAAAATTCATCAAGACTAATAAAAAATAATTATATTACTAAACTATATATTACTTATATTTAATGATAAAATGATGAAATATTCCACTAATTTTTATATCTAACTCACATAATATTATGCATGAAATTACTTGTTTTGTATGAAAAATAGTGTACACTCCTCCACCATAGAAATTCTAAGTAATTATCCTTCCTTTATAATTTCATGTGAACGAATATATGGACATTAACTTCTTCAATCGTCCTTTCTATTAGATTGATTTTCACAACACTGTTCATTCTTCCCACTTATTTCTTTAGTTCACTTGAATTCTAATAGATATTATTTTATTCCTATCAAATTCTTATTTCATTATTCTCTAGTGAAAAATATATTACATTATATATCATCTCAATTCATAAACAATTCAGTCATTATATGAGTGACTAATTTCTAGTCTCTCAATTCTTCTTTGATACCAGTGAATTTTCACATTAATTTTTAACGTGGTATCTTCAAAAAATTAAAATTTGAAAACAAAAAATATATTTATATTTATAAATATATATGTAAAAATATTAACAATAATTATATCCACTATTTATTTATTCCATACGCTGTTACTGATACCATTAT